>JACSVZ010000014.1:54939762-55539762 GCA_014706295.1 Lycocorax pyrrhopterus obiensis
CTTTTCATCCTGATTAAATTGGTTGTTCCTGTAGAGAATTGCCAATTTGAGGACTATTTTAATGAGGTTTTTGATGATCTTCTCTGCTTCTTTTTTATTTTGTGTATATTCCTTTGTTACTCTGTAAAGCTCATCTAAAACATCACTGCTTGTATCATCGATCAAAGTTGTTGCTATTGATTTGGACACCATTTTCCCAAGGATCTTCTTCTGGGCCTGAATGGCCAGACTTTTGGAGTTGAAGACATCTGTGGCCACTAGGGGAAGAAAAAAGTACGCAGTCAGTACTTCCAGTCAGTCAGTCTCTGGACAGCAAGTTGACGAATATTTCCATATTTATACATTCACGTCAATCTTACTAAGTGTCACAAAAATAATGCAACGTAGTTGCAGGAAAAAAAACATATTTAAATCCCTAAAACTTTTTTCTCTTTAGGTTTACATTCTTTCAGACTGCTTTACCTTTGAGAAAATACCAACTGAACTTGCGCAGAAACGGTTTAGAAGATCTCTCTTATACATGGGTAGATGGAATTTCAAACTGAGGCAATAAAACTGCCCTATTTGATTAGGTGAGTCACAAATCTAACCTGATTCTCACATTCATAATGAAATCTGAAACCAGGATTATCCCAATGCCATAACAAATAACCACTGCTACTCAAATAAAGATAGTAATTCAGTGAAGTGACCATTATAAAGCCTTTTCCTGCTTAGCATTTTACATGATCAGTGAATGTAGACTCCACACATCTATTATGTTTTTTTTAGGTACCTATTTTATGCATATCTATAGATATACAAGTAGAAATATAAAAGAAAGGCAAAAATCCATGGTCAGTAAACACACTGAGATTCTCTGGGTGCAATCTGAAGACACTAGTTTTCAGAAGAAAAGCAAGTACAGATTAACATTTCTATGTCCTATATCTAATGCAGTAAAAGCAAGAAACTAAGGGATTGTCATAACACTTGTGAGCATAACCTTTTAAAAGTATCTTTCTGTGACCAGTGAAGTAGATCTTAGACCAGATTTCCACTTCTAAAACTGTTTTATTGCAGTAATACACCCAATGACTGGTTTGTAATTTTGTTCAGATACTTAAAAGACCCCAAACAGTCCTTCACAAACTTGACTTGTGAAATTTTACCATGCATTCAGTTGTCAGCAACAATTTTTTAAAGCACATTCCCTTGGCAGCACTCTCTCCACTAAGACACATGGTAGCTCGTATTTTCAGGTAGAATTGTCTAGGAAATGGCTGCCTTTGTGCTGCAGCTCTCCTGGAGTCTCAGACAGGCCAAAGGAAAGCTACATCTGTTTACATTTACTATACATATGAAAGGTTTGCTTAGCAAACACAGGGACTGGAAATATTTTCTTTTTTTTTTTTTTCTTTAATGAAAACATCAACTCTGCAGATGTCAGACAGTAAGTCCCTGAATTTGGAAAAGGTTTCCTCTTAACTGCTGGTATGCGGGCAGCTGGGTGTGTTCAGACGCAGAGTGCCTCAGGGGTTCCAGCAAATAGAAGAAACTTGTCCTTCAGGACATGAAACGCAAATCTGTATTTTTAATTCAAGAGTATCTTTGAGAAACTTAATAACAAGCTCCTTTCATTATCATCCCAAAAACTTTCAAGCAGGTTTGTTTCTTAAAACTTTCAGTGCATATCAGTATTTTGTTTTGAAGCATGAAGTGTCTGAGCACATTTTCTAAAATCTTTACTGCAAGAGGACACTCAAAGACCAAAGAACCCCTTGTTAACCATCTTGGGCAAAGCACTCAAGATCACAAGACAGACACACTTCTCAACCACAAAGATACAGGAAGACATTAAAGATGCTGAACAGTCATTCTGAACTGAAAACATTTAATTTGCTTTCTGTGTTTTTAAATTTAAAACTGCAACTGTTACTATTAAAGTAAAACTAATCCAAGTTTTCCAAAGGGTGGTCAAATATTAGAACTCAACAGCCAATGCTTTACAACGATCTACCAATGAATGGTAACTTTATTTTCCCCTTCCAAAACAGGAATATCAATTGTTATTTCATAACTTTCATTTACTTAGTCTTCTTATTAACGCTCATGATGTCTTCTTCCTGACACTCCACACATATATAGATGTTCATACTAATAGCAGTTGCTGTTTCAATGTATCTTCCAAAAATTTGCAGAGAAAAACTTACATGACACAATATATCTGTATTTTTAAGGACTTTCCCAGAATGCTGTAGGCGTTATTTCTTATAAAATAATATCAGAGCAAATGTTCCACTGTAATTCCAGCCTCAACAATTCTATATTTCTAAATCCACATAACCTGACTCCAGAAAGCCATGCAAACACTCAGGAATGGTTCTAACATCGTAACGTGCAAAGTATCAATTACAAGAAACTGAAAACATGGCAGTTTCCTAAATATCTTACAGTTTTTGAACAAAAAAAAAAAAATATCTTATATTACGTAATTTTACGTTATACAAAGTACAGCTCAATGTGTAGGTACCTTTGCTAACCAAAACAGAAATTGCTCCATTCCAAAAGCTGTTGAACTCTTAATGGTATTTTTCTAAAATCTGTCCAAGTTTTGGGGCTATCCAGCATGGCTTACTTTCTATCTACTTTGCTATAAATACACCAGAAGTTAGCTTCATTTTCCCTATGCTGTTACATGAGTTCTAATTTAAGTACTAAATATGTGCATTTCATACTTCAGGATTTCAGCCAATCCAAAAAAGGAACTTGCTAACTGTTTGTATTTTATAATCAGAATTTTTCCTCCTTACCAATGACAGAAAGACTTAAAATGTATTTCACAGCTTGCATACAACTCAGTTTAAGCAGTAAGATTATAGAGCTTCTTCAGAGTGAACACACATACTTCCTTAAATAACAGTAAAACTATTACTTACTTGTTCATCTAATGTAATTGCAGTTTTTATTGCTGACAGCAGAAAGAGAAGCAAAATACCCAAGGTGAAGACTGGCCTGTGGCTTATTTATTCTGGTAAATCCAGCACACACTTTATCATGTGCTTTGAAACGTTGTCAGAAGCTATCACAGAGTGAATATGGGGTTTTCCTCCTCGCTGTAACAGCAGCTCTTCTCAGCTACCTTTTTCTCCTGCCTGCAGTGCTTCATTTTGCTTTGACACCTCAAAATGCAAAAATACATCGCAGTGGTTTCACTTCCTCGAAGAGAGAACTGAAAGGAAATTGCAGTGCTGAGCAAGCAGTGCAACACTAGGGCTGTTCCTGCCAAGTGACAACTAGGACAATTCACAGACAGGGAGGGAAAAGAAAGGTCCTGTGACTCGAGAGGACAGGTGACATGTCAAGAAGAGGTTAAAACATTAACCTGGTATCTGCAAGTGGAGATGCTCAGTGAATCAGAGGTGCCTGAATCACAGGTCGTGCTGGGGAGGGCAGCATTCCCATCGTGAGGGCTGCCAGGCACCCCCTTTCAAACTCCTGACTGCAATTTCAGATACAAGCACCTGAAAACATACCTTTATACAATTACTTAGGGATGGCTGTCTGTAGCCACCTTCTGAAAGTAATTACAGTAGCTGGCCTGGATGTCTGACCACACCTTTTGTATTGACAGGTTACATCCTTACACTTTAAACTGAAATAGTGTCATTTCTCTGGTGACCTCCAGGTAATCCCACCAATTTTAAGCATGTCACAGTTTGGTCTACCTCATGATTGCTCTTTATAGCCCCAATTTCTTTCCTCTGCAGTTTTACACTTTACTTTTTAAAAGGTTATTATCAAAAAATATCCCTTTGAAATCAATGGGATGCCATTTTCTGCACAAACTACACATATAAGCATGATTATGTACAGTAAAGCCACGCCTCCACAGAGGAAAGTAGTCCAAGAGGAAAGGCTCTCAGAGGAAATCCTGCTTCCATTACTTTGAAATTCACAAGATCAATCTTAGGAATAATGCAAACACCTGCAAAATCTCCTAATTTATGATTTAGATGAGCAAACAAGGTGCTAGAGACAGCCTCCTGTGAAAGTTGTGAGTTTAGTGATTATGAAACATCTTGATTTTTGAAGCCAAGCACACAGTATGCTACTTTAACATGGTATTTTGTGTATTAAAATGAATAAATACCAGACATGTAGAATTCTGGATGTGTTTTTCCCAAAATATTTTACCATACAGAGGTTTTCCTTAAACTGTGGTGGAAGTATAAACTTTCAGTGAAAATTGTGGTTAACAGACTCTCAGGAGACTGCTATGGAAGTACAAGAAGGCTCATACTTATGGCTGCAATGCTAACTTTTCCCTCACATGGAAGCTAGCACACCTCCCTCCGAGCTGTGGCAAATGACTATTACACTATTACCACATACCCTATGTCTCAACTCTATTTAATTTTTTTTTTTTTTAAAAAAAAGGTAGGATTTGGAAAAAACCCAACTTTTTTTTTTCCACAAGACAACAGTGTATGGTAGATTCAACATCACTTGCAGCTGAGTGTATGCAATCTCATGTACATTGACAATGAATACTTGAGTCACTGAGTATTTTTAAACTTCTCATAATGAAGGAGCAGGAAAAAAAGGCATCCAGCAAAACATTACAGTGAACCATGTTAAATTCCATGGTCAAGTCGCGAGCTGAGCTTTCTGATACTCACTGTGTTGATACAACAGTCCCGAAGGAAGAGAAAATAGGACTGTGAAATGCTGCTGCCTGAGACCCAGTTCTCATTTTAGTGACAGGCACATCACATGTTGCACTAGTAAGGCCCAAAAATGACAAGGGTTTTTGGGTAAGGCACAAAGAACACTGATACGGGCTTGGGACGACAGAGACAGCACTGACTGAGAGCTTCAGGCAGCATTAAAAAGATTATCACATAGCATTGAGAAATGTGGCAATGGACTTCCTGCTGGGAATCCTGTGTGGATGTGTGTTTGCCTCTCTATAAGACTGTGTGTGAGAACTGCAGCTAAAAGCCTGCACATGCCATACAAATTGCATGTTCAGTCAGACTCCTCTAGTGAAAGAGCACCATTTCCCTGGAGGGAGGCAACTTGAAATCAAGTGGAATTGACAGCGTTATGCTGAGTATACGTGACCATGAGTCATGCACATCCAAAATCATGAGAGTGCCTAGATATGAAGGGATAAAGAATTACTGGATTTTTTATCTTTTCTTGCCTTCTGCTTTCTGGGTCTTTACAGGTCTACCCTTATTTTCAGGAATGATACAGGGCAGAAACATTAAAAAAACCCAAATAGAGAAGCATATAAAGATATGAATTCATATATATAAATGCATTACTTCAGTAAGGTAAAGCTCCAATGGTGATAAACCACAAGACTTAGCATCAGTGAATAAACAAGTCCTGACGTACAAAATAGGCAAAAGTAGTTCTAAACCTGTTACCAGGGCTGCAACAATTTTCACAATATACTTATTACATGACAATATTATTAAAAAACTTGAGTGGTAGGATACAGATGATGAATTCTTCAGATATGAATAAGGTAAATTGATTTTTCTAGCTGCCACATGATATATATAGCTTCTTCTTAACCATTTGAGTGAGTGAGTCACAGTTTCAAAAAGGTTTTTTAATGCTGTTTTCTCTTTTCTTTTTTAACAGAAGAGTCAGTGCTTTGATTCTTATCTAAGTGCTTCAAAGTTTCCTGGGTGAAAGGTATGTTAAAATCCTTACAATCCTTCCAGAAATTCTTCCAGAATTCCTTCTGAAAATACAGCAGTTCCCAAACGGCCACTTCAGCATATTGGCCAGTCTCCACATTCACCAGCATTTGTTCACTTGTTGGCTTTTCAAAAGCTGATGAAAACGGAGGCTTGTACCAGACATGCAAGACCAGAAGCACTCTGAGAGCTTTCACTCTCCAACCTCAGACACTGGGACTGCAACTTCGCAGCTGGCTGAGGGCAGGACTGGGAAGAGACCAGGACAGCCACAGAGTTTATTGACAGAAGGATGTCAGCAGGGCAGATAGGTTGGGCAAGCACCATCAGGCAGTGGAAAACCCAGGGAGCAAATGGCTAAGTGCAGAAGGAGGAATGAAAAAAAAAAACCCTCAAACAAGGGGCCTGTACAGTACTTGCTTCTTTCACATATACCTCTACTTTTTTAATTGATGTACACAAGGTCCTTATTGGAAGATCAAATATTTTACTTGGCACCTTGTGTTTAAAAAGAGGGATTTATATATGAATACCAATTTTAACTAGAAAACAGTTTAAACTAAAATTTTCAGTGCATACAAAGCATTCTTTCATAAGTAACATTTGTCTATAGTTCTCCTAACAGGTAAAGTAAATTGTACTAAATTCTCACTTGCCATAATTGTTACTAACTGAGCATATGATGAGAATGTTAATTATTCAAGCAATGTGCACTAGTGTTCTAGCACTCACACTGGAAGACTTTTATAAGAAAAAAACACCCCATCTGAAGACAAGCCTAATGCATGGCAAATATTGCATGAGCAGTCTTACTTGATTTGGAAATCAGCTATGAGGCTGCAAGTCACTCTGGAGCAACAGTTAATCAAGCAATTTCAGAAAAAAAATATGGCTAATGAAGCATTTTTGAAAATACAGAGTATATCTGACCTCCATGCTCATACTGAAAGTGAGTATATATTCAGCTGCAGAAACATGAGAAAAATAAAAGCCAGCACACACCATTTAGAACAGCTTCTTTTCACTCAGTAAAATGCTGAATACGTCATTGCCAATATGTTTGCAAAACGCATGTGATATTGTTATATGCTTCTGGATTTTGCTATTTAATTCTAATCTATTCAAACGTCCAAAATTTTACCAACAGCAAAAGATACTAGCTGCAAAAACAAAACCAAACCATTAAAAAACCCAGAAAACAAAATACTTTTTTGATCAAGAGGTGAGAAGAATTGCCAAAAAATGTACCTGAAGGTTAAGGCTGGGTAGAGTGGCAAGGAATGATGCTATTTCCAATAAGAATGTTGCAGAGTTTTGCAGTCCCATGGGAGCAGTCAGTGCCAACAAGTTATTCTGGTTTTACATGCTTGTGCTTCCCACAGCCAGCCTGTGCATCACATGATACATATACTGTAGCTGATTTAGAAAATTTAAAAAGCCTTCTAAAAGCCATTTTTCCCAAAACCTCTGCATGTATTTTAATTAACAGCATAGCTTTAAAAAGAAGGAAAAAAAAATCATATTAACTTCTGATGACAGCTCTCTGAATACTTCAGAATACGTTGGATATTAAACCGAGAAAATGACAGTCACACAGAGCAGTGTCATGAACTTAATTTGGTATTTCAGTCCTCTACCACCATTTGTTATCCTTGCTGGAATGTAACAACTGGTGCAGTGCTGTTAAATACATACCCTGTATATTTCAGCTGTTGGCCTTTTCAGGGCTGTATCAGGTTCCTCTGTACCTACCAGGTGTCCATGCACAGCGAACACTAATACTGACAAATCTTTTCAAGGGAAATAAAGTGTATCTTACATCATTCCTTCCAATCAATCAAATGCAACGCAGGTACTCTATATTTTGTCCAGCCGTAGAAACAAATACCAACCTGCAGCAAGGCAACAGTGCCGAGCTCCCTAAGCCAAGTGGGACCCAAAACCTGAAGTTTAAATAAGTGGTACCTAATTGCCCTTACAACCATCCTGGCAAAAAGAATGTTTTCTCACAAAAAAATCCCCCAAAACACTTAGCTGTAGGCACAGGACCTATATACATATAAAAAAAGAGTTCCTGGCTTGAACACAGAAGGACAACCTCTGAGGCCAGCAGCCCTGGAGAATTTGGAATCCATTGGAGAAACTTAAATTTGACACAGGGACAGGGGTAGAATTTAAGATTAAGATACATGTTGCAAAAATACAATGTACTGGAAGGTCCAGACGAGATGACAATCTGGCATAAGAGGGACAGGGAACTCAACCACAAGGAAATGTCACAGCCTGGCTGTCAAAATGAATCACATGTAAAGAAAGTCAAAGCAGATGCTTCAGAGAGTTCAAATGAACTCAGAAGATTGTGAGGGATCTTACAATGTCTTTGAAACTAGTTAATAATGTTTTTCCTGTATTTCTAGTTCTGGTTCTCTGTTCTTCTCCCTCTCAATCTGTAGCTACACTGTCTGTTTCTTACAGAGAGGGTGGGAGTCCCTTGGTATCTCTCTTTTATTGTAATGTTTAAAGTAGACTGGATTGCTACTATTCACTTTATGTGTGTGTGTAAATACATACTTTTATACATATATAAAACTAACTTCCAAGGCACTGAAGACTGTCATAGCTACAGGTCAGCTACATAAAATCTAGTAGTGATTTGCAGGGCTTTCAGTTCTCAGGTGTCTGGTTGGTATGTTCACTTCCAATATCATCATTGAAATGTAGATTATAAAACACAAGAAAATATGCCATCTAAGAGTTTTACTTATCAGATATTGGCTGTTCTTTAGGCCTAAGACACTAGTGACACCCTTCATCTCTTTTTCAGTTTTTAATTTTTCACTACCATTTTTGCTGTTTTGTAGCACAAAAGATAAATTTCATCGTATTCAATGTGTGGCTCTACAGAGAATATGTGCTTTGTCTACCCTTCCGTACCAGCCACTCATGGTACTTGTGATTCTGGAAGACTACACTTGGTGGCTGAAATGGTCATTTTCTCTGCACACCTAACATGTTTACCTTACTCTTCCACAAGGAGCAAAACAAACCAACCCCTGGGTTTTAAGTTCTTTTCCCAATATTCAGTAGCTACAGCCTGTTTCTGTATCCATACTACAACTGCCATGACCTTTATCCAAACATCCTGTCGTGAAACCAGTGGTTGAATCTTTTCTCTTCTTCACTTCTCTACTCCCTCGCTGTCAGCTCAGAACAGGCTCTCCAAGACCCAAGCACACAGTTTATCTTTCATAGGCTTTGCTTTGACTCCTCTTCGTTTCCACTAGTGTCACCCAAACTCACCTTTAAAATATTTGACTTAACAGCACCAAAACTCTCAAACGTAAATTAAGACTGTCAAAACACCAGTCCACTTCCCCACATATTTTAAGAGTTTGGTTTTGCTTTCACTAATGTCATTAAGTTCTAATGGAATATAAAACATAAGAGAAAAATTAGGTCTTCAATACTGTTAGCAACCTAATCGTCTGTAAAACTGAATCTTCTCTTTAAACATTATGTCTGACACTGTCATTCTCTTTCACATCAGGAAGCAGTATTATTTGGATACAGAACTTTGTTATCTAGCAAAGCTGTAGTAATCCTATTTATTTTTAAAGGTCACAAGTGTATTTACTGACTAAAAATTGGACAGCCTCCAGAGGTCCCTTTCAGCCTCAAATCTTCTGTGATTTGTAAAACCTGCATCTACTTTGTAATTCCCTTCTTGGGCCAAAGCATATGAGACTTGACTGCACTGTTTTTTACAGCTGTTGACTGCTGCAGAATTTGACCATTTAGCTTCTTTGCTTTGCACTGGCATCAAACGACATTTTCAACTAAACAATGGACAGCACTGATCAGCTATGAAAGGGCATACAATAGCAGGAAAGGTTGTTGTACCTTGAGGTTTCCCAGATTATTACCCATAGTAAGAAGGAGGGAACACAAATTTGACCCTGGAGAAGGGAAGCCCTCAAGTGGTGAATAGAAACACCAACAATCTAAATTTTAAATATTGCCACTGAAATAAAAAAGTCAACAGTTTCTCTTTTCCTCATCATACTGCTCTTCTCTCCTCCCCAACTGCACGGCATTAGGTAACAAAGCACAACAAAGGGATCAACATGTAACTGCAAGTTACATCTCTTTTAGCTGATTTTGATACCAACTGCTTGTTGCAAAGAAAGGTGAGTGCAAACATACATCCAGGATGCAATGTCTTGCATCACAGAATTTAAATCTCTGATTTCCAGTACTGAGGACAAGGCTGTGAGCTTGATAAGGACATCTTACCACCAGTCAAATGTTATTCCTACCCCTTCCTGAAGTACCCACCATTTCTGTTCGCAGATGCTCAAATTTATGATTCACTGTTTCAAGTTCCTAAAGTAAAGTCTACATCACTATTTCTCAGTGAATGTTTCTAAAACAAATGTTTTTAAGTAAACAGAAACACCCATTCATTTTCTTATTTGCAAGTAGTAAAAAATAGCCCTTGGAATCAGTAGCTGAAGTATTCGCCGGTGTCATCTGCTTACTTCTGTTAATATTAAACCAAAATTTTATTCTTTCTATAAATAAAATCTTTGTAGAATAGTTTTGCAAGGTGGACATAGCAAAAGCAAAACCATTCCTCACGAAAGCCTCAGGTTTTAAAACAATGGAGTTTCTGCATTTTTCAAAGTTTCCTCCACACCTCTTTGAAGTTAATTAAGTGGATGCTTGTCTGTGCACGCACTAAGTCAGTGCTTTATTAATTCCTGTATGAATGTAAACATTTTGGGATAGAGACTTGAGGGTACCACATTCTTAGAGATCCACTGAAATCCCAGGGCACCTAGCAATGCCTTAGAAAAGCTTGCAGTTACTGGGCTTTATAGATACATAAAATCATCACAGAAAATGTCCCTAGAATTTCAGGTTTCAAAGCTTTCAAGGATAAATGAGGTGCTTATTCCCACTTTACTGCAATTTATTCTCATTACTGCAAACTGCCAGCAGAACAGGACTCTCTGCAGACACTCTGACGTTTGCATATTATATGTCAAACTGAAAGGTAGATTTTCCTTATTGCTATGCAAAACAGAATATCTGATCTTTCACCACTAATCTGCATAGTTACAAACACTGATACTAAATTCTGCAAAAGGTAGGGAAAATTAAATTAGTTTATACAGTGTGTATCCAATCCTCTATATTGCTTCTGCTGAAACAGTTCTGTGGGGAAGATTTTGAATCCCAAGTTCCCCAGACTGAGTCCAACATGACACCCAGAGACGTGAGCTCTCTACTTCTCACTGCCTGCCAGTCAAGCACTAGAAATGAACCACACACCAGAACTGGGACAGGGAATTAACTGATGAAACTGAGTCAAATCACAACCCAACCCAGACAGGGAATCTTAGGAATAAGAACAAAATTTGTGAGAAAACATCCCGCAGTTATGAATGTAGAAGGAATATCTCAAAGAACAGGTCTCTCTCTCCTTCTCCCTCAAAGTCTCCAAATGACAAAAGGGTTAACGCTTGTGCTTTTGCTGACACGATGGTTAAAACAACCAAGTTTTTGGCAATTGCATTTTTTGCTAATCCCACTGTGTATCCTGCTCTGTAGTCACGACAGAGATGCGTCCACAAAACAGGAAGTGTACACCTAGCATTAAAAAAAACCACAAGCAGCTCATCAAATTCAATTACGCAAACCAAGAAAACATGAACATCTGTAACTTTCAGATTTCCGATCATAAAAAAAACCTTAATGTCAGCATGTATAAGGCTGTTGTTCAGATTAGTGCTACTCATTAATACAGAAACAGTCAGTTTAAGCACTCAAATTTCTTACAAACTCATAAACAGCAATTGCTACTAATAACAGTTCTACTGCTGGCTATTACTAGACCTATGAATACCTAACCAATATGCAAACATGAAAAAATAATGTTTAAATATGAAAAAAAGTAATTTTTGCTTTAAAGCCATTATGAAATAGATTTTAGCCTACTACTTCTGTTGAGTATGGAAAAATGAAAAACAGAAGTTGTTTCATGAAATAGCATAAAAATCTTTCATACCTCTTTATGAAATGCTTTCCTCTTACCACACTTTGTAATCTAATTGTAGCAAAAAATCAGTCCAGAAGTTTGCAATAAAACCTGCAATATAGTTTTCATTTCCTTCATTTATTATTAGAGGGACACTAAATGACTGAGGGGAGAGGGGATGCATTTTGCTTCTCAAAAAGCAGCATTTAAGAACCCTTCTGAAACTGTAATATTTAGTGGAAGATTTGACCAAACGATAAACCAATATAAAGAAATTATGTGTGTTTTTGAATGAAAATTGCAAATTACAATTAGTGTTTCAGCATTACATTTTCCTTAAGCTATTTCTGGCTAATGTATTACAAAACACTCATTATTCTTAAAAGCAATTCATTTAGCCTGTTACTACACTTGGAAATAGTACTGGTAAAGAACACAGCTTTACCAAATGTTTGTGCAAGGCCCTTCCCTCCCCCAGATACTTCTTTTGATTCTGCGGAGATTCGCTGAGTTTTGCTCCTGGTCTCTAACCTCTGTCTCATTTGTGGCAGTCCATAGTTTGCCAAGTCCCCAAAGAAAACAACCCAAAGGTGTAAGTACTATAATACAGCAAACACTATCATCAACATAAATGAAAGGAAGACTGGGAAACTACATCTCCAGTACAACAAACAATTCTGGAAGACGAAAAAATACTGGTAGAGCTTGAAACCAAAATACTTTCTTCCCTTATGTGGAATACAATGAACAGTATTGGGCTCCTCAATATCTCCCCAAAAAAGGAGCTGACAAACTGAAGCAGGTCCTACAGACTGTCACCAGCATGGCTAGGGAGGTGGAGCACCTGATACCGAAGATGGGTTGAGAGTGCTAGGTTTGATCAGAGTAACAGTGGCCCTTACCAACACAGGCAACTTGTCACCCGATAGTTATGGAGCAGACAGAGCCAGGCTCTTTTTTGAGGATGCACAGCAAAAGAGAAGAGGGCAAGAGACACAAGCAGCATCAAGAGGAAGTCTCATTAGGATTGACCACCTTCATAGCAAGTGTGGCCAAATACTGAAGCACTAGAGAAGTGGTTGCTAGAGAAGTGGTAGTACCACCGCTCTCTAAGACACTATCAGTGCGGCTGGAAAAAGCCTGAGCAACCTCATCTAACTTTGAATTTGGATCCAACTTTAAAGCTGGCTCTGCCTCCAGTGGAAGGCTGTGCCCAGTGACCTCCAGAAATTCCCTAGAGCCTCAGTTAATCTATGATTCTCTCTATCAACCAGATAGCTCAAGGGACTGTATCTTATTTGAAACTAAGCATGTGAACCTTGCAATTCATTTTGGATTAAAAGATCTGATTGCATAAGCATAATTATATTAACGGAATTTTCTCAAACCAATCTAGCATTCCACCCAATTATCACAGCTAAATGATTAACCTGGCAAGTTTCAGTGATTCTCTGAAGTAATCTATCAGCTACAGCCTGTGTTTATCCCATCGCCTGTGCTCAAATTACCACCTAGCTTCCTCATCTGATCCAGCTGCACAGATTAATAAATACATGAGGTACAAAGTGTCCTGCAAAAAACAACTACTGCATATGGACTTCCAAATGTGTTATACAACAAACACCCACCAGTTCAACTAATTAAATTCTGAGCCTGTAGGAAAAGCAATCAGAGGGGCCATCTGATCCACTCACAAACAGGTTATCTCAAAGATGACCCTGGTGTGGCCAGGAACATAAAAACTACCATTCTTTCAGTTTTGTTGGGGAGAGGTGCAGAGCTTCTTACAGAGGCTTGTGGCTTAACAGCCTGAAGTCAGTGCTCTTACTGACAGATTCAAGGGCCCACATCTCCATGGAGCTGCAGCAGCTGCGCTACGAACCACAGCAGTTGTTGTCCTGTCCTCACAGCCCTTTATTTCCTGCATCTTGCTTCATTAAATGTACTGTCCCTTAAACTACATTTGAAAAAAAAAATCTAGCAGTTCCAACTTGCCTGTGTACTGTACTCTCACTCCTCCAAATTTCCCATTGCTTCTTTTTCATTAAGGTTTTCGCTGCTTGGTTTTCCTTTTGCCCTGCTATTTGTACCTCTGGCCATGTTTTCCTCATGCGTATGTGATAAGGTATTACAGCACCTGGTTAGTAATAATTCTTTCTAACCTCTCACAAGCTTATTTTCCTTTTTCCTTCTTTCCTGTACTAGAGGGATACTTTTTTCCCCCCCATCACACTGTCCTATTAATCTTCAATTATAATTAATTACAGAAGGGAGAGCACAAAATGCCAAACTGTCAAGCATTGCTATGATTTATAAAGCTGTGTACATGGTATGTATAACCATATCAATCTTTTCATTCTCTTCATCAGCAGTAAGAAAGTTATCTGTGAAATAAAAAAAAAAGTTCTCAAATTGAGTAATCGAGATCTCTAACACATCCACTGGGGCCAGGTGAATCTTCCTGCTTCTGAACTGAACTGTCCAGACTACTCTCAACAAAAGGCCCCTGTTTCACTGGCCTTAATGTTTTATGAAGATTATTGTTTTGACAAGGGAGGGTAAGCAAAGAGCAGGTGAAACAAAGGAAGCCCACATTTTTTAGTCTTTGGGGTGAGAGCAGAAGATGAGTCAAATCTGTGGGGTTAAGTACTAATTCTGTGTTCTAGTTCTACAGTTTGGATTTCCCCATTCAGTATCATAAAATAAAAAAAGGTTCTAACAAATGCTAGTTTTGGAATTAGTGGGATGGAGGATGATACATTACAGGGTCCAATCAATGTTGTACATGGAGTAAGCGGCCTGTAGGAGCACAAGAGCAGTTGATTTGTTGCCTAATTGAACACAATTCTAGCTTGGAAAACATTCATACTTGAGAGCTGACTGCAAAATGTCAAAGCAAATCCATGACAACTTACAGGAGGGAGTACCAGCTTCTCAAAACAGTGAGTGCTCTGTGATTTTATAACCCCTGTGTTGTTCTGAGCTCTAAAAGGAACAAAACAGGTGAGCTCATTCTTTAGTAATCTCATTTGGATTAAAAAAATGCTAATCATGTCTAAAAAAATCTCCAAGCACTTTCAGGAATGCAGTGATCTCTCTCTCTCCTGAAACGTGGTATTCAAAACTAACTATGATAAAGGTGCAATGCAGGCTCTTATTTGTCTTTGTAATACAATATCCATTGTTTTACAGGCTACATATTACATTCACTCTGATATCTGTTACTATTTTACTTTTCCTTTGAGATATTAGACTTCTCTCCTGTTATTTTTAAAATATACTGCATAAGACCTGTAAGAATGAAGATGAAGTTTTCCAGAGCTTTACATAAATTACTGTTTCCTTCTATCAAAGAAATACATTCACATCACAATAATTTTAATCGGTATTGGCATGTATTTTAAAAGGTGCACTCATGATACATAGTTTTAACACAACAGCATTAAGAACATTCCCTTCAGATCTCAAAAAGGAATTCAGTCAAATCAAAGCCTGAAACAATTTGGTACCTTTCACAGTAGGTGACATGCCACCAATCAACACCAGAATGAAATTATGCCATGCAGTTAAATACTATAGTCCCCTTACGGACTTCAACACACAATTTGTTTCATCTGGGGCAAAAGGAATGAAAACAAGAAAATGTGACAGGGTTATTTATATCATGACAGTTGCTGGAATCTGTAAATGCAATACAGATTGATGCCATACAGACACATGCACATATTTACCACAGCATTGTAGGATACAGACGAACACAAAGATGGTTCTGAAGTTACTGCGCAGCGTGGCGGGAGGAAAAAGAAACCTGTTTCACGTTACCATTCTAATACGGACCACGAGGACATCAAAGGCAGAAGCTGAAAAGCCCACATACACTGCTGCATACCCTACACCCAGCAATTAGTGTAATATGCAGTGGGGTAATGCCTGTCTTCTAGCAATGTCTTTTTATTCTCCGTTCCTGTTAAAAAAAAATAGATTTTACTTGATGTGAACTGCTCTACCTTTATATGATTAACTACCAAAAGAAAATCTTTAGGAGTTCGCCATTCAAAATTGACCTCGATTTTGGGTTTCATGGTAACAATGGGTATAGTTCATTTTTACAGTAGTAAAGCCTATGATCTTGGCTCTTGTTATGCAGATTTTTAAAAATAATCCACACTAAATCTACTTCTATAGACATCCCAATGTTCTCCAGTTACTGCAAACCCCTTGTATAAAGCAGCTGAAAGGGAAGTATTTCTCACTTCAGAGTCAGATCATTGGCAGCACATATGCAATGTTCAGTGTTACTACTGCACCCTCAGCTCTCCTTTTCACTGAGGCTGATCTTCCAACACATGGTCTGGGAGTCACACCTGGAAGCTGCAACTGAACCTCGGAGTTCCTCAGACCTCTTCACTAGCTCCTGGCCACTTGAGCGTCTCTGCATTAAGGAAAACAGAAAAGTCTGCCTATGCTTACAAACATCATTAAACCAACATTTTTCATGTAGCTTTCTCCTCCTTTCACTTTTTAGCTTGTAGCAGATTAGCCACTATACCCTTCATCACTAGCTTTGGCCTTCAGATGTACAGAATCTGTTAAAATAACTATTTTATAACTGTCCAAGTGTACCCTCTACTCCTTCCATAATCAGTCACAGGCCTCTTTACCTTGTAATACCCTGGGTGGAACACATAATTTGTGGGTAAATGAGAATTTCTCTTTTAGAGTGACATTTAGTCTTGCACCTAAAGAGAAAAATCAAGCACCTCCCCTATGGTAAACCACTTAAAAAATTATATATCCTCAGTGTCAAAAGACTGAGCCACAAATTCCGTTTGAATTTGTGAAGCATCAACTTTCTTTATCCAAAAATACAGTTTCTTCATGAAACAGAGCTTGTTAGTTGAAAGACTCTATTTTATGCTACGTACAGTGGATCACTACAAATACACAAGTATTTGACTGTATTTTTCAGTATTTGACTGTATTTTTCAGAATTTTATGCTTCCATAAATGTTCGATCAGACTAGGCAAAGTAGCATAACAGCTGCAATTCTACATTTTACCTGTTAATCCCAGTTTTTGTTCACATACACACTGAGCACCCCTTTTCTCACGCATTTTCTAAATTGTTCTTTTAAAGATGTGAACACATTAGCATGAATACGTTTACAGACTGACTGAAAAACCTTCTCAGTGACATCTGTACCTCATCTTCCCACAACGGTTACTGTTTCATTTTCCATTCTAACACATTAAGAACAAAGGACAGCAAAACCCAAATATTCCCCAAGCTAAAAATAACTAATCAAAAAGCTACCCTTTCTTTTCTGTCTCAGACACCTGCTTTAAATGCTTTTTTTCAGCATGAAAATCCTGGCATCTCAAATTGTTTATGAAGAAATGCACAGAAAAGCAAACCTATTTAAAGGGGATTTTAAGAACCAGAGTCATCTAAGAAGGCAAGACATTTCTTCAAACAATAAAATCTAAATTTCAAATATAGTCAGCTTAGTAAAACTGTCTGGAGCTTCCTGTACAAAACCAGAGGATCTCTCCTGCTGTAAAACTGAGGGAGAATGTTCACATATTCTCTTTTTCAAAGTTTCTATAGAGAAATAATTTTTACAGTTCTGCTTTTCAACAAATCTGTCCTACAGAACCTTCTTAAGCAAAAAAAAAAAAAAACAAAACAAAAAAAAAAAACAAACCAAGAGCTGCCTTTTGGTTCAGCTGTTCATTTGACAAGAAGGAAAATAGAAGGATTATTCTTATCAAAACAGAGGCTATCGGGCTTCATTACTTCCCAGGTTCTACCAGCATTATTAGCATTAAGTTTGATTCAGTGCAAGCAGACTTTTTTGCAAATTAACAAAATACTCTTAAGCAAGTAAACAGACAGATGACCCTGGTAATGTTATACTGCAAGTGAAGGAAGTTGTACAGACTGTGAGGGGAAAACCATCTGAAACATTCCGAAAAGTTCTTGTTTTCACCAAATACAAAATGCTTAGGTTGCCTTACTGCTTGCTTTTCTGTTGGGGTTTTTAAAGTTGTTTTTCTCAGCCATACTGGATCTCTGTATGTTTGAGTCTCCCTAAGGACTATGTGTAACCATGAAACATCAATTCTATTCTAAGAAATTCAGCATACAACCCCATCACTGCCCCATTCCCTCAACTGTATAAATGCTCTTTTGTATATAGGCACTTTCAGGAAATTGCCCTCCTCCTCCCCCGCTTGCTCCCCACTGTCCGAATCCCTCTCACACCCCCCTCCCGATCAACACTAGGGAATAATTGCATTTTTGTTGGATCATTTCCAGCCCCTCCACACGTTCCACTCCAGAAGCAGCAGCTTCACGGTGTAGTTTTGGCACACTCCTCTCTTTTAACACACACACACGCACATGCACACTCATTCGCAGAGAAGTTAATGGCATCAACCTTATTCCCAGAATAATGACCTTTCACTTCTCCCCCATGCAACTTCCTCTTTTGCTGAAAAATACGGTGCTTCCAAATGAAAGAAATCTTCCTCTTTCGACATTTGACTACCAGTGTTTTGAAACACACTTTCTTCCACTTATCAGTACTCCACGAGTGAGTAAATTACCACTGTCCAGACAGATATCCCGGGGTGCCAAGACTCCGGTCACTTCATATCCTGCAAAATCGGCAGGACTTCGAATAGCTGTGCAAAGGCCTTTCCCCCTCCCTTTTGAATACCCGAAAGATGAAGAGAGCAGAAACTCTCCTCCATGCTCAGAGAGGCAGCGTGCCTATTTCCTCTCCTGCGAAAAGAGTTAAAAACCGTACCTTCCTTGGGCTCATCGGCTTCCGAACTCATGGTGTCAGGCAAGGCTCTGGGGACCAGATTAACACCGACGTGCGCACTGAGATGCAGCCGCAAGCCAACTTCTCTCCCTCTCCCTTTCTCTCTCTCTCGCAAAAAAAAAAAAAAAAAAAAAAAAAAAAAAAAGAGAGAGAGAGAGAGAGAGGGTTGGGGTTTTGAGGGGAAAAGTGTACGAATTCAGCAAATCACAACTAACGTACTTGAAAAGGATCCCGCCCCTTTCTCAGCTGCACACAGCGGCTGTCTGAAAAGCCACCACCTTCAGAGGAACTCCGATTTTACTCGCCAGCTGTTGCCGTTTATGAATCTTATTCTCCCCAGCCTGTAGAAGGGTGGAGTTTTCACTTGTTGCAGCTTGCCAACGTGGTATGAGAAAGCAAGCAGGAGAGGCCAAAAAAACCCTGAGTGCAGAGCAGTGTCTGATTGCCGTGGCTGAAAATCACACTGGGACTCTCCTAACTTGCAGGAAAATCTATTTTAAATCGTTTTATTTTTAAGCCTAAACTGTACATTTCAACGCTGTTTGCTATCTGGAATTACTTTTGTAGCCTCCGTAATTACACTGACTAATACTGGATGACTAAATACATGCTTAAAGATGAGAAGTAGCAGCTTTCTTTCAGGTAGTTGAATCTTAATGATTTTCTTTCACTCTTGCTCAGTGCATGGTGCCATCAACCCTGAGACTAGCAATTCACCTTACCTTGTAGGTAAGGAAAAACTATCTGATTTCTTTGTGCTACAGTTACCCCACACACATCCCAAAAAAGACTGATATTTTAACTACTACATGATACAGTTTTACAGCAAGAGAACAGGGGTTTTCTGCAGCCACCTCTCAGTTTGCAATGCCTCCGGTGCAAAATCGGGCGAATTACTTCGAAGCCTGTTCTCAGTTCTCACAGCCTCCAGTAAAACCACTGTCCTAAGGAACCATCTTTCCCTACTTACTCATTTAATAGATTTTTAGCACAGTGAGCAGGACAAAACCTCGACGATGACTGCTCTGACAAAAGAAGAGGTGTGGTCTCTCAAGTGAAGGCCTGATGGCACTGCCAGCCCCAGCACGCAATCAAATTCCCACCCACCTCTCTGTCACAAGGTTAAATGTGTGGGCCTGAAGGGCTGTCAGGGTCTCCCGGAGGTAAAGCTATTAACAGCTATTAACAGTTAGCAAATGTCTTACTGGAGTCAAGTAGAAGTAAGTGTATTTCACGGTGAAGTCAGAAAGAGCCAAAGCTGTTAGCTGCTCTGCACTGGGGCACAGAGGAAAAAAAAATAAACTGTTCAGATTGTAACATTCCCTTGTACTCACTAAGGCTTAAACACTCACAAAGCTGGGAAGACCAGCTGTGAGTAGGATGGGTTTGTAAATAACAGATACAGTGTGTAGGGCAGTACAAATTCTTCTCCTACAGCAAAGCTGATCTGTGGACTAGGGTAAATAATACTTCAGAATGTAAGCACTTTTATCCTATTTTCAGTTATTTTATGATAAGGACTGTCCTTTGCCATGTGCTTCTCCCACACCTATGAAAGACAGATTTAGTTTTATTTAAAGGCTTTTGGTGACACTGCCAATTTCTTCTTTTTGCAATACATGTAATTCCATGGGTCCCTTAAAGATATTCCTCAAGAAGCTAGCTGTCTTCTACAGGCCTTATCATCTCCTGTGGTACAAAGCTCCATCCTTCAAAGCACAGAGAATGAAATTGAATATTAACCTAATTACAACACCAGAGTAACTAAAGAAGGCACATTTTCAAGGTTAAAAAAAAAAAAGGTACTAGTTTGGAGTAATTGCTGTTTAGGAGATTAAAACCACTCAGAAAACTTCACACAGAATAGACAAGGAACAGGAAGAAACATAAGGTTAGTCCAGCAGAACTGCAATAGCCTCTGGGGTCCTTTAATCAAAGGAAGTGTTGTAGAGAGATAGGAATATAAGCCAGCATCAAGAACCGTGCATGATCAGATTTACATATTAGATGGATGCCTTTTGTTATTTTAGATGACAGACAGACACGGAGAGATAATAAGACTTGTGATTAAATGTCAGCAAGTTCCACAACTTAGGGTTTCTCAAATCTCTCAGAAACTTTATACCTCACTGGATAGATAACAACAATACAGTGATTTTGTTTTGTTTCTTCCCTACAGAATCAAAATCACATCTCCTCACTCAGTCCTGTTACTCCTGCATACAGGGTCTCAATTCAGACTCGAGAAATTCTTTTTTGTTTCGTTTTGGTTGTTAGGCTTCCTAAAAATACATGCACTGGCTGAAAAGACTCCAACCTGGCTAAAGACTGGTTAAGTATGTAATTTTCTGATCTCAGGTTAAGCAGGGACGTGTACTGGCATACAATAATGAGGACATTATTAGCTTTTTCAGAGTCTGTACCCAATCAACTTCAATTATTTTACTTAGAGAGACAGCAAAAGTAATGGAATGAGGCAGGTAAAAATTAAGCAGAGTCCATGGAAAACATTGGAGCCCAGGTAACGGATGACACTACATCTGCAGGGAAGTGACATTTGTCAAAGCATCCACACTGATCTGGATCTCATGGTGAGTAAAAAGCCGGGAAACTCCAAAAAATCCCTCTTTAATTGTAAACTGTGCATGTGATATGGAATAGGAACAACAAAAAAAAGAATGACAAAAATTCTAAAAACATAATTAGTAGGTGCAGCTAAATTTCACAGGGCAGATTCTCCTACAGAAAAAAAAAGTACCTTCCTACAATGAAGGCCTAAAACTCACCACACATTTGGACAGACGCTGTCATGGAAGGAAGGCCAGAATTCCCAGAGGAAAATGAAATTGTCTGTGTGCAGCACACAAAAAAACGGGATGACATACTTCAGTGGCTAAAAGCCTAAAAGCTACAAAGCCGGGTAAGACAAGGGGGGGGATATGGTCCTTTCCACCCTTCTCTGCTGAAACAAAAAAACTTCTGGTTTTACTTTGCAAAAAAATTCAGCTACTTTTGGTTTGGCTTGGCTTTTAACTCATCATCTGTAAATTGTCCTGACTTCTGCTAAACCCTAAGGGAGGGTTACCACAGCGAGAAGACTAGAGCCAGGCCCTGGCTTACTACAGTAGTACATGGGGAATTGTGAAGGGATGGGTAGCTGTGTGTCAGCATATCCCCAGTCCAGCTCAAAACCCTGCTTGTGTGTTGTGTCACAATCCATGCTGAGACAGCTCTGTTTACAGAAGGATTTGTTTATTACATACAGAAGTTGCAAATCCTATTACATATTTTATAAATATATAACAAAAGAATAATAAGTTTCTTAGTAGCAAAGAAAATGGTGGTAAAATTGCTGCCAAGAAGATTCTGAAATGTCAAAAAAGAGTGTAATGTTTTGTTTTATAAAAAAAGAGGAAGCAGCACCACTACCAGAAAAGTATCAGCAAGAAGTTTTCAAAAGGAGGCAGCTGCCACGGAAGCAAGACTAAATCTTCCACTGCAAGAAAAACCCTGTACAGCCCTAGAACAGTTCTAGAGAAGGACATGGTAATGTCACACTTCAGACATTACACGTTCATGGGATTAAAAAAAAAAAACCCAAACTTCCCCATATTTTGTTAACACAATTAAAGTTGCATGGTAAATAACTTCCGCCCTTCCAGAATGTCACATTCAATGGATTGCAAACCTTTAAACAATAAAAAATGAAGATCCATGCCCAACTTCAACTCCTTGGTACAGCTGATAGCCACCAGTCCTTTTCCCTAAGTCAGTTGTGTGTCTTTCGCTGACTGTAACTTACTGAATTATTTGAAGGCACATGTCAGACCCCGATGGTAGCTGAGGAGACCTGGGTGTCCCACCACACTCCCAACTGGGAGGCAAAAGGAAAAGGTGTACCAGCACCCTGAAAGATCACAATACACATAACTGCAGGTATGGTTTCTTTATGCTCTACCAATAGCCATGCTGTTGAAATTTTCTTTCCCACAAATTAGCAAGGTAGAGACTGTTGTGTGGATCATTTATGAAAAAGTAAAAGTGTTGCACTACACTGACCCATGTAACACTGTGTAGTTGAAGAAATTACTGGCTTTCACAGTAGCGCTATAAACAAAGCTTTTCAAACAGCTGATTTCATGGAATAAACAAAAAGATACCATAACTTAGGGATAATGCTTTGCCATTTAAGAATCATGCTAAATAAGCAAGCTCAAAAAACTTCTTTAATTGTAAACTCTGCATGTGATATGGAACAGGAAGGACAAAACAAAGAATTACAAAAACTAAAAACAGAATCACTAGACACAACAAAATTTTGTAGGGCAAATTCTCTTACAGAAAACAAAAGTAACTTCCTACAATGAAGGGCTTAAAACCCACCACACAGTTGGACAGACAATGTTGCAGAGGGAAGGCCAGAATTTCCAGAGGAAAAATACAAGGAATCCTTTTGCCACTACTCTTTTGTAGCCACAAAAAGCTGTAGTACCTATTTCTGGTTCTAGAGGTTTGGATTAACAGGTTTTCAACTTCTGAGACTCTTCAATGTGTGTAGATTATAGATATATGATGCAAGTTTTCATACAGGATAAGGAAAACATTGGATATTATCCTGAATCACTCACATATGTTATTTTTTATGTATACAATTTTCAAAATGTAATGGGAATTTATGTACTACACTATAATGGATTCCACCAGTTCTCAAGAGTTTTGACTTTTTCTCAAACTAATGTTCTGAGGGGGAACAAGATGTAAGATTGTTATATATAAGTCTAAAACCTTCCAAGCAGGAAAAGGGGTATCAGGTCTGGTCTGCATACATATAAGGAATCTCCAAACATGCTGCCCTCTCATAAGGGCAACAAGATGGTATCTCGGAAAAAAAACATACAAATAATGGGGTTTTTTCCTAATAGAAATAACAGGAAAATTGTTAAATCCAAGTCTGGAAGCCACACTGAGATATCATTAGGAAATTAACTATAGCTATCTCTTCTGCAAGTGGTGGCTCATTAACTTGTAGATTTTACCTGAAAGATCATTTTATAGAAATTACTGATTGAGTAAGCAGGCAAAGACAGCACAGAAGCACGCCCTCGACTTGCTCCTTTCTTTCATTCCTTTCAGTAATCACTACAACCTTTCTTTTAGGCAAATAGATCACAATTGCACTGACTTTAAAGATGCACAGGTTTATAAAACAGGAAATATTTTTGTTTTCTAGCCCTTCTCTATTAGTTCAGACTGGTGGATGAGCTCTCAGAGCACTGAGATCTTGCAGCACAAAAAGCAGGATCTGCTGCCTCTTCCAGCACTGTCCATCTCCTAGGATGCACACATCCACCTGCCAAGCTCCCAGGTGCCCAAGGGTGCAGCGCTGGCCCGCGGTCTGTGCCTTGTGCTGCTGCCACACACGGGCACCGCCTGTGCACAAAGCTGCACGTGGACGTCACGTGTGTGGGATGCGGCACAGGGAAAGTGTGAAGAGAGTGGTACAGTCACAGAAAAAAAAAGTAAAGTTTCGGCTTTCTTGCTGAAACAAAGAATTGCATTATGCCTACTTCATCTAAGTTGTTCTGCTTTCAGTTATGCCCTTACACAGTTACAAACAGACCAAGCAAACTGGGCAAACCAAGAAGCTATTTTAAAGCTATTTCCTAACACAGAGGTAAAGCAACACCATCTGTAGCTGTATTACTTCTACTATTGCAAAAGAAAGTGCAATATGTACTGTCCGTGAGGTGTGAGCACAGCAAAAACAAATTCCAACTCTTATGCAATTTAATTATTTTGGAGTTGAGTTAAAAAAAAAAGATCTTGATTAGCTGTGTGATTTTAATAGCACTGTTTATACAGTTCTGTAAGTAAGAATATCAGGTACAATAGCCTATCTGTTGCTGTAGCCAGACTTCACTACTGTGTTATCTTCCACCACAAACCAGACATCTATCAAGATAACCTAGACAGTGATTATCTTATGATAAATGTTAGAAATACTGTTTTCAGCAGTATTCAGTGTTTCCATGTAACAGGAAACTCTAACATCTCAGTCATATATGGTGCAAAATTTTAAACCAACTTTTCTTCATGCACATAAACTATCAGGTATTGTTTTTACCTCAGGAAAATTCAGCCCACCAAAAGATAGAGAAACAAAATAAATAAAAGATTAGCAGATTGAGCTATAATCCAGACGTGAAAAAATATGTGTAGTCCTGGGTTTGGTCTGATCGTTGCTGCTTGTTATTCCTTAACTTGTTATTTCCCCTTTGCTCAACAGACTTCAGACCAAAGCAGATGATTATGGCCTGCTGAAACACTCACAATACCCCCACCTGTTGGGGAAACCCGTAAATGATAGTGTATGTTTCTACCATGTGGTTAATAAATTGTAAAAGGTTAACAATTATTAGTTAAGAAATTATAAAAACATATCATTGTCACCTGATAATTTTACTCAGGGATCACTCAACAGCATTTGCACCATGCTCAGCATCCAGCACTTAATTCTGTTCTTCTCTCCTCCCTATACTGTCCTCCTTTCCTGTTTCTAGACCTTCCTGTTAAAACATCCGTTCTCCACCTGCTACTGGTGTACCGAGGTCTGTCCATTCTTTCATTTCCAAATGGTAAAAGCAAAACATGACAAATCTGGTGCTGACTGAACCCACACCACACTGCTGGTGTGGCCTTCAGAATAAGCAAAATCTAGGGCTTCACCACAGAGTAAGCTGTAGAAAAGTATGTCTGAAGACCTCCTTTTGACAATGAACTGGCCGAATGAGCACCAACATGAGGTGACAAATGAACTCACAATAAGCCTACCAAGTGAGGGATAGGAAAAAGCAGCATATAGGGGACAGATCTTGGATTCCATACAGATGCAGTGAAACTTCCCTAACAGACAGTGCTCACCTCAGCTCTTCTCCCCAAAAGAAAATGGACAGAGAGAGGGCAGGAAGATAGATGCACAGAAGGCTTCATAAAGTTGAACCTGCTTAATGTTGAACATAACTTTGCTACAACATTTCAAAGTCCCACCTCTGCAATACCCACAACCACATTTATTCAGAGCTGACAGCACAAGAAGACAACATGATAGTAACCACCTTGCAAACTGTCAAGACAGCATGCAGTGTGCATCTTCCAAACCTCTGCCCTTGTCACAAACATGCTGATATTTTAATTTTCCAAATAGTGACTACAGTTGTTTCTAAGCTGTTGTGTACTCAACTCAAAAGCTCCTGTGGTTAAGAGGTGAGGAACTCCTTCACTTAGCCTCAAAATGAAGCTTTCTTCATAAATTTTAGTTGCATCTCCCATTATTTCCTGGACTTTTCAGTCACAGCACAGCCTCAGCACAGGCCTGGAATGGTGGCTCAGACTGATCCCCACCTTTCAACCTCACAAAGATCATTATTTGTTACAGAACAGCACACTGCCAGGGTACAAGACTGCTCTCAGCTCAGAAAGGGTTTCACTGGCTTATCTTTTTTCTTTCAAAATCACTCTGAAAATTCACACACAGAGCAACACCATGACTTCTTGTGCAGCCCCAAACCACTTGCTGGTGGGGTGGGTGAGGGGCAGAAAAGGCCTTGGCTCTGTGCAAGCCCTGCTCAGCAGTAAGGAAAACACCCCTGTATTAACACTGTTTCCAGCAGAAATCCAAAACACTGCCCCATACAAGGCACCAGGAAGAAAATTAACTCTACCACAGCCAAAACCAGCACAGCTATCCAGAAAGAGGAGGTAACCATTGACAGCTGCTGATGGTTTTGCATTCACACAGGTTGTGACGGAAGTTAAACAGATGGTGTTTTTGAGGGCCTTGAACCAAATACCCCAACATGTATGACACTGGCTTATAGCACCGTTTCTTCCAGTAGCCAACATTCCCCTCATTATTTTAACTTTTTTTCCTTTAACAGGACCACACACAAACTGTTCTTGCCAACAGTGCTATGCCAAGCAAAGAGCAGCGTTGGATACAATGAGGCTGTGACCTGCATGAACAGAGGTAGCAAAGTGCAGTCCTCCGGTCTGGTGAAGAGTACAGCAGACCAGAGCTAGTTTTGTGGTTTTGTCACACTGAAAAATAAGTTTCGCAGCAGTAGTTTACGGTATAATTCTTATGAAACGTTTATGTTACTATACGAAGTTGCACCCTTTGCAAAAGTAAAAGCAAGGTCTCAAGAAATCTGAGGGGCAGAGCACCAAAAACATAAATTTGAAAAAAAACCCTGCACTGAAAACAGAAACCACGCCAAAACGTCACAGTTTCCCCAGACAAGTGGTGGGAGTCAGTGTGCTGCTCATAACCCGACAGCACCACCACAGGCCAATAGAATAGATACTACACCAGATCTGCTCTCGGCAAGACATAAGAGGTATTGCCAGATGCCTATGGATCAAAACACAGTGCTAGAACAATTTTAATTGAAAAGGGTTATTTTAATTAAAAACAGAAAATCTAGTATCACATCACCAAAACTCAAAAGGAGCTCAAAACCAAAGGAGCCTGAACTAGTGTTACATGCAGTACATTTTAAACAGTGCTACTAGAGTGCATGGCAAATAATGTTGTTTGGTTTTGGATTTTTTAAGGTACGGCAGTGATGCTGACAGAACAGGAAACGGAACATTATCTTACAGAAAGGGAAAGTTTCTGCTCATATAAAAGCAGCGTACATGTGGGAAGACACATGTGTCTCGGTTTGTGAGGGCTGTGTTCCAGTCCCAAACACACAATCCAAGCATTTTGCTAATGTGTAACAATCAAACTATGCCCTTTTTCTCCAAGACGCCAAAGACATTAATCATGTCAAAACACCACCTGCATATCAAATGGAAATCTTATCTAGATAAAATTTCCAATAAAAAAACCCTTAAAAATACCTATATGAATAATCTCTTTTTAGTACAAATTTAATTAAGAGATTAAAAGGGAGATTTAAATGGATATTAAACCTAAGCAGAGCTTGCTCTTTAAAACTGAGTTTAGCTATAGTTTACATTCACAAGCCAGATGTTCCTAATTATATGGTATTCCTTCAAATAACCAGATTGATTTCTGCTTGTTCCAAATTGGCTTTTAAATCAGTTTAGTATTTGCATAAAGCTTAGAATGAAGCCACAAAGAATCTGGAGGACCACTTGCAAGAGCTGGAATTTTTTTTTTTTTTTTTGCAAAATATTAACTAAGACTATATTGAACAAGTGATGGAAAGTCAATACCCAAAGAAACTCAGGAACTTATCATTTATGGAAGTCTTACAGGGAAGATTTTCAGCACTTGCTTTCTCCGGTTTACGGTAATGTTTTCATAACTAAGCACACTTGAGAAAAGAGCACTTCAGGCTGTTCCAAGTGAGAGTGTTGGTCTACCAGAGCACCACCATCTTCCTCTTCTTCCTCTCCATTTACCATGCCAGCATCGGCATGTGGCGTCCATTTACAGGACATATGTAGCTAAACTTTTTTTTTTTTTTTTTTTTTTTTTTTTTTTTTTTTTTTTTGTGGCTAGGAGAATTTAAACCACAACTAGCTCTCTGACTTAAAAAAAATATAATAAATTAATTGCAGCTAAAACTAAGTACTTGTCTCAAAAAGAAGGGCTTGGATGATCTCTAATCTAGTTATAACCACTGAAAATCTGTACCTTGCTCATTTTTCCCTCTATCAAGCAAGCTTACACTAGTGAGCAATGTTCAGGCAAATTTCAGGTGTAAACTCTGGTTAGCATTTCCACATTGCATTAAATATTGGACTTCTATTGATTGCTCTCAGTTCCATTTAAAAAACCCAAACAAACAAAACACATCAGAATTTTGCTGGACTACAAATGAGCTTATTTCATACAAGTATGTCTAACTTCTCAAAGATTTTATCCACTTTACAGGAAACTCCAGCCCTTAGAATGCTTTAGCAACAATAATAACACAGTCTGCACTCTGGGGCTCAGCCAAACTGAATACCACTTCACAGGGTTATTGCAAGACTTTCAGGAACTATTTCAAGTATTCAGTTTCCAAAGGAAAAAAAAAAAAAAAGTTGTGGATAACAAGATCTGAACAAGACTTCTTAGTCTTGTTGCTCAATATCTTGTTTACAGAGAGCTGAATTATGGCACCTACTCAGGATGATTTACTTGTTCAGGTGGATGGTCTGTCAGGGCTGTGCTCCTGCAATTCTTCCTAAAGGCTTAGGACTTCACAGCGTGTTTCCAAAATCTGAGGCTCAGTATGGACAGACAATATCTTTGTCCACTAGAAAATAAATGGGACAAGAGAAAGAAAAAAGACTGCCACTGACGCTGCACAAAAGGAATGTGGCACTTTGATCAGAAATCCCCCGTAACAAACTTCTTAGAGTTGCACTGAGGTCAAGCCTCAGAAGAGATCCACCTGCTCCCCTCCGTGCATCCCACACCCACCTCACTCGGGACATGGGTCAGCAACTGATGCAGAGTCATGGAGCATTTGCTGGTGGTTTTGGCCAATGCCACGAGGTGGCAACAGCGCCCTGAGTAAAAAAGAGCAGGTCCTCTTCAATGAGTTTTGCTCATCTTGGGAACAGAGCAGGAAAGCGCTGGTTAAAAGAGGTTTCCCATACAGCCCTGTGACAGCATTTTATACTGCAACACACAGGCTGAAACTGTGTTTTGTACATGCAGGAATGGCAGATCTGGAGAACTAAACACTTCTGAAGCAGAGGACATCACCTGAAATCAGTCGGTGAAACATCAGGTAGCAGTACAAAACACCCATCATTTTCCTCCAACCCAAATCCCAGATCGGTGTGAAAAAAACCTTAAATACATCTAGAGAATAGCTACATTAAGATGGCAATAAAGCAGATGGTGTAGCGGTAACAACTTGGTTCCATGAATTTGAAACCACACCAAAACGTCAAGTATCACTTCAAAGTATGGATGCAATTGTGCTACTCATGAGGCTCACCCATTGCTCCCAGATTCTGCCTGCAATGACTTATATCAGCCCTGCTCTGCCCTCTGTGTTTTTCCCTTCCCTATCCTGCCACTGCCTTTCCAGAAATGGGATAATGTAACCTTCTTTTTTTTCTCCCTTGGAGGGGATGTGTTGAGCTACCTGTAACTCAGCTTCCCAGCTGCAAAGTCAGTGCCAGCATTTCCTCCTACCAGGCACGAGGGATTATTTTGCATGCAGAGGTGGTGGATTATTGAGGGGAACAGTGGATGAAACAGGGGCCTGGACTAGACTAGATCTCCCCTGTTTCAGAATTCAAATAGGATAAAGGTGACTCCTCACACTGTAGTCAGCCCTGTGAAGAAGTGGCCATGCCAGAACAGTTTCTAGGTATGGGTCCCCGGCAAGGAAGAGAGGAGTTCCAGCTCTCAGCAAGTCACTGGGAATCCGGATGGCCTCTCACCTGATGTACAGCACTGATACCAGCTCTGATGTTAAGAAGTCTCAAATATCACTACTATGTAGAACTAAAGTGCCCAACATAAACCAGGAACACCATGTATAAAGATTCCACATACAACATCAACTAGGTCTGAAAAACATCCCCGTGTATCAAAACTTTTTTTCATCTTACCTCCACAAAAAGACAGTATCTCATTAACTTTGTGAGAATTCAAATACTCAAAAGATGTTTTTCTTTTGAAAATTAAGAGCAACTCAAATGGTGGCAAAAGGATGGTATACCTAAAATTAGGTAATAGTTGTTCCTGTGTCCACTGTAAAACTGCAGTTATCTGGGGCACCCCCCTCCAATATTTTTCCCCCAAGTTCTTTTTTAAAACCTCTAGAAAACACTTTTAAAAAATGTAGCTAATTTACAGTAACAGAGATGTGATCAGAAAAAATAGGATATTCTAGTTCAATCAGTGTTGGGTAGAGACAATTGCTTACCATGTTTTTAGGTGTGTATGAAAATAAAAAGTACTAAATCTATGTTTTCTACTTCCTGACTGCCTTAGAGCATTTAATCCTAAATGTATGACAAATGCACTTACATTCCCTATGGAAAAAGAGGAAGCAGGAACTGCCACCACTTAAAACATTTCCATTACTCAAAACAACTCTACCTAAGCAAGTGAGATTTTCCCAAAAATCTTGATCTGTATTTTAAGCTAATGTAGAGTTATCAAGTTCTTCATCTCTGTAAGTGAAATTGAAAAAGCAAACCTCCATTAACAAATCTCCATTACCAAATACCAGAAATGACACGCTTGTCTTAACTGTGAAACTAAGAGAATGGTACTAAGGAACACATTAACTGAAAGCACTAAAATAGCATCTATTTAGCACAAAGCTCATATGTTCACTTGGTTATACAGCTGTTTCATTCAAACCAGATTTTTACAACCAAACACTCTTACTTGATCTCAGTGCAGTTGACTGTGTGGAGGAAACAGTAGCAAGTCCAGCTGATGAACAGAAAAGCAGAGCTGAAATGTGGCGTTATGAGGCCAGGCTACAAATATATTTGACTCAAAGATAATGCAATGCCTTCCCAAAACAGATCATTTCAACATCTACATAACACAGCTTATTTTTAACATCAGGAAAAAGCCAGCAGGAACTTACCTGAGGGTAAACAGTGAGCATGTTTGGGAAACATAAAACTAAAGCCACCATGTTTCCCCATTTCCTGAGAGTTTGCTTTCATAATCCTCTGTGGTTTTTACTCCACAGTTTATATTGTAAATGCAGACTGACCTTCAAGCTTGTGACCAATTCTTGACAGCACTTCAATAGTTGCTGCACAAATAATCGAATTTCTTTCCAAAATTCCTATGGAATTTAAACACAGCAGACTCCACATGTAGATACCTGTAAATCTAGAACTGAGTACATCAGTCTATCAAATAACATGAATCAGGGGTTAAGAAGCAAAAACTTCTCTGCAAAAATCACAGGCATGACAAAATAAAAACAAGAGCATTTTTAGTCCTAATGACTGCAAGAGAAAAATAAAAATTCCAATTTGTCATAGTGGGTTTCTGATCTTTATTCCAATATTTTTCAGAAACAGGTGAAATACAAACACTTAATAGTGAATGAATGGGCAAATAGTGAAAAAAAAATTAACTACTACACTAAAATATTCAAGTATTTAAGACAAAGAAATCTGTCTAAATATAAAACTTCAAGAAAAAGAATGTAATTTAAAAAAAAATTACTACTCAAAACTGGTATATTGTGATGACTGACGACAAACACTGTTGCTCTGTTTTAGACTTCATAACTTCACAAATGAACTTCATGTAAGTGAACTTGATAATTTTTTTTGTTTCTCTAGTTTTTAGAAGCATGCAAGTACACTTAGCATGAAATGTTGCATTTTAAAGTTGTAAGGTGTAACAAATGTCGGCATTCCCTGAGTGACTCTGGGCGACACGTTCTGCAGAGCCTTCACTGACCATGCACACACTCTCAGGGTATGTACTGTCTATCTATTTCTTCCAGATCCTTTGAAATATGGTATCTATGGATATTTATCCTTTAAAGGGTGTTACACATGAATGCCAACTCTTTCTTTTTAGATGCAACCATAAAATTCTTCACAGAATTAGATGTACACAGACCAAAGTGCACCAAAAAAAATCCAGAAACCACTCAGTTAATCATGTTTGTGCAACAAAGATCTGAAAGAAAGTAATGTATTTGATAACCACAGAGATTTATGCTCATCTTATCTGATCTCCAACTCAAATCTACTTATGCCTTCTTCCCAATTGGTTTTTAAATGAAGCCAAAACTGAACAGGGTTAGAAATGCTTGACGTTGTCTGAGACTTGAAGTAAGAATTTTTTATCCCCTTGAAACTATTTCTAACATCATTATATAAAGAAAAAAAAATCCCACAAATTGTATTTACTCCAAATTCATGTATTAACAACCTCCATTCACAGAAGGGTCTTGTTTCAGAGGTCCACGATATGAATTTTTTGGGGGGCACTACCTTTCCATGGACATTTCTCTCCAGACAGGAACTAGGACTTCATGCATGTCAACTTCTACTGATAACCAGGAAGTCCTTACCTCACCTACCGGTGGTGGTGAATCCCACGTAAACTGGTCAGCTCTTTTTGAGGGTGCTGACATCTGACCCAGGGCTGTTTGCTGAAATCCTTTGGCGAGCAAGACAGCAGTTTTTTCCTCCCCAAATTTTTTATGGCAAAATCCTCATGTGTAAAGCTACAGATTTGTCATTTGACTTCATACTGGTTTCATAGAGTAAAAACACTGTAACTACAAGTGTCTACTCTAAAATTGGCTGCATAGGCAAGTTAATTATTCACAGGTGGTTTACACTAAAACTCAAAGTAGACATAAATGTTATTTTGACTAAATAAGACAAATGAAACAGTATCTTCTGCATCTCAGCAGAACTACCAACCCCAACAAATTAGTATCTGTTTTTGCACTGAACCGGAGAGAAGCTATTGATCAAAGTGTCTGATACACCTCCAGGAAAGCAAAAAGGGTTAGCAACATTATGAAAGATAAAGTCCGGGTAGTGACAAAAACCATCAACAGTTAAGATCTGTGAAGGCACCCGTAAGGCTCTTGTTTAATTGTGTTCATGATACCTGATACCCTCTTAATTGAAATACTTATTTCTACTTTTTATATAGATTTTAGTGATTACAAAGTTTTCAGGGCCAGTTTCATTACAAAAATTAAGTAATTTAGTTTTAGGCCAAAATCTTGAATACATTCAGCACGCCATGACAAGCCTGTGCCATCATTCTGGTCTACATAAACCTTGATTTACTACAAAATAAGACAGCAGTATTAAACAACTGCCTACCTGGTAGGCTGTTCAGAAACAGTCCTAAGACATGCACACTTCATCCACAAAACGAAGTGGTTTCAAATGCCACTCTGCTTTATTCCTAAATGTTTATGTTACCAGTACCCAATGGCTTTAACAAATACTGTCTACTCACATTATGACTAAGCATGACTGGAACTGCTGGGGCAGAAGTGCTCACATCTCCTCCCTCTAGGAGGACACAAGTAGCTGGATCCTGCTGCTGTAGTCTTGGTTTCTTTACAATCTTTAAGTATTAAAATCAGTTGACAGCACTTGAGGCAGAACGACAGAGGACAGTGAACACAGATATGGAGTACATCTGGAATTATCTGTAGTTATCAATAAACAGCCCTCACATGTCCTTCATGTGAGTGCTCACTCATGCTCACACCCTCCTCCTCCAGAGGAAACAGGTTGCTCAGGGCTGCGACCTTGAAAGGCTCCTTTGCAAAAGACACCAATGCCTGCCAAAGGTGCCCTGCGAAACACTATCCCTGACCACAGGAAAATGCCAAGGAACTCAGCTGAGGCCTGACAGGGAGACATGGCATGCCATGCATTGGCTACCTGTGTTTAAAACTAACAAGCGCACCTCATGGGGCTGAGAAACCCCCACATTAATGGGGCTGAAACTGTCTAAGTGACAAGGGGAAGCATTTGGGAAGGGAAGCTGTCCCAGCACTCCCAGGACTTCTGAGCATTTTTGAAGATGAGGCAGAAATGCTCAGTAGGAACTCATACCTCAGACTGGGAAGGGGGGGAAGGCATCCAGTTGAGGTGCTAGGAATCCAGAGGCTCAGAAACTGAAAAGCCATTACTTTTTATAGCAAAAAAGAAAGGTAAGGCTTAGGAATTCTTATTTCAAGTTCTGGTTTTTTTCAGCTTTTATGCTGTGTCTCTCACTAGCAGCCCAGATGTTTAACCAAACTGAGCTATCTTCTAAGACAACCTCCCTGAAGTCATTGACTTCCCTACATAGGAGAAAGATCTCACAGTTCTGTTTATGTGATATATTATGACTGTTGACTGTCAACACTAAAGCATGATAGCTGTTCTCTCAGTGGGAAAATGCTAGACATCCCTCCATAGTCCATGGAGCTGCTGTGCAGAGGTACGCAGAAATGCTGAGCCTTAACCATCCAAGAGTGCTGAGGAGAGCAGCTTCCACATAATCCAAATCTGGATGGGTTGTTCCTCTAAAAAACCTTGTCTCGCCCTGCAGCATCCAGAAAGAATTTAGAATTCTCAGGACAGCAATCACAGCTATTGTCAGGGACTGCTGATGCCTCAAATCATTTTATGTAGAATATGGCATGAGACAGTATGTCAGCTGATGACATCACACACTCCACTATATCATAAACATAAGAAGGGATCTTCATCATGATACAGCTGCAACAAAATGGAAGTTGTACAATCTGTGTCCAAATGCAGAAGAGAAGAAGAAAAAAACCACATCGTTTCTGGCAGGAGTCCAAAGATGAGGTGGTGAGATGCAGTCGGAGGCAAAGACAGGAAGACAGTCTCTCTAAGCAACAGCACCGCTTCCTTTCCTGAATATATGGACAAGTACAAGTGGACGTAACATTAAGTAAGAAAGACAGCATTTGCTAAATTCTGACTTAGCTTCTTTCAGAGACAGTACAGAAAATGAAGGGAAACTCCTCAATGGCACAGGTCTATCCTTGCTGTTGTGACTCCAGCACCTCTTGTAGGGAAAATCCAAAACAAGGTGATCTTCTGGAAGAGTACTGGAGTCAGCTTACCTCTTTGAGAAAAGGAAATTACTTTAACCATTTAAGTCTAGTGAATATAACCTATTTCAATAGTTTATATTCAACTATTTGAATATAAAACAATTTCAATTTGCTGTGCTAACCTGTGAAGTAGCTTGGCAATACAAACTTTATCACAAGCACCACGGCATATACAGATTTTCACCAAAAGATCAGATTAAAACTATCAGTTATTCTTCACAGTCAATAGCATCAAGGAAGTGAGTTCAAGATGGATAAAGAAGAGACTACCAAGTTAAGCAGTAAAATCATGTGAAACTTGTGCTTTCCAAGGATTTTGTTTAGGTAGAATGTTAATATTCATTGCTTGTGGCACATTGCTACCCCAATTTCTGTAGCAATCAGATACCGGAAGAAAGCCTCACAGAATTTGTCAGAGTCTTCAGACTTGTCACCATACATTTCAACAACCTTGGGAAAGGCCCCAAAGCCTGGGTAGCAGCAGATGCTGGAGGTGTAAGGCAGAGGGTGAGAAATCACCATTTGAGAAATCACTGTTCTGCAGCAGATGGAGAACAGAGCATGGTTACATGCTTTCATGTCCCTGTGTAAGTGGAAGAATCCTGAGGTTGCATGAGTACAAATAAACTAAGAGATAATTAAAGGAAATAAATTTTAAACTATTAAAGAAATAATTTATATTTTAAACTATTTTAAGGGTGAGGCTGACATGCATCAATGAGGAAATCACCAGGAAGGATCACTCTCAATGCCAGAAGGTACTCTGCCACCTTCTGGGTTAATCTTACCTGCCCCCGAAGGAAGGAGCGAGAGAAGTCAGCTCTCAGTCAGCATCTAGCTAACACTGCAGAAAAAACTGCCAGGAGGCAGCTTTCCTTTGCAGTTTCCTCACCCTACCTTGAAGCCTCAGAACACACTAGGGTCTTCATTAAGAAAAAAACACATGTTCTTTACAGTACTAGAAACCTCTCAGTTCATGCACTGCAACGAATGTGAAGGTCTGGGTGGGTGATTGAAAAATTAAGGCTACCAGTGAAGCATAGGCATTAGCAAATTTTGGTGCTATGAACTTAGAACACAGCTAAAAGCTTTCCTCACACTAAATACTCACTTGTGAACACAAGGAGCAGCTGCAGAGGTTTGTCTGCACAACAGAGCAAAGGTTTGTCCCAGATCTCTGCCTTCAACAGCGGCCAAAAGCAGGAAAAGCACAAGATATCTAAAGTGGTGCTGCCTCCAGCCACCATCCCGACCACCTGCAGTTCAGGATCCATCTGAGACAGAGCTGGCATGGATTGCAGATAGTTACGTGCAACACAAAAGAGTTTGAGAAAGCATCGGATTTTACAAATAAAAATAGAGAAAAACATAAACAGGAAGGATTAGGAACATATTTGAAAGTTCATAAATCTGTAACTTGGGAAATACATTTCATAACTGACTAAGTTAAAGCTTTTAGCTTGTATGATGTGTAAACATCAGATGACAAGCATATCAATCACTAAGAATTATGACAACATTTACTTAAAGGATTTACATGGGAACTACTCATATACTGAAACATATGTTCAAGTTTTTCATGTTTTAAAGATATAAATACATTATTTATTATTTGCTGCATCCTGTCCCTGTATCAGCCTATCTGCATTTCTTAAATATTACAATACTGGATGACAGTAATTTTAAATACTTAAGGACCAGCACTTAATAATTTGTTTTAATTTACAAACAAACATAGGTAAGGGGCATAAAAATAGGATTTATCTGTTTATATTGTAAAAGTGAACCTGAAATTAGAAAAAAAGTTATATTAATTTATAAGGCAATCAAAATATCTACTTTTGTTCATTTATGTCAATGGAAAAAACAAATCCTTAAACAATGTACTCTTCAAGCATCTCTTGAAGAAGGTGGAAAAAATCCTGAACAGTGAAATCAGCAGATAATTAAATACAAGTGTAACAGGGAGGAAAGTCACAGCATCTTGGCTTCTGTGAATTGTCCTGTTTTGTTGAAGTATGTCTATCACAACTAATGCTATTTTGAATCACCTTCTGTATTGTGGATTTTAGAGAAGCAAAGAACAACTACAGCAAAAACTCAGTATTCAGTCTAACCAGCTTACGAAATAGTATCATTTTAACTTTCTCATGTATTTTGAAAAAGAGACTGCAGGTTAGGATTTAAGACTACCAGCTTTCCTCCCTTAGTTAACATTCAAGTATGTTGAACAATCTCAGTCCTTCCTTCACATGCACTGACTTTCCACTTGCATTGAAAAGCTATACAGAAACAATTAAACAGCTGCCAAGGAAGAATATTTTTAAAACTCTGTATGTTTGCTAGTAGAAACACAAAAATACTTTGACATGCACATGTGTGTCAGCTACACGTGTACTTACTGAGATGTTCATGGAGCAAAGGGTTTTTCTAATACGCGATGCACAAGCATGGATTGCAGATGCTACATCAGCCCTTCTCATGCACATCCTGCAATGCAACCCTGGCGCTGCTGACCATGAGATACAGATATCCATAAGAGCTAACTGCAAAATTAATCATTACACACAGCTGTATAAATGGTTAAGATTAATGGAAAAAACCCTCAGTGTCCAGCATCTTTTGTTTTCCATACATCCATTGTACTTAGGCATTGCTGGGTCAAACTCCCCTGCTCTGCAAGGTAAATCTCTCACTTCACTGTGACAAGTGGCACAATAAATGCCACACACTACAGTGGCCCAACGTACACGTTACGGATCATAGGCCTTAGTCAAAGGCAGTTTTTTCAGGTATACAATTCAATGTTTGAGAAACAAAGCTAAGCTGTATCAGGTACTGAATGATCCAAAAACCCCCGTACTTCAAAAATTGACTTAGAGAGGATCAAACACCCTTCCTAAAAATATCTCAGAATCCAAACACTCTACAAAATTTCCTTTAAAATTCTCATATGCAGATGATCATTATATTGATTTAAGGCGGAATAATTTACATCTGTAATTTAGGAAAACTTCAAAATAGCAAACAATAAAGGGGAACGGAAACAGTGAAAAAGTGATCTGACCAACTACTACTGCCTCTTGGTTTACAGCAGCACTCTAGGTTATGGAATGCTTTTTAAAGCAAGGTTAAAGAAACTGAAACATTACTTAGAAATGGCGTTCTCAAAAGTAGGTCATGTGAAAACAACCTATTACCTTTTCCAATTCAGATGTTATATGAAAAAAGTATATATATACACACATACATATATATATATACATATATATAACATTAGGTGACTATTAATGCCTAGTTGGACAGTGGAGTTGCTAAAGGAAAAATGATAGCAGGGAGTATTGGAAGGAGAAATATCAGACTAAAAGAAGCCTTCTTCAACAATTTGGGAAGCCTAAATATTTCAACATATTTAACCTAAACTTCAGTAATAAAACTTGGCTCAATAAAATTTGTGAGCATTTGTGAGCATTTGTGAGATGTCTCCCACAAAGCTGGGAGGCGTCCTTAACAGAGAAAGACAACACACACAGGAAAAAAGGAACAAATCAGTACGGCTGATTTCAGTGAAGTGGGTATCCAAGCACAAAATCAGACTGAGAGACTTTCATGACCAGAAACTTTTAAGCATTGCCTCCAAATGAAGTAGTTGCACAATTCCCAACCCTCAGACTTGTTGTATCCACTCTGTCTTCTCCTTTCACCCAGCCTGAGAGCTCCCTGTGGTAGCAAAAGCATCTATTTAGCTGTACAACACATCAGATTGAAGAACTGATTCACAGAAAGAGACTGCTGAGGGGAAAATAAAAAAAACTAACTGATCTCATGATTGAGTTCCTCATTCTGACGAACATGAACGTTTCTGCTGACACAAGGAAGGAAACAATACAAGCATGGGAACAGGACAGCACGACATTTTTGGCAGCAGAAGGCGTGTGAAATCAGTGCCAACTGACTTGAATCCTTCAGCAGAGAGGATATCATCAACTGAAAACAAAAGGGAAAGGTCCTGTGCCACAAGATCATGACAAATCCACCAATCTGTCACTGCTCCGAAAAAGATAAGACAACAATGGTGGGACACACAAAACACTCATCTGCATACAAAGGATGACACAGACACTTGGTATGTGGTCAAACAATAAAGCACAGCTTCAACTCTTCTACAGAAACTCACTACAGGCATAAAATGTGTGGGCTTAAGGATGCGTTGCTTTTTTTCCTGTACCCAAAGTCGTGTAAGTATTACAGTTCTTTAACCACTTAGGGACCACATAGGTCAAAAAATTGTTCTGGTCATCTCTTTCCTGTTCTGAGACTGAAAATTTATTAGCCCACAGTATTTCCTCCAGTTATGCAGCAAGGGCTGCATACTTACTGCATTACTGCAGCTACCTTTCCACTGGTGTATCTGTCATGCATAATCCTGTGCTGCTTGATTACACAGGGGCTCCTGCATTTGTAACAACATTCACACAACACACTTTTTGAAAAATACTTCTGTTGTGTGCCCCATTTCTCAGCCCAAATTCCCATCACCTTCAGTCAGGCATTACGTGCACGTGGTAACAGTTACCAGACCTCAACCCTTTTCCCTAGGTGCACCACACTTGTTTCTCTCCACCCACCCTTCACCAACCTGACAGCATTTTGACCATCTCAAGATCCAAATTCAGGCCTACCACAACAATGTCCCCAGCGTGGATGTCATTGCATTAAACCTGCTTGTCAGCATTGGTGGCTGATCCCATTTATTTCATCAGCCACCTCTTTAATTGCACGGCACGCAATTCTCATGGTGGAGGTGGGCAAGAAGATAACTCCAAAACCACTCCCAAAATGCTACAGTACAATATGCACCCCACAGCTTCCTTTGAGGCTCACATACCCACAGTCTCAACACCTGCTGGTCCATGAAACACTGTATGTCTAAACAAACATCACCAAGCTTCTCTTCTTCTGGCTATTTATCTTATTAAACTGGGCCTTCTTCATCCTCAGGCCAACTCTAGATGAGCAGCTACCTCAGCAGTGTGTGCTGAAAACAGTGTTTAACCTTCACTTGAAACAAGGATAACTTCCAGTGACCAGACATTTTCCACGATGGCTCTTAAAAGCTCAAATGGCTGATTCCTGACAACATTTGCTGAGGAACTGTACACTTTGTCACATACAGAAAGTGAATGAACCAAACATGCCACATCTCTTTTTGCTTCAGTTACCCCTTCACAGCTTCAATTGTGCACCAGGACTTCACCAGTTCCACCCAGGACCTTACAGCCTCGTATGCCCTTGAGCTCCAAAAGCATCTGCTACACCATCACAAACACTGCTCAGAGCAGCTGTCACAGCTAAGCATGAAGAAGAACACGTCTTGCCACGTGTTTCCTAATAGTGTGCACAAGAATCTGTTAGTAATGCAGCCACATGAGCCTGCATGTTGATGACTAGTCTTAGAAGCTTAGAATAATTCAGGTTTTAAAAGATCATTGAGTCCAACCTTCTTCCAAGCTGTACCAGAAATGCTGCCACAATACAACAGCAGTTAATGCCAAAGTGTATCGATGCCTGTGGAAGCAAGAAAATGCTTAGCAGAAGAGTCCACCTGTCTCTCTAGTAAGAACAGAAGAGACAAGTCATGAGCAGTGATTCCAGCAGACAGAATTCCACCTAGAGATGTTATTTATGACAGATGTGTACGTATGCTTGCAAAGAAAAGCATGCACTTGCCTACACTGTTCAGAAGAGCACGATTCAAACCAGGGGAATCGCAGAGGAAGAGCGTAGCAGTCAACAGAAGGGAGTGCACAGCAGGCAGAAGAGTTTGATGTCTTTACCCTTTCAACAAGCATGCTCATCAGAGAAGACCTCAGTCTATGAAAATATCCAGGGTCTGAATAGAAGGTAACAGAAAGAATTATTTTAGCTCACAAGATGGTATGAAAACATGTGAGAACAGGCCAGCCACTAGACAAGTAAAACTGTATTGGAAGCCCCCAGCACTGGAGCAAATCCCCCACCTACCTCTGAAAAGAGTGAAAGAGCCTGTGCAGAGTTAAAATTAGGTTTACCACAACATGAGATGCAAATGCTTGCTACAGAGGCACCTGTGATTCAGAAGGCAGGCTTCTTCCAGCTATTTCTTCCCAAAGCACAGCCACCACCACTGGCCTAATGAAATTGGTATGATGGTATAACAGGACAAAACCTATGAAGCTCTTTCTTATAAAATCTTATCTTATCAAAAAGAATTAGGAGATGTCTTAATTATTAAAGGTAAAAATTCTGTCACGTGATTTCAAGCTAGCAGCATAAATTTTAGCAAAAACTATTTACTGATTGTCCCAAGACTTTAAGTGATAAAACACCAGAAAATATTTTCTATGAGTCAAAGTGAATAGCATTCAATATTAATTGAAGAACAGCAGTGAAATTTAGATCCAGAAAACTAGTATTATTTTTTAAAATTGTACAGTCAGAAGCAGGAAAATTCCCCATAATGAGTTTGATTCTGATTAACTAGATGCTATGAATATAACTTTTTAAGTTAAATCTCTTTAAATCTATCTTCTTATTAAAAATAAAGAATCATTTAATAAAGTCATAGACACTTCTCAACTTCTGCCATGTTAAAAATTATTTTAACAGGCTTCAAATTTAGTTTCTCCTTTCAGGAAAGAAGCTTGAGAAGTGAGGGGGGTTTTTTTGCAGTTCCTATTTGAAAAACAATGGAAGAGAAGAATCTGAGTGAAAGCAGCTGATGAGTGCAGTATTAGAGCTGGTTTCAGTCTGTGACTGAAAAGGCTTATGCCGGTTTTAACATGCACCATCTGAAGCAGTCTCTCAACAGCTCCAGATTCCTGGCTTCAAGCTCTCCAGTAAGGGAAGAAGTATCAGTCACCCAGGGACCGGTCTCCTTGCACAGTCTCTACAACAAATATATTCATTATTTTGCAAGTGGGCAAACAGCTGCACATCCTGGAATGTGGTGTAACTCGTCATCTTCACCGGCAAGTAATGTTAGCAAAGTTCAATGAATCTGAAACAAGAAAAAGTTGTTATCCAAAGGACTCTGTAAAATTGCCTTATATGGCTATCGACAAGGTACACTTCCTTACAGCTATCTGGTGCTAGATGTTGCAGTTAACACAAGGAGGTGCTTTAACTGCTATTCTGAGTTACTGCTAGAATTTCATTCTGAGCTACACAAATAACTTGTCAGCAGAGTAACAAATTTCCATAATTCTACCTCTGAAAAACAGGTTCCCAATCTACATAGGCTACCCAAGCAAGCATGTAAGGGCTGAAAGTGCTCGCTTCCCATGGCTGACAAATGTTTCCCATATTTACACACAAACAGAAATTTTAGGGGAAAAAAACCCAAACCACAAAACACCAAAATAAGTAATACTTATAACAATACAGAAACAATCCAAAACCACATTTTCTGAATGTAAGCAGAGAAAAAGCCCAATTCCTCTAAAAGGTGTAGTAACCTGCACTAAACTATTTTTTCTTTTAATGATCTCAATAGATGACACATTTCTATGTAAATCATCTAGGAATCTAATGTAGATTTCATTTTTTTCCCCAGAAATTCCTAAACACTTTCATGATACCAGAATTATGTGGAAGTTTCACAGCTAAATGTTAAATAAATTAAGCTTCTTGCAAACTGTATCTTCTTTTGCATTAGTTGAGAACATATCTTTTTGGAAATGAGACTTTTTCACTTGCCTATCATTCTGAACAGGGAAAAATCACAAATATAATAAAATATTCATTGAAACTTCTTACTGGGATGCACCAGGATGTAGTCAAAGCCCTTGAGGCTGTCACCTGGCACAGATACACAACTGCATTCACTGTTCTCACCTTACTAGTCTTTCCTAGAGGATTTAAGGGCATGCATTGTTTTTCATAACATTAGGCAAACTTTCCCTGAAAAGAATATGGACTGGCAGGACTTAAAGCAGAACAGCTTGCGACTTTCATTACAGGGCCTTCCCTTCTTTCTTTCTGGAAGGAGCTATCACCCATCAGTAATATTCAAGCTGCACAGATTATTGACAGAGGTGTGAGCTGTAAATATGGTCAAGTGCATGCAACAGAGTCTAAAACAAAAATAGGGAAAATTGGATATAAGATGGGAGTGTGCCCCTGCAGCCCAGAAAGACATCAAAAAGCATCAAAAGCAGTGTGGCTAGAAGGTCCAGGGAGATGAACATGCCCCTCTACTCCCACCCTGATTGCTGCATCCAGCTCTGGGGCCCCCAGCATAAGAGGGACATGAACCTGCTGGAGAGAGTCCAGAGGAGGCCAGAAAAATGATCCAAGGACTGGAGCACCTCTCCTATGAAGACAGGCTGAGAGGTGGGGTTGTTCAGCCCAGAGAAGAAAAGACTCTGGGGCAAATATTTTCGAGTCTTTCAATACTTAAAGGGGGATTAAAAGAAAGAGGATGAAAGACTTTTTACTAGAGTACACAGTGACCAGACAAGTTTAAATGTTTTCAAACTGAAAGAGAGTAGTTTTATACTAGGTATAAGGAAGAAATATTTTAGCATGAGGGTGACACTCTGGAACACACTGCCCAGAGAAGTTGTGGATGCCCCATCCCTGTAAGTGTTCAAAGCCAGGCTGGAGGGGCTTTGAGCAACACCATCTAGTGAAACACATCCTTGATGATTACAGGGGCCAGGGTTAGGCCTAATCTATCTTTGAAGGTCCCGTCTAATCCACTCCATTCTATGATTCTGAAAAGATGGGAGCACATAGTCAAAGAAATAAGGAGAATACTAACATGCTGGAATTATCTCTAAGCATTTTTCAAGTAAATATAGGCATAAAGTTTGCTTAAGAAAATATTTAAAGAGCTATGAATGAAAATGCCGGTCTGAATATTTTGAGCTACTTTCTTCAGTCCAAGAGTAATACATTGAAAGAACAAGGGAAAAATCAAGTTTTGAGAAGAAATTTAACTTGTGGTCCCAAGCACAGAAAAGCTTTAATCATAGTAGTTTCTGTATGTTATTAATATTGAGGAGAACTCTGCTCAGAAGTACTACTCTTACTTGATGTACATGTAACTACATGCAGCTGTTGCAGAGAAATTTAGAGAACTGTGTCTGGATTTGTCACTCTGTGAAAAAGAAAATCAAGAAAAGAGATATGAATCATAGGTAGAAAAGCAGCTTTTAAAGCACATGGCAGTTAATGAATCAAATCAATAAATAAGCATTACAATTAGATGTCTGAGAAACATTCCTGTGTATGACAAGGTTTAGCTTGGTATGAATTACCTCCTAAACTGTGTAAAAAAACCTGATGTTGTGTAAGAAAACTACCTCAATTAATACTAATATTACCAGTTACTGAAAGTTCCTCACCTGAATTATGGCAAAACACAATAGAAATTAAATTCTTCTATTTGACAGTTTGGAAAGAAGTTTTATCCCAATAGAGAAATATGAACTCTTCCAATCATGTAAAGAAAAAAAAAGGAATTTAAAGAGTCACAGAGAAAGGTTTCCTCCAACAGACTCTTTTCAGCTTGGTTTAGACTTGTTCAAAACAGACAACAATATGTGGAGGATATTTACCCTGGATCACACAACCAGCTTTGCAGTCACCAGCACTAATTCACTTACACACCTCCACTGTCAATAAGAGATGTTGTGTACTCAAAGAGGAACCCATTTTCATTTAGCGATGATTATTTTTTACTGGGACATCTTGGACTGCCTTTACCTTACACTACTAAAATATCTCCAGGGGGTTTTCAGGAGGAGAAGAGCATGGGAAAGAAGAATTAAGTACAAGCTCTGCATAGAAGGAGCACATAAAAAAGAGGAACTACGAAATTTGCTATTCAGAGTAAACATTCATATGTATACATGTACACGTATAGTGCCAGAGGCACTACAAGAAGAGATGGGTGTAAAACTAATAGTTGACTTCCTTTAGAGTGCTGAAAAGAAGAGGGTACTAAGGGAGCCAACAAGTTATTGCCTGAAGTCTTTCCACGGTTTTTGGATTTCATCTTCTTGTTTCACTAGCTTATGTTAGAGTAACTTCATCAGTTTATCCTCCCACCTTCTCCCAGCAGTTAGGCTAGACTGCAAAAATATCGTTGCTCTAACATTCTTCCTAAACTATATGGATTTGTGAACTGCCTCAGGATTCCCATTTCAAGTAACACAACTACTCCGTCAATGTCTGTTTATAGACAAAAACTAAATTACGCACAAATACACCTTGAAATAATTTTAAGGGAGGCAAAAAAGATGTTATGGTTTTGAAGCACTTGACTGCCTTTTATTCCCTTGACGCAATCTTGCATCTTGAAATTTTCAAGATTCATATCCAAAATAGGAGTTAGTTTTGGTATGAGTTGCCAGACACTGAGTATTACAGAACAACTGCTGCACAATAACTGCAGTTGTACAGACAGCTATTTCCCCTTTCAAACCTTACTGTATTCAGCCAAAGTTTTCAGACACAGGAGCACAACTTTTGGGACACAGTCACCTAGTGCTGTGCTGTAGGTTCCCCAGAGCCCCAGATCTTGCTCTGAGACCACTCATGGAGAATAGAGCAGATAATGCTACAATGTGCTTTTTCACTGAGAAGTCTAGCAGGACCTAACAGTCCTTTGCATGTTTTATTCTGGAGAAAGTTACTGTTTTTCCAGTAGCTTCTTTCAGTAAAGGGGGTTGAGAGGGGGATGGGGCCTGTCCAGAGACCAGGATTTCCCAGCTCTGACTATAAAGGGCCTCTGCTAGCAGGACGCACAAGCAGCACTCGCTCCAGAGCCTGAACATCATAACTATAATACGGTCTTGTTTAAGGTATAAACAAGCTTAAGGCATGTTATTTTCAGGGTTACACTGCAGCAACACTAAGCACCTGAACAAATTGCCTCCAAATTAGTCAGGCCCAGTAGCGTTGCCCTTGAGCGAACTTCGAATTTAGCTGAGCAGAAGAAATTAGGCGATGGTCACAGCTCTTCACACTGTTAGTGTGACATCCATTGACAAACTGTTTATCTGCTTCTGCTGCCAGCACAGCCTCATGAGATCTGTACCTGGTCACCCCCCCAACACAGGGGACACAAACACTCCTGTCTGATTCCGCACCATTGCTGAAGGCAGATGGTTTCTCAGGCAGGGAACCACACTCTGGGGACACGGTGAGGGCTTTGCAAGGCACTCTGTGCGATGTGCCTGCCCCCCTGCAGACCACCCCAAAAGAGGTGGGATGCCCACGGCAGGCGTGGCACTTCAGGCGCTTTTGCTCCACACACGCCTGTGGCACCACGCCAGCGATCAACCCTCACAGAGAGCTGTGCCCCAGCTGTGAGCTCCTTGTGGTGGTACAGACAGGTCTGACAGCTTTTCTTGAGGCAAGTGCATGCTCTAGAGCCAGCAAGCCTTCAATGCATTTTTACTGTCGTGTTTTCAGCTCACACCCATCCCCCCCAAAAAAAAAAATCCAGAAAATCTTTAATTCACTGATTCTACCACTTTCACAGAGCAAGCCCTTAGTTCACTGAGCACAGAAAAAGCTGCATGATCAGATAGTTTCAGACTGTCATGCTGGGTGACAAAGTGGTTTAGATAAACCACTTCTTTTCTATGAAGAGCCTTTGAAAAAGACCTCTCTTCTGCCTGGCACTGTTAAATGTTTTATTAGCTTTAGCTTATTTTATTATGGTGTTACCCAGTTCTTCATATTAAGAAAAAATAAAGCTTTAAACAGACTTTTTTTTTCCCCCTCTTCAGTCTTTTGTTTTTCATCTCAGGAAGTTCATTTAAGCTTCTCAAGGTTCTCCTAATCCTTATTCCAGTATTTGATTTGATCAAGTTCTGAATTTAATCCTCCTAGCTAATCGTTTATTCCTTTGCCTATCTGTTAGTTGCCATCCTTCTCCATCAATGTATTTATTGCCATCAAGACACAGAACACCACCTTTCAGATTTGTGCTGTAGCTATTCACTTTTCAAACAACATTGTTTTAAGACATAAAGTTGAAAAAGGTCACAACTGCATTTTTAGCTGTGGACTTCTGTATTACTTTTCTCACGCACAGTTGTGAAACTTAGAGAGTGTTAAATGCTGCATGCTGCATTTAAGCTTGGCTAGTAGAGAGGTCTGCTTTCCTATAATTTAGAACTGAATTTCAAAGTCCACTATAACCACACTCTCTCCTTCCCCAGCCTCAGTCACATACATATAACTTCTTGTGCTTGAGCAGAAAGCAGGGTTGGTTTTCTGACATGGTTTCCTGTGTACAGAACAGCAGCACATACTCTGCTTTTAGGCACTTAGAGGTTTTACAGGTCTCAAATGCTGAATCCTCATCAGGTAGACCCAAACACTCTGAAAATTTTTTCAATACACCCTGTTCTACAATCACTGAAATTAAATACCTGGCTTGATATGTAGAACTTGGTACTCCTTGTAAAGTAGGATCTTTACATAAACACAGTTTGTTTTTTTTTTTAAAGGCCTTAAATTTTAAATCAAGTAATTAGAAAAATTAGGATGCTGAAATGCTAAGAAACTTCTAAAACACTGCAGGTAACAATAAACAGCTTGGACAAAGCTTATGGGAAAACACAGGCAAACAACCAATGTTTAGGGATCCCAGACGAGATGGACAGCACTGTATAAGCTGCAGTCAACAGTGAGGACTATGTCCTGTGCTTTTCATCTTTTGATGTTGCCTAGAACATGGTTTCAGCAGATGGATCTTTTTGTAGTAATTCAGGCTCTCTATACTATCCAATCTAATATCTGAAGCAGAAGAAATGTGTAAATTGTTAATCACCTGAGATTACACTAGAATACCTTACAGGAATAAATAAAAATGCATACAGAATTTTACTGCCTATCACTGATCTCACATTCACCATTCCCCTCTTATCTACTCCCCAGTTATCCTCCTGGTATTTACAACAAAACTGACATTTCAAGTGACTTTAAACTATTCACCTGCATATTCAAAACCACTTGTACAGCAAATACTGCTGGCAAACCTGCACAAAAGCATTTGGTCACAATCAGCATACTTTCTGCATCACTGACCAGTGTGGTGTTTTGCAGACCAATACAACACAAATTCATTGCTTGGATTACACAGATTTTTCTACAATTCAAATGTTAATCACATTTCTACTACTATTCAATTCTACCTGTAACATCTAATAAATTCTCAAAAGCTCCAATCAAAACAAGATTTAAATATTTCTTTTTCTTTAACATGAGGGTAATCTAATACACTGAAGTACTACAGCGTAATGGAGAGCAACTTAAGTAAATATGCCTGGAAATAATCAATTGAATTCACAAAAATAGCAGATAAGATCTTGATATGAAATTCATGGCAATACAAGTATATCACACAAACCATTTCTAGAATGAGATCTTCAAACAAGAAAAAATTCCACCTCTCAAGATGTTGTCAAGTACAGGAGCAAAAAAAAGCCTGTCAGCTACACAAAAGTATCGCGATTCCTACTCCACTGCTATAGTAAGAGATCTGTATTGTTTCATTAGTTCATCAGAGAGGAAGCTAAAACATCCTGTAATTTATACACAGTAACTTTAAATGCTGCTCAGTATACAAGAAAATAAAACTGCAGTCAAACAGAGAACGACCATCAGCTTCCCCTCAGTGCATTTAAATTATTCTGAAACCACTGGAAATCACAGGAAGACAGAATCATAGAATCTTAAGGGGTGTAATGGACCTTAAGGATCAGCAAGTCCCAATCCCCACTGCCATGGGCAGGGACACGTACCACTAGACCAGGTTGCTCAAGGCCTTATCCAAACTGGTCCTGAACACTGCCAGGGATGAGACAACCCACAACTTCCCTGGGCAACCTGTTCCAGTGTCTCAACACCCTCACAGTAAAAATTTCTTCCTAATATCTAACCTAAATTTCCCCTCTTTCAGTTTGTACCCGTTACTCCTTGTCCTGTCACTACAGTTCCTGATCACGAGTCCCTCTCCAGCTTCCCTGCAGGCCCCTGCAGATACTGCAAGGTTGCCATGAGGTCTCCACGCAACCTTCCCTTCTCCAGGCTGAACAGCCCCAACTCTCTCAGCCTGGCTTTGTAGGTGATGTGCTTCAGTCCCTTTATTGACTTCATGTCCCTCCTCTGGACTTGCTCCAAGAGTTCCATGTCCTCCTTATGCTGGGGACACCAGAACTGGACACAGCTCTGCAGCTGGAGTCTCACCAGAGCAGAGCAGAGCAGAGCAGAGGGGCAGAATCCCCTCCCTCGCCCTGCTGCCCACGCTGCTTTTGGTGCAGCCCAGGACATGTTTGGCTTTCTGGGCTGTGAGCACACACTGCTGGCCCATGTTGAGTTTTCCATCAACCATCACCCCCAAGTCTTTCCCCACAGGGCTGCTCTTAATGAAGAGGTTCAGAAAAACTTTGCTACACCCATCTTGAATCCACTTGAGACTTCAGGAGGAGATAACCATGCAAATGAACTTCACATATTGTATACAGTTGCTTTTATTAACTTAGAAGCAGTTACAAGGGGAGGGGGGAGAAACTTGAAATATTAAACCCATTACCCCACCAATGCAAATCTGTCCTTTAGCTCTAATGCAGGAGTCAGTTTGCATCACAAGGTTAACAAAATGAAACACCACAGCTTCTTGATTTTGTTACACAAAAATTTCAAGTACAGCACAGATACAAAAAGTCCTTGAGCTTTCTTGCTCCCTGTTTCACTGTAATACTAGCCATAACTAAACATCTAAACATAAAGGTTATCAACTACCTTCTTCTAATTTGACTTGCAACTAAGCAAACTTCCTACAACATGCTCAGATTTGTCTCTCTTGCTCTACTCTCTTGTCCTCCTTCCTGTAGCTTTTGCAAAAAATTTCTACTTTCTAATCTCATAAAAACCATAATTAATTTCCACTGAACCCCAGTCAGCTGCCTAAAAAATCATTCCAGTCATACCAAAAAGATAACACTGAAATTTCTAGCAATACTATACATAAGATCAACTTTAGACTACTTGAGACACAGATTTTATGTCTAGAATCCTAAACACTACAAGCTGAAGGCCCAACAGTAGCAAAATATTTTCCTCCATATCAAAGACATAAAGGCAAACATTGTTTCCTCAGAAGAGGATTTTTTTTAATAAAACAATTCTGCAGTTAGTCATAAAGACAGAACCATACACATCAAGATTAAACAAAATCTTAATTATCAACAGTTACTGACAGTACAACACTAAGATGAGCTGGAATTTAAAAAAAAAATCTCCTGAACAGTTGTTGTTCATTTTTTTTTCACCTTGTAAAGCATAAAATTAAAAAATCATATGAAGTGCAGCTGATAAAATGCAGATTTTGTGTTCTGAACTGAGGAGGAAGGATGTGGGATGAGCTGAAGGTGGGCAAAGGTTCTTCGGCAGAACCTGAAAATTACTTTAATACACTAAGGAAAATGGGCTATGCATATATACAAAACAAACAACCTTCAGCTGAGAAGTGGAAGGATATCATAAATAAACACATACCTAATTATGAATACTCCAAACCAACTCAATAATCAGGGCTTAATTGCAGGCCATTTAACTAGGCTTACCTTATCTTTTTCATGTGTGGACATACCTACTACTTAGAGAGAACCATCTGCAGCAGATGAGTCAGAAAGTCAGAGGTACCTTCTAGTACCAAACTATTTTCTACATTCTGAAATCACAGTACATAAACACTCAAAAAAACCCATCTACCAAAGGTTTTGCAAAAGATGGAGGTATGGTTTTGCTACTTACTTCATGTTAGTTAACCATGGTATACAAGAGAGAGCTCTAAAACGCATTTCATATTAAATGGTGATGCTTTATTAATAGCAATTAACATAGCAGCAACTTCCTCTCTGTTCCCCAAGGCAAAGTAGCACCAAAATCCCCTTCATAACTGTTAGTATAAAAATAGCACTACATGTTGGTTTTGTGTGGCCAGGTTTTGGTACTGGGGGCTACAGGGGTGACTTCCATGAGAAGCTGCTGGAAGCTTCCTCCCTGTCTGGCAGAGCCAATGCCAGCAGCCTCCAGGACAGATGTGCCACTGGCCAAGGCTGGGCCAATCAGGAAGGATGGTAATGCCTCTGTGATAACAGATTTAAGAAGGAGAAAAAGGTTATTGGGCAGGAAAATGTACTGAGAGGAGTGAGAACATGTGAGAACAACAATTCTGCAGACACCAAGGTCAGTGGAGAAGGAGGGGCAGGAGGTGCTCCAGGTGCTGGAGCTGAGATTCCCCTGCAGCCCCATGGTGCAGCCCACGGTGAGGCAGCTGTGCCCCTGCAGCCACAGAGGTAACAGGAGTGCAGAGATCCACCCAGAGCCCATGGTGGAGCCCCACATCGGAGCAGTTGGATGTCCGAGAGGAGGCTGTGAACCCACGGGAGGCCTGTGCTGGAACAGGCTCCTGGCAGGGACCTGCACACCTGTGGAGAGAGGAGCCTGTGCTGGAGCAGGTTTCCTGGTAGGACTTGTGACCCTTTGGGGGACCCATGCTGGAGCAGCCCGTCCTTGAAGGACTGCATGCACACTGTGGAAGAGTGACCCCTGTTGCAGCAGTGTGTGAAGAACAGCTGCCCATGGGATGGACTCACATTGGAGAAGTTCATGGAGAACTGTCTCCTGTGGGAGGGCCCCCACGCTGGAGCAGCAGAAGGACTCCTCTCCCTGAGCAGTGGCAGAAACGTGAAATGAACTGGCCGTAAACTCCATCCCCCATTTCCCTGTGCCGCTGGAGGGGAGAAGGCAGAGCTGGGAAGGAGGGAGGGTGGTGGGAAGGTGTTTCTAACATTTATTTTACTTCTCATTATCCTGCCTGTGATGCTATTTGGTGGATGATCTCTTCTGGTCCTTAGCTCAACCCTTGAACATTTTGTTCTATTTTCTCTCCCCTGTCCAGTTACCAGGGCGAGTGATAGAGCAGCTTTGATGGGTGCCTGGCATCCAGCCAGGGTCAACCCACTACACACTGGAACGCTTTCAGTAACTCAAGAGGCAGTTATTTACTTCGGACATTGCAACAAAAAAGCTGAATCATATTTTAGAGCATTTCACTATTTATAGCTGCTGGGGATAAGCCTTCTGCTATACACTGGACCATTTATGGATAAAAAGGATTTGCTGCAAACATCACTTTTTGAAATTGGAACATAACAGAAGATTTATGGGCCCAGACATATCCTTTACTTTTATACTTCCCAATATAAAGCTTAACATTTTCAGTGCCCATGTCCATAAGAAAGCAGTAGACATTATTTTATCCCCATCCCATCAACAATACTCCAGTGATAGCAGTGACCTGGTTATATCTCAGACTCTTGCAGAACTGGCAAAATCAAGAAGATACACTCTTGTTTCTTTCAGAACTAAGTGAGAGCAGCAATATATTCAGGCTGGAAGTCCTAGTTAGCACATACATCCAACAGACTTCTGACAGAGAATGCTCCTCATCACCTGAAGCCTGATTCTTAATATCTTTTTTTTTCAGGATTTCAGGATTAACTTCCAGAACTTCAGCTGTACTTATAGGTAAAGTAAGTTCTTCAGGCAAGTATAATATTCTGCAGTAATGCCAACATACTTTAGACAGCTCCATACTATGCACCAAATTGGAAGTGGGCAACACTGGTATATGGGAATTGGGTCAAAACCAACTTACTTCAGCTGGAAGCTAAAGAGAAATTCTCTTCAAGGAATCACAGTGGTTACACACATTGTATTGCACAATCAATAATTCAAATGTGGTAACATTTTGTTTGATAAATTTCAATTTAACATGTATTTGGATAAAATTATTATCTCCTTCCTAAGCACTTTTTTACCTAACAGGCATATTTTTTTTGCTTTGCTAGATCACTTTTTATTACTTAAAATGCCTTTCAAGACAGCCAAATTACGACACTATCTTTGTGTCATATATATGCTGGAGAGGATGATCAGTTATTGGTAACTAGTGGATTTTATTTCCTTCACAAGAGAGGTGTTCAGCTTCAAAGCTCAAGAGACAAATACCTTAGCAGACAATGACATGCAGGTATAGGCTTTCTCCTTTTGGAGCTTATTTGTCTGCTTCTCAGTACCTTAAAGTTTAATATATTCTTTCCTTTTACATGTATTTAGTATGTAGAGGAATGACATGGACTATAGTTACATGTTTTTCTTCAGTTCAGTTATTTACAGTTCACCCTGAATATAACTGCGCCCCAGTAACTTCTACAGACAAAACACCAAACAAGAAAAAAATATATTGTCTCTATGAACATACTTGGTTAGCTGGAAATTTCGTTTACAAGTACCAGACAAAGACACTAAAAGAAGCAAGCATGTAAAATCTTCAACCAGAGATGCCAGTTCTGTTTAAAACAGTTTGCTTTGCTCTGCCACTTCCTGAATTCCTCTCAAGACCTCCTTAGCACAGGCACAGCATCCAGACATGCTCCAGTAAGGTTCTGATACTACAGCAAAAATGAAGGCATTAGTTGAGAAAGGCTTAAGCACAACACACAATAAAAAATTTGCAATTCATCAAGTAATAAATATCAAATTGATATGGCAAATGGAAGTTCCACCAGTCATTCTGGGGTTCCCAGACACAGGTACAGAACAGACCAAACACTCTGTTGTAAAGGTGGAGAGCCCAGCCCACTGCTCACACACACACATCTCCCTCAGAAGAGTTATCAACCATCACTCAGGGTCAGACATGTATCCAAATAACTAGCATTAGCCACAGCTGCACCCAGCCTGATTTCCATAGGCCAACACTAGTGCACTCCTGCTTTCCTCACTGCATTATTCCTTAAAGTGGGAGAAAATGAGTTTTAATGTGTCCCGTTTTGTTGATCCCGTTATATAAACTGGGCTTCAAAACCAGTTATTTAAAAACACACAACCCTATTTCTGGAAGAAAAATGAGATTTTGGATTAAGCCAAGCATATTTAAAACTAAAATTTAGAAGAAGATGCGATTTTAGTTAATGAGAAAAGATTAAAAGAAATGCAGATTTTGGTACTAATGTCTTCCAGACTTAATCCTCAACATACAACTTATCAATGTCAACTAAGGGTTTTATCATCAAAAAGTCATGTAACACCTTTTAAATCCCTGTAAGGTTTGCTCAAAGGCTGAGACACTTACTGTTCATTATCTGGATTTCCAAACAAAAATGTATTGAAATTAAGGAATAGTTTTAACTCATGTAATTTAAAAGCTATGTACTTTGTTTAATACTCCATCTCACACACCTGCCTTACGACAGATTCCAGAAACCACCACAATGAAATGAAGAAAGAAGTGACGGTTTGGCTAGAACTGACAGTGTCAGTGATCAGTTCAGACATCAGCACCTGAAACATGGGACTAACAGCTTCTAATACAAATCCTGTATTCCACACTTTTCCCCTTCTTTGAGACTTGTTGGGGATGCTAAGGAAACAGCCAAGTGCTACCACCGCTCTGCAAATTACACATTTCAGTTTCAGAGCACAGAGCTTGCTTCTCAGTGGGGGTGAGATCAATCTCTAGGTTAAAAAAGGAAACTCTGGTTTGAGCAAAACATTACTTGAGAAAGAGAATGTAAAAACGCTGTGTGAAACTTCTTGTTCACATGCTTAACTGAAAAATGCCATCTTAACTTTGACTTGAACACACATAACATTTACTCTGGGTCTTATGATCTGATGACATTAGAGGCATAAGAGGGAAAAAACCACCTAATTTCAAGCCATACTCACTTTCAGTGATTGAAAAGCAAGTATCAAATAAAGAGGCCTAGAATTTGCACTACATCACAGTTGAAGAATGTTGTAAACATTTTTATTGCTTATAGAACTGATGACATGGCTGCTCATGACTGTTAGTAGATGGACACAAAAAATCCCCCAGATCAGCCCAAAAAAAGTCCCCAAGTTACTCTGACATTAAGTCACAGCTCCTGGAGCACCACAGTCTGTGTACTGATACTCCAAAAAAACCCAAGAGCACTAGAATCTGTCAAATTGAGGTACACATTGCTGGAATTTGTCTTGACACTTGTTCAAGATACACTGTGTACAAAAAATACTTTCCCTACAAAAAAAACCTCTTCCTATATACTTAATTTTCAGTAATTTTTTTTTTTGTTCAACAGATCAATCTGATTCACAAAATGTGACTTAAACACAGTGTAAGAAATTCGTCAGTGGGAGAACATGAAAGTAGTTTAAATTATCTGTCTAATTTAGGGAAAATGTAAAAAATGACAAGAAACCTACCTATAAAGGTAGTGGGAAAAGAAAGACAAAAGGAAAAGAAGCAGAGTACCATCTACTTGCCTTGTGATTTATCTTAGGGATGTAAGAAGCTGTAACCAAATTTACCTAGACAGTGGTCAAAGCTGCTAGAATGTAATAAATACAGAAACAAACTACGGAAAAGATAATACCAACATTTTAGATTAAGAAGACAATTTAAAAGGATATATACAATGGTAAATCATGACAAATACCACTTGGTGACTTTTTTTCTTTTCATCTTCATACTGTTCATGTACAAGAATTAAAAAACATAAAGGCGAATTCTAGCCCAAAACCTCTATTATGTGGTAAACTCAAGAGCAAACATCTGCAACTTGGAAGAAAACTCATCCTAAGATGTAATTTATCTCAAGCCAGCTGCTGTTTACATACCATACATTGCTATTCAGTATTTCTGGTTTTTGTATAAAACTAATCTGCAAGGATGCATTATCTGCTTTAATGACAATTAGGCATTTTACTGTCCATCACCTGGAGGACTTGCCTTGTTGTACCAAAATAAGAAATTGACCAAAGTTGAGATTTCCCAACCATTTGATTATCTGCTCAGCCTTTTCAAGCAGCAATTATTATTCTCTACCTAGCAGCAACTATTTAAAGCAACCTCAAAACAGATAAATTAAGCCATGGAGCACACTGAAATCTAGGTTTAGTCAGATTAGGCTAGTTACTATTTAACGGAAATGAGCAGCTTCCTGTTGTCAGGGCAAACAGCGAGCAACTTCCATTTCAAGATGCAGTGTTCTGTGCTCCTGCAAAGATCTGCACCATAACTCCTATTTCAATAGAGTTCCAGCTGAAATTTGCTTTCAGGTGAAATAAAGACACTGAATGTACTAGAACATTTTAGTTCCAGTACTAAATGTAAATGTACTAGAACATTTTAGTTCCTTCTTCCTGCTTCCAAGCATGTTCCAAGTTCACAAAGTTTTGTCTTCCAAATACAGGTCTTGGACCTCTTTCCACCACAACACTCTTCCCCTCTAGAATTTTCTTTTTTTCGCTTGGCTCCAATTTCGACACTCATTCAAAGCAAATTTCCTATTTAGAGCTGACAAAAGATAACAGAGTTGGCAGCAGTCAGCCCAGCCAGAGAGTGCGAAAACGACTGCTGGGAGAAGTTTTGACCAGGCAGTTTGTAACGTGAGTGGTTTCACTGATGAGTTACACAAACAACTTGCAAAGGAGCGTAACTGAAACCAGACACGTGCAGAGAGAGGGAAGCATCACTTGGACCGTGTTTTGCTTTACCCGTGGGAGCGCGGTCAGGTAAGACTGTGAACATGTACCTCTAGAGACACACAGACCTCGTAAGTGGAAGGTCCGACCATTCAGGTTTCTAAAAAGGAAAAGCCCACACTGAACTGTGATCTCTCTTATTTAATTAGTAGTATGGAAATAAGATACAACTAATTCTACTGGCGGAATGTCAGGATTTTTGCTAGTAGTATTTCAAAGCCAAACTGGCACTTCTCAGGAAAGTTTGTCTTGCACCACCGTGCAGACTGCAGCTGCATCACCACGCTTGCCTCTGTCTCAAGAGCTACAGGTCAGTCCCGTACAGTCCAGTACCGCGCGCGCCTAAGCACACCCGAACGAGGGGGACGGCTCACTGCGGGTGAAAGCAGAAACACTTCTGAAAAAACAGGGACAAGCTAAGCCCAGGAGGAGCGGAGGTTCGATGTCCCCGAACAGAGCAGCCTTCACCCAAACCGACCGGCCTTGAGGAAACTCTCCCCGCGTAGTTCCGGGGAGCTCCCACCTGGAGCGCGGCTCCGGGAGCCGACGGGGCAGGAGGCGGCAGCGACCCGGCCCCATCCCCAGCTCCGCATTTCGGCCCCCGCGCTGCATCCAGCGCTGCTGCCGGGGGCGCCGCCGGCCCCCAGCCCGCCCCGCTGCCGCTCTCGGCGGCGGCTGCCGCGGGCGCGCAGGGCAGGGGCCGGGGCCGGGGCGGGGGCGGCTGGCGCGGCGGGATCGGGATGGGGACGGCGATGCGGCCCCGCGGAGCGCAGCGGCGGCACTTACTGTGTGTGAGTGCGCGGGGCGGCGGCAGCGGCGGTGCCGAGCGGAACGGGCGCGGCGGCGGCGGCAACTCCGGGCTCCCCGCCGGGACCGGGGCGGGGCGGGCACCGGCCCTGCCCTGCCCTGCGCTCGCCCCGGGCCGGGGCGGGGCGCGCCTGTCCCGCTTGACCCCCGCGCCGCCTCTCGCCCAAGCCTAAATAAAATTGTTTATATCTACTGAGCGGTATGCCGAGGTATTTTATATTTTGGCAGCGGCTTGCTGCGAGCCTGATGAGATGCGTGCTCTACTCGCACCCACTGTGTGACTCGCGTAGGGGCTGTGAGGAGTTAAGGAACAGGTACCTGTCTTAAACGCTATTAAAGCCAGAGAAGAGAGAGGGATTTGTGCCAGGAAGGTGCTAATTCCAGGCTTGGCAGCGGCAAGATCTGGTTAGCAGAACCTGGTCAATACATCCCCGCTGGGACAGACTGTGTGAAAAGCAGCAGCTCACAGACCATCACCGAAGAAAGAACACCCCAAGTTACAGGACAGACGGACTCTGCAACCACCAACCGTCTCCAAAGTACCCCCAAACAGGGCTCTGCGGATACCAGGAACCTGGACTGTATAAAGCAGTACTGTCCAATGACCTAGGGGAAGGTTAACAAAGCTTGGGAAGAAGGATGTACCACTGACAGTGGATACAAAAAACGCAAAACGCACAGGCCACAACGGTATCTGGCAGAACTCCCAAGACACTAACAAATCCAATTCAGCAACTGCTACAATCATCTCTGACTGGACAAAAGGTAACTCCAGGAGGGGGAGATTACAGCCACAAGCTCAGAGCCCTCCAAGAAAACCACTGACTCAAAAGAAGACAAAGAACTGACTAATTAGCATAGGAAGAGCATAGGAAGCAATGGAATCATTAACCAATGGAAGACAGAGTACTAACTAGAGAACTATGCAACTTGCAGCCAATAAGCATGAATTCCTTTGTTTGCAAAATGCATAGTGAAAACTTTTCAGTCAGTGTCTGATCTTGTGTACCAACACCCCTTTCTGCACAGAACTTACTACAAGAAGACTGAACCAGGTCCCCCCACCACACCACTGAGAAGCCCAGAGTGAAAAAGGACAAAGAAGACAGCACTGGATCCACAGGTGGTGAGTGTCTCCTGCTGGTGCTCTCTCTTTCTCCTACACACTAAAAGCTACAAAATAAAGTCAGTATTGTTGAATTGGCATTTCATCTCATTTGCACCTTAACTGGGGCATCTCGCACTGATCAGATTGTTATAGGTGCATTCATCCTTGTACCTCTGCTAGACGTGGAAACAGAGGTGGGTGAAGCTCCCCAAGATCTTCACAGGTTGTCAAGCTTAAATGAAACAGAAAAGGGGCTTCAAAGGTTAAGTTGTGGCAGACATCAGAAAGTGCCATCACTACATCAGCATTACACTGAAAAATAATTTAGTTCTATTCAGTTCTGCTACTTATGCACTGAAAAAAAAAAATAAAAAAACCGCACCCAACCCCTCCCCCCCAAACACCAAAAAGCTAGAACAAGGAAAGATTAAAAAGCATGAGACGATAAGGCAGTAAAAAATACGAAATATCAAATCATGCATATTTTAGAGCTAGAAATGGGAGGAATAAGAAACACTAAGAAACTTGGTAAATCAATATCTTTATTTTATAGAAAGTAGTTTGATCAGTGTGCTGAACCTGCCATTAGCGATGGTTTTGCTATTTTTAGTAAAAATAACCATTTGAAAATAATTACCTTGGAGAATATATCATCTCCAAGTTTATTTCCCCATAATCACTGTTGCTTTTTTCGTAACTATTGCATCTAATCTAACACTGGGTGCTTTTAATAGGAAGGGGGTACCTAGCGTAGGATATCTCCATAGTTTACTTCCTGCAACTGGTTCTGAGGTTCCTAAAATGCAGTAGAACATGTACGACCTCACCCTGCACCACCACGGCACAGTACAAAATCTGCATCTATTCCACCTTTCTCCATCAGCATCCTGCAATGTCAGCTGTCAGCTGAGAATCTTCTGGTGTACAGTCACACAGTTTAAGTACCCAGATGGCCAGAGTTTTAACTTTCATGAGTTATTGAAGTAATCATAAAGAACTTGGATCATGTATCTGAGGTAACGGAATCGGTTAGCAACACAAGAATGACACACTCTGACAGCATTATGTATTGCTACACAGACAAACACAAGTCACAACTCCCAGTCTCTGATATTTAAAAGGGACATTATCAACAACAAGCTGAATTATTTTGTCTGGGCAGTAAATTAGTATTGATTAAGCACTGGCAAAGGCAAGTTTTACGTTCAATTTGTGCACATGGCTACTTTAAGCACAGGGACCTCTACAGGCACTAGTACCCTTAAGTTTGAGTAACTTGCATAGCAACAGGGAAAAAGCATTAATTGCTGGAGGACAAAAGTCAGTGGAAATTAAGGGCAACAGCCAGAGAGTTCTGAGTTCAGTTCTCCAATGACTAGATTAGAAGTTGAGAGTGTCCCTTTAAAAGTTTCAGATACAACAGAATTTAACTCATTTTGACTCCATCATTACAAGAAGGCTACTGATAATTTGTCTTACAGTAATTAAACATCAATGAACAATATGCAAGCAAACAACTGATTTGTAAATGAAATAGCAGCAACATGGAACTCTAGAAGGTTGAGTTTCTGCAGGATTTATTGGAAAGATTATAAAGGTGTGGCAAATACATTGTGATTTTACATAATTTAGTTTTGAGAATAGCTTATGGTAACTATAAATATTATTGAAAATGCTTGTTCACGGTCAGTACTTTTCTGGTATAAGCATAATTTTGCCAGGATTTTTCAAAGTGCAGCTTTACTCAGAAAAATGACAACATTGTATGTCTTGGCAAATTACATATAAAATCTGCTCATTTCGCAGATGGTAAGACAGCTTTTTGTGATTGCCAGTACAATAGAATTGAGCTTGAAGTATTAAAGCTAATGAGATATAAACATTTAAGGACAAAACATCAAGGACATAATTATATAATACTGCCATGATTTTTGCACATGTAACATTGTTAGTTCAGTGGATGTATAAAACTGACGCATGTATATAAGCAGCTACAAAGTCACGGTCTCAGCTGACACTAAAGGAGTGTGCTACTGTTTACTCCACTGTTTTCCTTCTTCCATAAGAATGAAGAATATTAGAAACTCAGCCACTGAGCAGATAACACATACTCATTGGGCAAGTCTGTTTTGTAAGGTGGTGTCACTTTTAGTCACTTTTCTGGTCCATCACTGTACTTAAACTGTTTTGATATCAAGTTCAATTTCAATCTGTAAGTGTTAAGGAAGAACAGTTACAATTGAATCACTGAACAGCTGTACCAGTTTGAAATGCTGTCACATGTTTCTTCATGGCATAACATTCACATTCTTTTTATTGCACAATTTGAAAATTCAGGTTATGTGCATAAAAACCTTCATAGTGTTTGCACTGCAACTTGCGAAACATACATTTAAAATGACCTTAATACATTTTACAAAATCTTTTTAAACAACTTTATATTCTTAAGATAAAAGCATCCTGAGAATGTTACATAGTTCATTATACAAGCCCTTCATTTCTGCTATGCTTTATTTATCCCCATAGTTCCTAATTTGACAAGTTTATTTTACAGTTAATATCTTGGTGCTATATTTCACAAAATATCTTTTAGCAAAAAGTACACCATTGGCATTCAAGTAATCCAGCCTCACATCTAATTTACAAATTAAACCTTTGTCAAGCTCTCAAGTAAGGAAAAGTAAACCAAAATACATACAGAAACAGTTTAGCTGACTAAAACAAAAAGTAAAGGCCTTGTGCATTAATAATTTGGTCAAACATTTAAGTTATGCAGTTTAATATTTTGGCAAAAAAACCCTCTACATCTATCCTTCCCAATTTGTTTTCTTTCATCTGACACCAGATGTAAACATAAACATCAAGAAAGAAAGACTGACAGTGTAGAAGTATTTTGCTGTTGAACTTTTCCTTTTTCCTTTTTTAAAGTATTTAGGAAAAACAGACAAACATAAGTGCTAAGAATGAACTATCTTTGGGCTAAATTAAAGTCTTACTCGAAAAAAAAAAAGTAAAAATAAATTAGGTTCAGTTTTTCTTTCATTTCCCCTACAGACATCTAAATAAATAGTCTTTGAAGAAATTCTAGTGCCATATCCTAAAGCAGTATCTTCCTGTATGTTTTTGATCAAGTCTAAGGCTTCACACATAATCTTGACTATTTCACTAGGAAGATATCCATTCATATTTACATTTTATTCTTGTAAAGGGAGTGTTCAGGTTAAAAATATATTTATTTTTAAAAGGTAAGCCTGCCATCCTGATGGCAGTGATTCAAGCTATAGAACAGAAGACAAGTTACAGAACATCCTTCAGTTTCTTATACTCTAGATGAGAGGAAGGAGATCAGGCAAGTTAGAGAGGTAAACAGCCTGGATTTCAGGAATGGAGAGAGAGAGAGAGTGGCTCATTATATGAATCCTGCATGACCAGGAGTATTCACTCCCGGAGACTTTATTTCTCTTCTGCACACAGGTATAAATTTTTATTGTTGACTGACTAAACAAATTGAGAAGTGAGACAGTTAAGGTTGCCACAGTGAAAAAACATTACCTAAGGTCTCCATCAGGACACACATGCTTTTACAAGGTGGCCAGGTGTTGAATATAAGTAGAGGTCATGCCCAGATGGTACACTCCAGGTGAGAGTGTAACTACCTCAGAAGAAAGAGTAAACCACTACAGCAACATCTTAATAATATTATAACGATGTAATTTGGAGTCATATTTAGCTTGTATTTTAGGCAACAATCAAAATCTGAAGGACCTTTTAATCTTTAAGGCATTAGTGCATCAGGGACTAAAAGCTCCAGGTAATTAATAAATAGGGGGTTGGCGGCAGAAGGGGAGAAAGAAAAAAACCCAAAACATCTTTGTGTCACAAGCTTTCATTGTGCATCTGCTTTGTTGGTTAGTTCCAGGAAAAATATTTTCAGGGATGGCAGAAGGGGAATATTATTCATTATTCTGAGAAAAACATTAGATCATAAACTTCACATCATTTTTTAACACATCCTTTAAAGGGCTGAATCTATCAGGCAAGATTCTCATCTTTACTGTTCCATCAGCACCACAGGAGAATATGTGATTTGCTGGTCCTGTCTCAATTTGCATGACTCCTGTCCCAATGTTTCTGAAGAGAGACTGTCGAGCATGCTCATTGATGAAAGTGTGAAGAAGATTAAATGTAGACAGACTCCATACCTGAAAAAGCATCAAAACATCAACCTCTTATATGGATAATTACCATGATCTTAAAAATCAACAGAATGAATTGTGGAGAAACTGCACTGCCTTTTGCATTTATGTTTCTGACACTAACTGTAAAAGAAGAATATGTAGCAATCTGTAATGACACATTTAGAGAATACTAATACTCATTTTCTGTAATAGGAACTATAGAGAGACACTAAGGTATCACTAATTAAAAGGAGGGATCTGCATTAAAAAGAGGTAAGACTGACATTTCATAATTAAATTAGTTAATGTGAAGGTCAGAGTTGAGAACAAATGCAGTACATATGACATCTGATGGTTCCACACCTGTACAAGATTCTTTCCGAATGTACACATCATTTCTGCTCCCTCCCCCTCATTAATACCTTTATGTTGCCTTCAGCAGATCCTGTGACAAAATACTCCTCTGTAGGATCAACAGCAATTGCTTTGACTGGAGAATCATGACTCTGGAGTAATTGTTGCTGCTGCTTTTGGCGAAGATCAATTATACAGGTAAAGCCTTTTCTGCCTCCAGATATTAACAGCTGGTGTTTTGGAGCATATGCTAGTACAGTTGCTCCACTATCATGACAGATAAAAGCTGAAAGCCAAAGCAAAGTAATTTAAATACAACACAGTACTAACCTCAATTTTCAACCAACCTGTAATAGTTCAAGACAGTAGCAACAGTGACTTTGATGATGAAATCCGACTGCCCACACCCAGCCCACTTATTGCAGTACCAATACATACGTAAACCCAGGTTCCCATGAGACATTCTGAAGCTGCAGTATTCTCAAATTAAGAAATTACAATCTGTATTAATAAAAAAAAATCCTTTTTTCTATCCCTGTGTAATCACAAACTATTAATCCTTGACCAGAAATAGATTATTTTAATAATCTGCTATTAAAATAACAGGTTTATATGTTATTTTAAGTAATATAATTTGTTTGTTATTTTAACTCATATAATGCCCATCAGAAATTCCTTCTAAATGACCTGCCCAAATCTCTTGCAAGTTTCCACTGGTCATTTTACTGCTAATTTGTTTCTATTCACATTTATTTGGATATGTCTAGCCCCCTAAATGAGTGGAAAAAGTGAATGAAAATCACAATTACCAGAGCACAGCTTGGTACATTGTACTTGTAGTTCAAAGGGCCTATGAATTTACATTTAGAAATTCCATCTGTCTCTCACATACACTTAGGCATTCACCATACTTTAAGTACAAGGAGTTCACAACTCTCTGATCTTAATTTCTTATTTCTGATACTGAAATGCATTTGTTGTATTACATGCAACAAAATATTAGTAATAAAGCTAATGAAACCCAACTAAATATTTATTGCACCTCCAAAACCCTACTTAGAGGAATAACTGTTCTAAAGTAGGAGCTGCCCAGGACCTTTTAAAAAAAGAACAGAAATGTCTGGCTTGCATTTGTGGTGCAAGGACAGAACGTACGTGAAGGACAGTGCTCATGTCCATGAAACCAATCATGTGTACAGAACACCAGGTAATTTCTCAAGAATCTGGTTTTATATTCCATTGGTGCACTCACACAGAATGGTGAAAGACATTTTACCGCCAATATTAAAATTACTTCCCACAATAACTCTTCCATAAAGACAGACACACAAATACACCTTTTTATACTGTGGTCAAACATTTTGGTTGTTTTATTTTACTTACCATGCACCAAGCTATTTGTAGGAGAAACCAGAGTATCCCAAAGACAAATATTTCTGTAGAAAAAAATATGGCTTAATTCAGCAACAAATGTTCTAAGGCATTTTGAACACTTGAAAAGTCATCTGCACCTTAAAAAGGTTGTTTCAGGCACAAAAGCACTGTAAACAGACTTTCAATGATTACTTTTGAGCAGACCCCAAATTACTTCCATAGTTTAACATACACTGCAAGAATATGCCTTCTACACAAATCATTCTATGACTGGCTATTTCCATAAAGGATTTATGTTAACAATCTTTTGTAGCTGAATTTATGGGAATGTTAGCGGGTTTTGATATTTTTTGATCAATACTTACTTATGAAAACAAATGAGAAATGGAGAGCTATGCAAATCCCCACAGCTATAAAAATAATTTAAGACAGGTTCATGTGTGTAGAATGGAACAGAATAGTTCAGCTGGAAGGGGGCCTACAAGGATCATGTAATCCACCCACCTAACAGCTTCAGGGCTGACCAGGAGTTAAAGCATGTCATTAAGGGCATTGAACAAATGCCTCAGACTCTGACAGACTTTGGGGACTGACTTCAAGGAAGCCTGTTCCAGTGTCTGAACCTCTTGGTAACAAAAATGTTTCTTGATGTCCAGTCTCAACCTCCCCTGGCACAGCTTTAAGCCATTCCCACATATCCCTCACTGGATTCTGACAGAAGCTGTCACGACCTCCCTTTCTACTTCCCCTCCTCATATGGAACATGAGCAGAATATTTGTGCTTCCCTATGAAACCTCCTTTAACAGGCACATGAATTTAGCTGCAAACCTTGCTTCTCTCCCCCTCCCACCAAGAAATCAAGCAGAAGTAATCTTAAACTGCTCAAGCAGAATCATAAAAAAAACCAGAGTGGGTGAAAGGAGAGAAAAGCACCACTTCACTTGGATGCATTATCACAACAGATATTACCTGTTGTCAGAAGAAAATCCTGCTGTAGCTATCAAAGATGATGAACTGATGAAAACAAAGTCATTGGCTGTTTTGTTATGACACTGCCATGTCTGAAAAATTGCAGTTAGAAAGTACTAATTAGAAAGGAATCTATTTTGTGCAAGCAGGCAATATTAAACTTCCTTGAGACAGCAAGGTGTTTCAAAAGAAATTTAAAGAACATGGGATATAAAGGTGTTGGTATGCCCTGTAAGGCTCTTAGTTTTTCATGGAAAGGTACTCTGCAGTCCTGTGTAACTGTCAATTAATTGACAAGTGACAATTATTGACAAGTCCCAACGAACATTAAAGTTATTTCAGATCTCATGTTACGTTTTCCACTCTCCACTTAGTAAGTATGATTAGAATGTAAGAACCTGTCTGTCACACAGATCACAGGATGGCAGCAATACACAACTTAGTCTTGATTAATACTGGTTATCAGCACAGTCCTTGGCCTCTCCTAGTTGTTCTGAAGGGGGAAAGAAGTAAGGGAACACAACACAAGTTTATGGAAACTAATTTAGTTTTCAGCTTACCAAATATGGCTTAGGTGAAGTTCCAGTAAGTGGACAACATTTCCAGTTTGTCTGATATAAACTTATATACCCATCAGCATCAACAATTCCAAACTGAAAGAAAATATATAGTAATAGTAAACACATATGTATGTATTGCAGAGAAAATACCCACAATTTTGAGAAAATATTTTCTGTTTGAAGCATGTGATGTTTCTGCTAACTTACAATTATTTTGGGGGAGGGGAGAAGAGAACAGAATGCGTACAGAAGTATTTTGTCAGTTACCTTATTTCCTTGGTAATTGAATCTCATTCGAGTTACCCTTGAATTACCACCAGATCGAAAACATGTGATTTGCTGTGCATGACCCCATTCAAACATTCTTACACTACCATCTTGAGCACCTGTCAGGTCTGCAACAGAAAATAGTGACATGACTTTTCACAAGAGTTGTAGCTTTTATAATTTCAAGAAAACACACACCATCTCAAAATAACTAGTGCCACGATTATGCCATAGTATCTGGCTTGGTGTAGGAGCAGGATGTACCATTGCAACTTAAAGTCATGTTACTAATTATTTAATTAAGAATTGTATTTAGATGCTCATGAAATACGAAGCTATTTACTTAGAGGTAATAACACACCTTTTTCCTACTATCTTTTATTCTAGTCACAAATAAGAGAGAAATACAGTACTTTTTGCTGTTTCTAAAGGCTATTCTACATCCCCCCATAATGTTTTTTAAAATGAAAAATAGTTTCAGTACGTATGGCTTATAAACAACTTTCAAAACATATACTAGATTGTTGTGCTTGTACAAAATAGCACACTAAGAAACAGGTGAGTAAGAAATATATAATCACTAGATAACTTTTCTCTTTTTTAAAAAAACCTGAACTTACAATATGGCAGTGTTGGATGAGAAGCCATTCTTCTGACATTATTAATAGCTTTCTTGAGCATCTGTTAAATATACAAAAAAATAGAAAAAAATTAAACAGTATTACTGAACAAAAAGTTATCAAACTAGAGAATAATTAGTGATTGCACAGAGTTGTTTCCTATCAAAATTCCTACTGAAAACAAGTACTGGGTTTAGAGATTCAGATAGAAGACTGTGTCTTCCAAGATAATGGAGATGTTAACACTTTTGCAGCTTTATATATCTAGATAAATATTAAACTTTTGCTTCAGAAATGTATGGATCCAAATATAAACACTCCTTAGACTGCAGTCTTACCTCTTTTCTTGCCAATTCCTTTCTGATTCCATTAAATTTATTGGAATATTCCTGAATATTGTAAGATAAGCAAGAGAGAGGCAGAAGCATGTAAAGAAAGAGGTAAACAAACTTTAACAGAAGTAAAAAATAGGAAGGAATATATCTATTTTCAAGTCTAGTTAACTTATTGCCATTGACTGAAAAGTGGTTATTTGTGACCATCCAGAATAAGCAATATACTGTGTAACTGGTATAAAAAAATATAAATATAAAAAAATTATTCAAAAGTGTTTATAATTTCGCAAATACAGATCCAATGAATTTTCAGTAGCATGTTTTTTCCTAAACTCCAAAATTTGCCTTGTGCAAAGTGCATTATCAAGATGTTTGTTTTTCTTATTTTATTAATTCCTACTGGGAAGAACTGAATGTGTGAAGAGGACTGGAGTCATTAGACAATTATATTTAAACTCTGCCTATTTAAATTATATGTTCAACACACAAAAGAAAAAAAACAGTAGGGATTTTCTTATCAAGGAAATACACCTGTGCCTGTGATGTCTCTTCCCTTCTTTTCTTTCTATTAATGTATGTTACAGTTAAGTTTTCACTCCTTTATGCCTTGACAGCTCTCAGAAGTATCTGACCACTTTGAGGACTATCTTTCCTCACAGAATTGTTGGATTTGGTTTGCTCATGCATGTGTTATTTACCTCAACATTAGAGAAGGACAAAATGTGTATTTGTGGCAGGTGTTAACTTCAAATGAGAAAATGTAACGAAATTTTGTTGCCAGGACACAGCAGCTTATCACTTACCACACACCAATAGCAAGCTGGCACTGAACTACTTCCAGAGAAACATTTAGGTTGGAAAAGACCTTTAAGATCACTGAATCCAACTGTGACTTTCAACTGCTATAATTTTGTACAGTATTTTAACACTGCGTTGTCATGGGGAGTAGATAGTGATGAGGTATTTCACGTATGCTATTCTGCCCTGGCCTCCAATTATATCAGGGTGTCACCTGGAAGGAGGCAGGAATTACAAACTTTCATGAGCTTCATATTCCTAAATATGATCAATAGAGTTTAAAAGAAATATCCTCTAAATTATTAGCTTGCAAACAAAAATGAGAAAAAGTACTTGGAAGGGAATAATCTACTTTCTTGTAAAAATTTCCCTGGGTTTGGATTAGTGGAATAACTGCAATCCTCTTAACTACATTTTGGAAGCAGATTTAGATCTTTCAATTCTCAAAGTTTTATCATAGTTGAAGAGAAAGCCATATGCCCCTCAGTTATCCAAGTTCATTTCACAACACTTTCTAAAGATAAAAAATATGATCTTGAAATATGTATTTCCCTTTCTTTTTCTCTAAGTACTTTAAATGCAAGGAAAAAAGCCAAATGGTTTGGTAAAACTATATATACATTTTAAAATTTAAGACAAGACAACAGAAAATTATATTCTTCAAACACTTACGGATTGGTATGTGCACTTATAATTGCAATGCTTTGCTCTCTAAACTCACTTATCTTCTGTATGTAAATGGAAGAATAGTAATTCATGTTCACTCTATTTCTTCACTAAAATGAAGGGCTGTGTGGAGTTTTACAGCTATTAACTTTTACCCAGAAGTCAATGGAAGTCATCTTCCTCCATTCAACAGATAAGCACACATAATGATCTTCTAATCCTTGCTGGATTACGCTTCGGAAAATGCAAATTTATAGAAATGTGCCTTTGAAAGGTTACACTAACATAACTCTCTGGTGCAGTGTCTCCAATTTAGAAGACAAGTACAATTATCAAATGCAAATACTTCCATTAATAATGTAACTGACATTTGACACTGCTAGCCCTCAAGTTTCCCCTTAGAACAGCTGATGGCTAGAACGGTGGTTCCTTTGCTGGAGAGTTGGGTGCTTTGGGCCTAATGTACATTAAGACTGAAAAATAAAAATGCACGTAGAATCCACCCCACCAGTTGTTAAACTGGCAAATATTGGTGTCAGTCACACTGACTTGTATGACAAGCTGTTGGTAACACTGCACAAGTTTCAAAGTGGTAGGTACACACTCTTGCCTTCAGTACTCTCTTACAAACACCTCCTGTGAGAACTGTGTAAACAAACTGGGCTGAAGTGTCTGGTGGCGACCCTCCTTACTCACCTTGTATGAACTGTGTGACAGGAAACAGTGAAGAGTGACAGAAAAACCTTACAGCTAATAAACATTAACTGCCTGAGTGTCCCTTGCTGATGAAAGTGAAGCAAACATGAGACTGAAAAGCCAGTAATGGTACAGAGCAGTGGGCTACAACTACGAAATGGGCTGCACGATATGGAAAAGCAAAGATGACACCAAGGATCTGAAGGAACAAAGTAGCAAATAATAGCAAAAGAAAGGTCTTAGTGAAGCTGCTTTTCTTCCAGGTTCGAGTTCTTCCACAGCAACACTATTTCCTCCCAACAATCCCTATTTCTTCCTTCATTTACTTTGTCCTTCATTAGGTACCTCTGTCTTTCCTCCCTAGTGGGCAGGTGTCGTTCTATGCTGTGGTTGGTTCTCTGCCACAGTCAAACAGTATGCCAGACAAAATTTAGGTCCAAAGCCTAACAGCAAATGCATTCCACACAAACATAGCCAAATATATTTAGGAAGAAAGTTTTACTGCATGCAAAATAGAAGGTCATGTAAGTACCATTTACATTAATTATACGCAATTATATGCAATAATATGCAATTACTTAATGTTGAGAAATACCCAAACACAAAAATTCTATATGCACATACATATATATTTTAAAAATGGAAGTGAGAGGAGAAAGTGGCAAAGGCATTCAAAGAATACTTGTAGAAGTGACCTGATTGTGATAGCAGAGCTGTAACACTGGCACCTAGGGTCACTGGTTCCTAAAGTGAAGGCAGAGGTGTAGGTACTGGCACAATACCCACTCCTATAAGTGGAAAACATTACCATTCTTATACTGCTTATTCCTTATTTATTCCATCTATTCATCATGTACTTTCAAAAGCCAACTACGATATTAATTAACACACGGTTATTTCATTCTGCCACCAGCGATAGACTTGCTTTGAACTGTTAAATGACAGCAAGTGCAGCCAAGTCACAAGACTTAATGCATTTGGTTATTCAGGAAAAATCCACTTTCTGCAGTCCACGTGCAGAAAGACTGAGAGATGCTGGTGTCTTGTATGACCCAGCTCACTTAAGCGTCTCCAAATAAGCATCTCTCAGCCAGCTAATACACAGATCTGCATCTATGCTCCACAGGAAGTAAGATAAGAATGTCAATGGCCAGACTACAATTATAATTTGATCTGAATTAAATCTAACCTAATAGCTTTTTGCTCAGGGCCAAGCTTCATTCCAGACACAAGATCTCTTTCTAGAACTCAGAATGAAGCTGAAGATTATGCCTAAAATAAAAGCTACCATAATATTTCATATAAATATTTCTACCTAATCCTTAAGAATTTATATTCTGAAACCTACTGAATATATGCTTTTTAGATAGACCATTTGGCTTCCAGTCATTAAAGAAGAATTTATAGGGCAACTTCTCACCCAAATGCTGAATCTTTGCTTTTAAATGATGCATTAAGTAAAGAAAGCATGTATGATTTGACTGAAAGCTTTTCTTGTTTAGTTGGTGTCCCTTAAAGTCTGTGCAGCATTTTAACCTATTAAGTGAATTGTTACAAAAAAAATCCAGCTTGCCTTGATTACACAGAAATGCTATATTTGGTTGTACGTTAATTGTAAAATATAACGAGCAAGACTGAACAGACAAAAGGAGAGAAGTAGATAGAATACATAAAGCTAACCTTTGACGAGTGACTTACCACAGATGCACCCCTGCCAGTTTGTGTACTACCAAGCCAAGGCATATTGATAGGTGTGCCAGGATTACTATGAGTATAAGGAGTGGTTCCCTGAACATTTACCAGATCATCACGAGCATGTATAACTAGGAAATCATCAGCCCTATAAATGAAAGAAACATTTTAAATTAAGATTCTGAGCAGCAACATAAAATACCATGTTTTGTTACTCTGATTTATGCACAGTCAAGTGTGATATTGAAAACAAAGAATATATACCCTTTATTTTCTATTTCCGTATCATCATCAACCCAGGTATAGATTTGCGTAGCTAAAATTGCAGAAACATCCAATTCTTGAATATCATGACTTGATGCTATTGCAATGCAGTTCCGATTTGCCTGAAAAAAAAATAACATGCAGAAAGACAGATGCAAAAGGAAACCTCAAAAATGGATTTATTTTATTTTTTTCCTGGTTATGGCACTGTTGCTCACAAAAATACACACCTAATTTACAAACCCCAAACATTTACATCTACAACTCTATGTAACTTTATACTTGACGTCTCCCTTTTAAAACTTATTTGCATCTGGGATAGTATCACACACTATTTGCATCTTATACCTCTCAAGCAGCTCAAGTATCTCCTTGCTTTTCTCAGAGGATAAGCAACAGGTAACTATACTACAAGGCTTGCAATCAGGCTCCCCTCCTCTAGCTCTGAAGGCTGAACAGAACGTGGCTGAACAGAGAAGGAAAGATCATTTACTTTTTGATAGAAAAGGACAAATACTCCTACACACAAGCCTAAAGAAAAAGTAGAAGGCACCCTGCCTTCCATCAATCCATTGCACAATAGAAAAAAGATGACAATTTGTAGTAGAACTGTTTATTAAAAGGTAATTTTGAAGTGCTTTAGAGAAGAAACCACTAAAAGTTGTAGCTGCTAAAAACAGCAGGATGGCTGGCAAAGTCTATCTCACCCAGTCACAATGGCACTCTGTATCAGGTGGAAGTACACTACAATTAGATTATTCTACCTCCTTTATACTCACCTTATTGACTGCAAAAGCAGTAATGATATCAGACTCTTTATGGATTATTCTTGCCTTGCCACCTGGATATCCCAAATCTGTTTCTATCTGTATTTAAAAAGCAAAGCACAGTTAAATGCAAATTTCTGTGCAACACCACTTTTTACTGGAAGGACAGAGACCAAACAATGTTTTGTGTGAAATTTCTTTTTCCTTAATTTTAATTCTAAGAAAACTCAACAAACATAGCGTGTAACAACTATGGTAAACCTGTTTTGTGTAATAATACAGCTTCCCATTGCCATGCTAAGATTACCACAGCAAGAGAAAAAGTGTAATTTGTCACAGAAGACACAGTGTTCATTCTCGGGTTTTTCAGGGATGCTGAAAACCAGCAAGGCTACATGCAACACACTGTTGATTGAAATTTTGAATCTTGATGTTTTGCTCTCAAGAAAGTTTGCTAAGTCTTTGATTGCTCTTAGCAAACACCTTTTCCCACTGAAACTGATGAAATAGTCCAAAAGAAGGCGCAGGCAAGCTCCTGAACAGGAAAACGAAACAGGAAAATTTGAACTTCATCAGTGCATCTATTCACAATTATTACAATTAAATAAATTTGGAATCCTGTACATTCCAGAACCACAAACCTTTTGCTATCACATATTCTTTTTTTTTTCTTAATGTGGTATAATGTTGGATTTGAATATTGCCTACCATGTTGTATTTTAGAAATGCACCCAGGTACATGTCAACACACAACAAAACTCTGCACTTTACCAGCACTGTTGCAGTCTTTTTCAAAATTAAAAATCTCAGCACTGCCAGTATTAAATTGATTAGTTACAGATCCAGATTGTTGCAGTTACAAAATAATTTTACAGTAAAAACAATAACACTGCCAAACTAATGGTGACCTGGGAATTCAAACCTGAATCACAAATGTAGTATTTAATTTTTTTTAAAAAAACCCAAAGAATTGTTTCAGAACTATTTCCAGACTCATATCTTCAAATTCTTAATTTTCTGTGCTTTAAAAGAAAACAGTAAGATTGTTCTGTTAAAAAACTGCAAATGATCTTTTTCAAAATCTGAAAAAACCAGCTGTTACAGACCAGGAAGCATAATATTTTTAATGTCAAAACAAAATTGATACTTCACTGATTTTGTGTATATAACACTGCACAGAACTGCAGTGGCAAACAGATACAAAACCATGGTTTGTGTGTTGTGATGAACAAACCTGCAGGAAATTAAAATTATTTTTTTCCCCAGTTAGTTCCAAAGACCTGCTTGCTAATATTGCTTTATCACATAATTAATACTAACAAAGTAGCCCAAGGACACCATAAGAGCTCACATTTCTGTCTTCACACTAGTTTTGTAAAAGAAAGCTTAAAGAATATGGTATTCATTTGAATTTCTAGGCGTAGTACTCTTACTTTTTTAGTATGTCATAGCAATCCTTCAAGAAGTTGCTAAAATACTGTCACATGGGTTGATGTGTCACCATCTTTAAAGTAAGGCTCAGTGAAAGTTTTCAGTAGCAAACTCGTATCATGCTAACAAACTGCTCTAAGTGCAGTTAGCCACCTTCATTTATAAGCAACTATCGTAGCCATCTCATACTGATCAAAGGTTCTCTATGTACTGAGTACCATACCACTGCTGAATTTTTGTCACTTGGGCAAATCTCAGCTTCAGCTCTTCACTTGGCCAAGCTAAAGAATTTGGTAATACGTATTGTTTGTAGCTGGTTGCTTAATCCAGCTAAGATAATTAAGTTTCAGATAAGATCTATAACAAGACCAGTTTAACTCAATCCCTTCCATTTTTTTAATTTTTAGGTTGTTTGCTACATGAGCAAAGACCTTTTTTTTTAAGTGAGATCAGCACCATTTAGGAAAAAAAAATCATAATGATGTACAGTCTAATAAATTTGAGGATTACTACTGTGTACCTTATTGATGACGGGCTCCTCCACCACAGAATTTTTCATGGTTTCATTGTGCTCCTCTAATGACTTCACCAAGGAAAGAACAACCACAGAACAAAGCATAAAGATGAGACATAACATGCGCAGTATCAAGGAAACCCTTAATTCCTTGTTGTTTACCCCAACACAGGACAACTGAAACACAACAGCGTGTTAAACACATATGCACATATTTTACAAAATAAGAATAATTAACACTTCTAAATTCTGTTCTAAGTACAGAATACACCGATTTACCTATTCTGTACTGTAACAGCAGTTTGTCCATTGCAAAAGTCAAATTTCTTGAAAAATAAGCAATCTACGCTGACATTTTATCACCAACAAGATAGAAAATAAAGCCAACACATCTATGCTGTGAAAGGCTGTAAATTAGCCTACCTTGAAACATATAAAGAACATTTAAAATTTTCCAAAACACTTGTTCATACAGCATAGCAGCATGGCTGTGTTAACGTTACGATATGATCAAAAATGGTGCACTTTTAAAGGCAAAAAGGAACAATTTTCCTTTTAACTGCACTCTGTAGTGAACACAATTAGCCAACATTACTCAAACAAGCTAATATTCTAGTTGTGACAGGACAAAGGTTAGGTCATGTAGAACTCTCTGCTGCCACAGCTTTACTAGTCACGAATATTCTTTCTCCTGCATGTTTAATTTGTTCACATCTGGTTCTTTCTCCTCCATTTTTGCTACTCCACAGTTTTTCTATAATACCAGAAATTATTTCAAAATTAGGAGTAGGGGTAAGTAAAAAAAAAAAAGGACCAACTGAAAAAGGAGAAAAAAAATCCAAAAGCTCATTACAGAACCACAATTTAAAAACATTTAACTGCATTTGGAACTGGAATCCAGCTAGACACTGGGACAAATAATCAGGGACAGAAATAGTAACTGCTGTATGAGCATTTTTCTTACTAAAATTGAATCATAACATGATTGTTATGGAAGCAGTGGACAAAAGCCAGGATGACTACAGTAGGGACAAACTAAAACTTTCACAACTTTGGCTCATTAGGTTACTGGTTTTAATCTTTGAAATGTTCCATTTTGTCATTCTTTTGAGGCAGCTTTTATACTGATCTTAAAGAAGAGACTGACTGTAGCAACATTGTTCTAGTTGTCATTTTACAGTCACAGTTTGATTATTTTTGTATTTTATGAAACAATGGACAAATATTTTTTGTAAAAAATACTGCAGATTTGGAGTCATAGACAAGTACATTAACCACTCATGCACCAGAAGTAAACAAGCCAGCCAAATAACTAAAGTAAAAGTTGACAGATTGACCTGCAATATTTTCTACATTTTATATACAATACCAACCTCATTTAGGCATCGCTTTTTTGTAAAAATATTTCTGATGAAAGTTTCCTGGACTTCTTCCTGTTTCACCAAGTACTGCCAGAGCCTCTTCACAGACAGTGCAACCTGACTGCTAGATCTACAGACCAAAGTCGAATAAATATTTACATCATGCTCATACTTATACAAGAGTGCAGTATTTTATATTCTAATCAAACTATAGTCAGAAGAAATGCTGAAGCAAAACTACAGAGCTATAGACAGTATACAAGATCTATCCAAAAGCACTTTAATACCCTCCTCCTGAAAAACCTACAAGAGAGGAGGTGTAAAAGAAAGAAGAAAAAGAATACGTAGCATCTTCTCCTTCTATCCTGGGACAACTGAGAAAAATCTCTTCAAGAGATTACACAATGGTAAGAGCAGCACACAGATTATTTATTAGTCCAGCTCATTCTTTACAAAATGAATAATTTCTGTCTAATCCTAACGAGTGATCCTTTCACACAGCCAATGAATGACTAACACTTCCTGCTAGGAACACATCATTGGCCGTGTAACTTCTCTGAAACATCCATGATTTTTCAGTAACAAAATTGGAAGGATTGTAGAATAAGATCAGAATTCAAATGTTTATGCTTATCCTTAGAAATGGCACACTCAAGCAAAAATTATAAATACAACTGCTTATGACAAGCCAAAATCCACCAAACTCTGAATTGCTTTAAATCATAATTTAAAAAGAATGCCAGACAGCAGATACATGTTAAGATGGTCCCTTTTAATCAACTCAAGTTACTGAAAGTGTGACCATGATGAAACATTTTACAGTAAAAAGCTAGATTTTCTGTATTCTGAAATCCACAAGTGACAGTAAGATTAAAAAGGCAGAAATCTATTTTCAAAATGACACTTTAAGAGACTGCGCACACTATTCTGGCTGAACATGCAATTATGTTAACTCACAACTATGCAAATATTATAAATAATAAGTACTTCTTCTCTGATTTTATGTAACAATACTGATAAGAATGTGAAGTCATTTTATTACCTCTAAAGGTGGGGCAGTTATTTAATTCAGTGTCACTTATCCATAATTATCTCTCAAGGCAAACTTTTTATTCTTTATTTTATTGTCAAGCATACTTTTCCCAGAGACACTCAAAATCCGTATGTTAAGCTTAAGTAAAAGAATTTTAAAAAATTAGAAACTGTGCTATGTTTTTCCTGCTCTTGCTTTGGACCAGAGACGCATGAAATATGACATGTACCCTCCGTATTTCACATAGTTATTGAAGTTGCAATCTATCACGCACACTAACAACCTAATGCTCGATTCAAATCAAAGATATTACAGTCCGTGTTTATAGGAATTAGACTCACCTGAAAGGAGTGTTTGTAGGCTCGAGTAAAGTTTTGTGGCGAAGCAATGCAGGACCAGCAGCGAGAGCATCTTCAGAAGCATGAACTGAAATATAATGTTGAGGTGGACCCCCATATAGCTCAAGACGTCGGAGAAGAACTTGTTCCCAGCGCTGCAAAGTTTTCAAAACTGCATGGCATATCGGGGAGCTAACTGGAAGCTCTAGAAAGACAAGTAAACAATAATAAAACCCTTCCCCGTTCCTTTATAACCTTGACGAAGACAATTCCAGCAGGTGAAGGCTTAAGTTTATTTCTAATATCTCCACAAGTTAAGCTTTATTCAAACCTTAAGTTGCTATTTGCAAGTATAAAAAGATGAACTGCTATGTGCTTTCATTGCTAAAAAAAGGAATAGATTTCTCCAATGCTGACATTGGAGAAATTATATCATGAAACAGATCATCATGAAACAGATCCTCCTGGAAGCTGTCAAGGCATATGGATGACAGGCAGGTGATAAGAGAAAGGTGACACAACTTCATAAAGGTCAAATTGGGCCCAACTAATCTATTAGTGGCATTCTATTGTGAACTGACTGCACTGGAGGGCAAGGGAAGAGCAACTGATGTCCTCCACTTTTAACTTCTGTAAAGCCTCTGACTATGTCCTACACATCTTCATCTCTCAACTGGAGGAAAAAGGATGGACTATTTGACAGCTAAGGAACTGGTTGAATGACCACACCCAAAGAGTTACATTCAATGGTTCAATGTCCAAACGGAGATCAGTAAAAAGTGGCATCCCTCAGGGATGCATGTTGGGATTGGTACTGTTCCATCTCTCCGATAACGACACAGGCAGTGGTAGTGAAGGCACCCGCAGGTAGCTGGCAGAGAGCACCAAGGTGAGAGGTGCAGCTGGTTTGCAGGAAGGAAGGGATGCCACCCACAGGGACCTTGGCAGGCCTGAGGAGTGGGCCCATGTGACCCTCACAAGCTTCAACAAGGACAAGTGCACCTGTGTCAGGGCAATCACCAGTACCACAACTGAGTGGTGAGTACACTGAGAGCAGCCCTGAGGAGAAGGACTTAGGGATACCAGTGGATGAAAAACTGGGCACGACCCATTTTGCATACTGGGCTGCATCAAAAGAAGGGTGGCCAGTAGGGCAAAGGAGGGAATTTGGCCCCTATAATTTGTTCTTTTGACACTATACCTGTGGCACCATATCCAGGTTTGGGGCCCCCACTATAGGAATGACAGGGACCTGTGGAGGGGATCCAAAGAAGGGCCACAAAAACAGGTCAGAGGGCTGAAACACCTCTCCTATGGAGACAGGCTAAGAGTGTTGGGGTTGTTCATCCTGGACTGGAGAAGGATCCAGGGACATAATATAGCAGCCTTTCAATATTTAAAGTAGACTTACAGGAAAAACACAAAGAGACTTTTTACCAAGGCCTGTAGTGAAAGGGCAAGGAGTAATGGTTTCACACCAAGTGAGTAGATTTAGATCAGATAAAAGACATTTTTTATGATGAGGGTAGTGAGACACTAGAACCAGTTGCCAGAGAAGTTGTGGATGCCTCAGACGTGAGAGGTCATGTCAGATGAGGCTTTAAGCAACACTATCTAGTGAAAGATGTCCCTGCCCTTGATGTGGTGGGCAGGGTTAGACCTAGATGATCTTTAAAGGTCCCTTCCAAAACCAAACCATTCTATGATTCTATGAAACAAGGAGTAGGAACGATGTTACTTCAATTACAAAAAAAATATAGTGTTTCCACAAGGAAATAAATATTGCAAACATTCTTACGTGATTAAAAAGCAAAGAAAACATAAGTATGCAGAGACCTCTGCTAACTACTGAGCATCCTTTCTCACCCATTCATCTTATCCACCCACCATGTCATTTCATAAATATACCTGCATGATAAACAGTATCAGAACATTTATTCCCATATCACTGAAAAACTAAGAACTTTCAAACTAAAAGCTACAACATATACATATATTATTCAACACATCACTGATTTTAAATGTGCTAATTAGGTATGAAGAGACAACTCTGCTGCTTATTACCTGAAAGATCATGTCCAGCCAAAGGGTAGAAAATCTTCAAATTGTGAAGTACCAGCTGAACCATTGCCAATCTCATCAGTGACCAACTAACAAGAAAGCACTAGTAAGTCATTTACTAATAGGAAAATAATTTTCTCACTTATTCAATATTAGGTTTTAAATTTAGAGCTTCAAATCCTCATTATAAACTACTGAAAACTACAAACCATACTTTAGAATATTATAAGTACTATTACAGGAATTCAAAAGTCACTATAACACATACTAATAAAATGAATAAAATAATTACTGTGAAAAATTAACTACTATGTCTAGATAACACAATGAAATAACAAGTAACTGGTATATTATCTCAAAAATAAAAAACCAGAAATGCAAGTCTAGATGTGGCAGAATATCTTGCATTCTAAAGAGTCATTTACCTGTAAGAATTCGAATTAGAATGCTCTTGATTATGTGAATTTGATCCAAACATATCTCCATCAATGTCTTCGTCATCTTCATCACTTTCCTGACTCTCTTCTGAATCATATTCCATTCTACTTTGTGATGGAAGAAAGGGCTAAAAATTTAAACAATATCCCGTAAGTGTCTTCTCTAGTCAACATCTCATTCTAAATCACCTTTTAAAATTTGAATCATTATAATGCTTAGTGCTTTGTATAAAAAGCAGACATATCATCTGACTCAGTTTAGAAACATTTGGAGCTTGTACCTCATGAAAAGGGTAATTATCCATAAGCACTACATACTTTAACAGCTTAACTATTTTTACATTACTGAAAATTCTAATGCTGAAAATGAAAATGCTAACTGTTTTCCAATTCTTATTTTATTCTCATGCCAGATATATCAAACCAGATCAGGGACACACAGGTTTGTCAAGAGAAGAGCCAAAACCATCAAGGTGTATTCTCTTCAGTTCTTCCAAGAGCTCAAAGAAACCCTGTCGTCTCCGAACAGTGCTCAATATTTACGATCAGCCCATTATCAGAGCTTCACTGTGCTATTCAGTATTTGCCACTTCTTTTTAGTCCTTGCTCCTAAAATACGCTTACCTAATTTATTTTGCTTATGTAGATAACATTTGATATAGAAATGTGCAGATAATTTGACAGAAGTATGTAACTTTCTACAAAGAAAGATCTGACACAATGGACTTAACAAGGCAACATAATTTGATTTCCAGTAGGTACGCAACATGTGTTTCAGCCAGTTGAAATAGCTGAGAAAATGCTTCTCACATTTCCTTGTTCCTCTAAATAGCTGACCCATATTGATCTACATATTTGTACTCTGCAGTTATAAAAAACAATACAATTTGTTCATACCATTATCTGAGAACAAATTAATTGAATAACAACAGTTTTCAAGGAAGCTGTTTCAAAAATATGAGCAGGCGGCATTTTAGACAAAGCTAAACATGAGCAATAAAAACAGCAGATTCTATCACATCAGTTCCTAGAATAATGACTAAGAAGAGAAAAACTAGCAATCCAGAAGTGACAGAAAACACTTAATTGTCCAAACAGCAAAAAATTACCTTTGCAATGAAATAATCCCAGATGCTAAGCTCAGGAGGGATAAATCTTTCTTTGTAAGATGATGATTGTTGGTCTACCAATGGTAATGCAGGCAACTGAGAACTCTCTTTTGACGAGGTTTTTGATGAAAGCCTGTAAGGTTTTTGCTGTTTCTCTCCATCATCTATGGGAGAAGAAAATATAGTATGTTGCTTTAAACCATCTGCTTTACCTCCTGATTGCTTTTAACAAAGGGATTAATAATAAAAAGTAAAAATTTTCATCATTACAAGTTTTCAGAATTTTATCTTAGTATTCCTGTAACAATTAAACATAGAGAATGTAAATCCTCAAATACATAAAACTAATGTGCAACTAGAACTCCAGAATGTAAAAACTCCCTGCACAAATAATACACCCGTAACTGCATTAGAAGCTCTCTTCTAACAAAGATGACAAATATTATTACTCAAACAATAATCTTGCAAAACTAAATTAGTAAGAACTACTGAATATTTATTATAATTGCTTTTAAGACAAGCCAGGAGTCTTGTTTTTCAGAATATATATTGCAAATATGGAAGTTTGCCATTCCTACTCCAACTTTTAACTCCATGTCTCCTTCTAGTGGAGATCTGTATTTTTTCTAAATGGTACAATTCTGCTAAATCACTATGCCCTGACAATACATTTCTCCAGCAAATATAAAAGATCACATTTTAACTAACACAATCTAATATACACCTTATTAAACAGGGACAGACTAATTATTTGCAGTAACACCCTAAATCCTAGGAGTAGAGAGGTCCCCTCACTTGCCCCAACACTGACTTTTTTCCAACTAAGAAGTGTCAATGGAAGATTTTACTTTCATTCTTGATTACTACAGAACTCAAGGAAATAGTTTATCCAAGCTTTCAGGAATATCTTAACACAGTTATATCACCTGATACCCTGAAATAATTTTGGATCTTGTTAGGATCATTTTCCAATACAGCCTTTCTATTAGTAGAGGAAGAATGATACCATTTGTCACTGTCTCTGAGCAGCAAGTTAGTGTTCTGACTCTCCAAAACACATCAGAAGTGAAAGTGACAAGGGAGAAACTGTATTTGGAGATTTGTTGGCCATCTTTCTTAACAGACAAAATGGACTTGAATCAATATCCTACTTGATTGTAAAAGGTGGGGGCTGTGTTTGGGTTTTTTTGTTCTAGTTCAGTAGGGGGTTGGTTTTAGATTTTTTTATTCAATTTTCAAATAGATATGTGTAATGTACAGAGATCAGCTTCTACAGTGAAAGAGTGGGTTCAAGACTTAGGTAAAACAAAGAAAGATAAAATATGAAGATAAAAAGGAAATTGATTTTTTGAACTTCGTTTTGGAGTCCACAGAACTTCAAACACCTATTTAACTGAGTCAGTTTTCTTAAGCAGAGGGGAGTACGGGTTATGATCAAACAGCAGTAATAAGTAGGAGCCAAGAAAGCAATTCGGTAGGCTTAAAGAGCTCACCTGAGGAACAGATATCCCTGTCACTGACTCCAAGCATCAACATGTTGGGCCAGACCGGTTGCAAGGATGAACTAATATGAACATCACAAATGCAATGGGTTCCTTATTGTTTTAACTTTCCTATTCCCTTCTGCTACCAAGGGCCAACAAAACTAACAACCACTGCAGCTTCCAAGATTACCTTCTGTAAATAATGCTGGGGATGGCAAAAGAAGAGCCAGCACACCCATGTATTCCTGGAGTAAACTACCCCAAAGAAGTATTTCCTATACCCTTATTTTTTTAATGTTTTAACTACAGGAAACTTTCTGAGTCTTGACAGTTGCCTGAAAGACTGTACTTCAAAACTCTTACGGGTATTCCAATCACTTGAAAACAGAAGGTCTAACACTCTGAAGAAGAGAAAAAGTGGTAATTTACAAACAGGTATTTCCATATATAAGACTTATTTGCTCATAACACATACTGAGCTAATTGTAAGATTTTTAACTCTGAGCCATATAAGATTTAAATACATGGTGTTCAAAAAAAATTTCCAGGTTTTTTATACCTCACCATTTTTTATTTGTTTTCTTCAAATGGACAAATTCTCTGTATTCACACTAGTTGATGGAATTTATTCATTATTTCTGGTCATTTCTGGACCAGGAATAAACATGTTTTTCCAAGATTCAGAAAGATTTTTGACGCCATATGAAGATGAACATTACCATCACAAGCAGCTGAACTACTGTGCTGGTTTTGGCTGGGGTAGAGTTAACTTTCTTCACAAGTGGCTGGTGTGGGGCTGTGTTTTGGATTTGTGCTGAACACAGGGTTGATAATACAGAGATGTTTTTGTTTTGCTGAGCAGGGCTTACACAGAGCCAAGGTCTTTTCTGCCTTTGTACTGCCACGCCGGTGAGGGAGTTGGGGGTTCATGGGAGGCTGGGAGGAGACACAGCTGGGACAGGTGAGCCCAGCTGACCAAAGGGATGTTCCAGACCATGTGGCATCATGGTCAGTACATAAAGAGGGAGAAAGCAGGAGGAAGGTTGAGGACATTTGGAGGGATGGTGTTTGTCTTCCCAAGTCACCACTGCACATGATGGGGCCCTGCTCTCCTGGAGATGGCTGAACACCTGCCTGCCACTGGGAAGCAGTCAATTAGTTCCTTGTTTTGCTTTATTTGCACGCACAACTTTTGCTTTTGCTATTAAATTGTCTTGATCTCAACACATGAGTTTTCTCTATCTTTTACCCTTCCCATTTTCTACGTGGTTCCACCAGTGGGAGAATGAGTGAGTGGCTGCCTGGGGCTTGGCTGATGGCTGGGGTTAAACCACAACAGCTACAAAATAATTTATATACCTATTGAAATAATAAATAATTTATACATCTATTAAAAGACGAAGACATCTTATCTTTTATCTTGAAACAGGACTATCATAACACTGTGTGTTGGGATAGTATTTGAAATCCACTTACCTGTCCTAAAAGTCAAAACCACAATAACTGCAGTACAATACATTTTCATTTCATTATTTAAAGCTTGTCAGTTAAGAAAGAGCATGCACATGCATCACTATGAATTTCCAGCTAATTTTTAGCAACTGCTTAAAAAAAAAGAAATTCACTAGGCATGAAATAAGGAGCAAGTGTTGCATGATACAGAAATGAGCAAGTATATGCCTGCAGGTTGTTTTTCTAAGCAGAATTCAAAAAGAAGGTGTTTCACTTTTTAAAAGTACTTTATTCCTTTCTGTTGGATTGCTCTTTGTATTTTTAAGAATACTGCAGGCTAGCCATTGGAAAAAAATTCAGTATTTAAGGCAAATGAAAGTAAAACCACCTAAGTGGTTTGAAAAAACACACTATTAATACAAATTTCTTTTTATGTATTATAAAAGAAATGAAATACATTAAAAAATTAATTAAAATTCTGACTGTCATTTGGGATTTCAAATTACTAAATACATGCCCTTTCAAATTTCTCACATATTTCTAGTTAAAATTCTTTTATTTCTTTTTTTTATTTTGAAGCATTTATCTTTTCTCTCATTTTACTTATAAGACAAATATAAAATTTATGTTGTTTCCCAAGAATATTGGACTATTTCAGACAAGGAAAATCTTTTAATTTCTGCCAGGTTCTAAGACATGCAATGATAATCAAAAGATCTGTTACCTCCCTTCCACCCTCCCAGGAAGAGCTAAAACGCGTATTTCTTTCAACTTCCCTTCATTTGCTCTTGCAGCATGGAATAACTGAATATATGAAATGAATCTATGCATTTCTAACTGTTAAAGCAAAGGTCAAATTCTTCCTTAAGAACCTTCTGGATGATAGAGAACTTACCGTCTCTATATAGACTTAAATTATAAAACAGTTTTCTAAGGTAGTTTTCAAGAGAAATATGGTAAATATGATTCTGAAAAAATCTACTGTAATCAACAACAAGGTTCTTTTTCAGATGATAATTGCCTCTTGGAAAACAAAACATCATGTGCTAGTTCTGCTTGCCAAAATAATTTGCTGCAACTGCAAAAACAAATAACATGACTGAAATGTATAGTGCTCTGAAAGGCATTCAAACTGCTATGTTTTGTCTGATCTTTACATGACAGAGGCAATAAAACCGATTTTTCATAAAAAACTAATTCCTAATAGAGGTTAGGAATTTATAAGACTACGAGGTACTGGTATTTGGTTCCTGTTTCTACAGTTTGAGTCTAAGAGAAAGATCATATTTATTTAAGTGAAATTTTATACTCAAAGCTACTATGTGCTCAAGTCAACTAAAGCAAAGAGCAGAAAGGGAAATAATGTAACTTTAGTGACCAATGCTGTACATAGTGTTATGATCTCTTAAAAAAAGTTTCAAACTTGGAGATCAACATCCACATTCAGATATGTACTAAGGGATTGGAGGGGAGGCAAGAAGGACAAGACATGTATAGCCTCATATTAGAAATAGTAGTGTTCAGAACTTTTAGCTTTTGATCTCCATTTGAGAGTGGAAACATTTCACAAAAATCTAAAAGTAAACATAAGGGAAAAGAGTCTAGTTAAGCATAACAAAACGGTAAGCTACAGAAAAGATCTAAATAATATTATGGAAGAATATGGCACAGTTGACTGGAGCAAGCATTTCAGTCACTTCTCAGTATTTGTTTCTGGTGTCAGAAACAGTAAAGGCACAAAAATATAGCTGATTTTAATCCTAATCCCTCTGCTTCTTTGGAAGTCTGAGGGTTTTCTTCTTTCTTCACTCACCATTTTTTTTTAATGTGACAGAGAAAAGATTTTAGAGAAATACCTTTCTCCCAAATTTGCTTTACACAAAAACACATTAAAACAAATAATAACCCACTGAATCCTATAATTACATAGGTTGAAAGACACCTGGTCCAACCCCTTGCTCAGAACAGGGCTGACTTAATTGATGGCCTAGTTTTTTCAAGTTTTTGAGTAACTGCAAGATAGAGACTCCACCACCCCTCTAGGCCCCTTTCTAGTGATTAGCCCTACAAACCAGCATTTAAAAATGTCCCTTCTTCCTCTAAATTTTTAGTTTGAGCTTCTGGATTCTTCCAGCAACAGTTTTATTAAACCTGTGATCAGACAGCCAGCACTCCTTCTTAAGAAAAACATGCAGCAGACAGGCTATATTTAGTATACATTTCAGAATACACTTCTTTGTAAAAATACTTATAATTTTATATCAGTGGTAAAGCATTAACACAGCTTAGTATACACTTACCAACACCTAGTTAGCAGAATTGCCAACAAAAGCCAGTTATGGCTTCCGACAATTCTGTAACAGCAAACATATTTACCTTACCAGAGTGATAAAGAGAAATATTTATTCAATACCACAGAGAAAGCTAATCAGACCTATCATAAGAGCTCACTTTTGGTTAAAGATCTCTACTCTGAAAACACTTTCCTAAAAGTCTGATGAAGATACTTAAACAGGCCGCACTTAGAGTTTTCCTTGAATGCAAGGTAAGACATTTTGATATGTAACAGACATCTAATATAAATAATAAAAATTTTTAAAAATATATAAAGTTACATTTTATCTCTACATATATATTCAGACGTGATTTAGAAAGTCATCACAGTTTAAGTATATTTATCTTTACAAAATCTTCCTTTAAAAAACTTGGTTAATGGTAGCATTTTTGCTCTTGGTTTTATAGAAGTCCAACTAAACTGAAAAGCAAGTAACTGTACCAAAATAAAAGCATTACAGGAATTCATTCTGGACCTGAGGATAATTTATCATTACCTGAATTTGAAACTTGGAGGTTGTTTGCTTTCTAAAGGGTTCTTAGAATATCAAATTTGAATATCAAGACACCTTTCATTTGTAATGCCTGGAATGAACACTTAGAAATCCACATGCATAATAATGCTTATATTCAAAAAGCAAAACAAGCAGCTCTCCAACAAAGATATGAAACACTTCTGATCTTTTCAAACCATGGTTAAAGTAATTATATATTTGATATTGATTTCAAATGAAGAGCCATAAGAATATGACAGCACTGGCAATTTTCTTTTTTAAAAATGCCCAATCCATGTGCTTCTTTAATTACAAAATTTTACTTTAAATTTTGATGTCATGGCTTGCAAACAGAAGTTTTTCTGTCTTTCTGCATATGCAAAAAAAAACCACACATAGCAAACTGCATGTAGAGGCCTAGTACTAAATCTAGGATCTTGCCTGAAGGTTTGGTAGGACTATGAGTACTGAAGGAGGTAAGGGATTTGGAAAACCCCACGCATTCCATGGAGAACACTACTACCTGATGTGGGCTAGGCATTGGGAAGTGCCTACCTGTCAAAGAGAGAAAACATACTGTATTTGTAAAATAGGAATATATTCCAGTTATGAGAGAACTGGAAAGCTTTAAAATAAACATAAAAAACTAGGCTGTAATAGTGTTGGAAACTAAGATCAACTTAACTCCCTCATACTAGAGCAGCTGTGCTACTTGGAAACCTTATTTCAGTAGCATTCACTTCCGCTTCACTATTCTCTTCTACACAGTATCTACATCAATAATTTAAGATCCTTGTTTTTCTATGCCAATCCAAAACCATACCAAATTCTTATTGAACACAAACTACTTAAAGTAATCAAGCTTTCAGTAGTCACATAATTTTCTTAAAAAACTCAGAAGACAAATATACATAAAACAAGAGAACTGACCAGTTTTTGTCTTTAATTGCTGTTGTCCTCTGCTGGGTGTATGAGCTCCTCCTCCAAAGATAGCAGACCACATTTTGTTGTTAAGTGGATGAGCCATAATTCTATACAGCTCGTTGCTAGAATGTGTTGCGAGGCCATGGATGAACAGACTAAGATAGACTGCAGTTAGAATTTCACAAAGTAGAACTGTGAGACCTGGCTGGGCTTCCTCACCAGCAGAATTCAAGAGACGTATTAGAGCCGTCATTCCTGTTTATATAGAATAAACATATTCTTTAGGAAAGCACATATCTGTGTGTGAACATACTCCAAATTATCATGGGTATTTTGTCTGGCAACCTCTGCTACTTATAGTTTCTAGTGTAGAAAAATTCTAAGTTCTAGACATGGAAATCTAAGTTGAAAACTCCAAGAGAAGGAGGCATGCTCTTTATTTTTAACAATTTATTCATTTTTTAGCTTCACATTTTGGACTAATGGTTAAAGAAATGTGTAACAATTTTTCAATTATTATAACTACATTATAATCCTGTAAATTGAAATTCTGTCTTCTCACTTTACAGTGGTAAAACAAATCAAAAGCCATGGGCATCAACTTGCACTACATTGTCTGAAAAGTGTTCTTTCACCCAAGTACTAAACATCTTGTAGTGTTTTTAGGCTCCCACAAAAGGGTGTGGTTTCAGATGTGGTTACAACTGTGACACTTTGTGCACATAAGTGAAAGTGCAAATAGTGGCCAAAGAATTCTGCTTTTTGTCATGCTCTCCAATTTGCACATACAGCATGTGAATATATTGAAAATTAGAAAAATCAGTTCAAGGTCACATTACTCATAAGAACAACTGCTAACGATTCCTTGCCCCATTAATCAGAAATTTAACTCTGTGATTAATTAAAGAAAACAGATGACAATCTGGTTTCTCTCTAAAATCTCTACATTCAGTGACAATGTTCGGCAGAAAAGAAAAAATGGCATAGTATCAAACACAAAGACTGCTTTAGGCTCTCCAAGAAGATTTTTAAACGGAAATTTTGTGATTTAAAGAACAAATCTCATAATAAGTAAGCATATTTCTTGGCTATGCTTACATTGAAGTTAGTGCTGTAAAATGAAGTTCACACCTAGATATATTACATTGATAACAATCCCTCTAATGTAGCCCCCTAGTGTAGTTTCACCAGCATAGATTTTCAGCACACTTTAATATGACCTGAAATCTGACATGAATTTTAGAGCTACAAAAAAACCATGACTTATTACAAATGTCTTATTTTTAATAATTTCAAGTTAGTTCAAAAGTTGTCCGTAAGGTAAAATAATTCTTAGCTGGAGCACAAACTAAGACAGCCTTCCCAGTCCTTCTTAGGAGTAAGAAGTACAATACTGGTGCCCCAGGAGGAGCAAGTAGAGCACAGGACATGACTTAATCCTACTTCCTGTTTAGTTGCTCTCTACTAGATCCAGCACTAACAATTTTTAGCTAAAGAAAGCAATATAAACAAACTTGACTTAGTGAATAATCAGAAGCACTAACTTACAGGATCTGAAAAAAAAACCCAACATTTTAATCAAAGAACTCAATTTTACCACACAGCTATTACAAATATTACTAGAAAGTTCAGAGCACAGCCACATGCTCTTACAGATAACTCAGTTTTCCTTAAGAGGAAAGAAACAAATCAAGTCTGATACCTGGCCACTGAGCAGGAGATGTGTTGGGAGTCACTGTTTCTTCTAAGCTTGTAGTTCTTGAAGAATGACGCTGAGTTAACAGGACTGTCTGATACACTGTCCCAGTGAACTGATTTGCTTGAAATGAGCTGTGAAACAGAAGAAAGGGAAATCATATTTATTTTAAAAAGTTATGTTTACAACTATACAACTATACTGCCTTCTGGGGCCCTATACATTATCATGACTGCAATGAGACAGTTGTCTAAAAATCACTTTCCGTAGACTTTACCTGTAGCTGTGGCCATCACAGAGACATTGGTAGATGCAAGCAGAGAGTGACGCTGCTAAGGTATGCATGACGTATATCTGTAAGACAAAGTTTTACAGAACATATCACACCCAAAGTGACCTCTGGTTAGTGCCACAGCCTTTCACTCTGCATACAGATTTGTAACAAGCACTGGACATGGAAGGTGTAAGTACTTATCTTACAAAGTCACCTTTCTCTTCAGAATTTGTATCAGACAAATCAGTTCACTTTGCAATTAAAAGGATAGGGGAAAACTCACCCCACCAAGACATAATCACAGATCAGCTCTATCTGAAATGTTTTCAGCTAATAAACAGCAACATATTAAGCCTGTATACAACAGTCCTAAGTAATTACACCCTAAGACAGTGGCAGTTGGCTGGCTCAGAATACAAAGACTTTATTTCAGAATGAAAACTATAATGCAGCTCAGTTTTTCACCGATTCTTGTGCAGCTCTTGGACATGCACTCAATTTACTCAGTATCACACTGATCATTACTTTTAATATAGCCGATACTCTTCTCTTATTGTATCCTAAAACACACTTAGGTAAAAAGCTAGAGAATCTGTGGATCAAAAAGGTTCCATTAAAACAAAAACAGTTTATTATATTTATTTTTTTGTTACTCTAAGACAAAGCTAACTAGGAACTAAGCAATCTTTTAGTGTTCTCCAGAAATCCTTAGTAAAAGCAGACATGATTTGGGACCTAACACATACAAAACTTCAGGGAAGACTAAGTTTTATTTCCAGTCAGAGGTTAAATACAGGAGAAATCTTACAGAAATTATTTTTAAAAACTACTATACAAACACATACACTATTTCACAAAAAAGTCTGGGTTTACTGAACTTTGCTGACAATCAGTTTTTATACTTCAACATTTAATTTTACTTAAGTCTTAGAATGAAATGCAGAATCTGCCATTAACATAACAGAAGCAATAATCATATTGTCATAAAGACACATATGATGCTGATGACATAGTATAACATGTTTTCCACAATAATGTCCTCTTGGACAAATATCCAGTTCTGAGAGAGGCCAATCTCCAACAGCTTGTTGAACCAGATGCTCAACACCTCAACCGTGAGTGATGATCAGGGGACAGCTCAAAATAAGCACTACAGAAAATGTTTATCTTTCATGATTTTACAATTTGTCACAGATAGGCACAGCACAAAGTTGTCATGCTGTCAGAAAAAAATTTGTGACTTCAGCAAACTAGATAATACAACTGTAAAAAAACACATACCTTGCTGTTCTGAGTATCTGGATGAGGTGGTGAATCAAGGTTTATTATAGCATGTAATATATCATGAGTTAAATTGCCAAGATGTAGCAACGGATTAGCCACCACTGTTTTGGCACTAGCTGTGCAAGCAAATAGGAGAGGTATGGAGCTTTGCTCTGCTGGAGGTATCTGTACTGACTGCTCCTAAAAACAAGCAAGAAACACACACAGAAAGCAATAGTACATATTCTTCAAGGGAACATAAGAACTTTTGAAAGAGGGAAAAGGATTCTAAAAAACAACAACAAAAATAAACAATGTACAAAAACCATAACCTGTTAAAAAAAGATGTAGATTTATTACCAAACAGGTGTATGCTATAGCAGGAAAACTTCAAAAATATTACACAACACTTCAAATAAATATACAAACCTGAAGCACAGAAAACACAACCTAAGCTCCCCCACATACCTGCTGAGATTCCTGCAACAGCAGAATTAATTCCATTCTGACAGATGCCAAGCCTCCACCATGTGAGCCGTGAAGTATACAGTAACTAAGGAACATTCTTAGGAGTGACTGGTATTTCAGAAGCCATTGACGTCTTTTCTGAAAGTCTTCTTTCTGTAGCATAGTTTTTTGCTGGTCAGCTAAGTCTTCAGTGTTCTCATGTAATGTAGCTTCCTCTGGCATCCCTCGAATTCCTGCCTGTATCTCTTCTACTTCAACACCATAATCACAGGTCTTCTGAAGAGCTACCACTTCTCTCTCAAGCCACTGGTAAAGCTGATACCGCAACTTTCCACCATCTACTTCATAGCCAGTGGACAGTGTACGAAGCTCCACAGTAAGGATTTTCAGGCACGCTCTAAACTTCAGCTGTGCTGAAAGGATATCTTCTGATGGACTTAGAATATCTTTGTCATCAACTACACTGAAAGATTCTGTGTAGCTAGAACTTGTCTCATGTAGTTTTTCAGTTTTCTTCAGAGGTTTTAGCTCTTTCATTACCAGGGAAGAATTTTCACTCTCATCATTTTCATCACTGTCTGACTGTAGTTGCAATTGTTCATCTTGGAATACAGCACTTGGCTGGCTCCAATCAAAGGAAAGAGTGGAACTTGAATGTTTTTCTGATGAACAATCTGAAGATGAACCTAGACCATTGAATATTGGCTGTGACCAATCAATACTGGAAGCTTGATCTTTTGTTTCAAACTCTTTAACTGGAGAATAAGGTGATAAATCTTTGCCAGTATCCATTAAACTAGGGGATTTACAGAATGACTTTGACCTCTTGACAACTTTGGGCATCTTTGATAACACTTCTAAGGCTAACATAGGACAACCAGCTTTTAGATGAGCATATGCGGTGGTGAAAAACAGCCGTCTTTCACCTAGGTTGATTTTGTCAGCTAATCCATTTTCTACTGTTAGGCAAATGTGTGTGGAAGATGTATCAGAAGAGCCAAAATGACGTCTCAGCAAGAGAGGATGTGTTCTTAAGTAGTTATAGAAGTTAAACACTGCAGGGTTGCAACTTGATGAGCCATCTCCTTCATCTGAAAAGATACGGCAGCATAAGGAAAAGCTACCACTCTATGTGAAATAACCTATTTGCAAAGTCCTAAGTTCATCATAAGGCTTTTAGGTCTTAATATCAATTCTGTTGTTGTGCCGGTTTGGCCAAAACCTAGCAATATATCCTCTGAGAGAAAACCAGGTTACAGGTCTACTTCATACATCCATTCTATTGTTTGCTTCACTGCACCCTCCTTTGCACCTTTATCATTTGAATATCTTAGTGGGGAGGACATTGCCAAACCTACTAAAAAGCAGGGTGGGGCAGCAAACAAGACTTTTTAAATTAAAACAGCTGCCATTTCTTTTCCTTGTAGTCAGGCCAGTTTTACTGCAGCCAAACAAGACTGCTTTTCTGTTCATTTTAGATTTCTGAAGTATCCATCTTCCATCTCCAAATGACAAAAAGGTGTTACATCTTACAGATTTTTACTTAAAGTCTTTTTAAAAAAGTTTGGATTGGTATTTTTTATTTTGTCTACATCTCTAAAGAAATGCAACTCACAATAAAACTAGGAAAACCATAACATTTATACACAATGCTGGCAGTATGACATAGAAATAAATGAATTACACAACAGTGCAACACCTAGTCATTTTATTTTCATGTCCACAAGAAGAAAAACCCTGAAGAGATATGAGCATCAGCACGGGATGATTCACACAGCTTTCAAAGGGCTCAGGACAGCTGAAATAAACCCCTACCCTCTCCTCTATCAGGAGTCGTGGCACAACTGATGACAGTTAACAGAGAGAGGTACATGAAAAAGCACCTTCTAGGTAAGAAAATAAAGCAAGACACCACAAACAAGCCAATGAACTGACCACAGAAGAATTAGCAACACTTTAAAATTATTTTACACAGAAAGATGGGACCAAGATAGAAACAACCAAACATTATATTCCTCATTTGCTCAAAATCATCCTGAGACATGTAACTTCTAGTGAAATCAGTTTCACAAATTAGTTACCCAGTTCTAAGTATTTGAGCTTTAATTTCCTTTCCAATTTCTCTCAGCAGCAAGGACTGAAACCAGCTAACCACCAAGAACCTGAAGCATTTAACTTCAGTGAAAACACAACCTTCAGGAAACAATACAATTGATTCTTAGGCGGCCTATAAAGCCAGGAAATGAACATAGAAATTAACTGTTCTAGAAGACTCACACCCTGTTTCAGGATGCACATAGGCCTCCTTGTACCATCAGAAGTTTCAAAATCTTTCTGTTGGCAATTTATTATTGTAGTCAACTGTTTTTACCAAGAACTAAAAGCTACAAAATATCATGTCTTCCAGACTCTCCTATGTAACTGGGAAATCAGAAATTTTGTCTTAGGCTGTGATGGAGTCAAATTAATTAAGTTACTTTGTCTCTTTAAACTGCTTCTGGAAAAACATTACTGCAGGGTCATTCCATTATCCTGATATTCACATGCTTAAAGGACAAAGTATGCATTCAAGGGACACAGGATAATAACAATACAATCACCATATTTGCGATTCAAGTCCACATACATTGCTGCAGCAAGCTAATTACTAGCAATGGTGAGGAACTGTGTGGTACCTGGTTTTATTCAGATGACACTTTACGAAATGGTGGCGTAAATGAACATGTAGTGAAAATCAGCCTAATAGGCCAAATACTTGTATTCTTACCTCCTTCATCTTCAACAGAATGTTTAATTAAAGTGTCAAGAGCCTTGCTATAATCTTCCAAAATCCAGTATGCCATACTTCGCAGAAAGGGGTCACAATGTATGTTTCCTGAGCCCTCTTTTCCAGTAGACACACTTCCCAAAACTCTCTTCTGTAGTACAGATTTGTAAGTACTAGACACTTCAAACTCCGATTCATAAAGTCTTGATATTACAAGAGCCAGCTGAATGTCATGCAGTTTTTCAAGGCAGACCTAATCGAAAGTAAGTATATTCAAATGACCAAACTTTGTAATTTCTCCTCAGTTTAGAATGATTACAGGGCAGGAAGTGAAATAAATCTGCTCAGATTAAAGTAACTTAGTCTATCAACTCCATAAAAAGTGAGCAGGAAGTATGCAGAACAGATGTAGCTAACTATTACATGCAAGATCTGATTTGCATTTCTTCAGTTTAGGTATGGCATGACAATAGATCTTTGAAATTGACTGGCTTCAATAGATCATTGTCAATGTGCGCATGCCACCTCTTACCTCTTGATTCTGGTTGTTTTAGCTACAAAGCTTTACAGAACAAATCCTTCATTATCAAAGAGATTAATTTCCTCACAATTTTGCAATTCAAACAGACCCAGGAAATAATTTTTGTTTGTTTTGGTTTTTGTAAAGGGATTCTAGGAGCTAATCCACATCACTGCCAAAACATCAGGTCTGGAACTTCCTAATGAGAAACTATGTTGTCTTCATATAGGACTGGGTAGACAATCTGAAAGGAAGTTAATGGTAGGTAGGCCCCTTAGTATTAGAGCAGAGCAATCACCCATGTCACTTTCCAGTGTCACTAATATGACAGCTAAAAAGGAATCAGAATGTAAAGATGAAGGTTTTGTATTTGTCATTAATTTGGGGTGGGAAAGAAGAGCACAAATTGAAAGCATAAGAAGCTTCAGGGGTCATACTAATGCAAAATGCAAACCACATTCAGTATATTTGTACATTTGGGACAATGTAACAGTCTTAAACATAAAAAATTTTATCACCTCCACTGCATCTTTTAAGTGTCCTGCCAACAAGAAAAATGCCGCAGAATGTTCAAAACGCTGTTTGCCAAGCAAAGAAAAAGCATTCTTTAATGCTGCTGTACGCCATCTGTCCTCAGTGAAGTTGTTTCCAAAAAACTGTGTCATTTTAGTATCTTTTTGGGACCTGCATATCAAACATAATTGATAAAAACATTCTACATTTTATTAGATGCACTATGGTTCTTCATTTCCTCAGATGTCAGTATAATTTTACACAGATTTCACGTTAGGAAATGCAGAGTCTCTCACCACACTGGGAGTTAAGAAGACTACATATTTAAAAATAGCAGAAACGTCAGTAAATACAAAACCTAATGGTATTTTCAATAACCTGATACAAGTACAGAAAATCTCATTTTTCTTAAGGTAAGCTCTGAAGTGACAATGCAAATTAGTTTTCAAAAGGTTTGCAACACTGAACGCTGTATTATGAAACATCAGTTAGAAAGACATAATTCAGTCCCCTGAAATTAAGGTAGAACTTTTAACAGCAAACACTCATGCAAAAGACAGGCATGACATTTCACACACTACACTGCTATTCCTCAAAAGTAAATCAGAATTAAGCAGTAATTGACATTACAGGAGATTTGAGACTACAACTTGAAGCATCTACCTCCAGAAACAGCAATTAAATTCCTTCAGTAAATGTAAGAAGATTAGAAACTACTCATTCAACATAATGACTGGTTTAGAAATCAAAGCTCAGCTTTCAATGGTAATATTTGCGCTTTCTTTGGATTACCATCACATTCAACTTTTTTCCCCAAAATCATACCAGACAGTGTGAAATTCCATGTAAGAGCCTGAATACCTGTATAATCCCCAGATAACAGCCTTCTTCTTCATCGCAAGGTAAAAAATGGCCGCGTCAAGCGGATCGTTGTTTCGCTGGAAAGCTGCTTTAGCCACCTGTGAAGACAGGTCAAAAGCAAAAAAAACCAACCATAATTTAAATTAATCTTAAACGGGATTCTTGTTGCCTCTGACATTCCATACCCCATAGCGCTCTGAAGTTCTCTTTCATACAGGATCCCTCCTCTCATTACGAGTCTGATGTAAGAACATGTGAAGATACAACAGCCCCTTTGATATCACTAAGCTCATGCTCTTCCAGTTCTAGAAGCTTTTTCGCAGATCAAATGGGAATCCTTATATCTGAAATCAGTTTCTAAAATCATAAAAAAATTAATTTACTAGTTTCTCTGGTAATCAAAGGACAGATGGAGTCTTGAAAAACAGGCTGGGACCAGTCACAACAGGAGAAAAAATGTTTATAGGTTACTTTTGGAGGTTGGAAAGGAAACAGGGTAAGTGGCAGCAAGAATAGTTCAAGACCCATGTAAAATAACCTTAAACTCAGGCCCAGAATATCTGGAATTTTTTTAATGCAAGGCAGTTAAGTTTCATAAAGTGATGATTAATTACTGAAGATTTAAAGTAAAAGTAGAGACATGCATTTTACCACTTCATGCTTTGTAGTCAAAGTATCTTGTGCATGTCATTTTCTAGCTCAACATACTTGGCTTTTCCAAGAGCTTAAAACAAGTGATAATGAGGTTAGGCTTATTGCCACATTTGTGATGATTAAAATATTTAACACAAAAAACACAACAAAATTCTCAAACAAACAACCCCACCAAGCCAAAACAAAACAGTAGAAGGTTTGTTTATCATGGAAAATAATCAATTTGCAAGACAGATGTACATATAATCCCTAAGTTGTTCCCACTTCTGATAGGTTTTTAAAGAGAACCTTTTCCCACAACTTGTTTCTCCATTTTGCAATAAAAAACAACTGTATGCTCCATCTGTATCTTGAGCATCCACAATAAGCACTGTACAATATTACCTTTAAGATGGAGTAACTAAGAGCAAAAAATGTACTCCACACTGGAATTTGAAATCTAAAGTACTAAAAAAAAAAATAGTTAAATACAGAAGTTCATATTCATACAAAAAACTACATACAAAAAAAATACAGCACGAAACATTCATAAAAACTTCATTATCTAAAAACTTAAAACTACATAAATGGAAGGTAAACACTGGAGAACAGCTGTTTGGAAAGATCTTGGTAAGTTGGTTTTTTTTTTTAGAATGCTATGATTACCTTTTCTATGCATTTCCGCAGGCTGTGGATGTTTCGAACCCACCATCCTACACCCATAGCTCTGAGCTCTGACCATGTTGGATCTCCCTTCTGCACTGCAGGGAGCATACTCAGGAGTTCTTCTTCCGCCACAGAATGAAACGCCCAGGCAAAGTGACTGGTAGATAAGCCTACATAATAAACATTTAGGGGGAAAAAACAAAAAAAAAAGAAAATTCAGGACACATTCATTAATAAAATAATCCAAAATCTGAAAACAAGGGGATGGGAAAGGGAGAAGGGAAGAAGGTCAAACTGAATTTTTAAGTGCATTGCTGACGAGGCAAGAGAAATATAAGAGTATTTGTTAGGACTCCATATCAAATATTACAGAAAAATCATACAGCTAGAAACATTTTTTCATCTGCAAACTCCTTACGTAAGTTTGCAAAGAGCAGAGCTTCTCTATGAAGTTCAAACATGGAGAGTAACTGTACTGATTAAACTTCTCAGAGTTTTGAAAGGTAGGTTCACTATTTTGACTTGTATTAGAAAATGCACAGGCTTGAGAAAATCAGAGCAGAAAACACATTTGAGGATAGAGATACAAAAGAAAACTTGAAATAAAAAATCTCACGAGGAAGAGAGCAATTACTAAGCAGCAACATAGCTGGCTATGGACAATTGCAACTCTAGCGAGGGCCAGATGCTTCTTCAGGAAGGCACTTCCGCATGTGCCCCGGAGGCACTTCTCACTCTCACTAGTTTCTGAGCTCACCAGAAGCAGAAGTAAGTATCTCAACTAAAATTACTCCATCAGAAAGCTAACTCTGCAATATTCTGCTGTGGCAGTCCTGGCAAATCCCAGCCTCTGATTCAGCTGAGGGGTGACAAGCCATGCGATTGAAAATGCCATCAACTGTCATGATGGCTAAAGGAGTAATCACAGACAGTCCTTTAGATCTGATTATGACTAATCAAATCCATCTCATTCTGTCATCTGCAATATCAGGATAGAACTAGTTAAATTATTAAAAAACCCCAAACCAATCCTATATGAAATAGTTGATTGTAAAATTACAGTAAGCATATAGAAATATTTAATGTCTGAGTAGTATTTTTTTTTCCAAATATGTAGCAAACCCCTACATATGTACTGTTTTCTACTATATTATTCCTGCAGAAGGTTATTGGAACAACATAGTACTAGAAAGCCATTTACTCTGGGGAAACAGAAGCACTCTCCTGCCAACTAAAAACTTGTTAAAAAAAAATCACTTCAGTTCCAAGACCTTTACCAAAACCAAAACATTTTCTGCTCTAGCATTCATTCATATTGGACAATATTTTCTTTAAAAACCCCAACCAATTAAATCACTGATTCTGCAGAGGAACATCAACAGCACACCAGTCATATGTACAGCTACATCACTAAAAATCAACTCATCTAAGAAAACTCATCGGTTACCTTGGTGAAGCAGCTGAGCTCGATGCACAGGAGGAAGAGCTGTTGTCAGAAAAGTGTGAAGCCGAACAGCCAATAAAAATTTTAAACCACACTCATCAAGAGTTTCTCCACCTGGAAATAAATATTTTTACACACACTTTACAGAAAGTAAGTATTGTGTGTCTTAACAGAAGAAATATAATTTTGTGACTACTAACACTTTAAATTTGTACATATGATTGCTTAATCCATAATTCTTCCCTTCAAGAAAAGAGAAAGAAGAAAATTTCAAATATAAAACCTTTTGAAGTTATTTGTTCTGTTTAATGCAAGAAACAGAAAAAGAATTATATATTAAAAAAAGCAAACCAAATTTTTTCTCAATTTCTCTACAGTGTACAACAAATATTTGTCATTAAGAAAGCTGTCCCTTTGAAAGTGAATTAAAAATAATTATAGTATGTGGACTGATGGACTCACAGTGGCATGGTGGACTCACAGGTAGCAAAAGAAAATCTGCTTTTTATCAAAGCATTAGGTCTTAAAACTCTAGTTAAACAGCAAATACTGGGATGGCACAATTATACTATGAAATGAAGGTGCATCATCACTTTTTAAGCCACAAAAACATTCCAAAATAAGAAGAAATCCCAGGAAAGGTTGTGAAGCACAGTAGCACATTAGAAGAGAAAACTTACCCTGACTTCTGTCTCTGCTTTCTCCAATGTCAGTACTGGTAGTAGCAATTGTATCTGCCAAGGCCATCAACGACATTTGCTCCATTCTAGTCAGACCTGGCAAGCTTGAATGAAGCAAGTGACGAGAAAGAACTTGAGCATGTTCTGGCCCAAAGTAAGTTGGGCTGTACTGAGAAAGGTCAATGACTTCTGGTTTTGAACTGTCTTCATCTGCCTCAAATGTGACGAGGTCATCTGTACTTATAACAGTATTTTGAAAAAGATTTTCGTAACTGTCATTGGGCATATCCTTTTTATTTTGACTATTTTGATTACTGGACTTCTCTGAACAGGAATAAGATGAATCATCATCCGCAGCAAGAAGAGCATACAAAGGCAATGGTGGAACAGAGTCTATTTCGATATAGTCTGTAGTCTCGGTTTTGCTGAACGTTTTGGGATCTCTTGAGGTACTTCCACTAGCACTGATCGTCAGAGATCTGAGCCTCTTGTCATGATTAGGCTCAGACTCATTTATAGCAACAACTTCTCCAGCAATGCACTTCACCAAATGGGACAGAATGGCTTTTGCTCTGCGTACTTTACCAAGATCCATGAGTTCCAACAGTTGATATGGATGGTACTGAGGTAAAGTTGGAGATAATGTATGAGCTGCTTCAAAAAGACCAGAATCTTCCATTTCCATAGACAGATCACAGGCAGACCTTTTCCCACTAAGTTTCTGTGCAAGGCTGGTCATAGATCTGGTCAAGGCTCTCTTTGGTGGATGCAGACCTGAAGCAGCTGACTGGCTTTGTTTCATTAAGCTAGTTATGCATGGCATACTTCCACTGTAGGAATCTGTACCAACTAGTTCCTGCTTAGAGGGAGATTGCCACTGGGAGTAAACATGCATTTCACAATCCATTCCAACTACAAGAATGCCATCACGCACCCAAGACAAGGATACAGGAAAAGGAGGTGACCCCTCTACAGATGAAACCAAGTCAACACAACGCAGCAGAACAAACCCAGAAAGGGTTGCAGCCTTAGGACTGCCACTGTGGGAGATTGCTACAATCTCATTACCATTTTGTTCTTGTCTCTTCCCACACAGCTGACCAAACATATAAAGTTTTGATCCAATTCCCACTGTCAGAATATGTGAACCATCTTCCCTAGACATCCAATCTAAGTGTACCAAGTGTTTAGTGTTGGGTATAATATTCCCACCATGAGACAGAGAAGCGTCTTGTTGGTTATATGCCACTAAATTCCTATCAACACTAACACCAGAGTCCAACACGGTGCCTATCTCATCTAAATTAAGCGTCTGTTCTAAAATCCATGAAGAACCCCCTGTGGATTCACATTCAAAAATACTAACATGCATCACAAAATCATGAGAAAGATGGCTGTTTTTAGATGCTACCTGCTTGTACGCTACGGCTAATCTGTTTGTGTGTGCACAGCTAACTTCAGTTGGCCTCCCTGGAACATTAATAGCACTACTACTAGGAAGTCCATCCTCAATCAGTAATGGCCATTCTTCCCATACATATTTAACATCACTGTCTGTGCTGTATTCAGGCATGGAAGAAGCTGATGATTCAGTGACAACCCTGCATCTCCAGAATCGAACTTTTCCATCAGAACAGGAAGTAGCCAGCAGATAAGGTGCACGACAAACAGGATATATGGAAGAAGAACTGAGATGTCCTAAAATGAAATAAAATACACTTTTACTGGGGGAAATACTAAAAAGCAAAATTAGCAACATTTTTATTCATCCACCATCCTATTACTCCAAATCAAAAAAAGGATTACTGCTTCCTCACAAAGAGGTCATTTACAGGGCCTCACAAAGGAGACAATATGACAAACATACCATGAAACCGTTTTACCCTTCGATGGCATTTTGTGCTCTAGAGAGGAGCCAAATTATATTATTTAAACATGAATATTAACATATATTCTCTTCTGTCAAACAAACATTTCGCTATTGAAAAATCTAAAACTCTGTTTTTGAAAGAGTACTGATGAAAACCTTAACATTTAAGTACAGATCCTACAAAAAATTTCATGAATGACTGAAAAACAACATTTGTGTCTCTACTGTTCTATTTATTGCAAGAATGTGGAATACAGTAAATATTATACCTTAAATAAGAGCTTTATTTTAGTGTTAGCTCCAGGATCGAGATACTAAGTCAGGGAAGTACATTTTAGCAAACCTTTTGGATTCACCTACAAATATTCAATTCTAACAACAAATCCAAAACTTCCTATTACTTTGTTTCGATTTTAAGACCAAAGTCAGAAAGGCAGAGATTCCCTATTTCAGTCCTTTAAAAAAGATCACAAACCTGCTGATGGCTTTACGCTTATTATCTCTACTCCTTCTGGCATACTCAACTCTTGACTATACACCATTTTGGAAGACAGAGTAAGCCGGCTGGTACTCTGAAGATTTGCTCTACAGGCCCGATACTTTTGAGTGAAAGGTGACTGGATCCTCTCTGGATCTGGTGAAGAATATGATTCTTCTGTTTGTGCTTCTTCAGGTGGATTCGAACCTACCTTTTCATCTAAAAAAAAGTTTGCGTTGTTAATTTTAAAAGGTCAGTGATTTTTTTTTTTAATGTAAGAAGTGATTTTACTCACCTTAGTAGTTCTGAGACAGACAAAACATGACTTAAAATTTCACTCTCATTCTAATAAAACGCATTTTCATATTCAGATTTAAAGAGAAATGCAAGGACATCTCAGATTAAATACTTCTGAGATTCTAGAACTATTGAGAAATTATAAAATAATCAAAGTATAACCAAAAGACGAAAACCACAGTCAGAAAGGTACGTATGCGGCTATCCACTGAAAATAAGGTTTCACTAAGTGAAGAATACCTAGAGCTAGAAAAAATTGAGACCTTCATGTCTTAACTTACAAATTGGTGAAAGTTATTTTTCAGAAAAGTTTTAATAACAGCTATTTTATTCCTTAAAACATAGGCTCACAGAGAATGTGATACGAATGCTTCCCTTTTTTAATAAAACTCAATAGTTGAAGTATGAAATTGATGGAAATGGAACACAAAAATTTTTAACAGATCTGTTGAAAAGCCTTATCAGTAATTTCCTCATCATATAAGTGCATCAGAAAACTTAGATCTTTATTATTCTCACTAACTTATAAACTAATTGCAATAATACTGCTGCTTTCAAATGAGAGAAAATGTAAGAAATACTAATTTAGTTTATGTGACAGAAATACGCATTATAACAGATTCCTCCGGTAAGTGGGGAATATCAGATTTACATTTTCTTAAAATCTTTAAATGTCAACAGAATACTACCAAAGTGTATCTTACCTTTCTTTAAAGCTTTATCGTTTCAGAGGTAGTTTGGTAGTTTGAAAGAGAACCAGCAGATTTCAGAACGTCAAAATTCTTTTGAATTTTAATGGCATCACTGATGCTTAGGTGATTCAGACTATGGTCCAATTTAAAACTTATGTATAAACTCGAAAATTGCAGAACAAAAGCTTCCAAAAATCAAAACAACTTAACTGTTAAGACAGTATTAAAGCCAGTTAAACACATCTGGCCTTAGGATGCACAAAACATAACAAACTCCAGGCTCAGGCTGAAGAGTTTCAGCAATCAGAAGATTAAGTAACCAACAGAGAATGGTTATGATAAAATCTTGTAATCAACTGCAGAATCTTTTCAAAAAGATGAAATACAATTTAGATTACACTGAACAGCACGTATTCACTAGACAGCAGGTTTTTTTTAAAGAAAATTACAAGAAAGAGGACTTACCTATTGAAACAGGAATTGACTTTAAATGTAAATGCCACATATGTAGCAATGAATGGTTTTGTGTATACTCTATCACTATCAAGTAGAATTTTTCAGAGAATCCATTCCGCTGGTCACCTGGTGAAATTGAGAACAGGAAGATCTTAGGGGTTATTCACCTGAAAAGAGAACTAAATTTTGCTGGCTAGCAAATAATTGCATTAAGTTAACATGAACTAATACTGAAACGCAATGGTCTGACTGTATCTAAGTGTTACCTTAGTTTTCTCAGTCTTTTATCACAACCAACAACCACTACAAGTACAGGTACACTCATGTAAGAGCTGTCAATGTTTTCATTCAGAGATGACAACATTTGTCTGACTTTGCTACGTTTAAAGTTAAATTCCAGAATGTACTCTCAGTACAGTATAGTCTGGAACACAAGTGATACAACGCTTCTTCCCAAATTCTGCAAGAATTCACTTGCTCTAGTTTTATACAAAGAGAAGAGGATGTGAGCTGTACTATCAACAGATGCCCATTTCTGGAGGGTGCACCCACATATTCTCTTCCTTTCATATCAAAGTCAACCCATTAGGACCAAGAAGGAATAGTTAATTTAGTGACTCTTCTTCCTCCATGATTCCTCCAACGCTTTAGGTGTGTATATACATCAAACATTATCAAGAATAATCTGTATTTGCCCTGTGCTTTTCTCATTGCAGCGCTTGTGGTACAGAAAAATGTAAGCGAATTTGTTCTTTTTAAAAACAACACGAGATAACTGCCTTCATGCATTATTAAAGAGGAAAGAAGGCTTTAAAAGTATTACAAAATACTTTCACTGGAATGCATGCAAATGATACAGTTCTAATTTAACAGTTTTTCAAAGCGTTCATTTAGCCCAATTCCTTATAGGGATGGCATGCAGCAATCTATACAGACTTTCAGAACACATACAGATGTATACAGATGTCTAAGATATTTTCCATACTTCTCTTAAAATTCTTTCTGTATATCAGACTCAAGATATAAACATACAATTATGCTGTAGAGTAACACTTTCTTCATTCTTTATTCTGTTCCTAATTTTCAACAACCCATTTGCATTTTTTGAACTCTGCTGAGGGCTGAGATTATCTCCACTACTCCAAATCTCTTCCTCAGGTAGAAAGCGACAATTCCCAAACAATCACTATGTATATCCAGTTCAAGTAATACTTGCCTAGGTCCCTTTGACACTTTTCCACAACTCTGCTTCCTTTCATTCAGGACTCCATTCAGTACTGCAGATGACCTGCTATCACAAATTTTACTCTGACTCCTATTTCCCCCCCACATTATTTCATTGGAACAGAACCATGTGATGGCTATACAACATAATAACCGGGCCACTTCACCGAAGAAAACAGATAATTTATTCCAGAGCAATTCAGATCTGTCTAAGGACCTACAAATCCACACACTACTCAGAGTATTATAGCGAGGAGGAATTGTTTGGCCTGCCATTTGTTAAATCGTGCAGGACCTGAGGAACAGTATTTGGCTGATGTAAAGGAAGAGCACCTACCATGAAAGAATACAGTAAGTTTTGTCTATATCATACCCTACAACTACAGGCTTCACATTTAAAACCCTTTCCCCCTTCATGTAAGGGACTGCTGAATACAGTATACAATGTGTATCTTGTGATTTAAACTACTTGATCAAAAATGTGGTTGCACACAACTCAAAAGGAAGTGAAACGCTAATGAGTTTCATTAGACTAGATGCTCCTCTGAAGATCTCAAATAAGGTATTTGACATTAAAATGATAAAAGCCATTTAACAAGTTCTTTTTCTTCTGTGGAATGAAAAATAAAACAGTCTTCAATGTTCTATGAAAAAGAATTCTTTACCAGAGTCTGATAAATTGTTCTTCTTTCCTGAAGGCATTGCCTTCTCCTGGTTACTTAAAATAAAGTCTTCTTGAAAAACATGGAATAACTGTGTTTTCCGGCCATGCTAAGAAAGTAAAAACACACAAGAAGTGAACATCGTGGCGTATACTTTTCAAGACTGCTCTCTCTCGGTAAGTTAAACACATCAACAAAAGACTACTCATGAAAATGCACCTTCATTACACCCATTCTTTTCATTTACAGGTACTGTTGAAAACAAGTACATGTCAAAAACAGTCTTTAAGTACCTCCAGTTCACCTGATGGAGAGCTCCAGGTTTTGCCTCTATTATTAACACTTTTTAAAAAGCTAATTATGGCATAAAATGAGTATAGCAAAAGATCTTACAAGCTCTGTGATGGCATCCAGTTCAATGATGCATCCCGGGCGAGCTGTAGATTGCTGACTTATGATGTTAAAAACTTCACCGACATACTTCTGTTTGGAAAGAATCAGGGGAGTGGTCTTGTTAACTCTTGTGCATTTCTGTGGCACAGCCTGCTAGATAGGTGCAACATCACTATGCAAATATTAACTAAAGCATTAAATATACACTAGTTGTGATTCAGTAAGAACACGAGTAACATTCCCTGTTTTATGAAGAGCACATTTGGTTTTGATGGCTGAAAGGTGACATAAGTATCTGGAAAGCCCCACATGCAGCAATTTATTGTCCTTGCCCCAAAAGCTGCATTACTGTCTCAACTTTTCCTTAGGATGGCAATGTACCCACACAGTTATTATTCCTTGTAGTGCAAGCACTTCACAGTTATTTCCCAATCAAACCTTGGCCTGCCTCAATATACATAGTTTGAGATTAAATGAAATACAGTCTGGCTAAAAAAAAACCTTTACCTAATCTGTTTTTACAAGAAGAATCATCTTTGAAATCCGCAGCAACCAGCTTAGTCAGTCACCAACAAGTCTGAGCCTAGTGCAACTGAATGAAGTCGTAATATGCAAAAACTTGAGATGGCTTTTCACTTACAGAAATTTCTGGATTGGAGAGCTCACACAGAAGTTTCTTAGCATCTATTACAGCTTGATATAATCTTAAATGCTGTCCATCACTAGCCACAAAGCAGGCACTTGGAGAATTACAGTATGCACCTGAAAAGCAGGAAGGTAGAAAGTGCTCAAATATTCAAATATCATATAGCTTCCTTTTTTTTTTTTACAAGAGGAAATTTTGAAGTTATGATGAAAAACAATATAACATTAAAAAAATCTCCTGTTAATTTCCATTCACAAGCAAGAACTACAAAGTCTAAAGCTGCACTTAGCCACCAAATCAAAGTGTATGAAAGGAAATAAGAATTCCATTTGCAAACTAGAGCTATATTTCCCTCAGCTTTTAAATCTTCAGCATGTTCTGAAGTATGCACTAGTCTGTAAGAACTTGACTGCATAAGCTCTTAAAATATCAAGTACATAAAAGACAGAAGAACACAGCAACTTTTCAAACAGGAAAAAAGAATTCCCAAGTACCAGCAGCTTCAAATTTGTGAAATAAAGGATGCATGCTTAACATTTTTTTCAGTACATTCAAGTGTATCTGTATTATCTATTTAAGAGCATTATTAGGTTATATTAATTTTATTCTAGAACACCTCACTAATCAGAAAATGGAACTCACCAAGGCAATAGCTGGGTATAAGTGTGGGCAGCCATGCAACATTAGAAAAAGCTGAAACATGAAGAGAATTGATCCGAGCAAGCTCAGAAACTCCACCAGAAAAGGACAAAGGCCCAACAGGATCTACTCTCCAAAGAATAAGTTCACTGTAAACAGCGTTGGGATCCTGGGACGTCACGTTTGCATTGCCTCTACTCTGAGGTCTTACTGGTGACTCCTGAGACTTTAAAGAATCATTTGCCTGTAGTGCTGTCTCAACATCTGGTGAAATTAGAGCATTGTGGTGCGAGGTCGTAAGTAGCAGTGGTAATACTGAGTGGCAAGCCAAGCCATTAAGATGAAAACGGTGACCACAGTATCGGGATTTATGTGAAATACTGAGTACAGTTGAAAAAGCAGATTCTTCAGCAAAACTCACTAGCCACTGGTTCAGTGACCCATCTGCATGTTTGGAAATCATCATAACATTAGGTGTAAAGATACTTAGTTTTAAACTGTTGGTTGATTTACTGTGTCCAGAAGAGATAAGCATAGATGAAGATCGTGTAAGGCCAGGAGGCTTTTGTTTGCCTTGTTGAATAGCTAAGTCAACATTTTTGGTACAAGCATACATCACTATACTTCTGCAAAGAGAGTTTGCATCACCCGTTGGAAATGCAACAGGAATTCTTGAGACAAATGACACCTGCAATTTTAAGAAAGAAAGAACTAGTGTTAGAGTTCCCCTCATACTTCTTACTGAACAGCAACGTAAAATGCAGGAGGAATAAAGTACCTGCACCTGGCGAAACATGCCAGGCTGGTATTCGTCTAGCCAGTCCACATGCCACACCAGCAGGGAGCCATCCATAGGATGTATACTGAAGAGCATGTCAGCATTTTTACTCCATTCAGAAAGTAGAATTTCAATTTCATGATCAATAATAGCAGAGGATAAAGGAACAAGGTTTGAATATGGAGCAGCTTTCTCATCACCCAGTTCCTTCTTTTCTTGGTTTCCTTTTTGTTCATCTCCATTTTCATCAGCTTCTAGAATACACAGATATATATATATATAAATAGATATACACAGATATAGATAGATAGATAGATAGATATACACACACACAGTATTCAAAAGCAGAAGTATAACAAGCAGCATTATTCACGCATTGGAGCTAATTTCAGGCCTTTTATAAGCCACTCATATGAGAGCTAATTTAAAAGAATGAAAATTATAACCATAAATTCTCTAACGGAGCTCAGTGTCTAACAAACCAAGATAGTTTATGTTGCACTTTATTTTGAAATATTTTTCCTTTCCCCTATTTTATATAAATTTTTGCACGCATAGACAGAGCAAAGGCAATAAGCTCCAGAATGTATATATTCAAACGAATTGACTGTATTGTATTGTATTATATTACAGAATAAAGCAACTTAAATTTAAGTACATTAAGTTAATTAAATTTTAAGTGCATTAATAGCTAAAAAAAAGAAAGTTAATTCTAAAGTTGCTCCTGTTTCCTTAATATTAAAGTAACACTTTAATGCAAAAGCCTCCAGTTGAGCCTAATTAAATAATACAGTTTTCAGCACATTTAACTCAAAATTTCTGGAATTTTTCTCTCTAAAAAAGAGAAATCAGAATTTCCACATAAATTTTTTAGAAGTCACTGAGATACTATCAGTGTAAGGGAAGAAAATGCATTGAAATGCTACTGTAATTTGTCTGTATCCTTACACGTCAAGTTGCCCATCTCTTACTTTCCCTGGGGCAACATTACAAATTACTTTATAAACTGAAGGCCATTTCTCTATATGACATATGTCTAGATGACTTTTACCTTCTTCTGATCTGCCGTCCATCTGATTAGAATCCTCAGCATTAGTCTCAGGAGAATGATGTTCAAAACTCCTTTTAAGTTGTTGCAAAAACACTTCCATAGATAAGGTAAAATGAAGTTCTTTGTTGTTTAGCCAGTGCACAACAAAAGGTCCACTTTTTTCTTCATTTTCACCAAGGCTTAGAGATGTGATAGAAGGGAGTAGAGGAATATCTACCAGAAAAAGATATTTACATTTTTGAGAACTAAATAAGTTTGGTCAAAAAATAATTTTAGTCCAATGTTTTTTAAGCAGAAACCCCACAATGAAAAAAATAAATCTAAGTGTATTGCCACTTGCCATTTCTCTCACCAACATCATCTGCTTTCAGACTTGTTCCCCACAGAGGTTCTGTAGTATGCGTACATTAGGATAACAGTAGGGTCCTGCAATGCTGTATCTCCTTGATGTAACACTGTCCATACAGGTTAATTTACCTTATTTTTTGCTACTACAGGTCAGTATGAACCAAATCATTTAAGCATAATTTCCCAACATTTAGTCCACAATGGATGCTGCAGTAGATATACACCACAATCAAAGACCACAGGCTTACACCAGCAAAAATTAGCACAGAGACCAGACAATGCCCTCTGTAACACCATCATAAAACCCCAGGAGTTCTGGTTCTGATACATTCTATTAACTCACACTGCTGTTTGATAGCATTTAGTGCTCCATGTTGCTGTGAAAAATAAAGCAGCAATCCCAAGTGTGTGACAGAAGCAAGGATCAGACTGCTGCAGAGTAACATAATCTAAATTAAGCAAGGCTAAAAAGCAGATAGGTGACTTACTGCAATTTCCTCAGATGCATGGTAAAGCAACATGCTAAAATCTCAAACTGCATATAATTCCCACCTAGAAGTCTCCATGTATAGAGTCATCTCCTTCTGCTCCCTATTTATGCAGCATTACTTAAATTCCATGTCCTGGGAGACAAAATACTTTTCACTCAAAATCTGTTGTTTTTATCAAAATCAGTGATGGGTTTGAACTACTAATCCTCCAATCTAGCCAAAGAAAATTTTAACTGAGAGCACACAGATAAAAGAAAGGAGCACCAGGAAAATCAGCAATTTTGTTGTAGGGAGGGAGCACAGCAAGGGAAGGGGGCAAAAGTAGCACAGCTCACTTAAGAAATACAGTCTATCTTCCTACGCAGGCCAATGCCAGTCTCAAAAGTATCATAACACATTTGGCGAGTAACAGAACGAAAAATTCTGTTGACCCTCATTTGAAGATGAAGCTACAGTAAATGTGAATAAGGTGAACTAGAAAGATTACTTTTCAGATTAGACCATAAATCTATGTGCTTTTTGAGTACTTATGAAAGTCACTAAAGAAATCACTTTTTTTCCCAATTTCCATCTAAAACTACCAGCTTCTAAATGATGTTCAGCTCTGGACATTATTCTTAGTGAATTTCTATTCACTTCATAAATCATAATCACTCTTCCCAAAAAACTTCTGAAGTCTCAGGATTCAGTAACTTTTCCTGAAATTGCCTAGAGACAATTTTGTCCTAGCAACCACTGCTTATTCCTTTCACTGAATTCCACCCAGGCTGAACACCACTAAAAGTAAAATCATAGTATAAAAGTAGGTCTCATAGATTTTAGTTTCATATCATATTTATTCTTATATAAATATATATGACAGCATTATTCTTCAAAACATTAAGTGAATGAGAGATAAAGCTGTTTTGGGTTTAGTTTTTACCAAGTACTTTAAAATGCTGTAGTAATGGAAAATGTTCAAGTAAGAGATCACAAACCAATTTGCTTTAAATCGAATGAAAGGAAATACAATTAGGTGTTTGGATTAAATTGAATTTCAAAAGGGCAAACAAAAAGGCCTACTTAGAGAATTTGGTTAGACTGAGGTACTTAAGGACTTGACTGCGAGGGAGAACACACATTTCTTCTAATTAAGATTTAAAATGTGAAAGTTACTTCAGAGGTTCCATATTAAAGAACCACCTGATATCCTCCAATCGACTGAGTTAAAGACCAAGTGATCCAAAAGACATTATTAAAACAGATACCTATTAATACAGGTAGCATTAAAAGAATACAAGATTAGAAAGGCCAAAGTTTTAAGTACCTAGGAAAATATTTTTCTAATCTTTTTCAAAATTATTTTTATCCTCATTCTGTGTGTTTGCTGCTTGGCATATTTATACTGCAAAGTCTATCAAAAGCAAAATTAAAGTTTGCATAGTTGTGCTTGTTTTGGCTGGGGTAGAGTTAACTTTCTTCACAGTGGCTGGTACTGGGCTGCGTTTTGGATTTGTGCTGAACACAGGGTTGATCATACAGAGATGTTTTTGTTATTGCTGAGCAGGGCTTACACAGAGCCAAGGCCTTTTCCGCTTTTTGTACTGCCACACTGGAGAAGAACTTAGGGCTGCATTGGACATTGGGAGGAGACATAGCCAGGACAGGTGACCCAAACTGACCAAGATATTCCAGACCACGTGATATCATGGTCAGTATATAAAGTGGGGGGAAGAAAGAAGAAGGGGGTAAAGCTTGAAGTGATGGTGTTTGTCGTCACAAGTACCTGTGATGGGGCCCTGCCCTCCTGGAGATGGCTGAAAACCTCCCTGCCCATAGGAAGCACTGAATTAATTCCTTGTTTCTCTTTGGTTGTGTACGCAGCTTTTACTTTCCCTGTTAAATTGGTTTTATTGCAACCCATGAGTTTTCTGGCTTTTACCCTTCTGATTCTCTCTCCAGTCCTGCTGGGAGTGAGCAAGTGACTGCCTGGGGCTTGGCTGATGGCTGGGTTAAACCATGACATTAGCTATTCTGTATCAAAAAAAAGAAATGCATTAAGAGTAGGTAAAAAAAAACCAGTCAAAGATTATGTGCTAGCCACATGAAAAGGTTAGCTAGCTCACTGTGTAATATGAAGAGGAAAAAAACCACAGGAGATCTACAAATATCCAAGAGGGTTTTGAGAAACTTTCCTGTGTGACATTGGGCAGTAATAAATAATGACTGGAGACTTTTACTGTAGAAATAGGATAGCACTGATGGTACAGCACAGAACTGCACGAAGCTTCCTTCTGGTAGGCCGGATGTGGTTCTTGTCCTGTCTATTAAAATACGAACCAATGAACCACTACTCAAAACACGGAAGACTAATCAAGGAGAAAGTGTTTACAGCTTTGCTTAGTGCAGCAGTGTTAATGGAAACCACTTGCTCTTTCCAATCATACCAAAGGCTGTACAGCTACCAATATGAACTAATCACGAGTGTCCTTAGCTTAAAATTGGCCTTTCAAACAAGGTTCAGTAGGAACAGGAAAACACCACCATAAAACAGAGCTTATCTAGTTTAAGAAAAGAATTAAACAGTATGTTTGTTCATTGAGTCTAGGCACAGAAAACCACATCACAACCTTCATGAAAGGCCATTCAATATGGCTTTTCTATCCAGTTTTTCAACAAGCAGACTGGCACTTCATTTTCAGCATACACGAAGACAATAAAGACAGAAGTATCAGCAGCTATAGGGGTGTTACCTCAACCCCTGTCAACATGTTATTCCAGCGCAAGGCAATATCAAAGTTTATGGAATGCAAGGTGAAGGCATATTTTGTCTGGTTCTGAGACAGACGTACAGGAATGTGTGGTTATTTCAAGACTTAAGTGTCAGGTGCTCACTTTAAGCAGCTTAGAAATTTTTTATTTTATCAGTGGGCTCCCAGTATCATGTACAATTCACAGTAAATTTTAAATCCAGACACAAATACTTAGCTTTCTCCATCTTAGACACTATCAATCTCATTTAAAAGACAAACAAAATAAAAGAAAGGATTACTGCAGAGGAAATTTATTCAAATAATTTCATTACTGTAGAAAGTCCTTTCATGCATAAACAAACCCAACATACTAGCAATTTTGCATGATCATATACTCTACAAATACACCTGCTAAGTTTCCACAGAGAACACACACCTAACAGAAATTGGAGTTTATTTCATAGCAAGCATTACATTTCTTACCTGTGGCTGGATTGATACTGGCAGCAATATGGAAGTGGCAAAGGGCATTCGCATGAGGAGGAATGTTCCTGTGAGCTTCATGAGGATCTGGCTGATGCAGAGCATATCCAGTATGTGCTACAACAGCACCTGACCTCCTCCTTCCTCGTCGGAAGTGCCTCAGGTTTAACTGCACGAAGAATAAGGTATCATTTTAAATCCTTTCAAAAAGAAAAGCAGATTTCAACTGTAAGTGGTTTTCTAGGCACTAATTAATGATATTTTCTCAGATTAAAAGCTAATTTTTGCTTCTTGCAAAATTGTTTGTGTTGAGTCCACAGTTGAGAAAAACCAGTGCCTTAAGATTTATTTATGAAGGCACATAAAATACTTCACATAGTAACTACTTCAGTGCACAATTTTCATAAAGTTTTTATACTTACACAGAAGATACTATAGGGTTTCATAAACATATGCCATGCTTATTCAGGATTCTGAACAAAGCAGCAAATCTGAGTAATCTCATCTCAGTCTGAAAAACTGGATCTGTACTTTGGATCTACTTAAATCTGCACTTCAACACCCCTCAAAAGGGCACAATGAGTTTTAAGGTCTTCCTCTTTTATATAAATACATGTTTCCAAGGGAAAAAATAATATTCAGTTTTTAAGACTGACTCACACAGTTCAAGCCTGTTGTGCTGTAGACATCTATGCAAGCACCCAAAGGTACACAGAGGTACACAGTTTGTATTAAGGATGGTATTATGCTCTTGGTATTCCTTTTCACTTGCTGTGTTCTGCATCTTAACACAGCATGCTCACATCAAACAGTCTTCTCTCAATTCTCACATAATTGTTGTTTCTGATCTCTAATGTTGCCTCTTATTCTCCACAGGAAGACAGAACTTTCTCCATCTTCCTTTCCTCTCTTTGACTATTTTCCTTGCTCTGCTGTGCCTTTCAGCCTGTCATATTTTTCAGGTACGCTGTATGTGCTAAGAAAGCACTGTGAGCATGCAAAATACATCACTCCATTAAGAAAAAGCACAATGCCCACACATGCTCTGCATACCTTTGATGCAGACCACTAATGCTACACTTTCGTCCTGATTCCTACTGGTTAGAAAACACTATCTGGTAAAAATCACTTGCCTTAATGCTTATGAGCAGTCTGCTCTGAGGACTACAGCAGAAAAGCTATTTTTCTTCCCTCCATATTACTGTTCTTCCAGTTGCAGAAGTCAGAGAGAACATGCCACAATTTCAGAGCTAACAAGTGAGCCCTTATCATACGTTTTAAGGCAGCATCACTCCTGGGTTTCACATAACCTATATATAAGGTGTGTTCCATACTGTTTCTAGCCCTTTGAATTAAATACTGCAAAGCATTTTTCTTCAGTCACCAGACCAAAATAGGCAGTTGTGACTTTGGAACAGTGTGTCTTCAATGTGAGAAGCTCAGCAGAAGAGCTGCCAGCTTAGCCTGCCCAAGGAAGATTTCAAGGAAGCTCACCCTTTCATAACATTTTATGCACATCTCCGGCATAAAGGATTTCAGCTTGTGATACATGTCTGAGTTACAAAGGACAAACCTGTCTAAAATGACACGTTTGTACGTGTGTTTATTCGCACTGTTCAGTTTCAATTCTTACCTCTAATGCACTCTGCACTTTTTCTTTACTTGAAATATTTCTCTTGAAGTTATTTGAGAAGTTTGCTGCTTCACTCCAATTGCTGTATCCTCCCCCGTACAACAGACTGTCATTGGGTAACAAAGTCTCTGCCCAGAGACGACAAACATTATCCTTACAGCAAGTCAGGAGTACATTGCAGACAGCACCACTAATGAAAGAAAATTTAAGGAGTGAAGAAGCCGCTATTACACAACATCAAAATAAACCAACAGCTCCAAACAGTTTTCCACTATCAGTTTTTGGAATTGAACCAACTTAAAGATACGAGCAAAAGAAAAACTCATCAATACATTGCTAGGAAAATAAATGACATAGGAAAGGCTTTCCCATCTGTTCAAGTATCTGACTATAAATAACCTGAAATGCCATCACACAACAGTGCAACAGCAAATTGTGGATTTCAATGTAAAGAATAATTCATACCCAGAATAGCAAAATTTGTATTTTTATCTTTTAAAGTCGTTCACATAAAAAGTTCACATAATTCTGGATACCTGAGCTTAATTCCAGATCTTACTGGTATCTACCACTTACAAAATTATATATGCAAAAGAAACCCAGGTAATACCAGGGATCAATAGAAAATTTAAATCTACAAATTTTTAATTACTATTTTCCCAAGTGCAACTTGTGTTAGCTATATAGCCAAAAAATCCAATTACCCTAAGCTGGACACTGAAAAAACCTATGCAGATCATCAGGTTTCCTGGTCATGTAAGTTCACAATTTAGCTCTAACTAAGGCTTGAAAGCTGTGACCAGACTGTCCAGCAGCAAACTCCCATAGGAATCACGGAGCAGGTGGATTTTCAAAAGTAACCTATATTGTAAGAACTACAGCGATGGCTTTATGAAGAGTCTTAAAGACTGGTATAAAAAACTAAACTGCTAACACTACTTCAGTTTAAGACTGGAAGTACTCATGAAAACAAGGGACAGGTCATTTTGGAATCATCCGAACACAACCCTAAAACCCCAGACTCAAAATATCAGTTCCAAATGATTACTTGAATTCAATTTCCAGATACTATTTCTGACAGAGGTCTAGCTTTGTACTAGGTTAAGAAACAAATGAAAAGACATGAAAATATTTGAATGTTTGTGAAAAAGGACCTAAAGTCACAGGACTTTTGCTCTGATTCCATTGGGATAGAACAAGTTGAGATTAAATGCATGAATAGTCACTTAGTGCAATCAAAAAAAAAATGCAAAGAGAAATGGTTTTCCAAGAGCTGATTTTGTATTTAGTCCAATGCTTCAGTCAGTCTGTGAGACTCCACTTCTATCTTTCCAGTTCTTTCCCAGGTAAGAGGATGCTTACCATCCTCTCAAGAGCACAAACAGTATAAAAGGTGTGCACACTCAATTAATAACTGAAGTAAACCACACAATAGTGTCACTGTTGACTGTGGAGAGAGGCAGACTGTATAGTGTGAGGGGGTTTTTGGGCGTTGCATGAACCTCATGTTATTAGAACTACTGACCGTGGCATGAATTTACTGGTCTTTCTCCATGAAAATCCATTTACTGATCGAGGATGAGCCAAATACACAAATGAAAAATCGAGTTCTTTTGCTTGGTTTTCTGGACTGGCACCCGGTGGTGTTACGGCTGATCGCCAGCTCTCCGTGTTGTACCACACTTTCACAAGACAGTCATCCTGTGGAAAGACAAAAAAGGACAGTAAATAAGACCACCTAGCATAAGAATATGATTCATTTCAAGCACTTTTGGGTACATCTCTTGAGATTTCATTTTTCTTTAAAGCAAAATACTTTTCTGATCAGAGAGAAACAGTTCTGTAAGAACAACTTCAAAACCTGATCTTAAAGAAAACACAGCAGCAGAGCCTCCATTTAACTCTTGCCATTACTAACTTGGATTTCATTTTGGTCCTTCTGATTAGCTGCCAATTTTTAATCACAAAGACACAGCTTGTACTAGCCTGAAATGGTATTCAAATGTTAATACAACTAATTCTACCTTGCCAGAAAACCACCCAAACCCCCCTCACAAATTTAAATGCTAGGAAAACAAATAAAGGTCATAGATGATATCTCAAAAACCAAGCTCAATACTGCTCAGCCTGCTTTTTTCAGATACACACATAAATTGATTATGCCTTTAAGGACTAGATAAATTAATTTGGACCTAGATTCACAAGTTGTTGATCAGCTACTAAATGTGAATGGCACTGAAATATTGAATTAACCTGGGTATGCATAATATTACCCTAATGGGGGAAAAAGGGGTTGGTTTTGCTGACCAGCATCATCTCTCATAAAAAAATTAAGTAAAGGAATAAGACATAGGAACAAAGATATGTTTTAAAGATTCTCCAGGCAGGTAACTAACTTAGGCATTTATGATAAAAAATATGTTATTAATTCTCCTACTTACTGATTTTCTTATTCAGTAATTTGCTTTGCAGGAGTTTATAATGTAAGATAACAGGACAGAAGTGACATAAGACATCAGAGTCAAAAACTCTGCAAGAATATTACCATTATACAAGCTATTTGCAGATTAATTAGTTTTTCCACAATTCCATCAAATTGTAACATTAGAAATCATTAAACTTGGCTTGTAAAATAAACATTAACTCCTACCCACCAAAAAAGGGGGAATTCATATAGTACATATTGCCAACAATGACAAAACACTTGCTTGTTACATAAAACATATACTCGAATTTTATTAGTTATCTGAAAAATGGCTAGAATGGCTCTCCTTTCAGTCAGTAAATGGCTAAAGGCAACACAGAACATACAGCAAGGAATACAACATTCAAACAAACACAAAAATATGGACCATGAGAACTCATTCCTTTGTTATTATCCAGGTAATAATTTATCATGAAGAAAGTCTAGTATTTCACTTTATATGTTGGAAGCTCCTCAGCTGGAGTACAGTTTCCCTAAAAAAGGAAATCTAGATGATTTTACAGATTTATTACATCTTTATCTCTTCTTTAAAGATAGCAAATGCCTTAACAGTTAATCTTCCAATCAAGCATGATGACCCGAAACAGCACGCTTTAAAGGAAAAAGCAAACACATACAACTAATCAAGATGTGCATTACTCATCTGTTCCTGATGCACGCAACTGAATTGCAAAAACATGCATGACAACTACATTTCAAAAGCAAGATTTATTTGCAGACTGAATCATCCTCAACTCTGCTTTTCAAGCATGTATTAAGGGACATTATTACCCAAACAGCAAAGTTCCACATTATTACTAAATCAAACACTGTTCTAACCACTTTTTATGTGTACACACTAATTTTTCACTCATGCTCCAAGACAGACTAGAGTAAATTACAAAACTGTCTTTTATTCTTCAGTCTGAAACACATTCTGTCAGGTTACTACTGCTCAGGATTCTTAACACTTAAACCAGGTTTTCACTAATCTCAGCAACTGCATTGTTCTAATTAGGCTTAAGTGTCAGCACTTTGTTTTGTATCTAGTAACTCTGCAGCCTCTCCCAAGTTCTTTAGTTGGTAGCAGAAACTTGATGCAGAAAACAACTACTTATCTCACTCATATTCCTTAACAAGCAGTATAAATTCTTGTATGGGTTTGTCATATTTGTCCACTGGATCTCCGACACGATCTTGATTTTTTTTTTCTGCTTTGACTTATAAGGACATTACTCTCTAACAAAACCTGAACAAGTTTTGGAGTATAAATAAAAGATTCGTTTGTTTCAGGAAGAGAAAAGATTGACATTTTACTTTAATTTTTTTGCTTATTTTACCAAGGGGTTTTGCTTTTGCTGATAAACTGCTCAATGTTGAGCACACAGAACTAATTAGTGACACTGGCCACAAACACTGGCAGGAATTATGTGCCAATACAACTATGGAGGGGAACGCAAATTCTCTTCTATGTGCACAAAAAGGCATACAGATATGTTTACACAAAAACATATGAAAGAGCCATTTTTTATTCTTTTTATATTTTTTGGTATTTTGATTATATTTCCTCACTAGTAGAGTATCCAGCAGTGATCTCATCCACAGATTTCCCCCATTCCCCAAAACTCTTCTTTTTCTGATGTCTTATAATTTGGTACAAATTAAAAATCAGTATTTTAGAACAGTAAGCAATGAATATTTGGTGTGTTACCTCCCTGCTTCTAACTACCTTTCTCCCAAATTCATGTTTACCAAAATGTAAAGACGCATAGACAGACTATGCAAAAATTATTTAAAAATTGGGTTTTTTTCATTAAGTAGCCTTTTGTTTAATGTGTTTTTGTTGGTTTGCTTTAATAGCTTATCTGAATTAGAACAAAGCTATAAGGAAAAAAACGCTTACCTTTCCAGCAGTGGCAAAAAACTCCCCATCTGGTGAGAATTTCATCAAACAAACTTGAGAAGCAGTTCTATGGAACAAAGACAATTAAAAAGAGAAAATTTTAACAACTTTTATAGAACTCTAAATTTTTTTTTTCTTGAACTCATGAGAGGTTTTTAATTCTTAAATACAAGTGTGTATTGTGTTGTGTGAAACAGTTAAGCTTTAACAAAGTCCAAAAGGACTAAGAGGTAAACTCATGTACAACACATGGCTGTAGTGATCCAGAAAACCAAAACCTTGTAGTTGAATATCTAATATTCAAAAATATCATAGGAGAAAAGCAGATGCTAATAGATTAAACTGCTCCCACTTCACGGTAACATGGATCTCAAACTGGTCTCCGCTGTACCATATTATCTTCCAACTTCTCTAAAAGACAGCTCCACTTCTCATATTTTCTACAATTACAACTCAAGAAAACAAAAAGGTGTAAAAAGAACAATGCAGTTAAAAAGTATCTGAAAGTAGCTTTTACTTGAATGGTCACACTGATATAAGATGCTACACCAAAATATTCTAAGCCTAATTATGTGGTTAACTTTTGTAGTGTTTTAGCTTCTTTTACAGAGTTTGAAGCACTCAGTTACTGACTAAGTAACAAAGCTTATTAATAGTAAGAACAGACAGGAATTTAACTGCACAGCACAGATACAGCGTACATTTTCATCTTGAATTTAATACACATGTATCAAGTTGTGGAGGTGCAACTGTCAAGAGGGATTAAGTTAGCCAACAGGTCAACAAAAGCAGGATGCATTTAGTGTGTGCAGTAACAAGAGAAAGGCAATTAAAAGAGTCGTGTATGAAAGAAATTCACCCAGGTTTAAGCAAAATTGTCCTACTGCAGCAAATATGAAAACATTTGGGAACGTTTCCTTCAGGCATCAAAAATTATTCTGGCAAAGAGTAGTATGGCAAAATCACTTTCTTGCAGACTTCTCTGTAAGAAAAACCTATTCTAAATCTAATTGCACTACAAATGCCAGAAGACATACAGGCATAAAAGGAGTACAAAAAAAGCAGGTTCTGTTGACCCTTTCCAGGACCTACTTGTTCAAAGAAGACAACACTGAGCGCCCTATCTCCAACAAAGAGTTTAAAAGAGGAAAACAGGTGCAGACCTGAGAAGAGTTCTTTAAGTCTTTATACATGATACAAATGCAAAACCTGTTATAGAAGGAACAGAGGAAAAGCACTATCTGTACGATCTTGACTAGTGTTACCAGAACCCCAGATTCTAAAGCCACACTCAATGGCATTCTATCTATCAGCTGACTTCTCTTATTAGGTTGAGAGATGAGCACCCAAAGATGTCTCGAAAATAAACTAAGTCTTCAACTTCTTGTATTTGGAAAGTTTATCATACGCAAAGAAAAGCTTTTCAGTTGTCATTTGGACGATCTCAGGTTTTTAGACACATCATTGATAAAAGTTCAAGTACAGAGAAAAAGGAACAACTGAAGGATTACAAAAACAATGTTTTTCTGGTACATGCAGAGAACTACCTATAGAACTACCTACTAGAATTCTAAATGCTTCAAAAAGAATAACTTCAGGTGGGTCTGCCCAGTCAGCCACTTCGGGAAACTTCTTTAGGAGACGGTCATATGGTACATTGTTCCTGAGTGAACAATGCACCCCATTGTACTAGAAAAGCCTGCCTATGGCAGAAGGACCATGATTTAAATTGTCTTATAAACTTAAGTACTAAACTAAAACTCCTCTGAATGTATAAAACACAGCTGTAAATATCAAAATCAACATGAAAACAAAAAGAATTCAGAGACACAGAAAAGAGAATGTATCAATCTTGGCATGACTGTTCCAAATACCCAGAATAAACTGAGAAAAAGTAAGAGTGAAAGGCGGGGGGATGTGTGAGAAGGAAAGAACGAAGCAGTACACTGAATACAGAAGGAAGCTTTTCTTAATCAGTCCTGCCAGCACAATAGTTTTCAATCACACAGCTTTCACCTTATTTCTTAGACAAGGAAGAGCGCCTATTGGGACAACTTCAATAGCAGCCTTCCCTCAGCATTTTACTAGTGTTCTGTCTAACTGAAGAACTGTCCCAAAACCAACTGCAACTGATCTTGTAAGAAGAATGTCACATAGTCAAGGGAAATATGATTCAAGTTTATCTCACATCAATAATATTTATCAAATAACAGTATGCAATGGCATTTCACTCAACTACGCTAATTATTTCATCCCAAAGGTACGACTCAGTAAGGAAAAAAGAATTACTTGTCTTTAAATGTGTTTCTTACTTGCATTGCCAGATACATCTCCACTCTCCAAGTCCAACATCTGTTCTTTCAGTACTGTCATTGTCAGCAGGGTTTTCCAAAGGAACATTGGACCAAAGTTGAAGACAATTGGAACCAGTCAGAAGGCGAGTACCTGGAACAAACATTTATGAAAATCTAACTACAAAACAAGCAGCAAAATACAGACTTTCGTAAAGAGAGAAAAAAGAGTTCTACAAAGCTGAAACTGCAGAAAAAAATCTGGCAGATACACCTTTACTAGATTTTTTTTTTGTAGACTTGAGCATCTACAATTAAAACCATGAATATTAATCAAATTTTAGTTATGCTCTAAAAAAATACCTAGGTCTACTGTAGACTTTCCTCTTTCTCAGCAAATATTTACTATTCAAGCCATGTTTTCTTATCCGCTCAGATAAGAATAATCAAGTCAGACCATAAAGATGCACTTAGTATATTAGTTCTCCTGTAGTAAGTGACAAAAGGTAAATTTCACTCTGCTTTGGTGTTCTCTATCATGCTAGGACAGAACAAAAATCTTTTCCTTGTCCACAAGGAATGAAAAAATTTAAATTAAAAATTCAGTTGTGGTATCAAATAGATAAGTGTTTCTTTTAATCTGTTTTTACCTGTGGGATCCCATGTTAGATTATGTGCTATGGCTTCCAGTGAGATTTGAGCATTCTTCTGCCACTGGTAATGTAACACCTGAAATTTTAAGTATTTACAAACATTAGCACGAAAACACTCCATTCTCCTCCCTCCTCTTTTTGTAATATAAATAGCTCATCTTCACTGCATTCTTCAAATTTTATGAAGATGTTTAACATAAGTCACTGCTTATCTAATAAAAATTGATTCATTCTGGTGTTAAAACAAAATAGCCTTTTACTAATATGACCATACTTATAGAGGGTTTTAATTTCTTATTTAAAAAATTCAGATTGAAAAAACAATCAGTATATAAAAAACCACTGTAATTTGAGAATTTTTTTAGGAGAAGGTAAGATTTTATTTTTGGAACAAAGAAAAGATATCAAAAATGACACAAGTTAAATGCATCTGGTATTTGATATCTGTGCCGTTGTTGAATTAGAGGAGTTCAAAAAGGTCAAGATAACACAGGTGACACTTCCCCTTCCCCCTTTTCTTTTTTTTTTAATATACGTTAGGACAGTCAAGTATCTTTCATTTTTGCATCACTACTTCAATCTCTAAAAGAAGTTGAGGATTAAGTTCACAAAATATTTATCTTGTCTGTTTCTGTAATAGACCACAAAGGTTTGATGTTTTGAATTATAGAAGAAACTGAAAACATTTCTGGAAATAATATTAGGAGCCAACAGGTTTCTTTCTTAATTCACAGACTTTTTTAAAAGTAGTCATCCCCCACCCCAAAAATATCACACTAAATAAATGTGAAGTTAAAATATGACAACTCAGTCTTTCAGAAGTTTGGCAAAAGACAGTAAGAAGCAGCTGCAGGTAAGGATCTAAACAAAGTATTTGCAAAGCTGGTTTGCTTGGGTTTTTTTAGACCCTGTACATTCTAGTAAATGGAAGACAGAGACAATCTTACAATAACTTTGAACAATATGCTGGAAATTATTGCATAAAAGGTAACAGAAAAAAATGAAGTAACAGAATAATTCTTCAACTATAAACATTTGAAAGCAAATCATGGTGGTGAGTGCTTCCTCTGCTTACAGTTACTGCTCTAACTTTGAAGTTTCAAACTAAGTGTACTGTTTACCAGTATAAAAGAACATTCAGGACGGATTGAAAAATGAGGTGGACGGACTAAAAACAAGAGCAGCACTTACAAAGTGTTCACAGGAGTGTAAGAACTCACATCTTACCATAATTGGATTCCACTGCTTTCCAGTGATGTAAATATAACACAGGTGTTCACTTCCAGCTATTTAATTAACATATAATATACCACAGATTTACACGTACACCAAGAATCTTATGAGTGAGCTGGTTAATACAAAGAGAGGAATCCACTAGATGGCCATATAAACAACTTGTTAATACAAATGGAGACCAAACCCCTGAAGAGGGAGACAGAAGCTCCTTGAGCAATTGCTGTCAAAGTTCTCATATCAACAAACTGACTTTAACTAGAATCTAACGCTTCTAATTCTAACCATATCCCTCTTCATGTAAGAAGCATGGTTAAGTAACTTGCCCTAAATCATATTATTATTCAGAAATTAAGATTCTGGATGTTAATCACTAAACCACTGTCACCAAAAGTAAGCCCCAAGAGAATAAATACTGTTCTTATTTACCACTATAACACTGAAATACAATCATTCAGTCAGATATTCTAAAAAAGCCACAGATTTCTGAAACTATTACAATGTGGTCAAGGGCAAGTAATTTCATAAACAAAAGTTAAAGTAAGAACTGGGAAACACATCAAAACATAAAGGCTACACAGGATGGTTCAAAAAGGGATTCATATTTTAACGGCTACACTTATTGCAGAATGGGGCTGTGTACGTCTTTTTGGGTTCTGGAATATTTTGGTTATGAACTGCAGGGTTACATAAATAAGTAATATGAAGCATTATCGTAAAGCCTATCATCCTTAGAACTCTTTTGAATTATAGGCCTCTGTCCTTATGCCACCATTTTCACTTCCCAAGGACCACCTTACGTCTCAACTTTATTCTAGCATTATAAGAAGACACCAAAATAACTCCAACTTTAAAGCAAACCAGTAAAATCAGTCAGGCTTTGTAACTGCTCAAATAAATTAAGGAGTGATGAAATACTCACATGATGATGACTGCTGTTGTGCTTCAATAAGCTAACTGGCTCGAAGACACAAATCACCCTTCCATAAGAAGCTGCAATCTAAAGTAATATTTATTTATATGTATACAAACACACACAGAAGAAACAAGCTTTTAAACAAACAAGAACAAAATGCAAATGGTTGATTTTACTTTTAATCCTACTTGTAGATAAATTTGAAGCTCATATCCATATTTCCTTTTGATAACAGAAAAATGACATCCACCAAAAATCAAGAAGTTAGTGTTGTCAATAATACAAATACAATCCTGTATTTACTCATTAATCATAATGAACTACTGAGATTATAGCTGGACAAGTACCTTTTTTAAAAAAATCAGATTATTAGCAACATTCTTTCCATATTAAATTAGGTAAACACTCAAGACAGTCTGCAGAGTTCACGTTATCAGACATGGAACCAATATATGCTCAGAGTACTTTTGTGCACTTCCCAAGCATAGAACAGGCTATCTTTTAAAAAGTTTTTTCGAAAGACTATGCAAGCAAAACACTCAATGTGGAAAACTGCAAATAAAACTACTACTAAAGGCTAATATAAAACAGTTCAAAAAGAGTTGCAATATGGTCAGTTTTAACTGATGTTTGAAAGTCTTATTTCATTACAGGTTATCATCCACCTCAAACTTGCATTAAGACAAAATTAACAGTATTTGATTTCAAGGTATCTATATAAAAGCAAGCCTGGAAGACTTGCTAGGAAGAGCCAAAACAAGCCAAATGTACGCTGAAGACCTCAGGCAGAGAGCCTGAGAGAACTGTCATAGAGCAAAGTTGCCAAAAAGCGTTCTGAATTACAAAAACAAAGGAGTCTGCATAGGTCACACATAACGGACATCCTGCATTCTGAAATGATGGTTGTTGTTAAAAGAACATCTACAGATATGATACACTGTAATAATCAATTTCGTATTTCTGTAAAATTCTGACTTAGAAAGTATTCACAGTTTTCCTTTAACAATAACAAAGAAAGTTAGATTAACTTCACAAAATATATTTTGATTCCAGTATCAACCGCAAAAGCTTGAAAAAAAACAAAGCTAAACCGTCATACCTAAGATCTACACAAGCACAGAAATTCATACAGATCCTAAAATCCACAGATCCACAGCTTTAAGACAAACTCTCTACATTAGAAGAGCAGATAGTTAAATAAATTTCTATCCTACTAACAACCTAAACATCAGCCTGACCCAAAAATGCCAAGAATAATTTTGTCACATTTGCAAGGAAAAAGTTTCTTCAGGCATTTTGTATCTCAGACTAATATCTGCCCTCTCTAATTCTCTTTAACTACCTCACTTACTGTTTTTTTCTCTAATAATTCCATTCCACACCCAACAGCAAAAAATTTATATAAACTCATATCGATTAGATTTTTCTTTTTCCTTTTCTCCAAATGTGGACACTTTTTCTATATTTTATTGTTTAATGGGTTTTAAAGACAAACTAAGATTAGCACTCCAAAATGCTCAACTTGTAGTGTCTAGAGCAACTGCTACTCCTTGAAAATCTCCACAAGCTTCCACAGTGATGCAGCCACTCAGCCCTCATCCTCACTGAGCTGCACACCACCAAAAAGAATAATGGTGGGATGGAAAGCACCCTCAGCAAGTTCCCTGATGATGCCAGGCTGTGTGGGGCAGGCAACATCCTGGAGGGAAGGGATGCCCGCCAGAGGGACCTTGGCAGGCTAGAGAGGTGCGACCACGTGAACATCATCTACTTCAACAAGGCCAAGGGCAAGGTCCTGCACCTGGGTCAGTCAAAATCAATACTATCAATACAGACTAGTGAAACTAACAGATTGAGAGCAACCCTGTGGACATGGATTTGGGGGTACTGGTGGGCAGGAAAACTGTACGTGAGCTGGCAGCATGTGTCTGAAGCCCAAAAGGTCAACCATGTCCTGGACTGGTTCAAAAGAAGGGTGGCCAGTAGGGTGAGGGAAGTTATTTTCCCTACCCTAGTGAGACACCACCTGGAGTACCACACTCAGTGTCCTCAGCACCAGGAAGACATGGACATGTTGGGTCCCAAGAAAGGACACAAAAATGGTCCGAGAGCTGGAGTACCTCTCCAATAAAGACACACTGAGAGCGTTGGAATTGTGCAACATTTCAACAAACCAAAGAGGAATCTGTGTGTCAGCACCAATGAAGAAGCTCTAAGAAGAAATGCCATCTTTTTAAGAAAGACTTGAAAATGCATTGATCAGTCTGGTCAATAAGCAAATTCCTAGCCATCCACTGCTTAATACTTCAGCACTCTAGAAACACATCCGGTTTCCTGAGAGCAAATAATAACAACTTGCAGACTCAAAATGACTTCATAGGTCTACTTAAGAAATGAAAAAATTCTGAAGCTTAGGAAGTCTTACAGTGTGATACATTCACATGCGTTAATTTATAATTCAATGACAGTTTGTCATTTAAATGCATACAGGATTAGTATCATGTAATCAAGATGACATTGCAAATTTAGAGAAATAATGCTCAGTGAACTCAAAAAACAACTTCTAGTTCACAGCAGCCAGTGGAGAAACACAGGTAGACCTCATGGCTATGATGGGCCAGGGACACAGAGAACATTTCCTCATTTTCATTTGTGCTCCTTTACTACCACTGCAAGAGTTTATCACTCAAATGCTAAAAAGCAGGAACAGGGCGTGGCCAGGGTTTCATCAGCACAGAGTTCACATGTAAACACAAACTGGATTCCATCAGAGGTCTTGTCTCAAGATGGACACCAGAATCTAACCAAAGCGCTCAGCAGCTCATAAGGCTTGTGGTAATGAGCAGAAAGCTGATGTTATCTACTCACAAGGACAGGCTTAAAGAAACAAAAGAGACAGAAAACCCCTCTTATATGAGCAAATATTTATCCAGACAGAGTTCCTACTGAATTGGTCAATAGTTTAATCCCTGTGACATCCCAATAGGGTGTTACATAACTGTGACATCCCAACGGACAGTTACCTGGTTATTTCTTCTTCACTCTAACAGGAAAGTTTTAAAAAAATGCTCTGTTAAAAAGACTTAAAACCCAGTCTTGTCTAAAATACAACATTTCTGATGCAGACTTACCTACAAAAAACAAAAGTGAAGAATTCAAGAAAGCAAACCCCATCCAAGAGAGGCTTTATGAATTGCTTGAAACAGATGTCATTTTTCTGGATGATCTGAAAGTAATTTTTGTGGAAGCACTCATCTCCTGCCAGCCACTAACATGTCAAAGCATGCCAATGACATGCCTAGTAGTGCAAAGCCATAGTGAATAAATTACTTTTGCTTCCAACTTAGTCATCTTTTAGTCAAATTCTTGCCATGTCCTCTATGCAGCCCTGAATCCACAGCCTTCTGTGCAGTCCTACCTATCTTCTACAACTATCTATCATATCTATGGTTACTATTTCACATTTACTGTGCTGCTTACAACAAGTAAAGACAGAAAGCAATCAGTCATTTTACTATCCATTGTAGTATATTCGGCCTAACTTGCAAGTATCCACATTCCTGAGAAGGTGCTTAACATGACATTGCCGGAACATTATTAGACACACTGCTCCACATACCTTCCCCTGTTGCATTGAACAGTCCACACATCCCACTTGAATGTTTCCATGTTTTGCTCCAGGGATTATCTGTAACCTTTCAAAGTCAGTCCCCAGTACCACAATATCACATCCTGATGCGTAGGCCTAAAGTATATAAGAAAAAAAATTAATAAAAACACTCCAAAGGAAACAAAAAACACCCAAAATAACGTAAAGCATTATCTACTTACAGTGTATCAGTGAAGTATGAAACAGTATAGTCAATGCACCCTATCCATGTAAAAAACTATACAGTCAGTAGAACAGAGGTATTTGCAGAGATCACACAGATCTCTGCAATTTAAAACCAAGCAACAGAACTGGCAAATTACTCCTTCTCCATGCTTACAAGTGCATCATAAGACTTGCATAACAAGCAAATAGTGGTTTGTGATAGAATAGGCAAAAAAAAGATGGAAATACAAAAACATCTAAAAGAAAAGTAAAAGCATAAAAACCAAAGCTCTTGCAATGTAGGAAAAAGTAATATATTCCTTAGACTGGAGACAAACTTTAGAAGCTATTGTTTTAATTTTTGAAATTTCTGAAGAGGGGGGATAGAATTGAGGAGCTAAAATTTTACTGAAGCATTTAATAAGGACTTTTTACAGGGAAAAATCAAAAGGGTAACAAAAAGAAGCTTAGTTATACAAAAGCAAACCTGTCCTCTCAGACTTATTGAGTCTCCTGTTATCTGCATTCATTCTATTCTCTCTTAAGTTTATATTTCACTGAGCATGTAGTTATACCTAACACATTCACAGAGCCAGTTCATTGAGTCCTGCAATGTTTGAGCCAAAATTTCTTCCTATAGTCTAGGAAGTTTTATTAGATAGTGAATATAGATAAAAATAGAGGAAAAGATTAAACACTGGAGAAACTTGTAGAAACAACAGTGAGCAGAATCATCCAATTAGCCTAAGAAAGCAGCATTCAAGGATGAAAGTCCTAGAATAAGGAATGCATGCCCATTAAATAGTGAGTCAGAAAGACAGCAACAAAATTAAGAGCAAACAACAGTGCTCTGTTAGAGAGCAAGAGAAAGATAAAAGGATCAAAAATACCATTTTAATTGACTAAAAGTTTCAAGAGCAGAACAGTCTCACAGAAACTGAAGATGAAAGATTTCCATACACTGACAAAAATTATCATGCATTACAACCTCTACTGATTTCTGATATATTAAACAAAAACTGTGGACTTGAAAACAAAAGCAGAATAACTGAAGGCTAGATATATAAAGTTGAAGTCTGATGATCACGTTTTCAGGTGTTTTACATGAAAGAATATATTACCAAGGCTGGCCTAGACTAACGTACCATTACACACATTTAAAATAAATAAAATTAAAAATATGGAGATTTCGGTCCAAAGACATTTTTCCCCACAAAGGATTAAGCGATGCTTCAAAAAAGAGTCTTAGCCAGAAGACTGTGATCACATTACCAGCCAATATTCAGTTATCACATTGTAACCAGCAGAACACCAGGTACCAGTACACTAGGTACCAATTTCATAATTGAAAATGCTGCTCATAATTCTCCAGAATAAACAGAACCATATATTTATTTATGATCACTTATTACTAGTAAGTTTTTGAGCCCCTTCCTGTCCAGTTCCCCCTTCAGCTTCAAGACATTCAAGCAGTGTAATTCCTCTTGTCAAAAGAGCAGCATTTATTACTAACCGGCATACTGAACTGCAGGTTCCCAAGCAATCTAACTGAAAACTCATTCCAAAAAAGGAAACTGAGTAGCAATTTTTGTTCAAATGTTAAAGTAATCATTTTGATATTGTGAAGGCATGAACTTTAGACCTGTTCATCACAGAACATCTTTTTCTTCAGTCAAAAACTATCTCACCCGGTGACTCACTGGTGAAGCCCACAGTTCTCCAGAAAAAGCTTATTCAGCAGTATCCTATGCACAATTTTTCCCAAAGCCATTTTGTAGAATTTAGAGTTCTGTACAGAGGCAGTTTTAAGGAAAACAAATACAAACAAAAAGAAGTGCTTCCATGTAAAGACATAACATAGAAACACAGACATAGCTTTATTAAAAATGTATTTAAGTGTCAAAGGCTGTATGAAGCCCACCTACTGTGTATGCCCCCCTAGGCCTCATCAGTACTTCAAAGACTTACTACTCCTATATATTTCTTCTCCTCCTATTTCTAGCTTCACAGGAAAGCCTGAAATCACCTCATGCCACCACCATAATCACAGGATAGAACACAAAGAATGCCTTGGATTGGAAGGGACCTTAAAGATCGTCTGGTTCCAACTCCTTTGAAATGGGCAGCAACATCTTTCACTAGACCAGGTTGCTCAGAGCCCCATCCAGCCTGACCTTGAACATTTCCAGGGATGAAGACTCAACAGCTTCTCTGGACAACTATTCCAGTGCCTCATTACCCTCACAGTAAAGAATTTCTTTCTAACATCTAATCTAAACCTATTCTCCGTCTGAAGCCATTCCCCCTTGTCCTGTCACTACATGTTCTTGGTCTCTCTCCATCTTTCTTGTAGACTCCCTTCAGGAACTGGAAGACTATAAGGTAGTCCTTAAGCCCTCTCTTTTCCAGACGGAACTTCTTCTCTCAGCCTTTTCTCATGGAGAGGTGCTCCATCCCTCCAATTATATTCATGGCCCTCCTCTGGACTTGCTCCAAAGGGAGCAAGTGCTGGGGACTCCAGAGGTGGATGCAGTGTTCCAGGTGGTGTCTCACCAGAGCGGAGCAGAGCAGAGGAGCAGAGCCCCCTCCCTTCCCCTGCTGTCCACACTGCTTTGGATGCAGCCCAGGACACATTTGGCTCTCTGGGCTGTGAGTGCACAGTGCTGGGTCATGTCCAGCCTCTCACCCACCAGCATCCCTAAGTCCTTCACCTCGCTGCTTTTGATCTGTTCATCCCTCAGCCTGGATTGATACTGGGAGCTGCCCTGACCCAGGTGCAGCACCTTGCGCCTGGCCTTGTTAAACCTCATATAAAGCTCTACACTTCCATCATAGTGAGCAGGGACCAACATATGCAGTAACACACACTATTAGTAGAAATAACAAAAAAAACAACCATTTTAATGAGATCAATAACTCCATCAGTTTTAAGTCCTCAGTACACCTGGCATTTTGCACTGAAAGAACTCTGTTAGTAACTATCAAACATTAAACACCGGAGACTTGAGGAACTGGCATATTCATCAATGCACCAGGAAAAAAGATTTAAAATAGTCATAGAATGTCCTGAGCTGGAAGGGACCCACGAAGATCACAGGAGCCCAACTCCTGGCCCTACACAGGAAGCTCCAAGAATCACACCACATGCCCAAGAGCAGTATCAAAACACTTCTTGAACTCTGGCAGGCTGGTGCTGTGACCACTTCCCTGGGGAGCCTGTTCCAGTGCCCAACCACCCTCTGAGAGAGCAACCTTTTCCTAATATCCAGCCTACACCTGCCCTTCAGGCCATTCCATAGTCCTGTCACTGGTCACCAGAGAGAAGGGGTCAGTCCTGCCCCTCCACTTTCCCTCATGAAGAAGATGTAGGTTGCCATGAGGTCTCCCTTCAGTCTCCTCTTAGCCAGGCTGTCACTGTTGACGTGGCTTTGCTTCCAGACCCTTCACTGTCTTCCTTTGGATGCTCTCTCATAGCTTTATACCATTCTTATATTGTGCTGCTCAAAACCCAGAACCCAGGCTAGCTCCTGCTAACCTGGGCTGTGATGGACAAGAAGTATCAAAGAATTATTCAAGCATCCTAGACTTGCTGTTTCCTGAAGGTGTCCCCTTAATGAATATGAACCAAGAACTATACCTCCTCCTCTCTTCTGCTATGTTTAAACACGGCTATTATGTTATATTTAATAATAACTTCATATGCCTTGTGTTTAAAAAAACATCAAATCGTCGAACTGGGGATGAACTTTGTGATAAAAACTTGTGGAGTATCTTCTCATCCTAGTAGTTCTCAGTTCAAACAATTAATTGTAACTGCACTTGAAAGAAGGTGAGGGTAAGATGACTGCCCTTTCAAAATCTTGTTTTTAGAAGAAAAATGTAATCATTCCACCCTTATGTTCTGGTATTGATATTTAGGGAAAAAAAAGAATCACTTCAGACATCATTCTGTTCAGATAGATTAGATCATACTTGGTTACGTTGGCTTCCCAATGCCCAATAAGCTGCAGAACAACTGACTACCTCCGAAGCCTGTAGAGCTGATCTGTTCCCAAAGAGATAGAAAGGGAAAAAAAGGCCTTTTCAAAGAACTTCCAAATATAACTACAGCCAAGCAGAAGGATGATGACTTGGAGGTTATTTCTGATGTCTAGTTAATGTTTGCCTGCAGGAGAACCACAATTTCAAAGACAAAAGGCAAGGGATGCAGAGGGTAGAGAAGTTACATATTGCAATGGAAAAAGTGTCTGAATAAGAAGGTGACTAAGTTTTCTGGCAAATAAAACTGCAACTGGCACCCTTTTCTACTGCTGCCTACTGTTCCCATTATTCCTCACACTGACCAGACACTTTAGGAGGGAAACTTGTGTATTCCCCTCCTCCTAAGGTGTCCTTCCTTTGGTTCTTTGTTGTCCACCCTGCAACTCATCCATTAGACTCTATCTGTGGAGAGATGTCAAATCCTCTTACACACTCCCTGGAGCCCAGACTCCAGCTCTAAACGAGGCTCCTAAGCAGCAGTATCTTACCAAGACATTTCTCTAAACAAAGTGCATAAAATTAACCGCTGGACTAATTTTACACTTAGATTTTTTTATTCACAGCAGAGGTATTTTAGAGCAGTAAAATAGAAGACTGCACTCAGGAGTAAGAAATATCTTCCATACCCTAACAGTGTCTCAGATACAACAAGAATTAATTCTGCCTACCAGTCACTTTATCTAACTTTTACTGCAAGAGTTGTCCACAACAGAACACATGCCACTCATCTTCATTTTAACAGGAGCTAATAAGAGCACATTTTTATAAGCTGTGGTAACTAAGAAAAAAGGTAATTCCAGTCTTCTCTTAAGCAGAGGCAAAGAAGTGATTCCAGTACAAGAATTGTGTATATACACACACACACATATATTTTCACGTACATATATATACATATATATATACACACACACACATTTACCTGTATTACCTGGCCCTTGGCAGGGAGGGGAAGGGAGGGAGGGGCATGGCACAAAATGCTGCCATACAGTTGAATGAAGAAAGAATTCCTAAAAATGTAATAATTTTTAAAAACAGTAATAATATTAAGACCCTAAGATGAGTTTTTGAAGCAAGCAGAGCCTCTAGGTCTGATGCTGGCAGGCCATAAAAGCCTTTCACCTTAAGAATGCCCTAGAACATTTACAAGAAAGTTGTCTTTGCACAATAAGACAAGTAGATAACGTGATATTATCAGGTACTTGGAATGTTTATTAAACAATGCTTTGTTCTTCTGTTACAGAAATAAACAAGATAGAACTAGTTTAAGCTGCAGGACCATGGATCTCACTTGTTGCTGACATAGCAAACAAGCCTGAAATTAGGGAGTGAAAGATGTTCCAGGCCTGTGAAAATAAATGTGACTTTGCATTGCAGAAGTGGGTTTTCACCAAAAAAAAATTTTAATCCATTCTTTCAATCCAATGTCGGCTCTTATTTCTAAATTAATATTTCTCTGAAGAAGAATAACAGATATTTTGACTGTAACAGTGCTTTAAAAGCACAGAGTTTCAGCAGAAAATAATATAGACAATTATATGAACTATTCTGATTTCTTTCTAACATGAAAGCCTGATATACACAACTCACAACTCGAGACTGGTACTGGGAAATTACTATTAACAGAAGGAAAGCAAAAGATCAGGGGTCTCGACCTCTTACATAGCACAGCACCTCTAATACAATTATTTCCCTTACACTCAACCTTCTTGACATATTTCTTCTGTGTACTGACATACAAAGGTTTTGCTGTAGTTCTGCTGCAGCTACGTAAGGGCTGACACATTACCTTGGGCAACTTGTACAAACTTTATTTAACCTACGTCTCTTACGTGAAGGGCACAAGTACACCTAACATTAATTTGCAGCTATTATCCATGGCTAAATGCAGCAGAGCATGTGTGCACACATGCATATTTATAAAGATTTTATATATATATATTTAAACACATGCAAGCACATATGGGATGAACATACACTACAAAGATAACGCAGAACTCAGCTGAAGGCAAGATAAAAACTAAAGACAAATCTATGAAGCAGATGATACTGCAATAATTGGTATATTTTTCTGCCCTGTGCACAGAATGGTCAAAATCAAGAGTCACCATGAGCCACACGGTATCTTGATGAATTATTTTTTTCTATTTTAGTACGGTGTCTCTCCATCCCCACTTTTGCATCAGAACTTATACCAGTCTAAGTATTCCACTTAAATATCTTATTTAAAATAATTAAATTCTTCTATTAGGATGCTAAATTGAATTTTAAGAAATAATCTTTCATCATGTTTGGAAAAAAACCCCCAACTTTCTAATTTATCAAAAGTACTTGAACTATTATACTACAACTGCATTACAGTGTATATAAATACCAAATTGATTGGCCATGCACTTAGAATCACGTTTCACTGAAACTGCACTTTTCATTGATGTGTAAAGAAATGTTATTTTTTTAAGATTAATTCAGTTAAGAAACAATTTCTTATGTCCAGAGTAGCTTAACTGAAATACCATTAAAAAAAAAAAAAAAAAAAGGCGGAAGTCTTAAAAAGGTTCCCTTACTAAATCCCTTCCCTTTACTAAATCCCAAACAAGAAGCAGGTGAGGTGTAAATTCCTGACTTACTCTTATGATCACTCAGTTAATTTTCTGGACTACAGATACTCAGGGAGTTCTAAGTTCAAATACTAAGTATTTTCTAGACAGATAAGTAAGAATATCATTCGGTCACAGAAATTACTTTTATTTATCAAAAAACTTTGCAGAATGCAAAGCCTTTTTCTATTGAAACCCAGTATCTTTAGAAAACTCAGTGTGGTCTTGGCCAAGCTATCAAACCCCACCCCAGCCCCAATTTTCCAAGTGCCTTTTAACTTCATATTTCAAGTTCCCAGTTCTATTAATTACACAAAGCAAGTCTCACGTCCAGAATTAGTTTAATCACATACAGAGAGGAAATCTGTCACAGAAATATTTTGGTTGCTTTGAAATAATCCATGTAATTAATCCTTCTTTCACATATTTTTACCCCTACAAACAATTACTCTTTTGTGACTTTTATTATCAGTCTTGGGACTTGCACTTGTAAAGTTGCTATTGCTCACTGAGATTTCCTGCCCTCACCCCCCCCCCACCCCATCTTCTGCTACTTTGGTGGGGTGAAGTAAAAAAAAACTTTACCAAATCAGAACTGAATAAGCAAAAAAATTGTATCAGTGCTGGTTACCCACTTAATAACTTAAATACAACTTCAGTAATAACTAGTTCAGAGGAATCCTATGTGATGAACTCCATGAGCTTTTTAAAGTTTTACTCAAATATTTCAGATCTGAAATGAACAAAAGAAAGCAAAGGATGTCTTCCACTGTGCACAAGTACAAGGAAAATAAAACAATTCAGTATCAGGAGAAGGACATAAAGAATAAAGAGGTAAACTCTGACATCTGAGGGCCAGGTTCTCATTCATTCAGTGTGCCACACGCTACTACCACCTGCCCTCAGCAGAGAGACAACAGCCATGCTTCTATGGTATCTTGATACTTATGAGCCTTTTTATATATATAAATAAAAGATGGGCTAAAAAGTCTTTATCAGTGTTCTCTCCAAGGATGCTCCTGCTCCACTTTACACTTCACATTCTAAAACAAACAAAGTCAGAACAACAAACCTGTCCCCATTAGAACAAATATGTGAAATACCTCCTTAAAACATAACTGCACATATTCAAAAAGGTGGATACAATTTGGTGGATACAAACAGTTTTACACTAATTTTACTTCAAATTTTTCAGAGTTTAAGAGAAGAATCTTTATATTTTTAGCTCAAAACTGTAATATTTTAAAACACTGCATTTTAAATATTCAGTGTGGCCTATCAGAAAATATCCTGAAGCATACTGTATCTAAAAAAAAAAAACTTACAGACCAGGTTCTCCTGTTGGACAAAGACACCTTGCCTCTCCTGTACAGTCCATAATCCTGAAATACCAACTCCTATGAGTTCCCAGCCACAAAAGCTGGAAGCATAGAAGTTTAATATTTTTGGGTTTTTCTTCCATTTCTAAAATAAAATTGAATAGTATTTACACTTATTAATGCTTATATCATAATTTCAGACAGGGAAAAACTATGGTCATTTTTTTTTTCTTGGATTTTCTAAAGGTTAAGTCCATCATTGCTTTCCAAAAAAAGCAGAAATTAGCTTCAGTACCTTTCACTTCTTAATCCTCCTGAACAAACTCGCCAACCTAACACAGCCTTATAGAATCAGTAACAACAACAAAAACAGCCCTGAAGCAGTCAAGGATATTTCTGTTAGCCAATTTAAACCTGAGGAAAAGAAATCCATTAATAACCTTCCAAGGAAATGGATAATGAAAGGAAGATGAATGCAACTATAGGAAATAGTTATTAGATTTATGTCAAGGAAACATTGTTACACTATACTTATACGAAAATAGCTCCTCCAAAAGAGAGACTACAGTAATGAATATCCAAAATTACACTTCCTAATCATTCCTTTCTCCTCAAGAAGAGTTTCCTACTCTTCTTATCCACTGGGGACCTCTAAAACTTTACTTAAGTTTGGCTGTAACAGGTAGAAAGTGATTCTAGTGAAAGGAATGACTCGAAATAATTCCCTCAAAAAAGAATGTCATCAAAATGGCAAACTTATGAGAACATATTTTGAAAGCTTACTAGCATTCCATTGTAAAGCAAACTTCCTTGTCTCTTACCAAACAGCTTCCCACCACAGGTGGGTCTTTGACATTTCCGGATATGTAAAATTAGAGAGTTTGGCACAATTTGGTATCTGAAGTCCCAACTGCTGTAGTTTAAGAAATCTTCCAACATGAACTTATTTATAGGAAGCAAGGACATCGCCGGACAACGCTGCAGACGGACTCCGCAGAGCCAGCCCAACCCCGGGGGAAGCAGCTCTTTGCTCCACTGCCCCAGAGCGAAGCTGCAAGTAGCCAGACGAACTTAACTGCGTACACCAGACGGGACAGCAAACAAGTTCTCATTCCTGCATTTCCATCTACCATTCCCCTATCAAACTGGAAAGCACACCATGCTAAAGCCGGGGGCAGCCATAAAAGGTAAGGTTAAAAATACCCCGGCGTGCTGCCCTGAGAAACTTCGCTGCGTCTGATTTCATTCCTCTTCAGCCCCACGCTGAGGGAAGGTGGGAAGAAGAGCACAACAGAAGTCTGTTTACAAAACAAAAGCAAAAGGAAGGAAAACGCACGCTAATGAAGACTTTGGCCTTTAAAACGTACTCAAGTGTTTTCTCTCCACTCTAAGAACAAACATCGACAGGGAGTTCAAAGACGCTTTGAAAACCTCAACAACACTAGGGCTGGGTATTCCAAGGTCTTCTTCAGCAGTGCCCAGGAGAAGATTTCGGCCACCTTCCTGACGGCAGGGCTGAAACTCCCTTCCCGAGCGAGCCGCACGCCCCGGCTGCCGTTTATGTAATCTTTTATCACCGCCACCATGTCCCCGCGTTCCCGGACCCGCCGCTGCCGGCACGTGCCCGCCGCCCGCCAACCCCGCGCCCTGCCCGGGCCGCCGCCGGCACCGGGGCCGCCGCTCCGGACAAGTTCTGCGCGTCCCCGCCCGCCCGGGCACCCGCGGGCCCCTCGAGCGGTGCCGCCGCCGCCGCCGGACGGCGCTACCGGGCGAGCCCCGCGCCCGGGGCCGCCCGCGGCCGCCGCGCCTGACGCAGCCGCTTTCGGCGCCGGGCCCTGCGGAGGCGCCGCGGCCGCGGCGGGGGACGCTCACCGTGAAGGGCTGGTCGTGCAGGCTGCCCACGGAGAAGCAGCTGTCCCCGGGGTTCACGGCGCCCGTCAGCACCTGGTGCAGGTTCATGGCGGAGGGCGCGGCCGCTCGGCCACCGCCGCTTGTCCCCCCGCGCCCGGCGGCGGCGGAGGCGGTGCTTCCCAGGGGCGGGGCGGGCGCCGCGCATGCCCGGCCCGGCCGCCGTCCCCGGGGCTGGCTGAGGGCTTCGTGCGCGCCGGGGGAAACTCGACTTTCCTGTTAAAATAACCTGACTTTCCTGTCAAAACAGCCCTGGAAAACGCTGCCGCCGTGCCGGAGTCAGGCGGTGGGTGACGGAGCGGACGCGAAACCTGCCGAGCCGCTGCACCTCCTGCCTGCCGGGGCCGACAGCGGTGACCCCAAGCGCATCCCCTCCCAGCCCTTTCCCAAGGGCAGGGGCTCAGCCGCAGCCCTCCCATCGGCAATGGCAAGAGGAAGCACGTGGTAAAGGGAGACGTGCATCCCCGAGGCTTGGGAAACAAAACGTTTTTGCTTGGACATCAGGTTGCCTGTAGGCAGCAGGGCTTTTCAGCGTCCTCATAAAATGAGAGGAAGTGGGAGCCGTGAAGGATAGGCACTGCAGCTCGTGAGCGGGGCTAGTGCGGGCCGGTCTGGCCCGACGAGACCAGGCAAGGTCAAGCCGGGCCCGAGCTCAGCAGGCAGTGTGCGCTCCGGCTTTTCGGACCCGTCCTACCGGGGCACCTCACCATTTCAGTAGCTCTTCACAACCAAATGCACGGAAAGTTCAGGTGTCCCCCAGTTGTGAGGCAGCGTGGCCATTCTCTCTGCTACACTGAAAGCACTTTATAATATTTCTTTCCACTGTAGCTGGTTTTTTGTCTTCCATCAATTTCTCGTAGGAACTTTAGCATTACAAGTATTTTCTCTTGTAAATTACCGGACTCACATCAATTTTCATTCCTACATTATCCCTGTATCAAATATTAGAGCCCCTTTCTGCCCACCAGCTCGTCCAAGAAATAATGCAGAACTAAAATAATTTGACGCTGTTAGGGATAACTTTGTGTACCACATCCCAGGATACTTATAAGGTGATACTATGTATCTGTAGATGGCAATATACATTTCCAGTCTTTGCATAAGCAAGGTCAATCTCATACACTTCGGGCTTGATGTCTTACACATCCTTTTAGTAAATATAAGCCTTGCATCCTTTGAAAAGCACATTGACAAGCATGTCACCGTAACACTATCTGCTGCTGATAATTCATGCATGCTAAAGAAAGATTTCTCTTATTTTTAGTCTCCTGGTATGAGAAAAAAATCCATCCGGTTTGGCACTCTGTGTATATAGATGTTCCTCCAAAGAAAATTATAAACTCTTATAACCCTAATCACTTTTGTTTGGCAAAAGATCAAAAAGCTTATCAAATTATCCTATCAATGAATAGTGATGTTACTCTTGCTAGGATTGCTGATCACTGCTAAATGATCTTAATTCTTCTGCCAGCTGCAGAATGTCAAAAATCAACTTTGGTGAATTTTTATGGTAACAAAAATTCTGTTCATTGGGTTCTAGGTAAGAAAGTGAATTATGACTGAAAAGAGTAAGAGGCCCTCATGTGCAATTTTCAGCACAACCAGCTACTTCTGCGCTCACACTGTGAACTGCTCTGACTTTGCTTGCAGCCAGCTGGGACTTCTTCCCACAAGGACTGATCTGGAATAGACTGAACAGAAGAGGTCAGAGGTGCTACAGATCTATACTGATTCTTCAAGCCTTATTCAATCCACAGGTGCTCATAGGATTTGCAGCATGACAAAAGAAAGAGCAGGCTAACAGTAGACAGCAATCCCAGCCCCCTGTCTGAGGAAAGTGAAGAATTCATGAAGGACGGGAAACTCAGGACACCAACAAAAATAGTGAAAGGAAAGTTTTACTCTGCAGTTGATAGCTGCTTTTTAATCTATATCTATTTACAACACAGCATGACATTTATAACTCGAATAACCCTAACCTGCTGATATGCTAAGAAAATACAGAACTTCTCATTTCCTTTCTAAGTAGATTTGACCTTTGTCACTACTCAGATGAATATGTTTGGCTTACTTTGTAAAAGAAAGGATATTAACTTGTGTTCTCTCCTCTGTGGAGAGAGTGAGAGCCTATGTAATGACCTGTCAGGCATATAAATCCATATCAAGGCTCCTATCCCCCTAGGAATGGGGCACTACCTTCCCCCTCCCATATTTGCTGTCAGCTGTACGCAGTAGCGCAGGAGCTTTCATGCCTCACCTCACTGCTGATCCCTGACACTGCTGCTGTGCTTCTTCCACTTCTCGGCCTGGGAAATGGCAAGGACAGACACTAGCATGTGTCCTGCAGTTTGATTGATGCCCCTTCTCACTTCTGCAACATGTGTGAATTCAGCTGCAGACAAATTATGTACTGGATGTTTTATTATAATGTCAAAGTGAATGCACTGTAGGACACTGGCATTTAAAAAGAAAAACTTTAAATTATTCAGTACAATTAAAAGTGTATTTATACATTGTCTTGTTGACAAAAACAGAAGTTGGTTTAGCTCAGAATTTTAGAACTCGACAGTTTCTCAAAGGTAAAAAAAAAGCTCAGAACACTAACAGCCACAACAACAGGTTTTTTCATGTGTTTTTGTTCATTTTGCGTATTTCATCACCTTCTCAAAAAACACTTTTTTTCTTTTAAGAAGGCCTTTGGTTTGCCTTTCACTCAGAAGAATTAAAAAAACAGAATGGGCATTAAGTTCAAGCTACAGTATTATAAAGTACCATCATAAACTCCTTTTCATTGTTTTTCCCTCTAACCTCAGTGAATGTTCTTTATTTGAGTGTTTCAGGAGCTGCAGTTCTTCTCACAAGCTGATAACTCCTGTCATTCACAATTGCTAATGAGTATGCTCACTCAGTCCTTGACTTCATGTTTTTAGAGGGATGCTGTACAAAATAGTGTCAATATCAGAGGACCAGGAAGGTCAGAAAGGAAAGACTCTAATTTCCCAATATTTTAACATACAGTGGCTGTGGCTGTTCTGAAAGCCTGACGGAATTGCAGCATTTGTGCATGTACGAAAGGGTTTGGAACTGAACAATTTACTGCTTTTTGATTATTGAGAAAAGTATTACTTTTTCAATAACAATGAGACCCTTAAATGCTCCATAAAGTTATACCAAGTATACGCATACACACATTTCATTAGTAAATCCTGCATATATTTTTCTGACAGTATCTAAGTCCAAATGAGCATTTTAAATCATACTCCCACGAGTCTCTTTAAATTCAAAATTGCACATCTGCACAGCAAATCCATATTAATAATATTATTCAGTGTAATGCGGTACAAAATTGATATATATATGTAAATCATTTCACTTGCAGAATTACAACGACGTATTTTGTGTTCTTTCTCTACAAGAAACATCCGTGAGTCACTCATTAACAGCTATGAGGCTGCTTATGTCAATGATATACAGGCAGCTTTGAAAGAAGCTGGCATTTTAAGTGGCATGTTTAGAGTTTGTCTACAGTACTAGAAAATGTTGTGTTCTTCTTGTATTTCTTAATAATTAGTCACAGGAAGGTAAGATACTTTTTTATATCTGTATTTTACCTATCATGGTAAAAAACCAATGCACTGCAGCTGGGAATAACTGTCCCGCCTCATACACTGACCTTGTCTTTGTCGCCCTTGATCTTTCTGCAGGGTTTCTCTGGTTTGTGAATACACAAGGCAAAAGTTGGATGTTAGTGAGTTTAAGACTGAAAAGCCCTTACTGGTCTCAAGATCTGGTGTTGTCCCTTTGTGATCACACTGGGAATCACTTGAAGAATTACTTGATTCTCCTCTTGAGTTTTTGTGACTTTTAACAGTGCAAAGAGTCAAAACACACCATAGAATCTTGGGAAAATGTGAAATGCATAAATACATAAATATTGGCATTTAGTAGTGAGGTTCTAAACAGGTGACCACTTTGTGAAACCTTTCTTTTCAAAAAGCTTGCTTTATTCATGTCTTCAGTACCCTGAGTTTCATATTTTTACCCTGAAGGTTAGAGTTATATTTGTTATTCTTTTTTTTTTGGTACTGTTTTCATTTGGTGAAGGACATTTTGTAACAGCTAATGTTGCTGTCACGTCTCCTGTACAGTGCAGTACATTGCCTTTCACTTCAGTGATCTGATGTAACATTTTACTTGGTGCGGGAGATATATACTGACTGGTATCCTTTTTTACAAGCAATTGGTAAAGATACTTTCATTTATTAAATTCAGGTTTTACTTGGCTTTTGGTGATACTTTGGTTCCAGCTGAAAGTATCATAAGTAGTTGATTCTAAGGTAAAAGTCAACCATTATTAGATCCTTCAGGCTTGCAAATTAACAGTTTACAATTAACAGGCTTTTAAAATTTCCATTCATATTCAGAGTTTTACATTCATTTCAGATAACTGAGATTAAAGCTACTTTTGAAGAAAATCATGGAAGGGCTGCTGGATAATACATTAACTGCCCACTCCTTCCCCATGTATTTATAAAATATTCTGTGATTCCTGACAGCTGAGGATGCTGAGCTGGACTTTATCTCTTGAGTGAGAGTGATGGGGGGCCCTGGCGGGTCCGCCCATCACTTTCCAGCAGGCTGCTGCCAGGACATGGATCTGCACCACAGCAGAGCTGGGAGAGCCAGGAGGGCTGCTCTGGCGTGGAGCTGCAGTGAAACATATCCACTGGTGGATTCCACAGTGCATGGTTGAGAGTGATCTTTTTTGGCATGTTGAAGTCCTATCCTACTGCAAATACTAAAGAGTGATGATTTCCAGATGCATCAGTCAGTTTTCACATCAGTTTTCACATCATGTCATCAGTCTCATTTGCACAGGGTACTTTTTGTGCCATGGTGCAATAGTCAGTATCCTGGAAATGACTCAGTCAGTCTTTCTCCACCCATTCAAAGATGCCATTTAGTTGGTCAGTTCTTTGTGTAGACCTGGGAAGCTCCATCTGGCCTTGGATAAGTTCTGCTGACAGCTCACCTGCTGGCGCTGAACTCCAATTAGGCTGCTGGTGTATAGTCTGTTACTTGAAATTCACATGAACAGCTGTTGAAATAGTCATTATGCAGGATTATCTACAAGAATGTATTTGTCCTTTTTATGTAAATTCTGAATTATTCAGTAAGTCTATTTCTTTTTTATAAACTGTGAATTTCAGGTTGAGCATAACAACAAATACTATTTTTTTTAGTTTACTGTGAAATGTGAAGTGATATGTAAATAAATATGTAGACTCCATATTCACATAATGATTTGTCATACTGCCAGTCTATTCCAATAAAGAATATTCTTTTATAAGTTTTGAACTCTCTGGGGTGTTTCAGATGGCATATGGTTTCCATATCAAGCTAGAAGGGTGACACCCTTATATGTGTCCCTAAGAAACTTACCTGAGGTATAATGCAATCACTTTACTTTTCCTTTCATGTTTATATCAAGAGCTTGGATATGTGTGTTTCCAAATTCAGTATCAGCATATCTCCACAAATCTATTGCGTACAGACATTTGTATTTAGGCCTTTAAAAGGGCTTGAGATGCTCAAGGACTAGCCTGGGGAAAAAAAAAAAGTGATTTTATGCTATTATTTCAACCTGTTAAGGTTGAAATGGTTAGGTTGTTAATGGTTAGGTTTTAACCTCTTAGGAGGATGATTGAGCTTTTGACAGAAGATTGGTTATTTCTTTTACCTGTACACAGATAGCCATTCAAATATTGGGAAAGAAAACCACAAAACACAAAAGCCCATTGTTCTTTCCAGTTGCAGTGGAACAAACAATTTTATCCTCAAATGCATACACCCCTTCTTATCTCACAGGCATTTGTGAGGTAGCCCTGTATTTTGTTCTCTTGCCAGCAGTTTTCATGGTATGCAGGTCACAAGTTGTTTCTTTTTCTGATTGCTACATTTCATTAACATAGTTCACATTCATATGTGCAAATACAGGGTGTCTGAACTGTCAGGCATACTTGCATTTGCAAGATTAATATTACTTTTTTTATATTGATTTTATTCCACAAGTAGGGAAGAGAAAGGAAGAGCAACCAAATGAAGGAGTGTTCGTCTGTGTGTTAATGCACATTCATTCAATGGCACATTCATAATGCTCTAGTAACATAGAATTTAATAAAGGTGCTGATACAAATGAAATGTTTCAGCCTGGTGGTAGATTCTCCATTGACTGTTATATGCTGAGTAGAAAATGGCGTTCCAGTTACTGTATTGAGTGGAAAAAATCGCACACTTAACAAGGTTTGAAAAAAGCTATTAAAATTGCTGTTTTTCTCATCACTTGATCACCTGTATGTCATCTATTTTTCATTATAGGGTAATAAAGTGTTTGTGTTTTTATAGGAGAGAATGGTCTTGAAACATCCTCCATTTCATAAACAAAAAATTTTAAGGTTTTTTAACATAGTTGTGGACAGGAAATAAAATTTACACAGGCATATTTTAAAACATATTAAAGGGTGGTGATTGTTCATTAGTACCAGCAAAACAGTACTTCATCTGTTTTGCAGATAAAATAATTTTTTACCAGATTAAGAAAAAAAAAGCACATGAAATTTCCTTGTTTAAAGTTTGAGAGTGTAAAATATCACCATATTTTATGAGCACTATGACTTTCCTGAAACAGCATATGGGTTTGTAGTGTACATTGTTTAATCTGCCCAAGAGCAATATTGCTTTCTCGTGACTCTTCTTCCACCACGTATTGCACACTCCACCTCAATGGACTGATTTTATTTACTGCTGAGTCAATATTTACCCCTTTGCTACTGCCCGCAATAGTTTTAATCCCTGTCTGAGCAACTGAATGGTACCAGGAGCTTTTTAAAGCTTCAGGCCTTAATCCTGTCATATTCAACGAGTTTCTAGTGAAAGTTAAGGATGTTCAACACACCAGAGTAGTAGAATGCCTTCGTTATTATTGTTTATTACTTGTATTGCAATAGCCCTGGAGGACTTGATTAAGCAGTGGGGAAATACTCTGTGAAGCAGGGCATATATAAAACCTAGAAGGTGCTTTTTTTCCTAGTTTTTTTCTAACACCATGGAACAAGTAGTAGGATTTTTTTTTCCCTGCATGTGTGAACAGAAGAGATCCAGTTGTACCAGAAACATACACCTGAGAAGGAACCAAACGTAAGAGGAAATATGAGAGAAATAACATAACAACAGCCATCAAGAAGCTGGTGTCCTCTGCTTTGATATGCTAAATCACTTTGTAAATGAACACTGCAGACAGGCCTGTTTAAGTCTTTCTTCTGCAAGTAGGTATATGGCTTTGTAAGCAGGTTATTCTGACAGGTTTTCAGCAGTGATTTAAAAACACAAAATCTGCTTAAACGTACAGATATTAAAATGCCAACAGGACAAATGAAAAACAGCTGTACAAAGTTTTCTTCTGTAAATACAGGTAGCTAAATGGTATTAGCTTGGAGTAGACTGTCAGCTGTATTGTAAAGACACTGTCCTTAGACCCATTTTTGAGGAAGAGAAATAAATTTCTCTACTGCAATTCCAGTGTCCTATTCGGTATGTTAACTGCAGAATTTCCATTGCAAAGACCACTGTGACTCAGTAGAACTGCTAAATAAACAGAAGTGCTCAAATTAGTCTAATGTCTACAAGGAATTCTTGCTTGCACTTAATATCAAGTATATTATCTGTATTTTTTCTGGGGGACTTCACAACAAAAAAGGTAGCAAATACAGTCACATGGTAACATATGTATTCTGGTTTGAATTTGCAGCTTACTCTATCTTCTTTCTAAATAAAAATAGAAAGCTCCAGTCTTGCCCCAGGAAGAGAGAGAAATAAAATTGAAAGCAATTGTATATAATCTATAATTAGATCCTGTGTTTAAATATACTACTCCAGAGAGGAAAATAATTAAACAAGTAACTAAATAAATAACCAGCACTGGAAAGCCTAAAACTGGCAGTTCAGTCTGGGAAATTGTTTCCTGCTCTTCAGGTCCATGTAAACATCACCAGTCCTGTTTACCTCATACAAGTCTGCATGTGCAAATGTGTGCATCCGTGTGTGTTTTTGTGTAGGAGAAAGAGACCATGAATCACCATCAATGCATGCTATTTGGCATGTTTTCAGCACACATAGCAATCAGCAATAATTGCTTGAAATATGAAGAGATATGAATGCTTAATTGTGTCATTGCAAGATGATTCAAACAACAGCACATCAACCTTTGGGTTACAAATTTTTGATATTCCAAGAAGTCATAGTGCTTTCATATTACTTAACAAGTACTGTCTAATATGAAATGGATTTTTTTCCAAGATGCAGCACTACAGTTTTTGAATTAACACCGTTACTATTTGACAGATCAATTTTGAACTATTTTAATGTGCTATATAATACGCAACAGAAAATACAAAATAAAATATGAAAACCATTAAAATCAACAATTTGGGTTTTACCATAGATAAAACTTACTGTGACAAAGGTAATTTTCCATTGAATGATTGATGTACATATAAATAAAAATAAGTGTTCTCAGGAAAGCTCCAGTGAGTTTTATGTCTTGGTTTCTGTACTGCTTGTGCAGTTTTAAAACTGTCAACTTCAGTAACTTACAAAACTGTAAGGAAAAGCAGGGCTCAAACCAAAAGCATTAAAACCCCCAAGAACTATTTAACAAAGGATATAAATATTTCTTTGGGAAAAAAATCCCCAACAAATGAATTGTTCATGTTTCATAGTCTGTGACTTCCATGTTAATTCCAAACTTGTTTTACTTCTGACTTTTAATTTAGGGGGCTCCAACTTCAATGCTATCACAGCATTCTTTTTTATGAAGTTACATTTTACATGGACCATAAAAGCATTTAAAATGTGGGAAGTGGTAATTGTTATAAGGCCACTTTGCATAATATTACATTAAATAAAATAATTGAATTGGAAGAAATTTAAAGTTTCATAAAAGAAGGAAAAATGAGTAGACTTGCTGCACAATGTTATATTGCCCACTGGTCTGACAACAGGAAGAGGAATGGAAATTAAGGCACAAGGGAAATCATTAACTAATTTATCAGCTGTTAGTTTTATCACATTTGGAGAAATCTAATAAGAAAAAAATCTACAAATAGCTTCATTTGTTCCTAAAACAAGTGATCTACTTTTGGCCAAGTATGCATTTTATTCACTGATGACAAGAACTGCGAGATGAATCTGGAAATTTTCCAAACCATTTTATAGATACTAAATACACAAAAAAATAAGAACATGATCATCTTTTATGTAAATCAGAAAAGTGATATCTGACTTGGAGTGCAAATTTGATGGATATAGAAGTATATAAATATTGGTGGAACAATTTTCCCCTCAATATATCTGGGCACTTGCCAAGAGAGTGTTTTGAGAAGCTCACTAGTGCCCTCTGAAGATGGTATTTAGTTGCCTGTCTATTGCAAATATTTGGCAATAGCCCCCCTAAGAGCCTCTTGCAAGAGAGAGCAGACAGGACTAAATCAACTGAGCAGAGAGGGAAGTGTATCCCTTCTCATTCATTACCACTGTTAAGTGAAATATCTGAGCCCTTGGCCTAAGATGCTTGGGACACTAAATTTATTCACATGTGCCCTTATTAGGGTCTAAGTTTTTACAAACTTACCTTCTAGTGCTTTTCTGATGGGTGCCACCGCAGCAGCCGGCAGCTGCATCACCTGCCTGTCATGTCTGTTCAGGCTCATGTGCAGTTCCTGTTGTTGCTTCTTTCAATTTCCTCAAAAATGTGCCATGGGCGCAGGACAAACCTGGTGGTCTGTAGACTGATATGCACCAGATTATTTTACAGTGAGCTGCTCTCCATTAAAAGCTGCCTTTTAACACTTCCTTACCTCTACATAGAGGAGTGCAATGCACACGGTGAGCACCTGAAGATTCTGTAAACACATGTTCTCAGTAATGTAATTGCTCATTCATACATTTCTCTGACTTTGCAGTGCACGCATCACACAACAAAATTTCTTTTGTGCTGTAGTAAACAAGCTGTGTGCAGATCAAAGTAATCTGAGGATAAACCTTTACAAGCTACCTATGGACTCATCACCTTTGTTCATATCAGCACACACTTTTTCCCATAAGGCTGTTTTCATAATTTTACGCCTGAGAAGGACACACAAAATTGACACACTACTACTTTTTCTCTGCTCCGTAACTTTGGTTGGCAGCATCATTAACAAAGACCTTTGCTGCACATGATCACACAGATACACAACAGAAAAAGCAGTGTCAGATGCAGCTCAAGCTACAGAAAACTCTGAAATGTGCAACTTTGTGTAATATTGTGCAGCCAAAAGCCATATTAATTGCAGTATTTGTGTTGTTTGGCTGTTAAGTGGCTTTTCTTTCAGCATTGAATAGACACAGTGCTGCTGCTTTTGTCGGGGTTTTTTTTCTTTACATGAGACTGTCACCTTAGCTGGCCTGAACCTGCATGAGATATATTCCTTCCAGCCTATTTCCCACTCTTCACTGAAGTGAATGCTGATTTTTTTTACTGTTCTCAGTAGGAAGTCCATTGAGCTATCTTTTCTTATTATCTTACAGATGTTCTTATATAGTCTGTGTGTTGCGGTGTTGCAACATGAGACTTTAAATTCCTCTGTGCTTCAGATCATACTTGTCATGGGAAATGATAGGGTGTGATTATTTTAGATCTGTTCAGCAAGATACTTCCAAGCCCTCAAATACAAGTCGTGCTGGTTTCAGCAGTTAAATTGTGACATAAGTCTATATACGCACAGAATTAATACTATTTTTAAAAAATTACAGCCTTCTATATTGATTTTATACAGTGGATTTTTTTTCCCCACTGAATTTTTCAATCTTTATGAGAGGAGTATGGGGATCTTTCAAATTTCTCAAGGAAGCAGGCCCATAGCTGAACTCACAGTTCAAATGGGACTGTGCACTCTACAGCAGATGGGAGAAACTCTCTGGATGTGACCCAGGGAGGATGGGCCACAGGCTCCCAGCCTGCTCCAGTGCTGCCTGCAGAGGCTGGTGCTATGGAACTGGTTCAGCCTGGACAAGGCTTGGGAGCACCTAAGAGCAGCTTCCAGTGCCTGCGAGGGACTGTCAGAAGCTGGGATCTTCTCAGTGGGGCACAGTGGGCAGGTGAGGGGCAGGAGAGTCTGAAACTGGCCATTTGGACAACTTTCCCCAGGAGGACAGATGAGCAGCAGCTCAGACTGCCCGGGGAGCTGTGCAGGCTCCCTCCCTCCCTGAGCGGCCTGGTCTGACCCCGTGGCGACTATGCTAGGAGCAATGTCTTGCACCAGGCACCTCCTGAGCTCTCTCCTCATCTGGATTATCCTGTGGCACCATGGTCCTTTGAACCTTGTTTTTGTTCACTCTTAATGATAGTGAGCCTATCCCTGACATTAAGAGAAAAATATTTAACCTCGCATTTTTCTATTACAATCTTCTATTTGGCAAGCATTTTCAATATTAACCAACTTGAGAGTGCTGAAGACCCCTTTCAAGAGTGTATTTGATGGAGCAGATCCCTAAGAGGCACTTCTTCCTCCCTTCTGCTCACTGCAGTTGCTGACTCCTTTTTCCATGTGAGAGCTGGTAGAAAAATATTTCTATACTTGTTCCACTTATTGTTTACTTTGCTTTTACATGTTCTTCCTTTGTATCACCCATGAAAGATAAGGAAGAAATGGCAGGCTTTTCCTGAAAGACTGTAATTAAAAAGCTTTTGTTTCACAGGGCTACGAGTAGGTTCTTCAGTAACAATACCACATGCTGTTGTGCATACAAATTTCATCTTAATGTTTTTAATTAATTTGGCCCAATTATGTTTTTTGCTGTCTTTGTTAAAGAAATCTTTTTGGATACTATTCGATGTTAATTAACAGGTCTCCTGGAGATGGTCTGTATTTTAAGGCACAGTTCAGCATAGCCAAGCTGGGATCCTTTGTCAAAGGCTAAACTAAAGGGAAAACCTGTTTGCTCTTTTATTATTGCACTTCCCAGTAAACAGTGTAATGGATAGTACCTGGGAATGTATATTTCTCAATTAACTCTTCAAACCTCCACTTCTTTTAAAAAATCATGACCAGCTAGGATGAGCTGTTAGTAAGCACATCTATTTTAATATTTTATCTATGACAAATACAGATTTATGGTATGCTGTGACATGATTCATTATTAGAGTTTCTGCTAATGTAATTTCATCCTAATGACACAAGGTCATAACATCACCTTTTCTGGAATGTACACACTTCAGGGTTTGGATTCTGCACGTCCAGAACTGCATTTGTCCACTTTACTAATTTTTACAGGTTTCATACTTCATGTATTTTTCTTCTCTCTTTTGCAGTTGGTTATACCATGCGACCTCTACATATTTTTTGAAGCCTGCTGTAATACTTGCACTGACATAGTTTTATTACCTTGAGTGGTAAGTCATCAGTGATATGTATCTCTGAATTGAGCTGGTAATAACGTGCTCAATATGTACTTTCCTGGCTGCCTTACTGAGATGGACTTAATGAGTTTCTGCAATGTCTTATCTTTTGCTGCAAATTTATTCCTCATTCTTTCTGAGACTGGATAATCTATGGAAATTACTTGGGTATAAGTAATCCTATAATTTTCAAATGCAGTGGTCAAATACTTTTCAAAGAATTCATCTTATCGGATGCCTCATCAATCTTTATTTCCCTGTTTGTATCTTATTATTGAATCATAGAGTAATATCTGGAGGAAAAAGACCCAGTCACTGTAATTTGGGAGGCACACCCACTTAGTCCACTTTTCCAATGGATACTGTGAATTTCTAACTTGCTTCTGTCACGAAGAATATCTCAAAAGGAATATGATGTATTTGATTATCTGCAAGCACCACAGTGTACTTACTGTATTGTTGTATCTTTTCTCTCTAACATTTTATTTCTAGCCAATTTATTTCAGCTAAGACACCCAGAAAGTTTGATAAATGCTAGCCTGCATATTCTACCAGTCTTTTCCACACTCTGTATTCTTGATTTCAATTACAGTATAATAGCAAATATGTATAATTAATATAAATATGATTAATATAATAAAGTGTGTTTGAATCATTGTTTTAAATTCAATTAAAAAAAATTGTCAGAGATTTCCCCTCCTTTCTGCAGTCTGGTATGAAATCTGTGTTTTTTTCAAAAGAAGGTTTTCCTAGGAATGTAGTTATCCTTATGTCCTGCTTACTGTCTATAAAATCTCATTGATTGCATTCTCATCCTAGTTTGTTAAAAACTCCAGCAATATTCAAGAAAATTGATAGCTTCTATGAGTCTCCTAGCTTCTATGGTTTCTCCTTGGATCCAGCTTGTTTAAAACCTTGTGGCCTTCCCCCCATGATTTTGCAATATTTTAAGTTTCAAGCCTTGTAATTTACAGAGTCACAGAATTGTTAGGGCTGTAATGGACCTTCGGCGATCATCTAGTGCAACCCCTACAAATTTTATCACTTTTCATCCCAAAAATCACAGAATCACAAAATCATCAGGTTGGAAAAGAACTTTGAGATCAAGTCCAACCCATGACCTAACTATTAGGTCTTAGTCTTAGGAACAAAATGATGCCAGCAGGTCCTTTGGGATTCACTGGCCCCAGTGCTATCAAAGCTGGCTCTGATTCTCCAGAGAATAGGCTCATTCCTGAAGTTTCTGTCTAACACCACAACTGACCGTGCTCTGTCTTACCAGACAATGCTATAAAATGCAAACACACACCTTAAATTCATGTCCAGGGTGTTCCTTAAGCAGTGAACTCCCTTATAACAGTGACATATTCCCTGCCTCCTGTGTCCTTATATTTTTAATGCTTTTTCTGGCCTGGCATCTACAGTACCGTATAAAACACCCTCCTCTCTTCCCCATCCCTCCTATGCAGCCTCATGACTAAAATCCTCTACACTAAAATCACTACTACATTTGGTGTCTGCATAGGGACAGCTCTGTTTAGGTGTGCAAATACACCCCATCACACCATTTAACCTTTGCATAGCTTGCTGTCCTTACAGGGACAGTGCCAGAGAGAAGTCAATCCACCATTCTTTTAAGAAAATCCCTGTTGTGACATGTCGCAAAGCGAGAGGGGTTTTGTAGACTGGCTGAAGTCATGTTAAGGTTGCAGATGAAAGATAACAGATGCCATGTCCTTGTCTGGGGACTGCCCTAGGAAGTACATTGCAGGGCCATTATGTCTACATTACGTCAAGGTTTCTACTGACATGTTAGGCATTGATCTTGCCTACTACATTATCTGTCAAGCAAATGATAGAGAAGCACAAATATATCGACACTACCACAGCAATTTACTATGCAAGGCCACTCATGCAACTACACATTCAGGTTATTTAGCTCTGTTCAAAACTGTTGCTCGAAAGTAATATCAAAAAAGAAATCAGTCCAGCCTAAGGAAAAGAATTTGATCAGGGTCTGACAAAGCATTAAAATCAGGGTATTAAGAAGGAAACTGTCTACTCCGCAAAATAATAAGATTCCTAAAAGTAATAAGACAGTTTATTTTCACTTCCTCTGATTTGCCAGCTACTTAAAGAAAGAGTATGTTTTGCCTGACAGTACTTTTTATAATGTAAAACAACTCTTTGTAGGGGATACAAATCCATGAACTTCAATTTAACTTCTTTAAATGCCTGATGCCATCAAGGATATTGCCGGCATTATGAAGGATTAGCAAGTATATGCCAGAGTAAGCACAATGATCAGAACCAAAGCAAAAACAGAATCCCAGAACCCAAGATGCAGAGGCAACTAGGGCGGATATTAGTGTGTCATGCACCATTGCTAGCATGTTGTCTAAAAATTATCCTAATTGTTTGTGTGCATCCATTTAACAATTCAGGCTTAACCATTAGAATAACTATAAACTAAAGATATGGCTGTGACAGATGCAGTGCGTCTCAGAGTGTAAGATAAGGAGAAGAAACAGTACCTAATTTGGGACATCTACACTGCTAGATGCAAAGCAAGAGAACTGATCTGTCCTGTGAGCTGGAAGCAGGACCAAGAAAGATCCTGCCCAGGACCAGGAAGCACCCTGAATCAATTCACTTACTGCACCCTTGCTAACACAGAGGCAAAAATGATCTCCTGTGCTATACCCTTCACTAAGGCATAGTTTTGTTCAAAGTTCTTTCTGCTGGAAATACGTGTCTCATTAATGTACCTTTCTTTCCATGTCACATACTATTGTCTTCTCTCTTACTACATAGGATGAGCTTTTGTTTCTATAATTGCCCCTCTCACATTTTACTGTGATCTGTATTCAAACTACAGCCTAGCCCTAGAGTAGCATGGCAGATATCCAGATACACTATTTAATACTAGTCTAGTGTTTGATTTACAAATCCAGGACAGTAGTGCAGCATGAATGCTGCTTTGGAAGAAGAGAGCTTTTCTGACTTACTGTATGCTTTCACATCTTTCAATAATTTTCTTAAACAGTCTAGAGATGAAACTTCAAATGTTCACATTTTACAGATTAATTTTGTTACTTTCTTTTTCTTTACAAGAAGACTCAGATGAATTTCCTGTGCTATTGCTGTCACCTGAGGCTTTTACTCCATTTGATGTAGTCATGTCCGAAACACTGTATTTCCAGAATCAGAAAAAACAAATCCTATAGAATGTATTGTGCATTCAAACTGTGAAACTGCCCAGTCTAAGAAATGGCAAGATATTGCTAAGCACATGGACATGAGTAAAGTTGCCCTGATGTTTCCCCTTTGCATTGTCATATTTTCCAAATGACCAAAACATCTTGGATTTAAAGAGAGAGATACTTCTGCTTTTCAGAGGTGCATTCTTTTCACCAATAAATCGTCTCTGTTAGTTGCATATGCCTTTCCTATAGAAGAAAGAGAGCACAAGCCGAATGTTACATTGCAAGACAGGTAAAGTTTGGACTTCTTTCATCCACCCTTAATAAAGCTTTTTACTTCACTGGTCATTGAGGGCAGAAGTTATTCAGCTACACTTACACTTACGGAGTTAAAGAACAGGCAACAGTTTCCAGTGGAAAAATGTGGAACCTGTCTCCTTTGACCACCTAGGGTAGGGCATACCATTACTGACACTGGAGCAGGAAACACTAAAAAAATACTGTAACTATGGTGTTTGACCAGCTTTCCAACAGAGATCTGTGAAATTTCACACTCAGGTCATAATTTTCTTATGGCTTTGAAATGAGTTGCTGAATGCAAAGCTTCTAAATTGAGTGGAAAAAGGGGTTGGTTCTGACACTTCAAAATGCCCTGTAAAGGTACAGCTGATTGGAACACTGACTTCTAGAGGACTTTAATAAAAACCTCAAAAATTTCCATCAGTATTCTGAATAGTGCACCCTTTTCTCTCCCTGTAACAAGCCACATCTACATCAGCAGTACAAGCTGATAAAAGTGAATTCTCTGCTGATACGCTTGTCAGCTTCCAAGAGACCTGTAACGTACAGGAGTCTCCACTGGGTAGTCCTGGAAACAGAAGCTTTATGGTTTAGCTATAAAGCTATAAATCGCTGGAGGACGTATTGACCCTTGCCTATAGTATTTTAGCAGATAGAGCTTCAAAGGCTATCTCTCATCTACTTATTTTAATCTCCATCACTGAAGTTTACCTTTTTTTGTTTTGTTTTACACCTGCTCTTTGTATTTTCAACTGCATTTTACAGTTACAAAATGGCATATACAGCATACCAAGATTATACAACCAACTACACTTGTCTCTATACAGTGCATAGATTTTGATTTTTGAATCTGACTTTAGTCAAGTGTTTCGCAATTAGCATGAAGGTCTCAGTTACCTATTACTGTAATGTGTTCCAAGTCATCAGAGTTGCAATCACAGGCTGCAATTACAGACTTAGTGATTGGAATCACCTGTTATTAGCCCAGTGTTATGAGTGAAGCCATGATGCCATCAGAAGCCATCAGAATTTACCAAACTTTCAAATCAGTGATGTAATTATTGTGTTTGAAAATGTGTTTACACTTTAACAAATGTTTGCTTTTTCCTTCTATGAAAGAAGCAAATGAATGTGAGTGATCTGTCACATGATATATTTCGCTTACCTCAGATGTTCGGTCTAAGCTGTTTCAAAAAGGAGATGACACTTACATGTGACCTCATAGAATAACTTTATGAAATTCCATGTGACTTTCTTATGCAGCATGAGAGATCTACTTGCAACAGACAAAATCAATAGGAACTGAGAAAGCAGTTAGTTTTCACAAGCATAAAAGCAATCAGACTCATGAGCTGAATTAGGCAACCAAACTACAATTCAGTGTATTTTTCCAGACTATGATCTCTTCACATCTTTTGCAAAACAAAGAATTGAGCACACAGAGATTTTCTAAATCAGTGAAGCCTTGTGCATGTTGTGCTGGCAGGGAGAACAGTTCAGGCAGCAGGCTGGCAGGTTGTTTCACAGCACACCATGGCACGGGTGAGATGAACACTGCAGCAGCAGAGCAACGGGAAAGGAAGAGTGGCAGCTCGCAAAAGGAAGGGTGACAGAAAAAAAACCACAAGTAAAGCTGCCATGAAGGGTTATTTTTAGCCAGCAATACTTGCATGTATTGCCATATGCCCTTCCAGTGTATTATGACTGTACTCCTCACAGGGCTGGCCCACACCATGACAGTGACTGGTGACCAAGGTCAACCTCTGCAGGCAGCAGTACATGCCCAGGAAAGCAGCTTTTTTCCCCCCAGAATTTACATTTTTACTGGTCTTTCACTTTTTCACCGACACTAGAGATCTGAATGGAAAGCTGGATATTTTTGTCCTTCTCATTCTTCCCACCAGCATGCTTATGGCAGCATGAGTGTCTGGCTGGCCACAGGGTAAACCCAGCCAGTCTATTTGAGAGGAAATAGAGAAAGAAACATGCACGGTGGCTGTGTGGGCACAGGGGGACCTGCACTAGCACCAGGCAAGATGGGGAGTGTGGGAAGGCAGGCAAGATCATCATGTTCACCAGCTCTGACAATTTCTGTGCACCTTCAAATTATTTGTTACATTTAGAAATAAACTGCAATTTTAAAAGTTTGCTGAATGTATGTAGGCTTGAAAAACATGCTCATTTGAGCTTGATGGAAATTGGCTGGAGGCAGCCTGCAGCAGCATCGTCTAACACCTGCTACCCTGCCAACATTCACCAGTTTTGAGCTGGAACAAGCGAACATTGTTTCATAAGAATCCAATATGTGCTTGTTTGTTTACGGTGCTCATTAGGAGAAGGAATTGCTAATCCACCATTAAAAGTGACTACTTTATCAGGCACAAATATCTGCAGAGCCATTGGCATCGGCCCACCAAGCGCAGAATGCTGAACTCCCAGCAGCGGTAGACTGCAAACAGCCATCCAAGCACTGCAGTTTTTACAAAATTCATTTGGAAGTGGCAATCTTTCTGTATAAACAGCAACATTTTATAGTAACAAATGTAAACAAAATGTTCAAAAGCTGCCTCTCAATAATGTCTGCTGGCATAATTGTATCTGTGCCAGAGGCTTCGGCTCTGTTAGTTTATCTGTATGAGGTACAATGTATTTACAAGTGATGAATGGCAACTGCAGAAGTGTGCAGTTGCAGACCAACCTTTGGCCTCGTCAGGGTTTTTTTCTTCAAAGTGAGGCTAATATAAGCCACTGAGGCTAACCCGGGTGAGACTTCAAAAGCAAAGCTCCAGTCTGTACTGATATTTGTCCTACCCCAGTACTTCTCATATTCCTGGAAGAAAAGTATTACTATGTAAGTATCTTTATATAGCTTCACTGAAATTAATTCCAATGCAGATTCACTAAAATATTTCACAGTTTTAAGACCAAGTAAAGAAATAAGGTTCAACTCATAGTATCGTTGTCTTCACTATTACTTTTTTTTGAAAACGGCTGGTGATTATCCTTAAGAGAGAAAGAACACTTCCTGGTATTAACAGTATGTGAAAACATGTAAACCAGTAGTTTTGAGATGCAGTAGTTACCTTGCAAAGTCACACCCTGATTATTTCACTGTAACTCACCTGTGTAGTTGTGCCAAAAATGAAAATGTATATACACAAGATAGCATGAGACAGTTGGGATGGAATGTTATTTTGAGCTATTTCCTCACATGAAAATAGTTCCTAACTGCATGTTCTTACAGGGTATCTGCAAGCTGTGGGGAAAGTTTCAATGGACAAACATTATTATCACCCAAATGCTGTGATTCTGGGAAGTAAACAAGGATATGGAAAGTATCTCTTTTTTTGGCAAATATGTAGAAGAGAGGTGCTAAAGAACAAGCTCTGCAGAAGACTTTTCATCAGACAGAATAAAGGCATAATCACTGCTGCAAAGCATTTTGGACATGACTGCACAAATTTTAGTTCTTAGGTCAACAGCAAAAAAACCCAAAGGAAGATTAAGTGACAAACTGGGTGTTTCTATTGCTGCTGCTGCTTCTCTAGTATATGTAAAGGACATTTCCAAGCCCCTAGTAGTAAATAAAATAGCTGAAATGAATTCTGCAATTTTCAAGTCACTTGCTGTCAGTATTTGCAAAGCAGTGAATTATCATGAATGACAGACAAATCCAAAGACTTTAAATATAATGAGTTATGTCTGAAACGCACAGGTTCAATAGATTGGGAGACAACATTATACACCATATATAATTGTTACACAGTTCTTACCATGCAATCAGATTTTCAGTACTGGATGGCTAAATCCTTGTCACTGTGTTTTTTTTTTTTTTTTTTTTGGCTTGTCTTGCTCTGGCTTTTTTGGTGTTCTGTTTTGGTTTTTTGTCTGTTTGTTGTGTTTTAGTTTCTATTTTTTGTTCCCTGAAAGGTAATCCTTAGCTGGCCAGGTGAACAAGGTGGGGTGCTTTACTCCTATCCTTTGTGTTGCAAATCTGTGGTATCTTCTAGAATAGAGACCATCACAGGCAATTTTTGCCCTTAAGTCTCACAGTATCTCCGTGTATGTGGAAAAATGCAGTATCTTCAGCAACAGTCACCAAGTCCTTGGTGGGAAGTTGGAGATGATTATTCTGGGCAGCTATCTTGTCTCACTAAAACATTCTTTTTCCTTCAAAAAGGCCTGTCTTGGGAAACAAGTGGGCTGACAAATCAGGTCAGTACATGCTTGGGTCAAACAGAAAGCAAGCTCTTCCCCAAAATTCAGCAGTTCCTGGTTTTGAGTTCAGACACTCCCACACTTCTCCTGCACTGAGCTCTATTTCCACCCTGAGCGGTATTTACCAGCATTGAGTTGGAACACCCTTATCTAATATACTGGCTTCCATATTGCACACGGGCTTCTCTTCACACAGGTTTCCAGCTTAGAAGGTGCTTTGTTGATACCATTCTTCTGTACAAACACCGAGATGTCTGTCTGTCTTCTGTTGTGAGGCAGTGAGGCAGAATCACACAACAAACAAAAGCATCATCCTTATTTTTCATGGCAGCCTTTGTATGGGCATCTCCCAGCTCACCTGTCTCCAGCCTTGTTTCCCTTGGCTCACATTTCTCATTGCTAGTCAGTTCTCCAGGCTCATCTGTGGTGCCCTGAGGCAGCAGCTTAGCTCAGCAAGGCTTCTGAGCTCCCAGCTCCCACTGCACTTACACAGACTGTGCCTCTTGCTGACACCAGTGTCTGTGCAGTAAGACAGCTCAAGCAGCCTCTCCAGCTTCACGGCTGGATCAATCACCTCAATGCATGGACAAGTAAGAGGATGGACAGGAAACATGAACCACAGCTAGACTGAATTCAGCATCTGTGAGCTGCCATGAAGGAACATTCCATACAAGAATACAGCTTTTATAAAGAAAACAAAAGAAAAAAATATGTGTCCAGCAGGATTTCAAATTACTTATGCTGGTATTTGAAACTCTGAGTCAAACCAGGCAGTAGAAACATGGGACTTGGAATTAAACTGGCTAAAGCTGCCAGAAAACTACACTGCCATTTGAATACACTTCTTCGAGAACTGCCATCCTGACAGCTTTTCCACATCTCTTAAAATAAATGTATATTAAATTTGAACTTCTTGGCGCGGAAGGGCTTTTTTGGCGACTTGTAACAGCAGGAAATGTAACTTGTTCTTACTCAGTAAGGGCTAACCCCAGAATAAAATAAATATTAAATCCTAGAATAAAAGAGAAATGGTTTATGTAAGGATGCAGAAGAGACCAGATGCGCAGAATGGTACTTTCCACAAAATTTAATGGACTTTCCGTACTACAGTGAGTCTACAGCTAGTCACTAAACATGTGACCATTTATGATCCCAAAAAGGGAACAGTGCAGTACATCAAATGTATTAAATGCAACCAAGAAGCTCCCAGTCACCCCATCATTCAGGTCTGTAAATTTACAAATTGCAAACAGTGGTTCAAAGGGATGCTGTGAATTCCTCAGGTTTCTAATATGATGGTGGAGGTGTTAATTTGCATTCAAGTATGCACATTGAATAGTCAAGCTCTTCATGCATTTGAATGATAGTGTGAACATAAATACCTATTAGCCTGCAAAAGATTATCAAAATCTGCCATAAAATACACTGGCTTTTACTTGTTGTCTCGAAATTCAACATTCAGGCTCTTTTCTTCTTAAATGTCTCTCACTCAAACAAGATGCTTTGGCTGAAAAATAATGCTCCAAATTTTTAAAAATCAGTATTTAGTGTCAGATTTGTAGTTTTTTGGCCTTTAGTGAGAGAAGATGCTGGTCTGTTAAGCTTTGAAACAACAAAGATACAGCAAACACTAGTTCTGGTTAAAAAAATAAAAATGCTGGGGTTCAGCTGGCTTTTAATCCCTTGTGCTGTGGTTGGTAGTCCAGAACAGCAATGTTCTGCTAACAGGAACCCTCTGTCCTCAAGCCTAGCTTTTAGTCATGGCCAGGTTATCCTAACCTGATCTCATGTTTCCATTTTCCTTCAGTTTCAACTGACTCAGTTTGCTCTTCTGACGTACCCATACAGAGAAAAGCATTCTCTCGCCTCTGAGCCTCTAGGTATTCACTACCACATTCACCCATTTCCTTGGCAACAAAATTACTTCAGACCAAGTCATTGTTACATTTATTTTAGGCATCTATCTGCAGATCTATTTTGTTCTCTTGCGTGGTCAGACCAGAACAGTTTACAATGGTTTACTTTCTTTTTAAGCTGATGACTGAAGCTCATTATACTTAGCAGAGCAGATAAAAATCTTTGAAGACTTGTGGGAAGCTGGGAAGGCATATCCAGGCTGCTGTTAGTAGCCCTGCTTGGGGACTCTTCTCAGCAAGGTGGAAGTAGGAAAGTGACCCTGGACTAAGTCATCAATACTCCTTGTCCTGTCCACTACAACTGTGATCCTTCTAATAACAGGCCTAAGTAAGCTGTTTGTAGGTTATAACAATTTACCTTGTGTCGAGGCTTTCAGCTTACTAAAAAAGTTTCAGCTCTCCCCATCCCCCACATTAGTCTCCCTGTCCTAAATTAGGTGGCCTATAATACTAGCAATAGACGACTTTATAATTTAGAATTTGCACAGTGGTATTTTCCTTTTCACCTTTTTCCTTTTTTTCTTTTTTTTTTTTTTTTTTTTAGTTTTGCATTTAGAGTATGTAAATATATAGTCAGCTTCAGAATCAATGGTCTCTAAGTTTTAAATCTTGTGAGTAAATTTTTTTTAATGGCTACACAAGAAAATTAGTGTATACATAGCTTGAGCTACAAATACAAAAGTACTGTACAAAAATACACAACCTAAAAGCAAAACCATGTTAATATTGTGCATGAATCTAATACCAGGACGCATGAACTACATCAAATAGCTCTGATGATTGTAAATACGTACACACAGTACAGTTTATTTTGGATGCAGAATAGAAAACAGGAAATAACACAACCGGCCCACTCATCTGCAGTTGCTAATTTAAGGAGACGATCTCTTCGGTGGAAATTTACCCGCTGTTATATTTCAGTAGCTCTCTAATGTAAACTGCAACAACTTTGGAGTTGAATTTCATTGTACTGTATAGTGGACTCCAACAGAACCAGCTGATTAAGGTATCTACCTAAATGATCACAGTATAACTTACATTTAGTCTTGCGCTGCAGAAACTCTCCCGGAGTTGTGTGAGCCCAGGAGAAGGTCTAAGGGACCTACGAGCATGGGAAGTCCTAAACACCTACTCTGCAGCACTTCGTGTAAAATATCAATTAAAGCGGTCAGATAATTATTTAACGACAAGAAGTTTGTGATTTAGAGAAAACAGTATCAAAAGTACTATCTCCCACCCGAGCGTCACTAGCACCAGGAGTTGCTATGCACGCGGAGCGGGGCGCTGCCGGCTCCAGGCCTGGGCTGTTTCGTCGGTCTCTCTGGGCGGTGCCGGTAGCCGGCGGTGAGGGCAGTGGCGGGGGCGGGCAGGGGTTCTCCCGGTTCCCAGTTCCCCGTTCCCGGCGGGATGGGTCTCACCCCGGTCCCAGCCCCCGCCCCGGCCCCGGCCCCGGTCCCGGCAGTGCACGGCAAGGCCCAGCGGGTCCGCGCGACCGCCGCGTGCCGACCGCGCCCCCTGCCGGCCGCGCCCCCTGCCGGCCGCGCCCCGCCGCGCACGGCTCGGGGCCGGCCCTGGCACCGCCCCCCTGGGCGGGGCTCCGCCGGGGCTGCGCGCGCTCCCGCTGGGCGGGCCCCGGGAAGGGGCGGTGCCGCCGCCTCACGTGAGCGCGGGCGGCGCGCTCTCGTGGCCAGTGGCGCCCCCTGGCGGCCGGCGGCCTCGCGGTCTCGCCACGGCGGCATGGAGGGGAGCGGCGGCGGCGGCGGCGGCGGCGGCGGCGGCGGCGGCGGCGGCGGCGGCGGCGGGGCGGACCCGGGCCCGGTCACGGCCCCAGGCGGGGAGGGCGAGGGCTGCGAGGGGCTGTGGGAGCTGCCGGTGGAGCGCTGCGAGAGGCGGCCCGTGTGCGGGCGCTGCAGGTGACGCGGGCGTGGGGCCGCGGAGGTGCAGCGGGGCCGGTGGGCCCCCCCCCCCCGCTCGCCGTGAGGCGGTGCTGAGGCCCTGGGCGGGCGCGGGTCGGTGGCTCGGCTGGGACTGAGCCGCCCTCAGGGGCGCCCGCACAGAGCGGGTCGGTGTGAGCCGAGTCTCGCTCGCCACATGCGCCCCCCAGCGCGTGTGGGGTGGCACAGTCACGGAACGGCTCGGGCGGGGAGGGACCACCCGGGGTCATCTGCCATCCCAAAGCACACGGCACGGAATGGCGTCCGGATGGTTCTTGGATATCTCCAGTGATGGAGACTCCACAGCCTCTCTGGACAGTCTGTTCCAGGCGCAGTAGAGATGTTCTCCCTCATGTTCAGGTGGAACTTGGTGTGCATCAGTTTCTGCCTGTTGCCCCTTGTCCTGAAGGCATCATGTCCTAAAGGCATGTACACACGTGTTGTGTATCAATAGCATAACATGAATTAACTCTGTTGTCCGAGGAATGGGTAAGTGTGGTGGGGAATACCTGGAGGCTCAACACAGAGAGGGTGCTACACCTTTTCTCTGTATGCTTACGTTTGAAAAGTAAAGCTGAGGTGTGAAGGGGAAGATGTGTCCCCTCAGTGCCATGCAGTGAGGTACCTGAGGCTTCAGTATGGCTGGGCAGTCTTTGGTGCTTCGTCAAAAGAAAATGACAAACTAGTCTTACCTAATAGCTTTACAGCTAATTTTGAAATACATTCAAGCACTGGTTAATAGAACTTGTGAACTCAGGTATCTTTTTAAAGCATGTAGTGACTTATGGTCTTACAGAAATACCTCATAACCTGATTTTATGTTTATGTATGTATGTCCTTTTAGTAAAGTGAGTGCAGGTTGTCACATGTTCCTGAACTGAAATGCTTGTAAGTAACTGCCAAGGAAATAAAAGGTTCCCAGCACCTATACTGATTCATCTGTTCCTGTTCATTGGTAAAACAAGTGGAAAGGCATGTGATTTTGCTAACAGTGTAGTTGTAGACTCTTTCAAGTGTCAGAGTTCAGAAGCTTATTGCCAGTGAGTTTCCTGTATGTAAGGTGTAGTAAAAAATATGTATTGGGCAAGTCATAATATTTGTAAGTGTTCACTGTTAGAAAAAGTACTCATAAGCAGTAGTTGATGCTCAAAGGTGAAAACCAAGCAGGTGAGTGACACTTTCCTTTTGCTGCCCTCTTTTTCTCCAATGACATACAGCTCAAAGAACTTCTTGAGCCGGATGTGATTTTGTATCTAATATCCCCCAGTAAATATAGGGGTTTTTTTGGATGTGAATTTCTCCAGTCCCCCTTGAACACATGTAAATTTCATGTATCAGCAACATCTGGCTAGCAAGAAGGTATCACAGGCCTACAAGCCACAGTGGGGGAGGAATTACCTTTTCGTTTTGTTTTGGCTGTGGCTTCCACCTTCCTCCCTTGCACATAGTATTCCAGGTGTGAGCAAGCCAGCCAGAGATTTGTACCTTGGGTGATGTGTTTCTGTTTATATTAATAAGGACCCTTCCTCCTTCTATGGCTCTTTAGTTTCCTAGTAACCTTTTGGGAAGTTGTTTGGAAAGCCAAAGTTGATTTTTGTCAACTACAGCACCCACACCCCTGTATTTATTGACTCTTTCAGAGCTCTTAAATAGTTCTGAAAAATAGGGTTTCCTTTTGCTAAAGCCATGCCAATTATTTTCACATAAATCATGTGTTTTTGTAAGGGTCTACTAACCATATTTTTATTTGTAGTTTCTGTTCACATTAACAATCTTATTTGTGGAAGATTTTTTTTTTTATGATCATTTGCTGCTTGACGTTTCTAGTCAGATGCCAAGGAATTGCTGAGTGAGAGTTAACCCAGTGTCATTTCTTACTGAGCTTTATAACCTTGAGTTCTTTTAAAGTGCCTGTAGAGTACTGCTTGTTATTGTTTATTTTGTCAGTGTGTTTCACAATATCTACTTTAGTTCCTTCAATTTTGAACAGATTCTCTGATGAGTCACGTACAAAAAATGGTGTCTAGAATAGGTATCTCTCTGTTTTTTTTCATAGTAAACATGATTTTTATCAAAGTGTTTATTCAGCTCCTCATTACCATGTAGTATTAACACATCAGCATGCTAAAGAGCTGTGGATGAAATACATCCGTTTGTGAGGAGCACAGGAACAATGAACACAGACGCTGAAAGAAATGTAGAAACCAAGGAGGATGAAAAGATCACAGAGCTACTTTTTAAGAAAAAAGGAAAGTGGCATTTTCTTTTTTAGGGTGATGACAATGGCAAGACTAAATTGTACATTCAGTGTATTTTTGCAGTGTATCCCCTCCATCCTATTCTTCATTAGCTAGGATTATAGCTAACTTATGCTTTTCATTGGTCATGACATTCTGTGCCATGACTTGGAGTCGAAGTGGGTAAGGCTGTAACTTAGGGTACCTCGTGGGAAGAAATATTACTCTGAACCATGTTGGTTGGGGCCAGGTGTGTTTAATTGACTTCTTCAGTTTTCTGAACTCTCGATTTTTATTGTAAGGTACCTTAATGAATGTGATTTAAGTCTGAATTCAGTACAAAAGCATGGAAGAATGAGTTCACTTTAGCATCATCTGGTGATTCCTCAGGGGAACTGACTTCAGGTTCTGACTTTTTTAGATATGGCAAGACAGCTGATTGACAACTTGCTAACAAGTGCTCAGTCATGATGTGAAATAGAAATGTGGGAGTAAGGTAGATAAGTTTTCATTTTGGATAAGTGTGAATGTCGCTTGAGTGTCCTGAAGGAACGGAATGTTTTTAAGTGTTATGTGTTTGAGACTTTCTATTGCCTGTGGTGGTGGTGGGGAAAATATTAGCATTTGCAATAGATTGTGGTGGAGAACTTGAATGAGCTAATGTAAGGCAATTTTACATTTTGAAGGTTTTTGTGTGTGTAAGTGCCAGTTTAAAAAAAGTGTAAAATGACCCTGCTTATGGTTGGTGTTTGAGATGGCAAGCAGCTGATGCAAATGAAGTATGTTCAGTTGACTGTTTTATTCTTGAGGAGAGAATTTAAGACACAGTCTGCCAAAACCAAAAGGTTAGTGGTGATAAACTTCGAATTGGTATCTTCTTAAGGCTTTCATAGCTAACTTAAGTGTTCTACTTGCTTTCAGAAGTTAAAGCCCCACACCCAAACATTTAAGTAGGAGAATAACCTTAATATTGTTTCCAAGTTGCTGTTAGCTTGAAAAAACAAAATGAGCAGGCCCCACAACTGATGTAGGACGACAATTTGATTTTGTGGTATGACACTGATAGCAATTTAACATTTTGAAATTGTGTCCTTCTGTGGGTCAGATTTCATTGTTTTCTAGATACATTGTGTCCTGTTAGGGAAAAAGCCTTTTGGTAGTACAAGAGCTATGAATACACAATTGACTTCTTGCCACAGATCTTGACTGTACAAATGGAGAATTTAATTGTTATAGGAGAACTTCTGGGGAATATTTTCAGGAGAAATTAAGATTTTAAACTGAATAATTTATCATCTCTGGACGTTGCTAGGTCTCTTGCAGGCCACCACAAATAGCCACTGGGAACAGTCCTCTGTGTTTGCAGGACAGGTTTATGTTGTAAAGTTGGGTTAACAACAATTGGTGTTTTCTCAGTTCTGCTATGATATATGCTGCTATGCTGTATATGTATTTCAAGGGTGGGGGGAAGAGGAGTAACATTAATCCTTTAGTATAAATACTCCCTTTGCCTATATCTAAAATATTACAGATACTCTACTAAATCTGAGTGCTGTGAGGGCTCTTGATAGCGTTGATAAATCGATAATGACTTGTGATGACATGGTGCTGCTTCATATTTTGAGGAAAAAAGTAATGTTCTTACGTAAGTGTCACATATTTGTCAATAATTCTGTTATGTCATATAAAGGCTGAGTCTGAAGAAGCAATTTGAGCTTTCTTCAGCACAATAAATATATGCAGTTACTTTATAGCACACTGTTATGGTATTTAGGTGCAAACATGAATTTTTAAAGTTTAAGTAGCAAACACAGAAAGTGAAATAAACATGCATTAAGTCTTTTAGCAATGGCTGTTGCAAGAAAATAGCTTCATGACCTTTTATTACTCATACTTTGAGATAATTTTTTTCCAGTTAACATGTTTTTGTTTTTGCTGTGTGAAGATGAATACCCACTTCCTATAAGGACATAATTGTAAATGACCACCCTCACAGTCTGACATACTCAGTTGGGGCTGTAGCCTGATCACTCTGTCATGTCACTGTTGCTTACATCACAGAATCTTGCATATAGAATGGATGAGGTTGGAGGGGACCTCTTGAGATCATCTTGGGTTCAGACCCCTGCTGAAACAGGGTCAGCTAGAGCAGGTTGCCTAGCACTGTGTCCAGCTGGGTTTTGAATGTCTCCATGGATGGAAACTACACAACCACTCTGGGAACTTCTTCCAGTGTTTGACCAGTAAAAAAGTGTTTTCCTGTGTTCTGATGGAGTTTCATAGTTTATTTGTGTGTTTTGCACCTTGCCCTGATAGTGAGTGCTGTTGAGAAGAGCCTGGCTTCATCTTCATTCTCTCCCATCAGGCATTTATACAAAGGGATAACATCCTCCTTAGCCTTCTCTTTTCCAGGCCAAAGAGTCCAAAATCTCATCCTCTTCTCATACAAAGAGTGCTCCAGTCCCTTAGTCATCTTTGTTTGTGCTGGACATACTACAGTAAGTTTATGTTCTGGGAAGCCCAGATCTGGACCCAGCACTGCAGACGTGTCCTTAGTAGTGCTGAGTAGAGAGGAAGGATCACCTCTATTGACCTCCAGGCTCTGTTGTTAAATGCAGCCCATTTTGCTGTTGATGGCCTTTGTGTCAAGGGCAAGGACAGTTTGCTGGCTCATGATTAGCCTCTCTGCCAGTTCCTTCCCTACAGAGCTGTTTTTCAGCTAGCTATTTGGTTCCAAAGGGTGTATTGGTCCCTGGGGTTGTTCTTCCTCTTATGCAGGACTTTGCATTTACCTGTACTGAAACTTCATGAGGTACATTCCAGCCTGTTTCTCCAGCCTTTAAAGGTCTGTCCTGCCAGAGGCCAATATTCCCAGATAAGATTCTTCTAGAAGTGCACTGTGCATCCTAAGTTACCAGAAAGGAACATGTGGGTTGAACCCAGCTCAAACCCGTTGCTCTTCTTGAAGTTCATTATGTGTTTGTTTAGCTTTTGTACTATGGTGAGCCATGTAAATACTTATTCCATGCTGGGCTGGCTGGGTCAGGAAGATAATAGTCTCTATTGATTTTCTTAGTGGAATAAGGAATATTCTAGGAATAAGCCCCCTCTTCCCCCCCCCCCCCCAGTTTATTAGAATTGTTGGTTAGAAACTTTAGAAATTCTCTTTGTTAGAATTTTCAACAAATGAATTTGCGAGGCTGTAAAATCCTTAAATTTATTTGTTGTCTTTAATAGAAGGGCTTATTAATTGTACCTTCTAATAGGAAATTTCTTTATTAAAATACCGAAGAAAGATCAATGAAATCCAATTGTGCTGATTCTTCCTGGAGACCTAAGTCGAATTTGCCTTGAGTATCTAAATTCTTTTAAAAACCCTAATCCATGAAAAGCAGGCAGCTAATACAGTGCGTTAAGTTGATTTTAAGTGCCTTTTAGAATATGTCATCTCCAAGTGGACTAAAAAATAACCTATAGTGTACAACAAGCCTACTTACACCTATAGCTGCTTCATGCTTTACAAAATGAACAGGGATGCTGATGAATAAGTGTTTTAAACTCAAGTAGTTTTAAAGGTATCTAGGCACCCAAATATCTTTTAGTCTTTAAAACTGCTTCAGTAATGTCTTTGATATTTCTAATGGTGCAGTGGATATAATCTGTCAAACTTTGTTAAGTTGGTTATGCTTTAAAATAATTCTTTTATGAGCTACTGCTTTCATTTTGTATTCTGTTTGTCTTGGCAAATGCAGATTTTGTCGCTGTTGGGAGAGTGGTCGGGGAGAAATTTAGTAAAGGCACTATCAGTGGACTAATGAAGTCATGTACTACTGAAACAAATGTGGACAGGGGACAAATGGAACAAGAGCATGCCCACCTTCTCTGACAGACTGGTTAATTGGATTTAACAGTATCTAACCATGATGACAGGTTCTGGAGTAGGGGTGGTCATGTTTGTCTGAGCATAAGAATATTACGGGGACGTTTGAGAGCTTTCTACAAAAGTTGAGCTGGAAAGGTGAAGACTAGTTAATGGGTCTACAGAATAAACAAAGAGAGCTTCCTGGGCTGTTGAGCTTAACCAATTGACATTTCAAAGTAGGAGAGGTCTTTGTGGGGGTTTATGCTGCATGCAGAGCTGTTGAACATGCTCCTAGTTCCCAGGTGGTGGGGTGGAAGGCGTGCACAGCTGGCTTGCAGGTGACAGCCAGGTGGAGGAAGCAATTGCTGTACTGCATGAGGTAAGTGCTGCCATTCGGAGAGACACTGACAGCTGTCTAGTCATGAGGAACCTCACAAAATTCAGCACATTTGAAGCTCAGTGCCCAGGGCTAAACAAGCCCAGGTATCACTGTCAGCCTGCGTACTGGCCTGCAAGGGAACCACTCTGCAGCAGAGGTGGGCAGCAGGGTAAGCACGGGCCAGCAGCATCCACTGGTGGGAGAAGAGGCCCTGTCTTGTCTATTTCAATCAGAGCGTAGCAGTGTTTCAGCTTCACAAAAAACGAGTTACGTGTTGTGAGCTGGTTGCTAGAGCTGGTTGCCTGGTGAGACTCTGGTAGGCTAAGATCAGTTGGCTTAAGGCCTTTGAAATTATGCCTGCTTTGAGTCCAAAGCTGTCCAATTCTGAATTATTTTATGAGTCTGTTTATAGCTTTATACTGCTGTGCTCTGTTTAAGTTAATACGAGGGGCCTCTCAGACCAAGCAATAATACTTTTATGAGTGCAAAATCAACTATTAACTGTTGTGATCCGTCTTATTCCTCCCAATCTCTTAATGAGGTAGTCAAGTGCAGTCTAACCTTGTTTTTTGTTAACTTTTATAAGCATGCTTGCTAAATATGTACTACATTAGTTATAAAATCAGTGTTTCCAAGTTACACAAGGAAGTTTCATCTATGCAAAGACTTCTAACTTTCTTGTTTAAGAGAAAGCATTATTATGGGGCATTTTTTTCCTGAGACATGAAGCCTGCAAAGCACCTTGAGTGGTAAAAATCAATGTGGTTCTGAGGTTTGATGTGGTGACTACTATATTAAGCATTTAAAAAGCACTTGTGCTGAATTAATTGTTTACCTTAAAAGCAGTATCTTCCAGTATCCGGAAAAAGCTTTAGAATGGCTTAATGAATTTGATGCCTAGTTAAATAAAAGAAATATTCTGTATTCAGTAAAGATCAACATATTTTAGGGAAATAACTTTTTACTGTTAAATGACAGGTATACTGCTTTAAAATACATTATTTTGTTGCGTTATATCAGGAAACTGACTGCTTTTTAATAGGATTGATGGTAGATCAGAATCAGTGTATTTGACAGGAGTGCTGCTATTCAGAAGAAGGACACTAGAGGGCAGTGTAGCATTTAAAGTGCTCTTACAGCTAAGCGGCATCAGGAAGTCTGAACATTGTTTGCACACTGCCTTTTTTGTATGGTTTTATAATGTTGAGTTATACTCAAGTTTTTTGAGTGTATAAACACAACTCCATTCTTCTACCGTCTATGGCAGAAATGAATATTATACTAGAGTACTTTAACTGAAGATTTTATTTCATTTTTAACCATTTTCCTAATACAGGTTATTCATCATATGAAGCTCCATTAACTGTATTTTTGTTTGCATTCAGTTGAAGATAAACTACAGAATCTTATTTTTGACAGGAATATGTATTGTTTAAAAGAGTTTTGTCTGATAGATGTTATCTACTTTTGTGTTAATGCTTAACATATTTTAGAGAGGGAATTCTATTGTGTGTTCTGTTTTGCCATTATAAATTATAACAATACCTTCATTTCATAGATTTTTTTTTTCAATTTTTGAAAGGAATAAAGGTTAAATTCATAGCTGCAAGTGACAGGATAGAGCATTGTTGTGTGGATTGAGAGACACAAGAACTTAGCTCTTTTAACTTCTGAAAGATGTGTGGGTACTGAATCTGCTTTCATTAAAAATCAGTGACAGAATTCCCTTGACTTCATTTGATGCAGAAGTGAGCTTTTAATGTAATACTCTTTTTTCATCTGCTTATTTCAAACTAGGATTCAGAGTTGGTTTTGTTACTAAAAAAGAAAGTATACATTTCAATAGGCTCTGTGTTTAAAACACTATATTAGATAAGAGGAAGTTGCATAGGAGACCTAAATTTCAAATGTGAAAAGACCTATTGCTTTTGTGGAGATAGAAAGGCTGCTTTTATTGAAACTTGGTCAGCATTTTTTGAAGAAGAGGCTGTCACTCATTTCAAACTTAACACTGAAAAAACTCCATAAGCTGGGACATAGAAATTCAGTGTTAGAAGTTTTTGTTCTTGCCTGCATAGATTTTTGCAATGTTACCCTTAATGATAAGTTGTAATCACCCTTTTTTTAATCAAGAAACAAGCAATAACAAAACAACAGTGCAGGAAGCTTTTAGGTAAATTTAACTTTAGATTTGTAGACTGCATTTACAGAGCTTCGGTTGCTGTTTGAACCCCTCACTGTGCCTGAAATGTACTGTCAGTAGGTCCTGTTAGCAATGTCTTAATCTCAGTTTCCCTGTCTCACTGCAGTGTTAATTATGAACCTTTGTTATACATGGGGTGCTAAAGAGCCTGTGTTCCCTCACACCAAGCTACCAGACTGAGAAGAAGAGGAGGAGGAGGACTGGTTAGCCACAGTTTCTGAGTCATCCATGGAGAGGCTCTTTGTGCAGGCATGCAAGGGACTACCAAGCCTACCAGACCCAAAATGCTGGTGCTGTATTGTTGGAATTTTTTTCTTCTTTTCCTTTCTTTTTTTTTTCCTTCTTACTTGTTTGCATTGGTGGGTTCCTCTCTTCCCTGGGCAGTTCTGGACTTTTTTATGAGATGTTTTGGTTACACAATTTTTCTGCTTTGTCTTTTGTTTTGGTAGCATCTAAACTTGTGAAACAGATTGGGAATTATGAGATGGCAACGTAAGACTTAAGTTTAACTTCTTTATGTCTCAATGGCTCACTTTAAATGCCATTATTGCTTCACCTTCTTCAACAAAATTAAAGTTCTGTTAGCTGTCTGGCATCAAGCTTGTCACGGTGCCAGCTATTTTGCCAGACTGTAGAGCCAAGGTGCATGAAAATGTCAACCATCTCAGGCTCAGTAGTTTTTGGCTTTCCTGGCCTTTCTGTAATGACTGCAGTGCTGCATAACCTAAATGCTATTTTATTTATTTACTCCTATTAGTTCCAGTGGAAACCACAGCCAACTTTAATGTAAACAGTTAAGCTGTTGAAAGAATGTTCTCCTATTGATTTGTTAATTTAAGTTATTTACAAGGAAAGCTGCCTGCCAAAGTCTGCTTACATGTAATAAGTTCAGAAAATGATACAGTGTGGATATTTTGTTCTTTCTGCTTTGAACCTTTTCTCTTCCTAAGCACTAGAAGATATTTGTTGTTTTGGTTATGTTTTGATTAGGCTTGTAAAGCTGCCATGAACATTCCAGGCTGAAAAAAAAAATCCCCAAACTAACTTGTTTGTCCTTTATTTATGATTTAATTGGTCAGGCAGAAAGGTTATTTGCCTTGGGAAATGGACACATGAGAACACTGCACAACTTAAAAGCCTTTAATAAGGTTCATGCTGCCTTTGTCCACATTTTTGAAATATATTGATTTTTGTCTGTATACCTTCAGCATAAAAATATGCAAAAGATCACTCATTAAGGATAGCAGACTCTTTTGCATTCATATGCATGCTGTACTAAAGGATGTACTCATTTCATTGGGTAACATGTTGCTTCCTTTTGTAGTGTCAAAGTCTAAATGAAATGTCCAAATTAATTTAAAATTCTTCTAATATAATTGGATGTCACTATAGTGTTATAAACTTTTGCATAAAAACCACTTCACCCGTAATTGGTAATTCTCTAGATACTATGTCTTCAATATGTGCTACTACTATTACAGATGAGAATAAAATCTCTTGTACTATTTACTTAGTGTTGAAAACCACTGTAAAAAATACAGTAATGCAGAATAGAAGGGAAGTTTGGAATGATGCATAAGCTACCAGACACTTGGAAGGGAAGATACGTTGCTTCGTTAATTTTATATATTTTTACAAATACACATTTTCTAAGGAGAAATGTATTTATTTATTTATTTATTTGCCTAATTTTTGATGGACTGCAATAACTGATGTAATTATCCAAAAGATAGGAAGGTTTTCCTTAATGAGAGCTCAGAGTTTGTCATGAACTAAGTGACTGCTTCTGTCCCTTCTGGAGAGTTACCTTTTTAGTCCAGTTTTAGTCTTAAATCTAGGAAGAATAAGATCTTGTAATCTTTGTAAGCAAGGCTTTCCAAATGTATTGCTACAGTTGTTCAAATCCAGATCAGTTGAACTTTGACTGAAAATCATTACAAGCTGATCCTTGTTTGGTGCTGAAGAAGAAATGAGTTGGTGATGTAAATCCCATTTCTAGTAGCTGGCTGTCAACAGCTGAAAACTCTGAGCTGAAAATCAGCAGTAGCACAGCAGCTTCTTGAAAGACTTATATTGTGGACACTTTTTATGGTTTTGCTTTTTGAGATAGATTTGTTGCTTTTTTTTTTTTCCCCAGTAAGAGATCAGGACATAATCCCTGAAATATATTGGGTTGCTCTGAAAGTAAATGTTAAAATGGAACCACATATAGTCTCTACTCTTGTTTTCAACACTTACCTCGCTGAGCTTTATTTCCTCCTGCTGAGTGTAGGAGCTGGATAATGGTCTCTTGCTTCTTTTTTTAAAATAGTGTTTTGTGTGAGTAAACCACACTCAGAACAAATGGGTCAAACATGAGGTTCTGTGATGGAGAGCTAAACAATGAGTATCAGGTGCCTGGGGATCAGCATAAATACAGGGCACCTGTAGAGTGATATTTGTGATTTTTGTGGATTTTGTGATTTTCTGAACTAAAAAGTGTATCTTCATGCTTTAGTAACTTTTGATGATGGACAGCTTTTTTATTGCCGTGAATTCGTTCCCTGCCCATTATGTGATACAACATAACTGTTCATGAAACAGATGTAAATAGGTGTTTCCTTTTGAACTTTGTCTCTGCTGGTATTCCTTGATGCCTCTGTGAATTAGCTACCTTCTTCTTTGTTCAGGTTTTCTGAAGTCCAGTGCTCTGGGCAGAAGCCCAGGATTGTTTCAAACTTTCAAGAAAGCAAAGTTTTCAAATTGATTGACTGTGATGGAAAATTGGAGTTTTGCACAGGAGGCAAAGAGAGGCTGAGAGTAGAGTGGAAAACAGAAAGAAGGGCAAGGGATGTATCTTCTCACCATACCATGTAGGAGTAGGAGAACTGCTGAGAGTTGGTGCCAAGGAATCTAGTTGGTGCTAGGAAATAGTTCTGTGATCTCCTTGCTGTTCACTAGTAGCACATGCCTTGCTGAGAGGCAGGGAGATGACTCAGTCTCCCTGTCCCCCTTCTGAACCTCTTTCTGTACCTCTTCTCTGAAGTACCTCTGACCCTATCCCATTGCCTTCTCCCATTGCTGCACCACTTGACCCTGTTAGTTCCAGTGAGATACTAGGTCAGTTCAAAGGCAATTTTTTTCTAAAAATACTGCACTGCCTTTTGAATGCCTCTGTTGTATATCGTGCCTCTTTATACTGTGACCAAGTTTGCTGTGTTCATAGTACCTTGTGGCAAGAAGAACAGAAGCTGTGTTTTATCAAATGTACCACTACCGGGAAAGTGCCCTGGAAATGAACTTGTTGAATACAATGGTAACCTCTATTTAATTGGTCAATTTTATGGTCTTGTTGGTTTGGAAATTTGTGATACTGCCTTAAATGTCTTCTGGTACAAAATGCTAAACTTAATCTGGCGTATTTTAATGAATTTAAATTTGAATTTCTGGCGTATTTAGTACTGTGGTGGCTTTTCCTGGAACTAGATAGAAAAGTTTTGGAACCTGTAACAGAAGACATTGCAGGTTTAAATTGTAGAAGGAGCAATATATATGGGTTGAAAGGGATAAAATTAGGTTTAAATTAGATCCTAGGAATAAATTCTTCGCTATAAGGGTAGTGAGGCACTGGGACAATTGTCCTGGAAGAGCTGCAGGTGCCCCCTCTCTGGAAGCGTTCAAGGCCAGGACAGGGCTTTGAGCAACCTGATCTACTGGAAGGTGTCCCTCACCATGTCAGGGGAGTTGGAATGAGATGATCTTGAAAACCTGTTCCCACTAAGGCCATTCTACTGTTGATCCATTGATACTGTTGATCTAAATGAGTGTTTCTAGGAGAATGCTTTTTATTTTGGCCAAGACTCCAGAGCAGTAAAAGGAGGAAGGTGGTAGTGATATGGAATTATATGAAATCCGGACATTCTAACTCAGGGCCTCTAGCTCTTTAGAACAGTTCACATTTGATGTGCATTGGAAAATGATCTGCAAAATGGAGAGACACCAAATGACTCCATATCTCTCTTGTAATACCATGAGAGCTGTGGTAGAACTTTTCATATGAATTAGAACCAGTATGTTATATTTCAGTTGAGTTACTTTATTTCTGTGTTCTGTTGCTTAAAGTTGCTGTCCTTAATTGTGATGAAAAGGTTACAGAAGCTTTTGTGCAGGATAGCTAAATTTTCTTTAAATAGTTACCTTTTTACACCTGAAGGCAATTTGTTTACCAAGTAGCTGATTGACATTGTTGGGTAACGTGGAAACAAGTTTTTTTCTATTGTGTCTCATCTTTTCTTTGAACAGAAAATTTTCGCTTTGATTTGTATTGGATGCTTTTCCTGTGCATACACATTTAAGTGTATGTTTTTACTCAGGAAACTAAGATATGTTCCATTAAATTCACTGGCTGCATCATTAAAAAACTAAAACAACGAAACAAAACAAACCCATACACCTGTTTTATTTATTTATAACTTCTTGTAGGAAGCAAAACTTCAGCAATATGCCTTTTTTTTCCTTTTTCCTTTTTTGTTTGCCAGGAAGTTGGTGTTATACAGATTGCCACGTGGAAAAGGAAGTGCTCTATTATTGTTCTTCCTACTCCCTCCACCTGTGTTTCTGATACTGTGTTTTATGTGGCTATTGACTCCTAATGAAGTTTGTAAGGATTTAATTTTACATTTTTATGCCTCATGACCACCGAGTTTCTAAGTCTTTTGAAAGAGGTGGGAGGAAGAAATGGGAGCTGGAACACGGAAAGTCAGAGTAATTTCCGGTGCCTGATTTTTCTCAGGGAAACCCCTTTAAAACTAAGGTTTGAAATTTTGCTTGAGTAAAGTATGTCCAAAATAAGCATAGAAGAAACTTAGACAGTGCTGATGGCATGAGAAATTAATCCAGGTATTTTTGATCTGGCTTCTCCAGCACTAAGAGTACACACCAGAGGTTTGTGTAGTGCATAATAATGTTCCGTGTTTAATTATTGCATCCTTTCTTGGTAACACTTTACAACTGATCTGCATTTTTGAGAGCTGCCAGGCATTAAACTGCTGTTTTTCACAGGATTATTTATAGAAAGTTTGTACTATTGAATGTTATGTCATAATAACTTTACATGCTGGTTTTTTTTCCCTAAAATTGGGTTAGGATTGTTTCTTCCTAAATGCCTAACTTTATATTTATCTATGTTTAACTTAAACCACTCTTTCTTTTATGTTCCTTCTATAGCTGGTTAAGGTGGAGAACGCAAAATGTCATCTTAAATCAATTTTTAGTTTGTGTTTGTCTTTTTATATAAAAGTAGCAAAAATAACATTAGTTCTCAATTTTTTTAAAATAAATGGGCTTCTCCTTTTAAACTTCCCACACACACAGCTTTATAAAACTCCTGAATGCTGTTTTAATGCATGGGTGTAATGGACTTGTGTCAGTATAAAACATATATTAAAGCATTGTCATAAAACATACATATGGTAACTTTGTGGCTTTTCTTCAGATTTCTCAGGTGAGTTTTGACCTTGAAACCCTTGGTGTTTTGACAAAAACAGTAGAGAAAACTAATTTACTTGAAGCAGCCATTTCTGTTTCGGCAGGCATGTTTTTTTGAAAGTACAGTCTGGAGCCTGACCTTGGCAGTATGTGTTGGGACATGAATATGTTGCTACAAGTGTTAGTAGTTAAAAAACATCAATTTCTTCCTTATTTTAATGTGGGAAGCATTGTTTCTAGAACAAGTGCTTGGCACACTCAACCTCTGTACGTTTCTATACAAATGTCTACAAATGCTGAGCATAAAATTGTAACTTTTCTAGTTTTTGCTTACTTTGGGTTTAAATCCTTGTGTTACCTAGCCTTAGTTTTCTGAGTATGGCTGTATGAGTACACTCATTTGCATTCACAGAATGATGCTTGTTCTCAGAAGAAGCCTTTGGACTTGTAGCGAGGTAAAATTTAGTTCTGAAGCAAGTGAGGACATATTTACAGTAAAGTAATACAGAGACTTGGAAAGAGTTTCAGAATTAGCTCACTATTTTCCAGACTACTGAGTATTTACTTTTAGAGTATCTCTGCCCAGAAACTAGTAATCACATTAAACCTGACACCGCAGTCCACTGTCCAGATTCAGTTCAGCTGGGAAGATAGACTTAATGTTATTCTGAATATCATTAATTTAGATAAATAACGGGAAGAAAGCTATGAAGTCAATACGTAGCTGTCTTTTTCATATGGAGCACTCTGGGAAGATATGGAATGATTATTTTCTTCTTTTAGTCATGCCATTGTGATAGGTTAGTTTGTTATAAGTTTTTAGACTTAGAAATGCTGTATTGAAAAACAGGTAAGAATCCACTGGGTAGCTTTGAGCTGTATTGAAATTGCATCCAGGTGAGTAATACAACAAAAATTATCCTCCTTCAAATCCTAATTCCCACCCACAAACCTTTTCCTTAATATTCTGGACACTACTGCTCCTGCCTAGACCTGATTGCTACTTTGATTTCCAGAAATGAGAGAAAGCTGATGTTCAGTGTTAAAGAAGTTCCTGGTGCTGCTCCTTCTCTTCTGTAACAGCAGCTGCGTATGTAGGGCAAGACTAAAACAGCATCCCTAAACAAAATAAAAAGACAAAATGCCTTTTCTGCCTAGGTGGCCTTTGTCAGAGCAAAGGCAGCTTTTGCGGTGGTGGAACAGAACTTGGTTTGTTCTGCAGTGCTTCCTGTCCCACAGATGTAGACTGATAATGTTGGTTTCATGTAGGAATAATGTTGGGGGTTTTTTTTGTGTCACAAATAACTCTTAGGTTCCAAAGCAAAATTACAGAAACAAGTCTTGTGCCCTCAGGATGGGGTTGTAAAAGTATGTATGCAACAGAATTAGGTACCTAATTGGGTGCTTAAAGTTAAGTGGTGTATATGCATATGTAAGTAATTAAATTATATTGGGAAATTCTTTATTTGTCATAGACTGTGCTCTGCTCCCTACAGGTCAAATTACAGACAGAATTTATTTTGCAACTAGTTGAAAATACTTACTTTCCAAGTAATTCCTTCTTTTTGTTTGGGTTTGTTTATTTTTTTTTTTCTGTGAGATTAACAAAACTTAAAAAACTACCTGTGAAAAATCCAAACCAGTGTGGAAAATACAAAAAGCATATACCAAAGGGAGACTTGAAAGTAAGTAAGTTATATCTAGTGAAATTTGTTATAATTAAACACCCTGAGGTCAGAAATCACTGGAAGCTCTTTTTGTGTGCTTATAAGAGGTAATAAACAGTGTAGCCATTGGATTGAAGTCACCAGCTAACTGTTTTGGAACAGCTTGCTGTAGTAGATTTTCATGCCTTAATCTGTCTTCAGCAGAAAATGCCACAATGGGGAGAACTTTTAACAACTTACCTTGTTAGCAAAACCAGCTGTTGGAGTGAACCAGCTATTGGGGAGAAACCAAGGAATCACACTTGGTACACACACCTGAGTTTTTGTTAAACCTGATGATCAAAAAGAGGATGAAACTTTGACTTAACAATAAGAGCACAGGCAACAAACAGCCTCCACAGTATTTGCTGCTTCTAGATTGTTATCAAAACAGAGATTTCTCTTTAAATTGCTCACATGTGAGAAAATTTGGGAAAACAGCAATGAGATTACACTGGAGAACAACCCCCCAGACTCAGAAGTGTGGTTGGTTTCAGTTCATTCATGATGAAGGTCCCTACTAAATGGTCAGATTACTGAGTGCTTAATTTTAGACCCAAAGTCTGGCCATTAATACAGCAGAATGTGCCAAATTTATGCAGCATTAGCAACAGGAAAATGCCAGCACTAAATGGAAAAACAGCAGGCTACTGGAACAGTTTACCAGAAGAATTATCAGAACAATTTCCAGTTTGTCGTTAGGCTGATTTATTGTCTGTGGGCCTTTCAGTCTCAATATTTTAAATTAGTTTTTCTGGTGCTGATTTTGATAAGTACCAATTCCTTGTCTTGCATCAACATTCCCCCCCATCCTCACTTTGTATTTGGATTGGTGTTGGGTAATCTTTAACTGTATACCCTGTGGACAAGGGAATAGCCTCTGTGCCTCCGTAGTTGGGGCTAGAAGTGAGTTTTAAATTAGCACAGCCTATCAACTGATAAAGACGAGCTTATCACTTGTTACTGCCTTTTTACAATGCTGCCATTTACTGTTAAATACTAATGTTTTAATGGGGAACAGTTGTACTGACTTGGATCACTGTAACATTACTTAGTCCACCTGTCTGGGTGTGTGCTCTTGTGAACAAGCAAATTCATTCTCAGTCAGGCTCATCATGAATTTAATCTGAACCTGCCTTCAGAATTCACTTCTTTGAATCACATCTGCTGCAGTGATTCATTGCTTACTGTCTCTCCTGTGTCAGCGTATTAGCTGTTAACAGTAAAGGTTACAAGGAGGGTGGAGGTGAAATAGTGCTCCAAGTCCCTATAACTGCTGGAAATACTGACTTTGTATTTTTTAAGCTTAGAGAGCTTTGTTTGCAGAGACGGTGTGATTTTAATTGGTGAATACAGTTCACTGTTAAGAAAAGTCTTCATTTTTCTGAGTAGTTGAGTAATGTATGCAAGGAACGTCTGTCCATGAATATGTGTTTTTCTGGAGTGACAAGTCCATTTGTCTCTGAATAACTTCAAACTTACTTCTTTGCTTCTGTTTATTCTTGATCATTCAGCACATCAGTTTCATACTAAGCATAAGTTAATTTCTTTAGATGCTGTTCTTCAGCTAGTCATTTCAGCAGCTTCAAGCACCAAAGAATTTTAATATTTTTTTTTTTCTGACTTAGATTAGATGTTCCCGATAAGGGTTTTTTTGTTTTCATTCTACATGTCTGCTACATATTTCAGCATAGTTAGAATTATAAAAAATTAAAATACAGCATGTCTGGGGTTCCATGTGTGTATACTTCTAAAATGTTATATTCTAATCAATCATTATAAATATTACATAAATTGTAAATATTGTAGTTCTATTATAGTTCATAAAATTGTTGAAACTAACTTGCTAGGAAAGCTAAATTTTAGCTTTTTGTTTTATTAGACAATTTTATTTTATTAGCTTTGATTTTATTAGGCAATAAGCTCTATTAGACAGTAAAGCTTATTGTCTAATAAGGTATGAATACTAGTAAGCTGCTCATCTTGAAGATGACAAAAGAATTTTTGTAGTGCTTTAACCCTAACCAAACCACAGGAAGGGTCTGAACACTGTTCCCAGAATGCTGTTTCAATGAAAGCCTTGCCTCTTTATTTTTAGAAGGGCAAGGAGTTTCAAACATAAAATTACATGAGGTTTGATACAATGTCGTTAGGGGAAGTTCTTGGGGAATGCGATATGTATTTGTGCAATGTATTTATATCCTCTTTCACAAACTGCTGATTGCTTTTATTGTTCTCTCACTCCCTTTTGCCATATAGCCGTCCTCAGAAGGTGTGTTTGTGTCCATTCCTGCCCGTACATCCGCTAAAGGTCTCCACCTGCTTGTATATAATTCAGCATCCAGCAGAGGTGAGTAAAGCTGTGGTAACTGTGGGACTTTAGCTAGAATCATAATGCAGCAAATGGTAGGCAGGAGGAAACAGCTGTGCTGTCAACATCACTGTCGTGCTTTGACCCTGGCCGTCAGCTGAGTACCACACAGTACCACAGTACTATCCCTTCTGCCAGATGGGATGGGGATGAGAATCAGAGGGAGAAAAGATAAAACTTTCTGTGAGAGAGATAAGAACAATTCAATAAATTAAACAAAGTGAAATATCGTAGTACTAACAATAATACCAATATTAATACTAATACTAGCCAGTGATGCACAATACAGTGCTCACCACCTGCTGACTGATGCCCAGCCCATCCCTGAGCAGCAATTGGCAGCTCCTGACCATCCCCAGTTTAAATACTGGGCATGATATTCTATGGTATGAAATATCCATGTTTAGCCAGTTTGACTCATCTGACCTGGACATGCTCCCTCAAGATTTCTGTGTGGCAGAGTGTGAGACACTTGAGAAGTCCTTGGCTTAGGGTAAACACTATGTGGACACACTGATGTTTTTGTAGTTGCTATCAACATTATGCTCATCCTGGATCCAAAATACAGCATTGTATCAGCTACTGGGAAAAAAATTAATTCTATCAGAGCCAAAACCAGGGCAATCATAAAATTATTTTTCCTTTTAAACTTCACTGCTGAGTTCCAGTTCATCTGAATTGCTATATTTTTTGTTCAGTTCTTCTGAATTGCTGTATCTTCTGAAATCACGCCTTATTTCTGCAATTCCATGCATGCAAGACATCTCACCTGTATAGTCCTGCTAGAATTGAAATCTACTTGCCTTTGTACAAATTAAAAGAATGAAATAACCTTATTAGTAAATAACATTAAATAACATAAAGGCACATGGTGTGATTCATGGGGTATCCTGGGCAAGGCCAGGAGTTGGACTTGATGATCCTCATGGGTTCCTTCTAAATCAGCGTATTCTGTGATTCTGTGATTCTATGAACACAATGTTTCACAGAAATGCTTAAGAATTGATCTATGGAGAAATGTACTTTGATTATAGCAGTCATCTTTTAATGATGTTAGTGTTCTGTTAAAACTATGAATTAAGCTATTCATCTTAGTGATGACTTTAGCTATTTACCCAATGAAAAACTACAGTTCAGCTTCAGAACAGTATGTTTTGGTTTACCAATAGGAGAACATATATTGATGTTTTTCTCTTTGGTTGACAGTGGCCTATGGAGGTGGATCATAAGGTGTTTAGAAATAGTAGCACAGTTACACAGATCTGGGTACATGGTGGGTCTACAAATTAGACTGTGGAATTCAGAAAACTGTACTCTCATGGTCCAGCTGTTTGCTTGACATTATACAGTTGCTCAATCAACATGCAAAGAGTCATTTCCTGAAGGAACTTCAGCAGAATACAAAAAAATCAAATTTAAGAAAAAGTCTTCTCTCACAGGGAAATAAAACAGAAGTCATGAGCTATTTGGGCCCTAAATGAGAAAACTGACTTTTAATGGACTGCTTATAATAGGAATACTCTTCCATGTTACTTCTTATTTCAAAAGTAACTAAATATATGCTGAAGTCACTTGCTGGGAAAAAGAAGTTTAAAAATATGCCAGAGATATTGAACTGGCATTTTAATTGTGTTGAATTTCCTATTTTTGGTGGAGGGTATTAGAAAATGTTTGCAGATTCTTCTAGATTTAATACACCATTCCAGTGTCTGCCTGGAAGGCTATCTACAGTTTTTTAATTAATCAGGAATCACAACAGCTGCCTGTTACAATGGGATGCAAGTTTTCCATTAGTCTATATTACATAATGATGATTCATACAATAAACTATCATTGGAAGACCACTGTATGGTAACTATCCAACTGTATGAGAGCCCTTGGCTTAGCAGAGATAAGTCCTATTAAATGGTGGGAAGCTAAGAACATCTTACAGTGATCTTTGGAAGTGGTATCTTACATGGTCACAGCTGGTGCTTTTGATTGCTTAACTGCAGAGACGTATGTGACAAAAGGTAAGCTCCCTTTACTTATAGCTGCTTGTACTCAAAACACAACCAGTCTTGAAGGCAGATAAGCCTTCTGGACTGTTTCTGATCCTTCAGTCTGCCACTGCATTACAGATACACTAAGATACTGTTTCAAAAATATCCCATTAAACTATCCAGGTAGTGCATGTCTTTCCCCTGCTGCACATCAGTCCTAACTGTCATCCCCCATGTGCTTCTTTATTGGCTTTGGAAGTCTGCAGTGCATTGGAGTAAGCCTTCAGCTATGGTCAAGTGATACTATTGAGACTGGTATTGAGGTAAGATAGTAATGTAGAAAGTCGGGAAAAACATTTCCTGTGCTCTGATTAATGTGACTAATGTCTTCACATTCACACTATCCAGAGGCCAAGCTGCTAGATAGACCTGTGTAGGTATCAGGGGTTGTGAAAGAGAGAGGAATCACTTATTGTAGAACAGTGCATCACAAGTGAGAAATCCTACTATCAAACGTCTTTTTTGCATAATAGGTACATGAATTATTCAGATTTTTATTTGTGAAGGAATCCAAAGATAATTCAGCATTGCATGACAAGGTGTAAATACTTGTTTTCAGATCAGTGTTATTGTACCATTGCTCATCATGAGAATAATTTAAAAACTAAATCTGTAGAAACCCAGCATCAGGACTAGTGCAAAGGTGATGGAGTAATTTGCTCAGTCTGATTTATTTTTCTTCTTTGCATATAGATAAATATATCTATATAAAAGTAAATAAAATAATTTTGTCATTTTTCCTTTTTCATGCCTGCTGTTATGATCCATAGGTCAGTGGCATAGCTAGGTATACAAACCATTTTTTGTCTTACCTTTGCCTTTGACCATTCTTGAAATGACTGCTAGTAGGATGTAGGCCACTATGTACTTTTCAAAACCTGAGCGATGGGTGTAACTCAGGACAGAACCCTGAGGCATAGCAGAGGGTATTGGTTTAAGTTGTTCTTGTTCCCTGCCTTCTTCCTTTCTGTAAGAATTTTCCATATTAACCATCTGGGAAGAAAATTGAGACTGTGTATTTAATAATTTTGTATATTGATTTAATGCCAGTAATTAGCTTTAAGTTGCTCATTATAATACCTCTTCTGTATAGTATTTCTTAATGAACAGTAAGACTCAAGTGTGAGGGGGAAATTCTTTCTGCTTTTCTGCTCTTCCTAAAAATTCATAAGCAAACATGAAGGAAATACATACCCCCTGTCTTTAACAAATACTTGTATTAGTTTGAACTGTCCCTTCATTGCAGATGGATAAAGCTCTCATAACCAAAATTACCACAAATTACCAGAAAACAAAAAACCAATGCAAAAGTAAATTGCATTGAATGGTGCAATTTGGTGCAGGAATGGTGTTAGCTTTTCACACTGCAGCTCTCAGAGAGCTGTGCCCCCAGTGTTTGGACTCCTGCTGAGCACTGCTCACACAGCTTCAGGGCTGCCTCCAAAACTGCCTCCAAATGCCAGTAGCTTGGGGGTGGGCAAGAGATTGGAGGGCATATAGCCAGAGCAGCTAAGCCTGGCTGACCACAGGGGTATTCCATACCATATGACAACACAGTAAGAGCTGGGGGAAGTGGGTGAGGAATGGCATCCCTAATTGAGGCTTGTGTATGAACTGCTACATGTGCTGAGGCCTTACTTCCCAGGAAGTGGCTGCACTTTGCCTGCTGATAGAAAATGGAGAATAAAATATATTTATTTTCCTTTGCTTCTGCCCATGGCCTTTTCAACCCACAAGTTCATTTACATCGTATTTCCCCACCCTGTTCTGCTGAGAAGGGAGAGTGGCTGGTGGGCACCTGGAGGCCAACCAAGGTCAGCCCACCACATAAGTCCTCCTGTCCTATTTTTATCAATGTACTTCAGTGGTCGGATAATGAATAAACAAAGAGCTGCAAATGACTATTAGAACACTGAGAAGAACAAAGGAGAGTAACTGCTCACTTTCAAACCAGTGAATAGAAAACTGCTGGTGTGATAACGTTATATATAGACTAGATAAACACAAAATTTTTAATGAGGAAAATAATAAACAAATGAAACCCTTTTTATGTTAGTTTGACTTAGCTCTTCTAAAGCTTCTGTTCTCAATTCCTTTCAGCTTTGCATTTTATGTTGTAGCTTCATATTTATTTAGCTTCCATTGTTTTTAGGTTGGAAAATTCCATTTCCTGTGTTGCTAAGAGAATGTACTTATTTGATATGACAGGTAGTTCTCAAGTAAGGATATGACATTGGAGGGAACAGTTGAATAATGTTCTCCTGACTGATGACAGCTCTTTTGGTTTTGCTTATCAGAGACAAAGAGTTGATTTTCTTCCAGTTCCTTTATTACCACTTCTTACATTCTTATGAAGAAGGGAGGCGTCTGACTACTGAATTGGAATGTTATTTAATTATGATAAAATAAAGACAAATAATACTGTACCACTTTTGACGGCTTATTCTGCTTTGCTGAGGTAGAAGAAATTGATGATGGTTTGAAGGGTATTTCTCCCTCCCATTGCTGGCACTTCACTCCAAAGTACTTTGATCTTCATCTGTCCGTCATGCTGCTGCTGCCATGAAAAATGGTGGTGGACGTAGCAAGACAACTACTACTTCAACTCAATGATGTTTTATTTATAGAGGATCGGTAGATAAGGTTCAGAAAAAGCGAAGTTAATAAAAGTTTTAGGCAACAGTACTAAGTCTTCACAAAACTATTTTAATAGCACTTTGGTAGCAAGACCAAATATATGATATGAGAGTGCAGGCAGCTGCACATTGATATTTGTGGAAGCAACATCTGGCCAGAATGAGTTAATCAGAGCCTCATGTTCACAAATACTGTGTTGTTGAGATATGGCTCTTAAATCAAAAAGCAGACCAAACCCTCCCTCCCTACCCTGGGGTTTCATTAATTAATCCGATGGTTTAGGGACTGATTATTGGATGTTCATTGTCTGAATCATGAGACATTCAGGTTGAGAATAATTTAAGAACTAATTTCCTTTACTGGATTTAGGGCTTTCATGATCCTTACCTGATATCTAGTGTCTTGCTTCCTGCTAGATTTGGCTAATAACCTTCCTTTGTTCATCTTATGATAAATAAACAAACTGAAACTTCCATTCACTTTTTGGTTGGCTTGCTGTCTTCACCAAGTGCAAGATACAACTATGCTTCCACTTCCTTGATGGGAAAACAAAACTTGACATCCCAGAAACTGAAGCTCAAATTGTACTAATTCTTGTCTAGACACAAAGTTCATTGCCAGCTGTGCTAAATGAAGCATAGAAATATATTGCTCTGTTTGAGAAGTCGATGGTTTGCTTCAGCTGTCATTACTTCCTTCTTCTTCCACTTTCTGAAGTTCTGCTTCAACACAACTCTCTTTAATGCTCTTTGAGAAATGAAGAGCCCCTGCTCCCCACGCAGGCGTGGTGGTCACCTTCCTCATCTGTGGCACAAGTATGTGTACAGGTGCCTGGTCACCACAGCCTGAATGTCATGAGGCAGAGCCTTCATGGCAGTGTAGGTGTCATTGTCCGGGTTACTCTGAAATGAAGTGACAGCAGAGTGGTGATGTTTGCATTTCACACTCTCTGTTCTCATACAACCCATACTTTTATTTTTAGCATCTGTTTGTGGAAATTGAGCCCTACACTAGTTTTCTACTGATTGTAATACTATTACATTAATGCTAATGCTTTTTTTTTTTGCCTGATGTTTATTATTCTGTGATTTTCTCTGAAGTTTTGTTACTGTTTTTGATACTGATAGCCTAGTTCAAATTTATGCTGATGATCATAGCTTAGTTGAGACTAAGTTCAATATTGTCAATCAAAACAATACAATTTGAAGCATCAAGATTGGGTATTTTTTTCGGAAGATTTTTTGTCCTGTTATCTGGTAAAATTTTTTCTCTATCTGTAGTCAACAGAATTTGATAATGAAAACATTAACAATTCATAGAAGCCTTTCTTGATTTTATTCAAAAGTAACTTTTCTTTTTTTTTTACAGGAAAGTCGAGTGTTAAGAACGGTACCTTTGCTAGCAGCTTGTCTCCCTCCAGACAAATGTAAAATTTTGGTTGGTCGACGTTTTAATGAAGACAGGTGAGCAGGCTTGCCTATGCATTTTCTGGTTCTCTGTAAATTATAGGAATATATCTTTCAGTGTCTTTATTAATAGCTAACAGTGTTCTTGATTTTTATTTCAAGTATGCATGCTCACTTTTGACATAGGCTTCTGATTTCCAAAGATAGTCAGAAACTCTTGATATTCTTCCTTTAGGTTGTAGTCTCAGTTTTGCGCTCTTGAAATGTTCGGATGGTTACTTTCAAACTCTTAGCTGTTTCCACTTCTGTTCTTTACTAGTACTAGGTCTGTTTTGCTATTCTGTTTTGTTCTTTTTTTATTTGCTTTATCTGACTAACCATTTGGTGTCACTGAAGTAAAACTAATAGTTTTTACTCAAAGTATGGCTGCTTGAGAAAGCAGCCTCGTGGTGAGAAGGTCTTAAAATTTGAAAAAAATATATTCATTTTCTTCTTCCTCCTAAAATGAATCATAAGAAAGCATAGCTTTCAGAATTTTTAATTTTTTTTCCTAATATTCTGAGACCTTGGAAAATACTGCTTTCCCGTATAGCATCTTTAATCTTCATTGGATGAAGCTAAATCTTAGAAACCAGGTCTTGGTACTAATGGCAGTGAATTTTACTACATACATTCTCAGTAAAGCAAATAGAAGTCATGAATACTTATGAAGGATATTAATTCTCAAATTGAGTCAAATCCTTAGAGGAAACTGTAGAGTTTAGTGTACAAAAACGTTGGAAGGTAATACAGAATGAAGCTTTCATATCCTTGTGCTGCCTGTATATTAACTAGAAAATATTAAAAATACATTGCTTTTCTTTTTGTCTTCTATGATAATAACTCTAATAATTATCTAAAAGGTTCTAGGCTACAGGGAAATTTTACTCCCTTCCTGTTAAACTTGAAAATGAAGCAACTTTTCAAACTGATACACATCAGGTAGAACACTGTCAATACAGTCTGTGCCTAGTAAATCTCCTTTGAATGCTTTTAGAATTGATGATTACAGTATTAAAGCTGCTTTAAGTTTGAATCCAGAGGTGTTTCTCTAAACTAAAGGATCCTGTTCAGATCAAAACCACTTGTGGAACATCTCAGCCTCAGAATCATTTGAATAGATTCATGATTACTTAGTTTCTATTAGATTTTTTGCCATAAAACCCACTGGAGGTGGTGATAGAAATGAACATTTTCATTAGGTTAATATGAATTTCAGTGATCTGTCTTACCCAGGTGTGTGGCTAAAACTTACCACTTTCAGCATCTGCAGTGTGCCTTGCTTTATACTGTGGATGTGAGACTGCAGAAACTGAGAGTGCTAAGTCATTGAGTTTTTGCCCAACTTCTTGGGGAGAGGAAGGAAGAATAATGGAGAAAAGTTATTTTCCGTCTTTGCAATGTGTTTCTTCTACATGTTTTTTCTTCATATCTATAAATGCATTCTGTCAATGTTTTAAGCAATATTCCTTCCTTGTAACAACAAAGGAACAGGCATTTTGCTGACTTGCAGAAGCATCTCAGTGTTTACTGTAAATGGGAGGGGCTGTACGGGTCCCTGATCTTCTCTTAGGGTGAAAGTCTCTGCTAATGGGACTCCTAAAGCCTCATAAATTGCACTGCTTTATCTTACGTTTTATGACACATTAAGCTAAACAGGACTTGTTTGTTTTCTGGATTTCTTAAAAGCCATGGTGTCTGTAATCAATTTGGTACCTACTGTACGAGCAACTTAATCAACCTTGCCCCCTGTTGGGGCAAGACTTCTGTCTTTGTTGCTTTGAAGAAATAAATTATTACAGAATGCTTGCTGATACATTTTAGAAGTATCATTGTTTTGAAGCACATAAAGGCCATTCCTTTGCTTTTTGTTGATTTTGTCTGATACTATTTGTGTCCTTTGCTGCTGCCACCAGAAGTGCGTGGTTTGGAAGGGTATAAACCAGTACAACTCAAAGTCTCTGCTGTCGCTGACCTTGCATGTGGACAGTGCCTGCAGATGGAGGCATAATGTGGTGCACACATTCTTTCTCTGCATACATGTAGAAGCCCTACCATGCAGCAGACCTGGCAAAGTGATGACTGGGATGGTTGCCCATACCCTTGTAAATAATCATAATAGAATGGTAGTGAACATATTTGTATTATTACAGGATCTAGCAGCTCTTGGCAACAGCTCTGAAAACTTAGAACAGTTCAAGGCAACCTTTGTGAGCATAAGTAATTGTCATTATGGATTTGAGTGAAAACTAAGCCATACGCAGCAGCTGATTTTCTTAGGAAGTCTCCATCACGGCAGCTCTAGCAGTGGCATGCCAAACAGCAAACTGACAGCTGTGAATCCGTAGCTGGCAGAGGTCTGCTTTCAAGGGGAAATGTACACACCATCTCAGCTGGGTAGCTCTCAGTGCCCATCTCTTGAAGGAGAAGGCAAGTTTGCTGTCCAAGTGTATCTTGGTTATTTTTCCTATGCTTTGCAGTCAGCATCCAAAATGTATGAGGAGAACAAAGGGTTCTTATAAGGAGCTCCAGAACTGTGTCCTACAGAATAACTGGCATGACCTGAATCAAAGTGTAACATTTAGATGTCTGTTGTTATGACAGTAAGACTGCAAATCAGAATTCTAACTTTTTTTTGGTGTTTGGATGAAAGAGTAAACATAAAGCACATTGGGTTTTTTTGGTAGAATTTCCTCTACTCAGTTCCTTCTTGGGTACACTTTTTTCATGTGGTTGATGAAAACTGATACATGAATTAGGTAGATTACATTTACCTTATTCTTGATTGGATTATATTGCAGAAGAGCTAAAGAACCAACTTTGGGAAGTCTTTCTAGAACTTGATGTCTTCAACATATAGTTGACACCATAATGGTAAAGATGAGAAGGGATTAATCTAGTTTTTTTAAGAGCTAACATGTGATTCTTCCTAGTCTTCTCTATTCTTCCTACAATCTGGCATTTTAATTCTGCTGAAAATATGAGGTATTTGCATGGTGACTTGGCTTATCAGATTTCTCAATTAAAAGACCAGTTCCATTGGTTATCTGGATTTTTTTTGCCCCAAATACTCAAAGGCTTTAACTCTGACCTTTTTTTTGGGTATTGATTACATGAATGTCAGATACTGCGTTTAATCTTTGATGTACTGAAATGATTGAGCTAAAAGTGAACAGTTTGGCATGAGTACTTAGAGCATGGTGATGCTGTAAAAACAACACTTTTGTGAGTTGTTAATATTTGCTGTTTTCTTATCCTTCACTGAGAATGGAATGTTATTGTTGGTACACATGATATGGTAAGCAAGGGCAGTTGAAATATACAAAAATTGTGGGGGAGAACAGAGGGCTATCTAGGGCGTCTGTTGTCTCAATTTGTTAAAGTAATTACTTGTTCCTGAATACAAAGTAAGGTATAATTTGTATAGCTGGACATACACTGTGCAGTATGGTTTTCTGAAACTGCGATTACGACAGCATTTATATTTGAACGATGTCTATTAAAATGCTCTCTATCAAGACATGAAACTTCAAAAAAGTGGAATGTAGCAGGGTGGGCAAAAAAATGTGCTAATGTCTTCCCTGCATTGTTCACAGAATTGTGTCTAACAATTGCAGTATATTTGAGCAGTATATTTGCTATTCACTATGGAAATGTTAGGGTAGAAACAACTGTAGTCTCATATGCATGAATAAAATACAATTTATTGGATTCATGTTCTTTTTAGGCCACTAATAAAATTTTGTAGGCAATTGTTTTTGAATAATAATACTATTGCACTTTGCAGTAATTTTGGGCATATATTGAACAGAGATAATGACTGTATCTAAAGTCTAACATGTAAAAAATTTGAATTATTTTAATTTGATACCATAGTTTTATAAACAACCTTGTCACTATTGCATTTAAGTTTCATTTTATATTTTGTGACTATTTGCATGGGGTGGTTTTGCATTTATTTTATTTTTCTGAAAAGGTAATCTAATTCTCAAGCCTTCCCTCTTTGCAAATATCCACACCGTGGTGATTCTGGATGCTATAATAAAATTATAGATTCTAATGAATGAACACTTAAAAGAAAACAGATGCAAATATCTCTGCATCCACCATCCTGTGGGGATGGATGTGGGGACAATTACAAATTTATCTGCATTGCTCTCTGAAATCAAACTACACAAAGTGCTGGATTCTGCACCGGGAATGAGGTGACTCTGGCTATGTGTATAGACTGGGGAATGAGATGCTGGAGAGCAGTGCCATGGAAAGTGACCTGGTGGTCCTGGTCATGGTGAGTTAAACATGAGCCAGCAGTGCCCTGGCAGCCAAGAGGGCCACCCGTGTTCTGAAGGGCATCAGGCTCAGCATCGCCAGCTGGGCAAGGGAGGGGATTGTCCCGCTCTGCTCTGCACTGGGGCGGCCTCACCTCGAGTGCTGGGGGCAGCTCTGGGTGCCACAACACAGAAAAGCCATTGAGCTGTTAGAGAGTGTCCAAAGGAGGGCACGAGGATGGTGAAGGGCCTTGAGGGGAAGCCGTGTGAGGAGTGGCTGAGGGCACTTGGTCTGTTCAGCCTGGAGAAGAGGAGACTGAGGGGAGACTTCATCACAGTCTACAACGTTTTGTGAGGGGAAGACGAGGGGCAGACACTGATCTCTTCTCTCTTGTGACCAGTAACAGGACTTGAGGGAATGGCCTGAAGTTGTGCCAGGGGTTGTTTAGGTTGGACATCAGGATAAGGTTTTTCACCCAGAGAGTGGCTGGGCACTGGAACAGGCTCCCCAGGGAAGTGGTCACAGTACCAAGTCTGTCTGATTTCAGTAAGCATTTGGACAATACTCTCAAGCACATGGTGTGACTCTTGAGGTGTCCTGAACAGGGCCAGGAATTGAGTCAATGATCCTTGTGGGTCCCTTGCAACTTAGCATATTCTATGATTCTATGGTTCTATGATTCTGTGAAATCTCAGGATAGTTGCCAGCCCTCCTACAGTTCAGTGGTCTAGATCAGAAATTAAATGGACCACTTGGGAAAATTTGTAGCTTCACTTTTGAAGTAATAAAATGCAACTTATTTCTGTTGATTTTATAAAGCTGTTTAAGGTAATTCTATACAGTAGGTATGGCACTTTCTAGTGCTTGTTCACAAAGAAGAATTCTTACTATGTCAAATATCAACCAATTGAGTTTCGCCCCTTAAAAAATAATGTAAAACTGTTTACAAGTTATGGTTCTTTATTCAAGTAACTTTTTTGTGAGGTTTTTTGTGTGCTTTGATGTCATTTTGCTATCAAACTAAATTCACACATTTTTGGTCCTTACCTCAATCAAGAATGACTAGATGCAGGCAGAGATCATCAGCCTGTCACAGCTTTTGTTCATTCTGTGTGTGAAAGTAATTAGTGCTGCCTAATTGAACATGTGCTAATTTGAATCTGAAACTGTACTTTACCATATCAGATTTCTCAATATAATTTGGGTAACATTCTGACTATTTTTTCATTGAATATTATAGCCTTCAGCTTTGCAGTCAATCCATAGCAGTTCCTTTCTGTCACTCCTTCCTCCTCACACTTTTCGTCTCCCTCAGTGTGTGTGCTCTCCACAGGCTGCAGCTCCCTTCTGGGCATATTCACAGGGAACACACAACAAATCTTGCAGTTCACTCTCTACCAAAACCTTGACATGAACCTGGCAGAGCATATATCACATATGGCGAGACCTTCTCTCTCTCTGCAACTACCTGAAAAGAGATTATAGTGAGGTGGGTGTTGGTTTCTTCTCCCAAATAACAAGCAACAGACAGGACAAGAGGAAATGGCCCTCAAGATGTGCTTCAATGAGAGATTTAGATTGGAAAATTTCTTCACCAAAAGGTCTGTCAGGCAGTGGAACAGGCTGCCCAGGAAAGTGGTTGAGTCACCATCCCAGGAGGTATTTAAAAGACCTGTAGATAGGGAGCCTGGGGATGTTGTTTAGTGGTGGACTTGGCAGTGTTAAGTGTCCAGTTAGACTTGATTGTCTTTGAGGTCCTTTCCAATGTAAACAGGTCTGTGATGATCCTTGTGCTAATGTTTCTGTTCTTAAAGATTACGCTTTACATACAAAAAGTAGATAAATGATAAAGTAGATGAAAAAGAGGCACTCTTGCTGGGTATCTCTTAAGCTTCAGTCCTGATCCTAAGGGCCTCTTTCTGAATGTGGAAATGACAGAGGGTTGTTGCCTTTATTTTTATCCATTTCATTACCTGATGGGAATTACTACCTTATTGGAATTATGGCAGTCCACAGTCTTCCAAGCATGGAGTACTGAGAGAGGCAAAGGCACCTGCCTATAACTAAGGTGAAATAGTAAAAATGATAAGAAAAACTGAGAAGTCCCCATTAACCTGATGGTTTTCTACAGATAATATGTTAACATCTGTTCTTTATTATTAGTATTGTTTGCTACTAAATGGCAGTGTTGTATTTTTAAAATTTGAATGCTTGCCTTTCACAGTGTCAAAGTTTAATAGATCCATGTTGAATTAAAACCACTTAGAGAGTTTGAGAGCACCTGAGTATAGATGTGTAATGAAAATGTTTATGGTACAAAAATGGGATTATGTTTAAATTACATATCTCAAGAGCATGAATCCCAGAAATAATGAAATGCTACTTGGCTTAAGTATGATCATGAGAATGTATAAATCTTCTGTGACAAAGTGGTTGGATATTCCGGCATGAATGAAACATCTGAATAGTTCTGCTTAGCAGAGATTGTTGTAGTTGTCACACTAAATGGATTATAAAGGCCTGCAATACCTGCTGCATGCCAAAACTAAAGCTGATTCGTAAGAGAAGCAAGTATTGCAAGTATTTATCTTATAGAGTTCAAGACCATAGTTGTATTTTACAGCCTAACTTTTAAATTGTGTCATCTGTTTGAGCTTCGTGTTAGCTGCTGGCCATGTCTAGCAGATAAAAAAATTTGTATTGATGTATTTATAGAAAGAGAAATTGATTATCTTACTTTTCATTATTGCAATAAAATCTTACCTGGATTGAAGTGGATTACTACAACTGTAAATGATATAAATTGATTTCTCTTGGGAATTCCAGCATTTTCTAAAGTCTGGAAAGTTCTAATGAAAGTACCGGAAATGTCATGATGTCTGTATAAAGGATTTTCCTTCAGCATAGTCTTTATAGAGGATATTCCTTCAATTACTTGAAATCATTCTGTTTTAAGAATAAGAGCAACTAAAGGCCATCGTTGGCTGTTGATATTCATTACATATGTACTATAGAATTACAGAATACCAGTGTGGAAGGGGACTTCAGGGATCATCTGGTCCTAATTTTTTTGGCAAAACCACAGTCTAGACTCCCTGTTCAGCCAAATCTTAAATGTCCAGTGTTGGGGAAGTCATGGAAGTAACACTTGGGGGGAATTAAAGGGATGGAAGAGGAAAGACTAGGAGAGTTGAGATTGTTCGTCCTGGAAAAGAGATGAGCTAATTGCAGCCTTCGAGTACAGGAAGGGAGCCTACAAGACAGGTGGAGAGAGACTATTTACAATGGCATTTAGTGACAGAACAAGGGGGAATGGATTCAAACTGAAAGAAAGTAGGTTTAGATTAGATATTAGGAAGAAATTCTTTACTGTGAGGGTGGTGAGGCACTGGGACATATTGCCCAGAGAAGCTGTGGATGTCCTGTCTCTGGATGTGTTCAAGGCCAGGTTGGAGGGGGCTCTGAGCAACCTGGTCTAGTGGGAGGTATCCCAGCTCATAGCAGGGAGGCTGGAACTAGATGATGTTTAAGGTCCCTTCCAACCCAAGCCACTCTGTGATTCTGTGATGGTTCTATGATCCTTGGATGAGTGCTCATTGAAAACCATTGTTTTCAACTGCATTGTATTTTGAAGACTAAAATATCAGTTGTGGTGTTCATAATATGAACTTAAAGTGCTTCATAATCAATATGGATTTGGATTAGCTTTAAGAATTCTTTTTTTTTTAATCCTTTAAGAGTGTTAATGATTTAAAATCTCATCTATCTCAGAATTAGGATAGTTTCCTCTTTGAAGACTTGGGTTCTCAAGGGAAACATGAAAATAAGGACCAGTTTTCTAGGTTTAAGCCTTGAGTAATGAGATAGCCCTTTGTGTTTGGTTTTATGTAGCAAGATTCTTGGTTAAACTAAACTGACACCAAATTACTGTAGTGTAAGTAAGGTTTAAAAAAATAGTGGGCAGAGAAGTTTCCATGTACTTCTGTTTGCCACAGGCTTATCTTACAGATTTCCTGTTTCTATTTACAATTCTTTTCCTGTTCATTTTGGAAAGATCATTATGTTTTGGGTTTGTTTGTTTGTTTGTGTGTTTGTTCTTTGTAGTAAATGATGTTGACAGTAATGAAACACATAGTGTTGAATCAGTCTGCACTGTTTGCTCAAGGGAGGGGGCTGGCAGTGAGAGTGGTCACATGGTGGAATACTGTCTCTCAGCTTATTGGCACACTGAATTCCATTCCACTTTCATTTCACATGCATCCTGTATATCCCATTTGAGTCTTAATCTCAGGATCTCCATGTCTTTTGCACTGCAATCCTGCCTGAACGTAGCATTCTTAAAATAGCGTTTTCACATATTTCCTCAGAGAGTGCTAATGGAGTGCAGGTTTAAGTACACCTAGTATGTATCAACTCAAAATCCATTATGAACCATTTCTTTCTTCCCTAGTCCTCCCCACTCCTACCACTGCTTCTCCCTACAAATACACATTTTTGCTTGCTTTTTGGAGAAGTGGTGCAGGTGCCCAGTTCCTGGAACTTAAAAGCTCCAGGTGACAGTGACAATAGGAATTCCTCAGTGTAAACATACATATTTGCAGTGTGCCTGTGTCCATGTCCATGATCTTACACCTAGTGGATCTTGATAGGTATCATGAAGAGCCCACTTTTTGTGCTGGCAATTGTTAATCCCATTCTGATACACCTAAGATGTACTGGCTTCTCTTTCCACTTCACATGGTGTTTCAACTGCATATTTCTCTTTTTGTCCTACCAAATCAGTTACTCCTTATAACCTCTGAGCTACTGTGCAGAATTAATTTCTTATTCTATGTCACATGCTTCAGACAGTCAACCCTTGCTTTATATTTCTTCATGCTTTCTGATTGAGGCGATTCTGAAGACTCTGTGATGATACCGCTGAGATAAGTAATGCGGTCTTTGTTACAAGGCTAGCCTTTTCTTGGGTTCTCCCCTACCAGTCTACTTGACTACTCCACTCTGGTGAGACCCCATCTGGAGTACTGTGTCCAGCTCTGGAGCCCTTAACACAGAAAAGATGTGGACCATGGACATGTTGGAATGAGTCCAGAGGAAGGCCATGGTCAGAGGGCTGGCCACATCTCTTATGGAAAAGGCTGAAGGAGTTGGGGTTGTTCAGTCTGGAGAAGAGAAAGCTCCAAGGAAGACCTTATGGAAGCCTTTCAGTACCTGAAGGGGGTTTCAAGAAAGCTGGAGAGGGACTTTTGCAAGTGCTTGTAGTGATAGGACAAGGGGAATGGTCTTAAACTGGAAGAGAGTAGGTTTAGATTGGATATTAGGAATAAATTATTTACCTTGATGGAGGTGAGGCACAGAAACAGGTTGCCTACAGAAACTGTGGCTGCCCCATCCCTGGAGTGTTCAAGGCCAGACTGGTTTGGGCTTGGTTTTTGAGACTTGGAGTACTATTTAAATGCCAATATCTTTTACAGATTTTTATAGACTAACATACAATGTTGTCCTGCAAAAACTTCAGGAGTTTCCATATACATTAACTGTACACTTAATACACAGTAGTTATTCCTGTGGTACCATTGACAAATGTAGAAGTCAACAGGAAGGAAGAAGAGAATGTGAAAGTATGGCAACTATAACTGTAGCAGTTGGTAGAAGTAGTAATTTAAAAAAAGGATCAATTGAGATGATAACATTTTCAAAAATGTCCTGTAGGTGTGGACTGTGAATTGCTAATATTCTCTATATATACAAGGTTAAAAATGGGATAATTGCTGATGTTCTCTATATATACAAGGTTAAAAATGGGATAATTGCAGTAATTTTATGCCAAGTGTTTGAACAAATTTTGGTAGAATAAATATATTAAATTTTGGTAAACAATTCAAAACATCTTTGGTTCCAATAGACATTACACTAGTGATTAAACATTGGAAAATATATGATATATTACTTTATTCAGCTTTCATTGATTACTTTTGTGGGTGCTTTTTGACTGCCCCCACTTAGAAGCTAGGGGAGCACAAACAACTTCTGAGGTGTTGGAAGGAGAAAGTGATAGCTGAGAAAGGGACATTTTAAGTAAAATTTGGTGGAGATGAGTGGGAGCTAGTATCTGAAGGTATGTGTATGTCATGAAAATTTTCAATAATTATTTTAATTTTGTGTTTCTGTGCATTGAAGGTATCCTGAATTAGCAACTGTGTGCAGAAATCCCAATACTCTAATTTTGTATCCTGGAGCTGAAGCAACCAATTTGGAAGAAGTTGCAGTGGTGTCTTCTAGTCCATCTGTTATGATCATCATCGATGGAACATGGAGTCAGGCTAAAGATATATTTTACAAAAATTCTCTCTTCCGCCTTCCCAAGCAGGTGAGTATGTAGAATAAAAATTTTAAGTTTGTCTAATAAATGCTTACTTCTGATCAATCAGAAGGGAGTGGTTTTCTGACAATGTAATCAGCTAACAAGAGAAAGACAGCTTGAGCAATTATATAAAGCAATCTGTGAGATTGGAAGAAAGGTGATTGTAAATATTGAGCGTTTCCACTTTCTTGCTTGAAATTTGTTTTTGTTTGGTTTTGAGTTAGTGTATGTAACTTCATAGTGAGTCATTGTTCTGCAAAATTGAAAACTAATTTGTGTAGAAAATTTTAGTGTCTTTTTTAAGGTGTTAGAATACATAGATTGAAATAAGCATTTCTTTTCCCCTGCTTAAGTGTTTTTCATTGCAGAAATAGGAAAGCAGGAAGTTGAATTTTGTAGCCTCCTACAAAAGCATCACACTTTTCTAACATGTGTGGTCTCCACCATATTAAAAATTCTGTCTCAGCAAACGTGTGGCAAATACTGCTTAACTGGTTGCATGAACAATAATTTTGTATCTCTTTCTTAAGTATTTCCACAAGACTAGGATTATGTGTCTAGGTGTAATTTTTTGACAAAGCTGCCATTTCCATGCAGGGACATTATTGAAAGTGTATTTAAGAAAAAGTATTAATACCAACAGTTTTACTAATGGAAAAAATAGTTCTCTTCATCATTGGATCATAATTAGTATCTCTGAGGCTGTTAAAATGTTTATTTTATTAAAATAATGGACAGCAAACTTCTGGATCATTTTACCTACAAATAATGCTTTTAAAATTATCAAATGCTGCCTAATGCAAATTGGAACTAATAAAGACTTTGAAGTGATAGAACAAGTGGAAATAATGTATTGAAAATATACTAAGATACTACAACAAAAAAGTCTTGGAAAATTGAGCAGTAGTATTGCCTATGATGCATGAAACTTTATTTAACACAATTATTAATGATATATAAATAATTAATGTATATTTAAAAAAAAATCCAATAAAACCCAGTTTGTTACTTTACTTTAGATTTACTTTACTGTTGCATTAGATTTCCCAAAGATACTAAAATGTATCTGTGCACTACAGGAAATGAAAAAAACATTTCATGTTTACAAACAAATGTGTTCCTACCATAGGAGGTTATTACACCAGAAAGACTAGGTATAGATCACATCTACATGTGATTTTATAGATACCTAATTTACCCATAACTGTTTCCTGTATTTTAAGGTGTGTTGTACAAAATTTCATAGCTGTAGGAGCAAATGTAGGTGTAGTATCTATAACCCTCTGTACACGAACATGGATAAAAACGCGTAACGATGTGACAGCCTGGAGAGCCGCTTTTCCGGATGGAAGTTGTTGACTGGGTACTGTGTACCTTCACTCCCTGCAGTGGGCACCTCTGTACAGGGTGTAAGACTTTGCAGAAGTGAACGACTGGATATGGGTTGTCACTGGGGTGAGTCACAGACTTCCTTGCTGAGAAAATTCAGAGGCATTGATTTATGAAACAGTGATGCAAAGGATCACACTTCAAGCTCTAGGGAAAAACATCAGCAGACAACAGGAATATAAAAAACATTCTTCGGAGATTTGCTTCTTTGTGCATACTTGAATTCTGCCTTGCATCGATTGCAATCTTTAACAGTTGCAGTTATTAATCAACACTCTACTTTTTATCTGGTCCTTTTTTTTAAGGAAAGGTATATTCTGCCATCCTTACCCTTCTTTTTTTATTGGAATTGCATTGCTACTCTTATTTTGAAGGGTTTAAATTCTTAGTGTTTCTGGCTTTTTACTGTTTCTATATTATTTCTTGTTTTCTGCATCATAGTTCATATTTAAATACTCTCTAAATGGTTCTCTATTTGAAAAGAGTTTTTGCTGGTCATATGTTGAAACTTTGGTTTGATACTGCAATTTTGTGAGAAGAAAGTGAGTAGAATATCATTATATTTGAAATTCACGAAGGCGGGCTTTGGCCCCGGAGAGAGAATGAGGTGAAATATGACAACAGCTAAATAGATGAGATGTTGAAGAAGATGTGATTCCTGTGGGCATTATCTGTAATATAAAAAGAAACTAAAATTATTCAATAAATGGTGATTTGAGCTTTTAATCAATATTCTGGAGGTAGAAAAGAGCTATTTTAGTAATGAAGAGGTTAGCAATTCTTAATTGCAAGATGTACTACAAAGACACAGTAGATTGGAGGCATTGAAAGGAATATTTAATTGTATTACTTTACAGCTTTGCTGATTTTGGGTAATACAAACTGCTATGTTGAATGATTTTCAAGATACCGCAGGATATTTTAATAAACTTTGGTGTTGTTTTAAATTAGTATGAAAATCTTGAGATCTTCAATAAAAGCTCTTTTAATTAACAGCTCAGTCAGCAGAGCATTTTTCTTTGAAAAAAATGTTAAAAGAAATTTAAATTGTGGTCTTCCAGAAAGCCACAGAGGAGATATATTTATTAATCTAACATATTTAACTATCAGAAAGATGTAAATTTATGTCTTGATATAGAATCATTCTTATTGTCTGGAATTTTTTCATAAATTACAAAGCATGAGCTTGGAGAAACTTTATAGCAAAAACTTATGAGGCACGGAGCTTAAGATGACTTTACAGAATCACAGAATCAACTAGATTGGAAAAGACCTTTGAGGTCATCGAGTCCAACCTGTGACAGAACACCTTGTCAACTTGGTGGCACTGATGCCGAGCACCACATTCAGTTTTTTCTTAAACACCTTCAGGGATGGTGACTCCACTACCTTCCTGAGCAACCCATTCCAATCCCCAATCACCCTTTCTGTGAAGAAATTCCTCCTAATGTTCAGCCTAAACCTCCCCTAGGGCAGCTTAAGACTGTGTCCCCTTGTTACATTTTTAATTGCAGGGGGTGAAGAGATGGAGCCCTACCTGGCTACAATATCCTTTCAGGGAGTTGTAGACAGTGATAAGGTCTCCCCTGAGCTGCCTCTTCTCTAGGCTGAACACCCCCAGCTCCCTCAGCTCTTCCTCCTAGAACTTTAGTAGTCTTTAATATGATTACGTTGATTACGTATGGTACTCTGTGAACTGGCATCCTCTGGAGAAGCACATTATCCCTGGATGTTTTGCACAGCCACGACTGACAAAGAGGTTGCACACTGTGGGCTTTCTTTCAACAGCTGCTGTTGCAAAGGGGATACAAAGAAGGTAATCAGTTACCTTGGAGGAGTTGATGCAATTAGTTTGAGAGAAGAACTAGATGGTTGGCACAGGTCATGTGGTGGTGTATTGTATGAAGCAATCGCAGACCACTGTGGGTGAAGCTGCTTCTGTTTATGAGGAGATAAGCCCAGCATTGTGGGAAGACATGACTAAACGCCCCACTTTTGGCCTTCTGCTCCTTCAGCACCAAATAAGAATTGAAAAAGTTAACCTACCGACAAACACATATGTAAAAAGTAGACAATCTGTCCCAAGTGCTTACTGTTTTATCAGAAGTAGGTAATACAGAAATAATTTTTATTTATGGATAAGTATTTCTGGACCACTGTTGTAAATCCAGGAATCTGCTATCCCAAACCTGAATTAATTATTTCTATCGCCTGATAATTGTTTTCCTTTTTTAAAGACCCAGTGAAAATCTTTAGGTCGTCATGCTGGATTGCTGTGGAAAATAAATATTCATCTCTTAAAAATATTGAATAGTGCTACACAGTTGGTTGTTTGCTTTGTTGGTCGTTTTTGGGAGGGGATGGGAAATGGGAAATAAAGAGAGAGAAAGTTTACAGGCACTTTCTGGATAGTGTGGTTTACTTCTTTCTTACTATTTTTGCCATCTTCCTGGTCTTGTGACTGCCCAAAGTACAGCCAGATGAGGACAGGAGGATCCCTGCCTGGCCTGCAGCTTCGTCTTTCCCCACTCTTGGGGTGGTTTGGGGTTATCTTGCTGTGGCCTTGAGGCAAAGCTGGGTTCCAGGGCTGAATGTGGTGGGACCTGAGGAAGCATGTGATTGTTCTGAGGCTTTGATGGGCTTTGCACTGAGCCCTGTGCCCACTAGAGGGGAGACTGGTCGTCTTTTAGATGAAGGCTTTAAACACCTTGTTTGCTGTATGTGTTTGCCCCCCACCCTGGACCCCCAAGATCCCACGCTTGTCCCAGGGGTACAGTGCTGCTTTCTGTGTGAGGCCATGTCCGTGAGTCCTGCAAGCACGCATCTGTCCTTGCTCACATGTCATCTCGTCTGCTTACCCCTGGGGAGGGAGACAATAGAGTCCTCCCCTTGCCTTGTCTGCCCTGCTGGCAGTGACTCAGCCCTGGGGGTGGCTCAGCACCCTTCAGGGCACACTGGCTCTGGTTTGGGGCTCAGCAGAGCTTTTGCACCTCTTGGATCCCATTTTTTTCTGGTGCCCCATGTGCTCCTTCCTCAGAGGATAGGAATTTTGGGTCAAGAATGATACATACTAGTGTGTGAGGTGAGACTGAGCAGCAGTGGCACCGGGAGCTGCACCATGCCATGCTGATGCCAAGGGGACTGTCTCTGCCTAGGTTCTGGAGCAGCTCTTACCACCCCTGTGTCATCACATTTTATTTTGAGAATTTTGGGGGGTAGGGAGAAGAATTCATATTCTGATATTCAGGTACTAATAAATAGTTTTAGGTGAATGTAGAATGGTGTATGAAAACTGTATTTCCCTCTAATTTTTAGCTTAGGCATCAGCATCAGTCTAGCTAACAGTCAAGAAAAATTCACTTTTAGATAGTCAGGAATGGGGCATAAAGTGTAGTTCACTGTTAATTCTTTTGTTTTTTCTTCCTGTGTTGTTATGCATAACGTTTTTACCTAATAATCTGTAATGCCTTGACATGTAGTGACAAAATACTTTGTAAATATCTCAGGAGACTATATAATATTTTCATGAAATTAGTGTTCCAATTTTAATGTTACCATTTGCACAGATTGTTTAACTTCTTGTTTCTGCCTTAACTCACTGTTAGTCTGAATGGTGTCCCTGCTTGTGCATGAGTGGGGTCAGTTTGAGGTTGGCGAAAGCTTTATATTCACTGTTACTCTAATTCTTTGTTGAGCACTCTTCTGCTACTTAATGGGCATAATAATGTCAGCAGCATTGTACCAGCAAATCATCCTGTTTATGCATTCATCACAGCGTTGCTGTTATTCATGTATTCAATACCTCATTTTCCTTTCCCATCATGCCTTCACAATTTCTGACACATTTATTCTTTTTTTCCTTATACTTTCTTTGTTACATGAAAATTGGTATCATCAGCTGAAATCTGGTTTCTTAAAGCAAATTTTTAACCTTTGAGCTTTACTGTTCAGTTCAGCTTGCACTGTGTGCTTAAACCTGGTAGACTAGTCGTGAGCGGTTGTGAATGTATGCTTGTATTGTCAAGCACTGGTTCTCAAGCAAGCTGATATTTTGATATCCAACTTAAGATTATGCTTGTGATGTCTCTTGGTCTTCCTATCTCTCCCTTCTCACCCTTCCATCCCTGAGGTGGAATTTATTTTGTAATCAGCTGTCTTGGAGCCCAAGACGTCACTTTTAAACATTTTAAGAGCTCTGTCTGCAGTCTTGCTTGAGCTTTTAAAAAATAAGAGGTAGTTTTGAGATCAGGGAATCATCAGTAAATCTGACTTACTGTAACTACTGTTCTAACAGTTGAAAATAATATGTATATTTCTTCTCCTGCAAGAGAATTCAGAGTTCCAAGTACCATATTGAGAATAAATAGCAGAACCACCCAGAAACTGCAAGAATGTATGTGTACAGGCTTTGATTGTTATTCAAAGGTTTTGACAAACACCGTCTCTGCTGTCATTTTAGTGAACATTTAGAGGTTTGGAGGCTAGAGTTTTTTATCAATATCGAGAGTGTCTAGTTGCAGCAACGCTTGTAGAAAAACAACCTTTAATAGTCAGAAATTATTTCAACTGATGCAAAGCAGGCTTTCTATATGAGCATTTTTAGTGATGGCCATGTAATTTAAAATTGTAATTATAATTTTGTTGATCTGTTCACCTATCTGCATCAGAAAAGGTGCTAATATCCTCTGTGTTAGACTGCATGATGTGTATATAAGGTCATGCATAATTTTCTAAGGAGGAAAAGTCCTTCCTCAAATGCTCTAAATTTTCAGGGCACTTCATGCAAAGGAAGTTCTTGAAATAATGATGAAGTATCCAGAATGAACTTTTGGCCACAAAATTTATGTTTGGCTCTAGAATTGTCGGTTTTCTGAGGATAGTCATGTCTCATTGCCTTCTCACCCAGTCAACAGTGAAGACTCAAGAAGTCTGAACATCACAGTCTAAGATTATTACAGTTCCTAGTTATTGCTTGAGTACTGCATATTGTTGGCTGTGTTTCTGCTTATCCTTTCACATGTCTAGGTGGACCGCAGTAATACCTGTACCAATTATAATTTAATGGGAAATCTGAATAAGAATAGGGTTAGGAGATCCAGGGATATATATGCAGTATTGGTCTAGCTCAGTGCAGCTGTTGAAAACAGATGACATATCTCACAAGTTTACTGGAGCTGTTTACCCACCTGCTTCATGGCTTCTTCAGAAGTCATCTGACAGAGGCAGTGTGCAGAGGTCACTTTTTGCAGGTCCCTCACCAAATACCCTCAATAAAACTATGTGTCATAAGAAGAAATGTTATCTTGTATAGAAAATGCTAAACAAGGCATTAGTAACTGGTCTGTTTTCATAGTGATTGTAATTTTATTTTACGGTTTGTAGAGAAGTTGTTAATGGAGCCTGCATTGGATGCATGTTGTTCAGCATAGTCTGAAGCAATACTGAAGGTACGCTAATTAAGTGACAAAATGTCGTCATGACATTAAATTATTTAAACTGGTAGTGACAACTCTATGGAGAGTTGTATAAGGAGTGTGAAGCTGTGTAATGCTGGACATTAACACAGCACAGGATATTCACTGTAGATAAATGTTAATGACAGCATATAAAAAACCCACTCCCCCTTTTTTTTTTTGAAAAGCTCTTAACTGGGCACTTTACTTGTCAGCAATGAGATTTTGGGGTTATAATAACAAATTTGATGAAAACCTCAATTCAGTGCCCAAGAGCTAGATGCACATCTGCTTGCTTGAATGCATGCCTGCTGTCCCTTTCAGGCGCAGAGGCCTCCTATTAAAAAAACTGCACAAAAATTCACAAACTAGAAGGGAGCTCAGGCATCTAACTACATTATCTGTGTACATTTTGGACTTTACATACACAGAAGACAATATTTCAAATCCTGAGCCAGATTTGGAATTGTTAAATTGTCAGGCACCTAGGCAATACCATTGATGACGAGATTTTTTCTGCTTTGAAATCTTTGCACCAAATACACCTTGAACACTTCTTCTAGTAATACAAATTGAAAAACTGTTTGTTGGTCCAGTACAGAAATTCTTTTAACTGTTAATTGGAACGGAGATTCCAATTTGTTGACCTTCTGTTTAGTAGTAGTAATCGAATCTGATGATAGATTAACTTTATACAAGACTCTTAACATGCAGTCTTTGTAGACTTACTTCCATGACATGTAAAATAATACCTGTAAAGCCCCCCAAAAATGGCTTCACAAGCCTCTTAAAAGGGCTCGCACTTTTTCATGTACTTGGAGTTAGACACATGGGAGAAATACTGACAAGACATTCTCAAGAGGTCAAACAACAAAAAAAGCTTTAATGGCAACTTCAGAAAACCAGAGAACTCTGGTAAAAGTTTAAAGCAATACACAATCAATATAAAACACTTCACAAAACATTAACTTGGTACCCTATTCAACTTAGCAGGCTCCAAGCCCATCCAGTTTTAAGTTTCTCGAAACTCCAAGAAGAGGAAATTAGAAGAAGAAAGAGAGAAAGAAAAGCTGTAGAAAAGAACAAACGTAGCTACTACTCCTGGTTCCGGTGGTGTTCAGCTGATAGAAAGTCCAATGGGAAATAGAGTCAAGACCTGTGCTTGCCTCATGCCCTAGCTAAACTACCCTTTGGCTTCCCTGGCCCTTTCCCCAGGTGGGGCTTCCAGTCATCTGGCCACTCTGGGACAAGATTGGGGCTCCAGTATTGGAGTATTGCCTCTGGTGTGCCAGGGATTGATGGCCAGCACAGAGCTGGGATGCAGGCCTGGGGTGGGTGTGCAGGGCAGGGTATTGCCTCACCAAAGGCAAGGCCTGACCTCCCCTTTTCCCCACACATGTGCCCAAAATGTTCCAGCTAACAATCAGCCCAATCTCCTGGATACCCTCTCCAGCATTTATTTGTACCCTAGTTCACTGTGGTTCACCTTGCCTGCTTTTTACTGCTGTGGTGATTAGTTCACGGTCTTCTGTAGTGTATACAAAAATTTGTCTTGCAAATTGCAGAAGCATAGGATGGTTTGAGTTGGAAGGGATCTTAAAAACCATCTAGTTCCAATCTCTTCTACGATGGAGGGACTACGCCAGTGGACAAGGAAAGGGCTACAGGTGTCATCTATCTGGACTCCTGTAGAACTTTTGGCAGGGTCGCCCACAACATCCTTTTCTCTAACTTGGAGAGAGAGAGATTTGATAGGTAGACTGTTTGATGGATGAGGAAATGTATGGACGGTCATATCCAGAGGGTGGTGGTCAGTGTTCCAATGGGGATCAGTGGCAAGTGGTGCCCTCAGTGGTCTATACTGGGAGCAGTGCTATTTAATGTCTTCAGTAATGACACAGACAAAGGGGTCAAATGCACCCACGGCAAATATGCAGATGACACCAAGCTGAGTGGTGGGATGACACTCCTGAAGGATGGGATGTCATTCAGGGAGACCTGGACAAGCTCAAGAAGTGGACCTTTGGACACCTCATGAGATTCAACAAGGCCAAATGGAGGTGGGGTGGAATAAATGACCCTTTAAAAGTCCCTTCCGATTAAACTATTCTATGATTCTATGAAAATAAATAAATAAAAAACCCTGAGGTTTTTATGTCTTCCTGTGTGTGGTGGGCTTTCAGCTCAGGTATCCTAGCTGAATTTTTCTCAGAATAGTTAAACATTTTCTTAAATTCAGTTTCTGTCGTTTTTCCAATTGAATGTAGGTGTTCTTTGTTGCACAGTGTGACGGGCATGAAACGAACTAGAAAATGTGATCTGCTAGTAGGTGAGGTAAACGCTACTATATTCTTTCTTTCTTAAACATTTTTTTAAGCTGTTTTCTCATATTTATACGAGATCTTAGAAATCCTGTGGTAAAATGCATCATCATAAAGCTGTTAAAATAGACTGTACATTTGCAGCCTGTTAAAGGTAAACATAATGGTTTTGAGGGAAGACCTTCAGGGTGATTTATGAACTTGTTTGTGGCAATAAACAGCAAAGTTTCAAGGTACCACACAAATGTTCTTACTCAGCACTGCATTTGTCAAAGGGTCATTCCTGCTGAGTTTATTTACTCCCTTCTGTCTGACCTTTCTGTGACATTCTCGCTCTGTGCATAAGATGGGTACAGTCTGCTAAACATACTTCTATTTGCAAACAATATAATCAGGTTTTTAAGAACACTTACTGTTAAATTAAAATACCACAGTACTCCAAAAAGCCCCTCAAAATACTTCATTGTCTTCAATACAAAAGAAACGCGTACACCGGTGTTACAGATGACAAGAAACTGTGGTCTTTGACCTCATAAACTGGTTAATTAAAAGCACTGCTGCCACTTCATCGTTGATGTGCTGTCTTCTGAAAAGGCCCTATAAATTTGAAATGTCAAGGTTATATGCTGTCTAGAACTCCAGTCAATGGAAGAGAACTTCAGCAATTTGTCAGGCAGGGGGAGCTTTTCTTATTCTCAGCTTGTGAGAAATGTGGCCCAAATCTGTTACAGTTTGGAAGATGGCGTGATTAAATATTTATGAAACACTTAGGCACTTCTGTTTCTTTTCAGTTGTTCACTGACCATCTTGTAATATGCCTGAGCAGTTGTCAACACAAACTGCTCTCTGAGATTCCAGAGTTTTGATCTCTCGCCAAAGTCAGTCACATCAACATCTGCTTTAAGAATTCTTTGCCAATTTACCTTGTTGCTCATGTCAAAACTTCATGCTGTGCAAAGTGAGTAGCACTTACTGGATTGTGTTTGTGGTTTCTGTGTTGCCTCTGCTGGGTGAGCACGGGTTCACAGATGGTATGGGATGCCTGAGAGTAAGTCTTACCAAGCAGCTTGCTTGAAACGCTATCATCATAGGGTTTCTTTGGGAGAGCATTCTTAACCCTCTTTGGGAATCAGTGAAGAGACATGCAAACTATTCTCAGGACCTCACTGAGCACTAAGAGAGAAAGAACCTGCTCATGGAGTATGGAAAGTGACGTACAAACTCTTGCCACACTTTTTGTTTAAAAGAAAAGAAAAACAAAGTTAAAAAACCCTGTTCCTCTAGGGGTCCACCTGCTTTTCAGTTCAAGTGGTGCTACAGGAGTTACTAGGTAGGAGAGTCCCATGGGCTTCCCCTGAAGGATTAAATGCTAGACAGAAAGTCATAAAATGCCACCTGGTTTAAAGCAAGCTATATGGCAGATGTGATACAATGCAAAAGTGTCAAAAGGTGTAGAACACTGAATTGTAGTTGGCTGTAGGGTCTTCTGTCAGCAGAACTTGCAGCAATACCAGAACTATCAATACAAAATTGGCACCATGCATAGCTACGCAAATGCTGAATTTAATTTCGTTATTTTTCTGTTAATGATGGGTAAAGTAATGAATGAATTGTTGGAGAAACTGTAATGGTTTGAGGTGCATGAATAGTTATATTGTGCTTTTTAACAAAAAGTGAGGTTTGTGATCTAGTCCTTTGCTATATTCAGATAATAAAACTTTATTTGGGAATTTGCTATTTTCAAGCCTAGAGGATTAAAGAAGGAGTAACACTTTGTTTCTGAAAGGATGTTCAAAAATCAGATGAAATTCATTGCTGGGGCAAGCAGTTGTTCTAAAGTGTAATCTGCCATTTAGATAAAGCTTCCTTCTAATGTAGTTAGTGCTCACAGACACAAGTGTAACACAATTCATGTTGTATAGCCAACTGTCTGAATACCTTGAGAGTGGATTACAATTAATGTAAAAGTAGAAATATAAAACAATTCATTCATCTTCACACAGAAAACACCCAGAACAGAAGGAAAAGCAAAATAACAAGAGTCACTGTTGTAATCCGGCTGTATCTTAGTTGACTCTTATTCTGATTGCTCTCTGAATTAATTTTTATAACATCTCCTATTCAATGAGCTCAGGAGATGCAGAGAAAAATACTCTTTTTCATCTCCACAATTATGAGACTTTGGCAAGTGGTTTTATAAGGGCCAAATAATAAGTAGTGCCAAGTAGTAAATGAATTTTTTTACAGTCCCCTTTTCTCTTTATGCTTTCCTCTCTCTGCTTTTGTTACAGTTTACAGTTTGCATGAGAGAGATTCAATACTAAATTTTGCCATAGAACCTAAATAAATGAACAAAGCCCAGTTTAATTCTGCAAGGAAAAGAAGTATGGTCATGAATAAAGAGTGCAGGTGGGCAGGAGACAAATCAGAGCCCAAGGCAACAAAGGCCAGCCATAATGGTTGAAGCAGGGAAAACTGTAGTAAGGCTGGTTCTAGAAAGTATGCATTCAACCATCCAGCCATACTCATGGAAGAAAAATACTGCACTTTCACTGACTTATTCTAAACACATTTCTTATCTATCTGTGTATGACACTGATGATTTTACTAATAATCCCACAGGACAGCCCAGTTATCCTTAGAGGGAAGGAGTCTCTGTGAGCCTGGATAGTAAATTTTTGTTTGTGCATTATATTGGGGTTTTTTTCCTAATTGTGCAATTCTTGGTGTAGCAAGAAAACTTGTTTTCATTAAGTAAGTAGCTTATAACCTATTTTGTGTATGATGACTTGTAAGATAAACATAATCATAACAGCTGTTAACATATTGTGAAATGTTTGATGTGTTCAGGTTTTTGCTGCTTTCTTATTACAACCAAAACATTAAAAAAATATTTCAGACTCTAGACAATAAAATGTTTTACGCTAGGACTGGCAGAAACTGCTGTTTGAGAAGACTGAGATCAGAGGGAGAGAACTGTGAATTATTTTGGGTCAAGATTGCCGGCACAATTGAGATATGATGCTGAACAATCAACAGCATTCCTTCCTTCTGACATTTGGGTTAATTCGAATGACATTGGTCATTTGGTTATTGACATTTTTCTGGTCATAAGTATGTATTTATTACCTCTCAATACAGTAACATTTTTTTTGTGACTGAAAGGTGTGAGATGATTTACCAGATGTCAGAAGTGTCTACTTCTTTACTTTTGGCAGGAGCTTTGCTTTTATTTTTTCTGTTTCTTTCATAATTGTTGTCAAACCCTTTGACAAACATCTGAATATCCAGCTGCTAGAAGAATCCAGGAGCAGTTGCAAATATTGTACCACTGTACCCATGCTGATGTTCTCGTGGGATATGAACATTTTATAAAAAGTAAACTAGAAATATGTTTCATTTTGATTGAATTTGCTTTCAAATAGCTAGATTAATTGAAGACTTTCTTATCCTTTTAGTCTTTCTTTTCATGTTTCCTTGTGCCCTTTCCAAAATTATTCTCAGGAGCTTCTTCCACTGCTTTTCCCCTGTCCAAGGAGGTGCCTACTGCTATTCACATACAGTAAGAAAACATGAAATCACACAAAGCAAAAATAATTAGTAGGTTCCAAAGAACAGTGTCATTGCATTGATGCTACATTTTGACACTGAGGTATTTAATTTTCCTTTTCAATTTTCTCATATTTGCAGGTAATTATAGTTAAATGGCTGTGACAATACACGTAATTAATTTTTCTTCCTCCATTTCATGACCCCATTCTCTACATTCATACTCTGCTCACTGACTGAATTTACTTGCAGCACTTTCCTGTTTTATTAATTATTAAAAGAATGGTGCTGCATAAAATATTGAACTGTTGGCTGACATTAATTTTTAAATGTAAGCAGAGCAAGAGAGATATTAACCAGAAGTAACTTCTAGATTTTTTTCTTCTCTAAATACAAAAAAATTACAATGCATGGAAATTAGCTGGAAATGCATAGTCATTTTACGAAGTGCCAGGTATAGCCTATAGGACTTGCACTTAAATATAATTATTTTTACATAACTTAATGGCAGTATAAAATTATTTCATTCCTTAGTTATAGGTAAAATCATGCAATTTCAGAAACTGAGACCATAACCAGATGGTATTGCAATTATTTGTGCAGAATACATAGTCCAGATATTCCTAGGTCAGTCCCATCTTCTGTAATGTCTTATCTGTGAGGATTTTCCTTTCCTTACAGTTTTACTGTCTGTTAGCTCTTAGGTTTTTGGACATTTGAATCTGCCTCATGCTGTGTTCTTTTACAAGAGTTAGAACTGTTACTTTTAGGTTAGAACTACAGCTCGTCTGCTCTTGGACTTTATTTCAGTTACCTGTTTTAACTGAAGACAGATTAATCTATTTGCTTTCTTTAAGGATAGTAAGGCCTCCTGATTGTTTGTTTTTTGCTTCTTGTGTTTGTAAATATTCATACAAGAAACAAGGGGAATTATACATGTCCCTCCCGGTTGGTACTGGGGCTGATACAGGTTAACACCTTTGTCAGTGACAGGGACAGTGGCATTGAGAGCACCCCCAGCAAGCTCCCTGATGACATCAGGCTGTGTGGGGCAGGTGACATGCTGGAGGGAAGGGATGCCAGCCAGAGGGACCTTGGACAGGCTTGAAAAGTGGGACTGTGTGAACATCAAGTTCAACAAAGTGCAAGTGCAAGGTCCTACACCTGGGTGATGGCAATCCCAGACACACCCACAGGTTGAGCGGAGAAGTGACTGAGAGCAGCCCTGTCTGGAAAGACTTAGGGGGTGATGGTTGATGGAAAACTCAATGTGGGCCAGCAGTGTGTGCTCACAGCCCAGAAAGCCAAACATGTCCTGGGCTGCACCAAAAGCAGCGTGGGCAGCAGGGCAAGGGAGGGGATTCTGCCCCTCTGCTCTGCTCTGCTCTGCTCTGCTCTGCTGAGACTCCAGCTGCAGAGCTGTGTCCAGTTCTGGTGTCCCCAGCATAAGGAGGACATGGAACTCTTGGAGCAAGTCCAGAGGAGGGACATGAAGTCAATAAAGGGACTGAAGCACATCCCCTGTAAACCTAGGCTGAGAGAGTTGGGGCTGTTCAGCCTGGAGAAGGGAAGGTTGCGTGGAGACCTCATGGCAACCTTGCAGTATCTGCAGGGGCCTGCAGGGAAGCTGGAGAGGGACTCGTGATCAGGAACTGTAGTGACAGGACAAGGAGTAACGGGTACAAACTGAAAGAGGGGAAATTTAGGTTAGATATTAGGAAGAAATTTTTACTGTGATAGTGGTGATACCCTGGAATGGGTTGCCCAGGAACGTGATGGATGCCTGAACCCTGGAGCGTTCAAGGCCAGATTGGATAAATCCTTGAGCAACCTGGTGTAGTGGAAGGTGTCATTTCCCATTGCAGGGGCGTTTGGGACTACATGAACTTACTTTAAGGTCCCTTCCAACCCTTAACATTCCATGATTGTGTAGTTAAGGATTCAAAGTATGCAGATGGACATAAGCATCTGAAGTAACTTTTAAAAACATTGTTTACTTTGATGTTATTTCTGAAATACTGAATTTTGCAGGTGTTTCTGCTATCTTATTTAACAATCGAAAGAGAAGACAATTTAATTTGATTTTGCAAGAAGTGACAAGTACTAAACTGTTGAGTTCTCTTAGCATCCTTGAGGAGATGCCAAAAATTTGAGTTCTTACAAAAACTGTAATGTGGCATCCCTGGTAAATGCACTTCAGAAATTGTTGCATAAGCAGGAAAAAAAGGGCCTGTTGTAAATAGTTTTATAGAAGAAATGATATGCTGAGGAGGTGACTGAAAAAATTAAAGAGAGAAGTACGTAGCCTAGGGAATGATTAAGTAGTTGGACTTTCTCAAAACAATCTGCGTACATGGTACTAAGTGGTTTGAATTACGAGGTTTTCCTGCAAGAAAAATTGTGCTTTGGAACCTGAATTTTCCTTTAACTTTGTACACAATCATAGGTAAATATGATCAACCTAGACATATAAATCTAGACATATGGATTAGATTACAGATATATTTTGAAAAGTGAGGTATCTATTTTGTTTGCTATTTTTGAACTTTAATATGTAGTCAGCTTACAATTCTTTCAACTATTTAATAAATGGAAGTTTCATGTTTATGTATCAAATTCTCCAGTCTATCACAAGATAAATTACAAAGTGGGAAGCTTGCTGTGTAAGAAACTTGTCTTCTCCAGATAAATTATACTATTAGTAATGTTTTTTGTTTACAGCATTTTTTTTTTTGTCCTGGTTCACTTACCACAATTTTTTACATGTAGAAAATGTAATGTAACCATGTGTGATAATAAAAGCTTTGCATTTACTCTGATTTGCTTTTTAAAGGCAGTATTTCCTTTTTCTGTTGCTCCTTTTTCATTGCTTCTTTGGCCAGCCCAACAAATTTGGCTGAAGCACTGCAGGAGCACTCTAAATACTCAGTCTGGCAGGGGTGGCGTGGATAAAGTGCATATATGTGTGTTTGAGGGGTTTTAGTTACTCATATGTCTTATTTTCTTTTGCTTTGTTTTGGATTTTTTCCTTTTGTTCTTGTTTTTGTTTTTTAATTCTGTAGGAATGTGATGTAAGAATTTCTGTCTGTGAAGAACACTTCGGTTTTGCAATTTATTTTCTTGTCAACCAGCTACGTCTAAGAGGGAAAGCAATGAACACAGTAGAGAAGTACTCTGTACAATCTAGGTTATCCTCATTGAAAAAGATGTTTTACAAGAAAGGTCAGAATATCTGGCAACACTAAAATCTATATTTTCCCAGAATGTACTTATGACATTCTCAAATATTTTTCTATATGCCAAATTACAGGGTAGTTATTTTATTTTGAGCTTGTTTATATGGAAAAGAAACATAATGGGATACCAGAAGTGATGTTTTTAAAAATAGTTGTGGGTTGACAAAGTCATGGAACAAAGAGACATTGTGTAGGATTATATTCAAATTATGAGCATTTAGTCATTCAGTGAGTAGCTCTCCTGGATTTCTTCTGAACCGTTTATCACATAGTAGCCCACACCAATGAAATATGCTTCGTAAATTGTTTTGGTTCCAGAATCAAAGGGCATTCTTGAAAGCACATAGTGGTTTAGTGTATTTTCATACATGAACAACATACTTGATGAAAGAAAATCTGGGCACTATTCTTATGCAGATGTGTTTTGTAAGAGTGTAAGAAGGCTTCTGGTTTTGACCTGCAAAAGAGCTAATCTGAATGGTAACTCTGAATTCACGTTCTTCTGCAAAGGTTGGAAGGAGTGTATGTCAGGAGAATCTGCACACAGCCACTGTGCAGCAGAAGCAATTACGTTTTTCTTTCACAGACAGAATATTATATATTTACCACAGTTTCCACCACAGCAGCAGTGAGATGTCCTGAGGCTGATTGTAGTGATAAGACTCTGGAGTCTAACCTGACACTGTGAATGGCATGAAAGGCTTTATGGGGTAGCTAATGAGAAAAATTAATGGAAATTATTGAAGACAATGTGTTAAGTATGTTGTCATTTCCTAGAAATTGAACAGATTACTTCAGGTTTACCTGAAAGTCACAATATAACCTGGACTTATTTCACTATTTTACGTGGATATGCCTAAAGATTCAATCAAAAGACATAGAATCAGAATGTTAAGGGTTTGAAGGGAGCTTAAACCTGCCCTGTCAAGGATGGGGTTACCTCCCGCTAGACCAAGTATCTGAAGGCCTTATTCAAACTGGCCTTGAGGCTTCAGGCTTGGGGCATCCCTGACCAGTATCTCACCTGTTCAGTATTTCTTTGTTCCAGTATCTCTCCACTATCACAGTAAACATTTCTTCCTAATATCTAACCTAAATTTCCCCTCTTTCAGTTTGTACCCGTTACTCCTTGTCCTGTCACTACAGTTCCTGATCACGAGTCCCTCTCCAGCTTCCCTGCAGGCCCCTGCAGATACTGCAAGGTTGCCATGAGGTCTCCACGCAACCTTCCCTTCTCCAGGCTGAACTGCCCCAACTCTCTCAGCCTAGGTTTACAGGGGATGTGCTTCAGTCCCTTTATTGACTTCATGTCCCTCCTCTGGACTTGCTCCAAGAGTTCCATGTCCTCCTTATGCTGGGGACACCAGAACTGGACACAGCTCTGCAGCTGGAGTCTCAGCAGAGCAGAGCAGAGCAGAGCAGAGCAGAGGGGCAGAATCCCCTCCCTTGCCCTGCTGCCCACGCTGCTTTTGGTGCAGCCCAGGACATGTTTGGCTTTCTGGGCTGTGAGCACACACTGCTGGCCCACATTGAGTTTTCCATCAACCATCACCCCCTAAGTCTTTCCAGACAGGGCTGCTCTCAGTCACTTCTCCGCTCAACCTGTGGGTGTGTCTGGGATTGCCATCACCCAGGTGTAGGACCTTGCACTTGCACTTTGTTGAACTTGATGTTCACACAGTCCCACTTTTCAAGCCTGTCCAAGGTCCCTCTGGCTGGCATCCCTTCCCTCCAGCATGTCACCTGCCCCACACAGCCTGATGTCATCAGGGAGCTTGCTGGGGGTGCTCTCAATGCCACTGTCCCTGTCACTGACAAAGGTGTTAACCTGTATCAGCCCCAGTACCAACCCCAAGGGACACCACTGGTCACCATGTGGACAAGGAGCTGTTTACCATAGCTCTTTCCATGCAGCCCTCCAGCCAATTGTTTATCCTTCAAGTGGTCCATCCATCAAATCCATGTCTCTGCAATTTAGAGGAAAGGATATCCTGTGAAACAGCGTCCAAAGCTTTGCATAAGTACAGGTAGACAATGCCAATTGCTCTGCTCTTACACACCAGTGCTGTAGCTCCATCAGAGAAGGTCACCAGGCATGACTTCCCCTTTGAAATCCATGCTGGCTCTTTCCAATCACCTCTTTGTGTTCCATGTACCATAGCATGGTTTCCAGGAGAATCTGCTTCATAATCTTGCCTGGAACAGAGATGAGACTGCTGTGTAGATCCCAGGATCTTCCACTTTCTACTTCTTTAAAAATGGAGTTTATGTTTCCCTTCTTCCAGTCATCAAGTCTTTGAAGTCATGCCCTCGTGGACAGAGGGTTTTGTGACAGCTATCTACTTTTTCAGGCTGTCCATTTGTGACAGTTGCATGGCAGTTATTCCCTCCAGTATTTTAGAAAGAGAGTGCTCTTAAGATGTCACTTTAAATTAAAGCCAGGTTTTGAACAAAATAACTTATTTATACTCTTGATTTAAATTTCAGTAGCATGCTGAGACTAAATTTACTCAGCCTGTCTTCTCTGGCACAAAGGTAATTTTACTTAACTGCATGAAATTTCTATAAGATACAGAAAACTGTTTTGGCTTACAGGTAAAAGGTGCTTGTGCAAACTGGATATTGAGTGAAAGATCTTCCCATGCCTGTTACCCATCTTCTGTCTGAGGTTGTCTGTGCAGTAGCTTCCAGAGAATGTTCTTACTCCCCAGCACCTTAAAAGCAATTTTTTCTTAGTTTCTAGAAGGATGGGCAAGATAGCAGGATGTGATTGTACTCTTTCTGAGGTTTTTCTGTGCCTTTTGAGTTAGTTTAAGAAAATGGCTAATTTTTTTTCTGAAAGGTATTTATTAACGAAATAGAACATATGAACAGTAACTAGTGCTTACGTTAAGCAGGAGGACAGATGGTACTCTCTTCCTTCATTCTTGAAAAGTTAAGCAAATTAATTCCCAAACATTCAAATTTTCAAAAGATACTATCAACATAAAGAGGAATGGCTCTTAAGTACTAGATTTTTCATAGAAGCTGCAGAAAAATATATTGTGCCTCTGCCTGTTTTGAGATGCCTGTAGTCTTATTGCAGAAAAGAGAACAGGGAAGAATTGTTTAGTGTGCCCTGTGAGACAGGTGTACTAACTTTTTTGAGTTCTTGGTGGTGCGTTATTTTCCAAGTATAATTTTGCATAATCCTGGGTTCTGTTTGGAGAGTAAAGCTAGTAAGAGTAATGATGAAGAAATTGGCATAAAAAAGGTAGAAAGATATTGATATTAAGGAGAGGACTGAGGAAAGCACTTACAGCTTTCTGCTAGAGGTCCAGTTCTATTATTTAAAATAATAGCAGAAATCAGTTTCCTGTCTTTGCTGACTTAAATTTTTAAAGTTTCAAACAGCAGGTCTTTGACCCCATCAAGGCAACACTTTTCCTCCCATCAATTTTGAACAGCTGAACAAGATCAGCTGGGTCTTCACTTGCCTGGAGCATGTCCAAGGAAGGCTCAGGAAGAAAAACTCTGCCCCAAGAAACAATGAAGGGTCACAGTTTTTACTGTGGTTCAAATCCTTTGTAAATGCTCAAAGGCTGTACCATTTGCTAAGGGAATGGTGCATTGGCAGATAAGCCAGTGTTTTTCAAGTTAGTGTTTAACAGTTTGTGGGAATTGCTGAAATTCAGGCTTTTGAAATAGCAGTCTTGAGTTACAGATAGAAATGAAACTTTATTTTATGTGTTGCTTCATACTTCTGATGGCTTGGAAACTAAGTGCCCAAACTCCTTCGCACTTACAGAGAATAGATAGGCTAATTTCAGTGTCCTGAATAAATTCCAGTGAGTAATTGCATTCAGTTTATCTAAATTCCTCTCTAGTTTGAGTTGGTTGAGATAGTTTCCATCTTCTTTCTTATGTTATTTTGGTGAGTGGTATTAAACTGTCTGGTGTTTTTTCAACTTGTCATTTCTGTATTTTGTTAGAAACTGATATTATTCCAAAGTGTGCATATGATTTGGAAATTACTTTGAAGCAAAAACAAACAAGTAAATTGTTGTATTGTGGTATCTATAATTTTATGGAAAAGTGCTTCTAAAACATCATAATTGTTGTTTTGAAATTTACTTAAACAGGGTATTTGTGCATACTCATTCTGAGATTTTGAAGTCTGGTGTAAGAGGTAGACAATATGATTTTGTTTAAATTAGCTGTGCATGAACATTTCTGTAAGCCTGAATTAAACTTGTTCAGCTGGATTTGAGATACACAGGTGACAGATAAAGAATTAATCCACATAGGTGATGCAGAAACTTGGATGAGATTGTGGCAATACACTATCTGAAATTATTAACTGCAAAAAAGGCAATGCAAGTTCAGACCTCATGGTGAAAAATGACAGAAGTCATCTTCCTACCCAATCAAGTCAGAGGACAAGTAAATATTTAATATATCTTTTTTTCCCAGAAGATATTCTTCCTGTGTCTGAAATATTTATTAACTGTACTAATTTGTTTTGGTTTCTGTATTATTTCAGCTTTGTTTTGCCGTTCAGTTTATGCTCTGAGTTGGTAGAGTATTGTGTGTTTTATTGGTTCAGTAAATGTACCTAGTTTCAGATGGGAACTTTAGTGAGTCTGTCCAATTTGCAGTAGACAAAGACTACCCTGACTGTGTTTCAAGTGACTAGGGATCTTTTATTTAGATTCTCTGCTGCTTTAAAGAGTAGGGTAAAATGCATGCTGAGAGAAGCCGAAGAGACAAACTGTAGCAGGCAGTTGTCCTGATCAGATATTCTTCCTCTGGTCTCCGCCATTCTCTATGGTATTTTAATCTTATCCCAGGGAATATGTAAGTTTTCAGAAAAATGGATGGGGGCCGCTTGTTTCCATCCTTTCTCTTTCTTCTCAGGAAAGAAGAAACTTTGTTGCAGCTGCTATTGTTATTAGTACTAGAAAGTTGCCCTTTTGTGCATTGTCAGTTGTTCTGAGAGCTGCAGTTACAGACGTTTTGCTCCAGGGTTGTGTGGCAGAGTGCAGGCCCCTTTTCTTTATAGAAATTGTCTTGCAATCATTAGTAAGTTTTCTTTCTCTGGAATATTGATTATCTTAAATGTTTTTCAGCATGAGGCCCAAGGAATGAAGTATAGAAACCAGCAGACAGAACTATTCCCAGCTCCTGCAAAAAACAGCCTTAAGGCACTGTCCAAGGAGGGGGAAGCCAGTGGGCCTGCAGGTACTCCATCAGGTGGTTTCAACCTCTGGAGAGATGCTCCATGAAGAATGTAGCTGTCAGCTGTTGAGAAAAAGTGTGGATATATGTCTGCTTTGCTGTTCAGGACACGTGCTGGAGAAGTAATGGACAGAGTTTACCCTGTTTTTTGATACCTATATAGGAGTTTCTAAGTAGGGACTATAAGCTTCTTCCAGCATAGATTTCTGCATACTTCAACTAACTAGGCTTCCTACTGTGTTGTGATGTACATGGTCACAGGAGAAAAAGCATAAAACCAAAGAAAATGTGGAGGAATAACAAATGAAAATATTAATTTTCTTTTTATTTTCATTGCATACACTGGTATCCAAATTCTACATTTTGTTTCCTAAATAATTATTCTCTTCTGGTTTTTCAATACCAAATTGAAGAAGTTAGTTGAGAAAGGCTTAATTTTTCTGTCTTTTCCTGTGTTTGAGTAAATTGAGCTTTTATAGCTAACTTGCTTATCCTTCTCAGAATGCCTTTCCTCTTTTCTTGCTGCCTTCCTTTTATTTTATTATTTTAATTTCCATTAAATTGGGTTAGGTAAGGCAGAGGAATTTAATCTTATTCATGTCTCTTCAGCAGTCTGGAATTTTCCTTTTATGAATGAGATACCTTGAACTTTAAAGAATGGGTGATTGCATGTAAGAGAGATGAAAGAAAATGAAATATTACAAATAAAAGGAAAAATGAGAAAAGTGAAGGAGGAAGGTACTGAATAAAGTGAGGAATGGTGAAAGACTTCTGGCAAGCAAAATGCTAACAATATTATGGCCATGGGAATCACTTAAGTTTTTCAAGAAGGAAAATAAAAGACAATTGATGGGATGAGTTTAAAAAAAAAAGAAAAGTAACTTGTTCCTTTATAAGAATTCATCTGAGTCTTTTGTACTGCACTACAATGTTTTTGGAAAAGGAACTGAGAATTTTTGGTTAAGAATACTGACAGTGTTGCTAAAACATTACTTGTTTTGCAAATTACATTTTAGATATATGTGGAGATGGAAATCTTAGGAATAAAGAAACAATATCTGAATTTTCACACAGAGAATTTACAGTAGTGTAAATTCTGTGTTGTTTCAACCACTGTTTATAAACTTGGTGAAAGCTTTTGGAGCTGGTGGTTGAATTAAATTTCTTAAAAACCTTTAATTTGCAAGGTAGTATAAATTGTTTATCACTTGAGGCAGAGCCGCTAAATCATTTTCAGATGTTATTTTGTTAAGCAAATAGTTCTAATCAATGACCTAGTACATTGTATGAATAAATACAGTTTCTAGAAGTCTTACATTCAGAACTTCGACAAATAATATTTTGCCAAGGTATGTAGTGTTGATGACTATATGGCCATTGTACCTTGTATGGGATTGTGTGTGTGGTTAGAGTATGCAATAAAACAAGCATAAGTGAATAATTTTATTTTTGTTATAGCATATCTATGACAACTGAAATCAGTTGCTAAAATTTCACTTAGTCTTTCTCTAACAAAAAGTTTTATTTCCTTTGCATGTTTGTACAGTAACAAATGTGCAGTTTTTTGTTTGTGATTATGACTTACTTGTTTTACTCTTAACAGTAGCATGTCGTTGGCTACTGGGAGACAAAACAGGAAAAAGGAAAGAAGACAAGTGAACACAGAGGGAAAGGGGATGTGTTTTGCTTGGTGTAGAGAATAGGTGTTTTGTTTACTGTCCTGACCTGTTTGTTTTACTGGAGTTTGCTATTTTTCAGGTGCAGTTAAAACCCAGTATTTCAAGTCAATATGTAATTCGTACACAACCAACAAACACCTGTCTGTCTACTCTTGAATGTGCAGCTGTTGCTCTTTCTATCATGGAAAAAAATAACAGTATACAAGAGGTATGTAAATTTAAATACCTGAGTTTTTTCTTCTGTGAATGTAGAGGGGCAGTGAAGGTAATTAGCTATTAATGTAAAATTTGACAGTTAAAATCTTAATGACATTTGTAATGTTTTTGTTGCATAGCAAACTGAAACAAGAATGCACCAATGGAAACCATTTTTCATTTATTAACTCTAGCATGTTCAGATTACTGTGACTCTTTCATGTTGTGCTCCGAAAGTGAACACAACAAAGTGATCTTTGACTCTCAAAAACCTGATTCATTTTGTGACAGACGATTGAGTACGTTAGTGAGTGGAAAGAATTAAATTGTTTTCTGCAAAACCTAGACAGCAGAGATGATCTGAATACTCCCTCACAGCTATCTTGAAGATTAAATGCTTTTTAAAGCCAGGTCCCCTGATCTCCTGCACTCCTCGGCCATGGAATGTAACCTACTGGGTTATGTCTGCCTACCAGCCAGCTCACAACTCTTACATGTCACTGGAGGAATTTGGGACTTAATAGTTCTTGAGTTTAAGTTTATCCCAGGTCAAAGAATACTAATTGGACATTAGCCTTTCCGTGTAAGTTGCGATCCCACTAGTCCATGATGGAAGAGGTCATTAAGAAAATGTTCCTCTTAATCTTTTGTTGCTGACATTAGTAATATCAATTTAATAAGCCCTCTGAAAAACACCTACAAGTAGTTTTGCACCACAGAGCCAGGTCTGCAATTCAATTGTGTGCCCAGAATGTAATAGTGAATGGTCTGTGAAAAGAGATTTAAAGCTCATCCGTGTGCCCACTACATGCTAGTGTTCACCCTGGGGTGCTCATACTGCTTTCCATCAGCTAGTTAAATGTTTTGGTACTCAACCTCTGCCTACTAAAGAAGGTTCTCAGGTCAGAAATTGCTCCTGCGGCTGGCATAATACATAGTATGCCACCTATGTGTCTGCCTCTGTGACACTAGACTCACCTTAGTATTAAATCAGGTGAGTCTAGTGTCACAGAGGCAGACACATACATAAATATTTGTCCAGGTCTAGGTTTAAATTGGATTTAAACCCAGACCTGGACAAAGTGTGTGGGCACACAAGAAAATATAACCCAGAAATTGGAACTCCATGTAAAGAGGGTTTTCAAGAAACTTGTATGTATACATGGGGTTTTATATTTACCTTTTTCTTTGTTGTGCTAGGACAACATATTTTTCCTTCATTAGGACTTCCGTCTTACAGTGAATGTTTAGTTAATGTCTGTGGTTACCAGTCCTGTATTCTGATTCACGCCCACCACAGAGAATTGGCCCAACCTACTTTTCAAAGACAAAATTACTGTTTTCTCTAAGCATTTCAGTAGCCAAGAGCTACATTCATGCATTTTTTTATACCTTCTCTGAACTGAGTGCTATTCCCAGCATGTAAGATGGTGAACTGAAGTTGAGAGCCATGGAGGTTAAAAATGGGCACTTGGTTTGATGCCCAGTATCTCACTTGATTTTCCTGTGTGCTCTTAAAGAGTCATATTTTTCTCAGTAGAACTCAGCTCCTGCTGACTGCAGTTACATATGTGGTTACTTTACACATCTGCACATGAGGCTCTTGTGACTCAGTCAGGCAACCAGAAAATGAAGAGTCTACAATTAGGAACCACTTGAGATAAATTTGGTTTGTGTGGCTTCATTAATCCTACACAATACCTCTGGGCAGAAGCATGGACACAGCTGAGCCTCCAGGATAGCATTCCAGCTGCCTTGATCATGAGTCCCTCCTCTCTTTCTAAAACTCTGCCTCAAGAGATTTTTGTGCAAGCACCAACAGCTTAGTTATTGTGACTTATTTTATTGCAGCTTGTTGACTGAACCACAGTAATTGATTGTAGTCCATTGCTAAGGTCAAGTCAAAGCCATAACTTACAGTAATGCGACTGGGTCTGAAGTCAGGATTGAGTGGTTTCAAGGAAGGAGTGAGGGATGGCTGCAGGGAGGTGGGTGTATGACTGCTCTGTGGTTCATTTCAGTACATCTTCTATTCAGCTGCACCCTCTGTGTCTCCAAAGGTTGTATTTTAACAACATTTATCATCCAAATTGTATTTTTATTAGCATTTTTAACCAGTCATTGAATAAAAAAACCTGTAATAATTGATGTCTCTAAAATATCTTACTAAAAGCTTGGGGTTGTTTTGTCCCCCACCCCTTCATCTTTCTGCAGACTATACTCCATCCACTTCAAGCTTTATGCTCTTTCCAACTTCAGCATGGTGCCCAGATCCATCACAGCAAGGAGCATCTTCTCAAAAATGGCTTATATGACAAGCCCATGCCAAAGAATAAACGCAAACTCAGAAGAATGGAGCTTTTAGTGAATAATATTAAAATATAAGAAAACTGTACTGACTGTACAGTGGGATTTATTTGCAGCTAGCAAATGAATATGAATCTGGATTTGATCCAAACAGTTGACTATACTGCAATAAATCAACTTTTAGGCCCTTCTTAGGCAAGAGTTTATCTACGAATGTGACAAACTGTAATGGACAAGCTTTTTCATTTATGCAGTAGGCCAGGTGCCTTTGTTCAGATGATGGAAGAGCATTCTCATTTCCTGTAGAGAAGAGGAAGAAAACTGAACATCATTTAGACTTATGTTATCGCTTGGGTGTCAAATATGATCCTCAGTATGACTGGATGAATTTATTTTGGGGAGGCTTTTATCAGTACAAAAAGACAAGAATTATAAATATGAATGTGACGGAATGGTAAGGCTTCAGCAGCTGGAATTATGTTGAATTTCTACTGAGCTTTTTTGCTTCAGTATCTAATTACAGTAGGCTTTCAAACTGTAATTCCTTGTATTCCTTAGTTCAGATGAACATAAGGCATGTTATTTGGACAGTTCTTTCTAGCTGACATTTTTGTTTCTTATATTATTAGAACTCCTTTTTGTAAATTTACATATATTTTACAATGCAGTCAGGTTTAGTTTCTCTCAGACTTAATTTTTAAATTAAGTCTGCATATGTTTTTATGAGAAACTGAACAATTCTGACTTACAAAAAGAAAAGTAGAAAAGTGATTTTTGGAATTATAACTCAGGTGCTTTGCTTTTACTTGAGCAAAAACTAGTCTTCCGCAGATGGGGAGATCTCATGGCTATAAATGCATCATACCCATACTCTGACATACAATGATTATGATAACTAAAGGAATTAAACAAGGCCAGTGTAAACTGCTCTGTAAGAAGTATGATGCAATGATAAATGATTATGTCTGGTTACAACCAACTAACATAATTATAGGTCCTCTAGACTTCATGTGTTTGGTTTTTCACTTGTAACAGTGGTATAACTGTACTTCTTTCTAATGGGAATTGCTAGAAGCAGAAGAATTGGGTGTTTTTACAGACTTTCTGAAATAATATTTTATGATCTGGAGGGAAAAATAAAATGAAATAAAGGTTCTGATAATTCTTTCTTCTACATAAATGCCTCCTGCATTTAAGAGATTAAAATGCTTAATGTTTGTCTTTACTGTCAGTTCCACTCTAGGTAACAACATGAAGCTAATTGGGTACTAATTAGTCTTAGAAAAAGATATTTTGTCTTTAATTTATGAACTGTAAGACAAGAAACTACAGAAGGGGTGGAGAGGGGGGCTGTGTAAACACAACTAACCAATATTTTAACTGAAAGCTTTTCTGCAATTAACAAGAGAGGTCAAAATTAGGTCAGAGATTAGCTAAGAAGTTTTAGTTAACCCTGAGCTAATGGTGGCCTTTTGTTTAGGCATGGATAAACAATATAATTTGTCTGGCTATGCTAGCAAAGCTTATATAACCTTTTCCTCTTCTCCTGGTCTAGATAAATCCGGTATCTGTCGCTAAATTCAGCAAAGCTGAATGAGTTTTGATGAATCTGAAGCAAACCAGTCTCATATGATTAATCATAGCTTAGATGCACTTTTGTTCACTTTAGAACAGAGAAAGGGCATGTTTATTCCTGTAGCACACCAATCTCCAGGCTAACTTGGAGTCTGAAGTTGCAATCTCATGCAATTTGTGTGCGCAGCCTTGTGTGTGATGCTGTGTCCAGTTCCAGGGTTGGTATGGCTCCTGCTGGGCTGGTAATCTTCCTTCCCTGTGCCCTGGGACATGGTAAATAATTCCTTGAGGAACATGAATATCAATTGAGCTTTATTGTTAAGGTCATATTTACATATATGGATGATGTTCACATTTAATGTTGTATATGTTAATTTAATTTACCTTATTTTAAATCCATCTAGATCAGTAGTGTATCTTTTGACCTGAATTGTGAAGTTTATTTTCCTAGGCAGAAGATTAAGTGTGTCTTTACATAATATGTGAGTTTATATTATAGAGAACAGAAGGAAATTTGTATTACAGCCTGGGATTCATAGCCATCTGCAAAATGCCTTAGAATTGCAGGATCAGAGAAATAGTTGCCTTAATTGAGTTATAATCCTACATTAAATACTCTTGTGCGTGCAATCTGTACAGAGTTTTCATGTTTTTCAGCAAAGGACAAATTCTGCACAGCTTACAATAAGCACTTTTTAGCTTTGTTGATTCCTCTTGTTCTTTTAATTTTGCTCCTGTGGATAACAGGATTTGTAGGATCTCATGCTGGATGCATGGAAGCCTTTAATTGCTAATTTCCTGTGTTGTACAATACTGGATCAATCAATATGCAGCAGTTACTGAAGAAATTAAAAACAATGCATTGCAAACCTCCAGGCATTTTATTTTTTGAGTTTTTTGTATGTCCCAGCTCAGCTATAATATAGTGAACATTTAGATGCAGCACAGCAGTCACACAAAGTTCAGTTTCAGATTTGTTTGAAGCTGTGAAGCTATTAAACACAAACCACAATACTTTTTGAAACTTTTTTTTGTGGAACTTGCATGTTTTTAAAAATATGCACAGTGTAAGAGGAAGAATTTAGAAAGTTTGTTTTCAGGCCTTTTGGATTCAGAATTTGCCTATAAATACATTACCTCAAAGAAATGAGTACTCTGAAGTCCAAACTCTTTTGACAGAAGCTGTGTGTGATGAAGTAGCACTCTGTATAAGCAATTTCATTAGAATGAATTTAATTTGCAATTTTCCTTTGCTGTAATGGTAAATCCCGTTCATTTTTCACTTACCAAAAGATTAATGAGTGAAACCCACCAGTCTAACAAGATATTGATTAAAAAGGAAGGAATGTGTTTGCTTCTAATGTTTGGTTCTTTGTCCTTGTCCACTTTGTACTTCCAAATATTGCTACTGAAATGAAATCTTACCTCTGTGTTTCCCAATGTCATGTGTTGGGAAACTGGTAGCATGGATAGCAGGCTTTTGAACAGATACAAATGTTTTTTGTATTTGTATACTCAAAGGTGAGCACTGTTTATTCACCATAGTCTATGAACAATGACAAAGCTGGAAATGTTCTAAAATAAGAACACAAACCACACCTCCCCTTTTGTTTAGAAAGATTTCATATCAAAGAGATTCTCAGGACAAACATAAATGTGTTTTTCTTCAAGATTCTACTTTTGTTGCCTCATAACCCCATCCTACCAATAAATTATTCTTTTATTAGTTTTCCTTGAGATAAAAAGAAAACTTTTCAACTGACTTCAAAGACCAAGGGTTTTCTTCTCAACTACTACATTAGATAAAAAATTGCTTATGCTGCATTATTTTCTACAACTTCCCCGCTTGTTTTGAAATTTAATTAAAAACTGAACTTCTAAAAAGAGATAGTGGTTCATGCTTTTCTCTTGATGTTTGTGTGTTTTATGTCTATATACATGAATGCACATAAATTATATATTTGTTTCTGCCTCAAAGCAATAAAATATCTAATTTACTGTAATACGTTCCACTACATCTTTGCAGAGCTGAATTTGTTCACATGTGCTGATATTACAAAGCTTAGTCCTTTTTTTTGTGTCTTTTTAACACCACTCAATCAGTTAATGGAGAGATGTGGCTTTGCTTATGCTATTTGAAGAAAAAGGTTTCCTTTGTTATCCATTGAAACCTGCATGAAGACTAAATTGCTGTGGCAGTTCCTCAAGCATTTCAGAGCTCTCTTCTCTCTTTCTGCAGTGGTGGCCAACTCCTGATTGGTACCACACAAACATGCACATCTTCCCACACTGAAACATCACCCAGGTGCTGCGTGTCCAGCTCCATGCCCTAGTAGGTGCAATGAGATACATTCTGTTTCTCACCCACCCAAATTGCTGTACTCAAGTTAAAAAACAAAACAAAACCAAATACAACAGAACTGTTTCTCTTCTTATGCAGCCATTTCTTATCTCCCTTCTACAAAACTTGCACTTTAGGGACTTCTGTATTGCCTTGGTTACAAGGTTTGTTCCTTGCATTCCAATTCACAATCCTTCCAGAGTCCCAGCTCTGAGAGCTGCTGCTTTTGTCTCATAGGGGCAGATAACAGAGGGAAATAAAGACGAGAGAAGAGTCTGTGTTTTAAGAAGTAGGATAAGGGACTACTGTGGTTTAACCTGAGCCAGCATCCAAGCCTGAGGCAGCCACTTATTTGCTCCCCCACCAGCAGGATCAGGAAGAGAACTGGAAGGGTAAAAGTCAGAAAACTCATGGATTGAGATAAAGACAGTTAAATAGGGAAAGCAAAACTTGTGCACACAAGCAAAGCAAACCAAGGAATTAACTCACTGCTTCCCATGGCAGGCAGGTGTTCAGCCATCTCCAGGAGAGTAGGGCCCCATCACACATAACAGTGACTTGGGAAGACAAACACCATCACTCTGAACATCCCTCTCTTCCTTCTTCCACTACCTTTATGTACTGACCGTGATGCCATACAGTCTGAAATATCCCTCTGGCCATTTGGGATCACCTGTCCTGGCTGTGTCTCCTCCCATCCTCCCATGAATCCCCAAGTACCTCTCCAGCGTGGCCGCACAAACAGCAGAAAAGGCCTTGGCTCTGTGTAAGCCCTGCTCAGCAAAACAGAAATATCTCTGTGTTATCAACCCTGTGTCCAGGACAAATCCAAGACACAGGCCCATATTAGTCACTGTGGAGAAAATTAACTCTACTACAGGCAAAACAAGTACAGAGACTTAAGTTGTTTCTGTTGCAGTGTATGTCTGCTATAAAACTTGGTACTTATCACTGTGAGTTGATGGTCCACTTGGTCTGGTTGGACCATGCATACTGCACTTTTCTGTCCTGGAAGTGAGGCAGCAGATGCTCCCCTCTGGGGTTCAAAAGTGGCCTTGAGCTGTTCCTTTTGCCCATGGTAACTAAAAGCCTCAGTAGCTCTAACAAAAAGATTTTTTTGGACTTGAATACTAGGATTTGCTCTCAATAAAGAGAGATATCAAAGAGTATATACAAAATATTTAAAGCACATGAAGACATACCTACTTGATGTGTTAGTGGAAGAGAACAATAAAAAATATTTGGCAAATTAATAATGTATAAACCATTTGCTGCTTATATACATGCATGGAAATATAGATCATGTGTTTACAAAATGCATATTATTATTATAAGTTTATCACCATTTAAAATATTTTTTTTAAAGGGAAATTAAATTTCTATGAGACAAAAGTCTTGCTTCTAGTTACCTGTTTTCCTTTATTGCTGATTTTATATATATATATGTGTGTGTGTGTATCTATATACATACATCTATATATGTAATGTGTAGATAAAAGTAATGAATTTCTAGTGGGATTTTTTTATGTTCTTTTTAAAGATATTTTAAGGTGGATATATTGAGAAATGGGTCATATACTTGTCGTGATTAATCATTTGTGGAATTGAGGTCATGTACATTAAGTTTGATTTTTTTTCCATAATTACCAGCAGAAGGTAATGAGGAAAAGATGATACTGTTCTATATTAATGTTTCAGCTTATGGTGCTTTATTATACTTGAAGTAGTCCTCTAAGGGATTTTAAGTTCATCCAAAATCAAGTTCCCTATATTTTTCAGGGATTAGATATGATGTCTTCAGTCAGTGCTAGATGTGCTGGTCTATGCCAAGTGTGGAGTCAGTATTGAGAATACTAGGTTTAGATGAAAAGTTCATTCATATAATTTTCCCTAGAAAGATTATGTGGATTTCCTTTTTCGTGGCAAATGGAAGTCCATAGAGTAGTGTCTGGTTTGTTTTTTTTATTTTTTTTTATGGGAGTTTAATGGAGTTGTACATAACAGCTCTTAACAGAATCTTACTGGTCATTCTGTTTCATTCTGAAATGTATCAATAATGGATTTGTTAATGAAAGGTGCTCGTATTCAGGTATTTACCAAAAAAATTGAACAGTTATGGTCTGTGACCCTTGCCTTGTTCAAAAACATTTTCTTTTAGTTCTTTGAGCAGGCATTTGTGGTAGATAAAATATGTACTTCAGTTATCCTGAAAGAGTTGTGAGATTCTCGTTCTCTTGGCTTTGTTCACCTGTGTCCTGCCAGACAGACAACAGTTCTCCCCTCTGGGATTTGAGGCACTTGCCTCCCTGTGATCAGTGAGAGTTTCTTTAGCTGAGCAGGCTGAACCTACACCTCTGCCTGCAAAACTCCCTGCCTCTCTGTTCAGACAGCAGTCATGTTTCCTTTTGACCCTGTTGTCACTGTGGAATCGCAGATGACATTTTGCAGAGCTATTCCGGCACTGTTGGGGCATTATGTTCTTTTGATATGAGAAAGGAGAACACTGTGAACACCACTTTCTGTTGCAGTTACTGTTTACTAGGGATTTATCTGAAATGGGAAAAACAAAATGTCAGTATTGTCTGATAATAAAGGACAAAATATGAAAGCAAACTTTTAAGGGCCAGATTTTACACTTTACCTAGGAGTTCCTAACAGGAGGTCCTTGCTTATGTGCCCTCCACAAGATGCAAGGAAAATCACAGCCCTCCTATTCCAGGGAATAGAAGAACAGTTCTGTCTTTCAGTCTCTAGAGGCGTGTGTCACTTCAAAGATGGGGGAAAGGGGCATGTCTATTTTGTAGCTCAAAACTGTAATGCTGAATATTACTGCTTTAAAAGTAGATCTGTGGATGGATGCAGCCTCTTCTTTAGGATATGTCCTCTTTAAAGTTTTTAAGGACATCAAGAGAAATGTAAGTGTACTTAAAAATCAAACAAGAAGCGTTCACTTACCTGTCAGCATTGTTGACCTCAGACATAAATTGCTCTAAATTATTCTTGTTGTTTTCACAATGTGTATATGAGAAGATGGTACTAATTCAAAGTGATAATGAAGTTTGACGACAGGGAATTCAGTATTTCTGGTGCTGTTTTTAAAGGTAGTTCTAAAATTCAGAAGCACAGAACAAATTGCTAGAGGAATTGAATTAGATGGGGAGAGCTGTACGAGTTACAGAATGAGAGAATTTTTGACTCTTAATTTGCATCTGCTCTTCCTAGCACCTTGCCGTCAGAAAAAATTGTAATGTGAATTTGATAGCCTTTGAGAGAACTAACTCAGTCTTCATCTTTATATTCCATTTAAATAAATGATTTTTTTAAAAAGGTCCTGTGCTGCCCTTTCCAGAGATATGAACTTTTCCTTTGCGAAGTTTTTGATTATTTTCTAGTGATTTGGATTAAATTCACTGCAAATTTTACAGTTAGCAGATTTTTACAGTTTATAGGTTTTTTTGCCTGTAAAATACTGGGTATATTATGTCTCCAAAATTACTGAAGCAGCCACAGAAGATGGAAACCTAGTTGCACACTGTATATGTTTTCAGCTTTCATGATGAAATACCATCCTCTTGAAATAATTGTATAAATTGTGTCTATTCAATATCAACAGGTGATGTTCATTTCCTTTGTACAGTCATCTAAAGTTACAATCGTATTTGTGCCTTTATTTTGAGACAGTTACTAGTTCCTAAAAGTAGATGTTTGGCAAGTAGTTACTTATACCAAATTTTATTTATATCAAAATGTTACTAATATCTACCTATTTGTATTTCCTCAGTAATTCTTAGAAATTTTGTCATCTGCACAACAGATTTCCAGTCTTTCAGTGCAAGGTGCTATATCTGATGTGTGGCAGGTAATACATGATCCTGAATAAATGCTTTATACATTACTTCTTTCTTGGGGGAAAAATGCAATGCTTTTGATTAACAATGGAGCTTAATAAAGGGGAAAAAATAAAATATGGCAGGGGTGTTCTGTTGAGTGATTCTTCCAGTTAAGTTGATGATTTCTACAGGGGCATGCCTCATGAATAATTCAGGTAAGATGGAAGCAAGTGCTTTGCTGGCCAATGACTCAATGAAGAAATCGTGTTGGAACCAAAGCATCCTATGTAAAATGCATGATACTCTTAATGCTTATGTTTAAGTATTAATAAGTTTTGTCCTGTAGGATAACCAGGGTGCAGTAGGGTTGAACCCCAAACAGAATTCGTGTATATCACTTCTGAAGCTGTCACAAATGCTCTGTTTTGCAATAGAACCAAATGCAGGGTCACTGTTGTTTAACATAGCAGCAGGTTCCAGTTCTCAGGCAATCTCAACTGGTTTTCAAAAGAGAGCCTGCTGACAATATTTTACAGATGGCTATGGAAGCTATAGTGAAGAAGCAAGTAATCCACTTTATGTTGCTCTGCTTCCTAAGGAGTTAAATTTCTTTGAGTAAACAATCTGAGCAGCAACACAAACAAGTTTTAATAGAAACATCTTTTAAAAATGATCTATGATAGCTTATGTAAGAAATGCATAGTAAATACCAACTGTTGTGTTTTAATTTTCATATTCATTAAATAAATATATTTGTTGTGCAAATATGTCTTGTTTTGAATGCAGCCAGTGGATGCTTGAGTTATACGGAGGATAATGACTTTTATCTGAGAATCTTTGAAGAGTTTAAAGAGGTTTCTTAATTTCTGCACTTTCACTGTGGTGCCAAAACCTGCTAACTTGCTTCTTTATGCTTAAAGGAGTTTTTTAAAAGTTAGTGTATTGGTTGTGCCATTCCTATTTATTTGTTTCATTAGTGCTGTTTGGTAAGGCTGGAGTTCATGCTGCAGCAACTGTGTATGTTGGAGGCCTCTCTGAGGAATGTACGGCTGGAGACTGCGCCTTTTGCTTCTGCCTTACCTTCACTGTGGCTTTGCACACTGGCATAAGGACTTCACTGCGGCATGTAAAATTTGTTTAAACATCCCAGAGATGAAAATGTGTTACAATGTGCAGTGGCATTCAAAAGCTCACTGCAATATCTGGATAGCTACTGCAGAAGTTCTTTTCCCTTTTTTAGCTGTGTTACCAGAGGTCCTGCTAGCATCACTGACAGGCTCGGTCTTGGCATGACTGACATGGGGGAAGCTTCCTACAGAAGCCACCCCTACGGCCTCTCCCTTTCTCCTCCCCCAAGCTTGCCCCAGAACTGCGGTACTGTGTGCTTGCACTGCTGGCAGCACAGCTGCAGGACAAGGTTCCCCGGCCCAGTGCAGCGCACACATGAAACAAAGAGCAGATCCAGGACAAAACTGCGCCTTTATGGAGTGCAGGGACAGCTGGAAAGTGGCAGTTCTGTTGGGATTCAGGGCACCCATGGTGTCTTTGTGCTGCAAGAATGGTGGGCAGACCCTTACTAAAAATAGCCCACAGCTGCTCTGGCAAGGATTCCATGTTTAGGACTGCAGAGGAAGATAAAAAACACCCCCAAAATCCTGGGACCATGTCAGTCTGACCCAAGGGAAAAGCCTTCCGGACTGCAGACACAGGGCACCAGTGGTGGTGTGATGCTGCAAGAGCAGCAGGCAGGAAGTTATGCACAATGGCCCAGGGGCCGTGCTCAGTGCTCCAGAGGAAGGTGAAGAACTCCCATGTAGCAATTGAAGCACGGGCCCAGACTGGCAGGGAATCTGAATCGTTTATTCAAAGGAACGAGCTGGTTTTATACAATTTTCCAAGGCACAGTATTTCCTTACATGCCAATTCTCACTACGTGACCTATCCCAGGTTGCCACATCAGCAACACGCTTTCTAAATGCCCTTCTCTTGGGTGATCACACGCTGTTCACCCGTCTGTCAGCCCCCAGCAGGCTCCTCTCCGTAGGGGTCTGCCGTGTGACACCTCTTCCCCGCAGGGTCCGGTGGAGACAAGCCTCTCTGTGCCGCCACGTGCTCCTCTGTGCTGCCATGTGCCTCTGCAGCCCATCTCACAGCCTACAGCTCAATTCTATCTTATCTCTTCCCACACTCCCGGGGACTAGTGCCAATCTGCGTTGGGGCAAAACTCCTTCCTAACACCAGCGGTGCCTGTTCCTTGAGCCTGTGAGCAAGCCCCAGCAGGGGCTTCTCCTGCTGTGCCGCAAGCAGCCAGGTGAGCTGAGCACAATGTGCTCTCATCCTGGAGGAGTCTAGCAGAGCCCTTACCCATTAGGACCTGGGGAGATCCTTCAGCACAGGGCTCAGACAATCCTGTAAGCCACATTCCCTCTCCTGGGCTCATGTGAGCAGAGGACATCACCCTAGGACTTGCTGTGACTCTCAGTCCTTGCAGACATCTCCTGCTCTGCTCATGCTGCCCGTAAAGCTCAGGAGTATGGGAAACAGCCTGTCCAGGCTCTCACCTCTGCAGAGTCTCCTTCCCAAACAACAGCCATGACTTCTGCAGGAGAGGGCAGGCAGTGCCTTGGGCACATGGAGGGCTGCTACACTTCCGTGCAACACTTCAAGCAACAGACCATAGCACAGGTCACTGCATTCAAGACCAACAAAAGAAGTATGTGGAACTGTTGGAGTGAGTCCAGAGGAGTGCCATGAAAATTGTTGGAAAGCTGGAACACCTCTGCTATTAGAACAGGCTGAGAGTTGGGTTTGTTCAGCCTGAGGAAGAAAAACCTTCAATTACCTAAAGCGGGCCTACAACAGCAGGCAATAACTTGGAAAAGTGTGAGAGCGTCAGGCACAGCACCAGGCACAGCATCACAAGCCAGGCAAGGAAGGAGATTGTCCTGCTCTGTTCTGCACTGGGGCAGCCTCACCTCGAGTGCTGGGGGCAGTTTTTTGGTGCCGCAATGTAAGAAAGACATGAAGCTATTAGAGAGTGTCCAAAGGAGTGCAACCCAGATTGTGGAAGGTCTCAAGGGCAAGACTTATAAGGAGGAGCTGAGGTCACTTGGCATGTTCAGCCTGGAGAAGGCTGCAGGGAGATCACATTGTGGCTTACAACTTCCTCAAGGAGGGCAGTGGAGGGGAGGTGCTGATCTCCCCTGTCTGGTGACCAGTGATAAGATACAAGGAAATGGAATGAAGCTGCAGGCTGGACTCTAGGAAAAAGTCCTTCACTGAGAGAGTAGTCAGTCACTGGAATGTGTTGCTCAGGGAAGTGGCCATCTTGTCACCAAGCCTGTCAGAGTTCAAAGGGTGTCTGGATGACACTTAGTTACATGGTTTATTTTTTACGTAGTCCTGCAAGGCCCAGATATTTGGACCCAATGATCCTTAAGGGTCCCTTCCAACTCGAGATATACTATAATTACATTATTCTACTACACATCTAAGATAACTGGTTGAAATACCACTATACGCTATTTCCCCATTACTTGGCAATGTAACAGCTTTCTGTTTTTAAATGACTTGACAATTTCTACTTGGCAGCTTTTGTTAGGAATAGAATTAATTGTGTATAGCTCTTGCATACTCTCCTTGTCTTTTGCAGTGTGCCTTCTAGGATATAATAGGTTTAATTAAACCTACTCAGTTTGACAAAACATATTTTAATGATGCTCTGTAATGCCAGAGATTTTGCATTTAATGGCACTTAGAGCATATTGACATACAAAACAGTTGTGACATGTTTATATTCAGTGTTTCTTGAATCAAAACTCTGTTTTAATAAAAAATGACACAGTGTTTATGATGCCGTGATACATAGGTCATTGATTATTAAGGATGACATCATTTCAGGAAAGTAGATGTGATTGCTCTGAAATGTAATGACAGCTTTAGAAATATTATCTGTACTTCAGGCTCCCTATGGCTTTTGATTTCCTTTCAGTTAATTAACTTTAAAAATATTAATTCCAGATAGCAGGTCAGATTCAACTGCAGCAAATAAAACCTCACAAATACGGGTTAAACCAAAATAGGTCAATATATTTTAGTCCTTAAATCTCAAATTGTACTCAGTGGTTGAGTTGGGGTATCTCGTGCAGGGCCAGAATTTGGACTCGAGGATCCTGATGGGTCCCTTCCAACTCAGCATTTTCTATAATTCTATGATTGTATGATTTTTAGTTAATGATATGGGCAAAAATATTTCAGGAAATGTTGTAGGAGTAGTAGAGTTTCTTGGTGAGCGAGACACGGTAACTGGTCATGTGTGCACCAGCTGCAATGTAGAGTAGTTAAACATGGTTACAGTGTCAGCATCCTGTGGTTGTGCTTTTAAACTCAGTGAGCTTTCCAGTTAGCCTCAAATGCTCAGTGAAGCAGCCTTTAAGCTTGTTCCTGCAAAAGTACAACATGCTAATTTCAGCATTAAAAAATGGTATTTTTACTGGTGCCTTTTCCTGTTCTCTTAATAGATTTTTGTCTCTCTGTGAAACAGAAGTCAGATCTGCAGTCTTGCTAGAGGTTTCTCACTCAAGCCACAATTTATCCTTGGCAAAATTGTAATTCTCATAAACTGCAAACATAGTTTGTGCTTTACCAAAACATGAAATACTGCAGATAGCCCTTCAGGAGCACTTGGATTTTGCAACTCTTTCATATTCCTTTGTTGTCTTTTCCTTGATTTTCAACATCTCCTTTATGCTAGGAATTACATTCTAACCTCCTTTGTGTCTCTCTCTTGACTTGCCCCCTTCCCAAATTAGACCATATGCCAAACCACCTCTCTGAAAGGCTGCATTTAAATATATTTCTTTTGGCTTTTGTCTGACAAGTTGCCAAAAAAGAGAGTACCAGTTTTCCCCAACTAATAAATTAGCAGATTCTTTTTCTTATTTTTATTTTCCTGGTTTTTGATGGTCAGACTTGAGAATTACTTCTCTGAGTCTCTGGAGTTTAATTGCATGTAAATTAGTTCTTTCATTTGCCTGAATGTGCTAACCACTTTCTATTAACATTGCTTTCAAAGATCCATTTTCTTTGCTCCAAAGACCTCATATCTCAATGTAAGATTACAGTATTTTCTGGTTCTTAAAACTGTATCTTAAACTAAAATTAGAACACACAATTGGTGCTGCCATGGCATCAGTTTTGTGTAAACTGATATGTTTTAAATTTGCTCTTCAGGAAGTTCTCACTAATTTTCCCATTTGGGACCTCTTTGGCCTTCATGTATGTTAACTGACGATTTATCAGATGATAATTTTCTGTAAAGCGCTTACCAGACTATAAAGTACAACAGCCAGCTCAAGATTTGCGAAGTGTGTTATAGGTGATGTCTGTGGGCGTGACTAACATGTAAGGTCACATTAGTGCTTTTTTGTCTTCTCGTGTAAACTCTGTCCCTTGGCCACCTGTGTATTGGTACACAGCAGGCCCTGGCTTTGGGTTGTGTCTGCTTCCCTTGGTGAGGAAAGCTCTAGCCTTGGACACAAGCTCTACACAAGCTGGAAACAAACCTTCTCTTTTCCGGTGGGCCACACCTGATGCACTCTGCAGGGGACCGAGTCTGCTGTGGTGGAGATGCTGCCGGTGTGCACAGTGCTCAGTGCATTTAGGCATAGAGGTGTAAATATTCACCAAAGTCTTGTAGAGGTTGTTGTGTCTGTTCAGTGTGGTCAGAGGAAGCCCAAGTCCTCCTGGTGTGGCCTCCCTGAGCTCAATGAGCTCAGTGCAGGTCACACCCACTGTGGTAGGAAATACTTGATCCTGCTGACGCGTGCAACAGGACCGAGGTACTACTGGGCACAAATGAGGACACTGACTTCTGCTGTCCCCCTAATTTTCCTCCTGTATTTTTGTAAAGCCTCTTTGACAGTGAGAAAAAGACTGTGATGGCCAGAGGAAAGGTCTGTTAAGGCACTCTCTGGAACATAATTTTATTTTAAATGAAATTTTACTGCATCAGAAGTGACTGTAGTGTCACCAAACCAATGTTATTCCCTCCTTGGTAAGGAGTTTAAACACGGTTAATATTTAGTAATGAATGAAGTATTTTATTTTTTAATTTGCCTTAGAGTTTGTTAACATTCGGTCTAGTACAAACATACCATCTTTCATTAAAAGCAAACTTGGGCTCTGATTTCTCAAAGATCCCAAGGGAAGCTCATGCTTTTGAGCACTAATCCTGCTAAAAGTAATGTAAACTAGTAATTTGTTTTAATTTGTAGCTGTGGGTAATATATGTGCAGCCTTCTGATGTTTGCTTAGTTTTTGTTGATGTTATCGTATAACCAATTTTTCAGATGAATGGAAATATTTATGTAAAAGTTGACTATGCATGACAGTGCTAATGGTATCAGACCAGTGCTTGTTGTGAATTCCCTTAAACTATGTAGGAATTAGTTCAAGAGAAGCTTTAAAATTTGTGAAAAGTCTCTAAGACCTGTCAGTGGAACTGTCTAAAACTAAGTGGACCTGTAAACTGTACTAAATCTGATCAACAGGAGGTGTAAAGTCTACTTATTTTCCCTTTTTCTCTATTTGCTTCTAAAATGTTTCTCTTTGTCGCAATTCATGAATGTAGTAGGCTCTTGTTAGTGACTAAAGGAATTCCATTTTCCTTGACTTTTTTCTGTAGCTCTAGATGGCCTTAAGTGGTAACATAAAGTATTGTTTTAATACTCTTTGGAAGCTGTGGCTGCTTGCTTCTGGATTCTGGACGTGTGTGAACACTTGAAGTATTGTTTAAAAAACTCCACTTCATGGTATGTATTTTAAGTGTACTGGTCTTAGGAATGTTGAAAACAAATTTTAATTTTTCGAATGAGTAGCCTGGTAAAAGGAATGAGAAATAGAAAATAAATTGATTTGCCTCCTAGGGAATGACTCTTGTGTGGTGATAGAATGCACTGTTTAGTCCAGAAATAGCAGTATGACACTGGGGGACATGGAGATGGTTGAGAAGCAAAATCAGTTCAAGGGAAATGTGTTAGTGAGGCATCGGTAAATGTGCAGCTGGGAGGGAAGGAAAACAGCTAGTAAATTTCCCAGGAAAAAGAGAGAACATTGAAAAAATGTTGTTCGTGGTTTAGAGAGAGAAAGTGCTAATATAATAATGGGAACCTGAATGAATTTGGAAGTTGATTTTCTAAATTGTGTGTTGTATTTGCATATGTAAAACTGCGTAAACATTTTTGTGTTTGCGTGAAATGTTGTATGTGGTTAGAGGAAGAGACGGAGAATGTGTATACTTTGTCACCGTACTGTGCATAAATGAAGGCTAAAATTTGGCTTTGAGTTTTTGAGGTTTTTTTCAGCCTCTTCTATACTTTTTAGTGTCAGAAAAATCCCTTTACAGGGGCTATGCTCTGTGGTGCAATGTTGGACGGACTTTATTTTTAATATATTTTCAAACAGTATGCTTTAGTGGAAACCCTAGGGAATTGCTTTGCCAAAAGCAGAAACTCCTTCATATTGTTGTGAATGCATAGGGAATTATACACAGAAAGTACAATTTTGGAGTTTGTCTCAAATTTTATTCTCTCTCTCTCTTTTTTTTTAAATAATAATTTTTAATTATGTCTGTCTTCTCATGCTGAAAATCATAGGGGAGTTCGATAGCTTCTTTCCATTTTCTAACTTCAGTGAGGGTAGTTGCAGGGGAAGAGGGTCATAGAACCTTGAGTAAAAGCAAACCTACTGGGCCTTTCATGTCCATCTACTTTTTTCACTGAGCCATGGCCAGAAACCTGTGAGCTATCTTCTGGTTTGGGTTCAGATTTTGTTAGATACCAACTCCTGCAGGGAGATTTGGGTGTATGGGACTCCCCTGAAAATCCGAGTGTTAAATAGTACCTGCAACCAGTGTCCAGCTTCATTTCAGTTAAAGCTCAGCCGTGGGGTCTAAGCTAAAATGCACTCACAAATGTCTCGGCTAAAGGAGGGGCCACAAAGCAGCAACAGCTGTTGCAGCTACTTATCAGTGGGGAACAAGGTCTGAGCCCTTTCCTCTGAAGGCCAATTTAGGTTGAGCTCAAAATACAGAGGAAGTGTGTGGGAAAAAACCCCAAACCTTTAAAATCCTGAAGCTATACACAGGTTTTTAAAGAGTCTGAAGAGTTATGTAGATAATCCATAGAGCTAAGGGGGAAAAACATATCTGTAAGGCTACTTAGGATTTTGAATTACTTATTCTGGGGAATGAATCAGGAAAATTTTTACACCTTGCTATTTCAAGAAAGCTAGCAATGATTTTTTTCGTCTCTAACAGAAAGAATACATCTTGTATGAGGAAAGCATTAATTTTTTTCTTTTTTACCTCTGTTTATAATTCAATCCTTGTTCTTCACACAAGAGCTGTTTTGCTATAGCAACTTTACTAGCACCCAGTAGAATTCATACATAGCTTGTAAACAACTTTTTTTGTCTTTGTAAACACCTTCAAACTGAAAATTTTGTCATGGTTGGATAGAACTGCACATTGCAGGATCAACCATTAGTCCTGAAGACAGACTAATTAGATGTTTACCTTTTGCTACACGATATTAAGACTTAAACTCTATCACACCTAAAGTTCATGCAATTCTAGGCATCAGTCAATTAGACAAAGGAAAAACAGGTCAATTTTATTAGACCCCATGACTCAGGCAGTTGATTATCCTGAGAAAACACAGGACTTGGTGCTTTAGCGGAGGGTTTGCTTTTGTAATTGACTAACTGCTGCCTCCTGCTCTGTTGACCTTCACTAATTTGTAGTATTGTCTGTCATTCCTTATCTGCAGTCGAGTGGGGAGGTTCATATGTAAACATCAACATTGTTAAGGTCAAGGGGGACTGCATCTGTCTCTGTAGCCAGTTCATTTTAATTGTATGTACAGCCAGGCTGCAGGCTTTATGCCACTTGGTTCTGCATATCTGTCTGAAAATCTGCAGCTTCTGTCAGACTGTCACTGTTTTAATATAATGAAATGAATAATGTAAGCAGTACAGATCATTTACAACCCTCGAGAGTGTCTTCTGGTACAGTGCCTGTGCTGCCACAGCAGTGCAGGAGGGTGGCATCCCCTGGGAATTGGCTCATTTCAAATGCATAGGACACCCTAGAGTGCCCTGGGTGTTGTGGTGCTGTATCACAAAGGTCCTGTTGTTGTGGTGGCTGTGGGACTTTCTCCCTTTGGGTATCAGGGGAGGGGCTGAAACTGAGAAAAAACTGCCCAAAACTTTTATTCCAAAAGGTTGCATAAATACTCTCATGTTGTATTTACCAATGTTTCCCGATGTGCCTGCACAAAACGCAAAATGGTTTCAATGGCCTGACAAATTTCCAACTTTTTTACAAAAATGTTTATTTAGTCTTATTACCAGTGCAGCATTTACATGTTTGCAGTTTTTAAATACGCTGTCAGTTCTGTTAGATACGTGGGGACAGAAGTGCTGGTTGTTTCATACTTTCTATAACATCACATTTCTACTGCAGAATTCTTGTATTTTTCTGCCTCTTGCCTTTTTATTACCTCTAAATAGTTATGAAGTTTCAGTTCTGTTGTGATATATTCCATATCCTCATGTATTTTAACACAAGCTGTTTTTGATAGTAACCGTATTAAATGTCCTTATTCTGATTTCATCTCTTTGTTCAACATAGCAAGCTTTCTGTTTCAGCAAATGATTTTCTTCCTTTGATGTTTCTTCCCTTCAGATGTTTGCATCCGCTTACTTTTTTTCCCCCTGACTTCACCTTGGCTAAGCTGGCATAGTCTTGAAGAATTTTTCCCAAATTTGTTCTCAAATTCATCCTCTAGCCTCTTACGCTGATACTGCTTAGCCTAAAGCTATTTTTTTTCAGTTGTCTAGCTAAATACCAGAAGTCTTGGTGCTATCGCTTTGCTAGCAGATGACTGTTCCTTCTCTGCCCTGTAGTGAAATGGAGGACCCATACATAATCTTTTACTTCCCTTCTCTGTATTCTTGTGAGCTGTCCCATCACAATCTGCATTTAAGTATCAGTATTCTGAATTATTTTGTATGCAGAGGTTCTAGTTTGACTTTTTTTTTCAGGTTGATTTGCAATGTAATTTGTTTTTATCCCAAAGCTTCCTTGTTTTCGAAACTGTACTTGTATGCATTCATAACCCCCATTGGCATTGTATCAGTCAGGAATAAAATTGACACATTTTCTTCCTGCTAAAGATTATTAATGAGAATACTAAATAAATGTGGGTTTTTAAACTGTGATTTGAGCAAGAAGTACAAAAACAGAGGGAATAGATGCTTCAAGGTCTGGTTGTGAAGCAGTCTTGAATGTTTGGAAAGAAAATGAGTGCATTAATGAACAATCAGCAGTTTCACTTTAGCAAAAGTCAATGAAAGTGTTTTTAATGACAGTGACCTACCTGATCCCCTCTCCAGCATCGCTTCTTCAAAATGATCTTCAGAAAACAGTTCTAACATGTACAGAATGCTGAGAAGCATTAAAACCCATCCTGCATGTCATGATGACTAATTGAAAGGAACAGCTTGATGAATTTTCTAGTTCAGTTGTCCAGCTTTTGCAGAGAAACTGCATTTCTGAATCATGTCAAGCTGAGACCAAAAAGTTGTTGCCTCTAGCAGTGGATCTTTGATCTGGCTCTGACTGATGTTGCATAGCTGTGAATTTCTCAAGGTGATGAAACATCAGTTCTGGGCTGTATTACTTGCAGATCTGGATGATGGAAGCAGAAAAATTATCTGTGTACATATTTAATCCTACAGCTGTGTTACATTGCATTTCCTTGAGCACATGCTCATGTTTATTCCTTGAATTGCTTTCTTCAGAACTGTGCTGTTTGTGTGTTTCTGAGCCCTAACAGTGATGGGCCTTCTTCAGCGTGACCAAGTGTCTTTCCTGCCTACCAAACGAGTGTAGATGAGGGAAAGGAAACTAATTGGTGCCCTTGGGAAACTGCAGTAAAATACTGTCCTCCTGTGCCAAATTTGTACATTGTAAGACTGCTTAAAAAGAGCAAGCGTTCTACTGTTCTCTGTGAGCTCGGGAGGTGGTGGCAAGATCACAAGTGAAGGATGTTGTAAATTCCTCGTACAGCTAGTGGAGAGAAGGAAAATCCTCAGAAGGTTTGTGTCCTGACAGTTGTGTATAAATTGCTTGTACTTTCTTGGGTGTTATTTTCCTACAACAGCCAGATATTTATTTCCCTGCCTTAGTAACATTGCTTTAGTGATGTGCAGATTAAGAGTGAAAGGAAATGAAAGCAAGGTCAGCCCCCAAATGAAAAGGCATTCTGTTACAACAAGCCCTTTTTTTCCCAGACAGAAGGGAAAGCTTTTTTCCTTTAAACTATGCTTCATCTTAGTGACAAGTGACTGAAACACAGAGTCAAGCAGAGAAAGAGAAGAATAATGGGGTTAGTTCAATTTGGCCTGTATTTCCAAGTTTTGGTCAAAAACTGGCTAAATGATTTGAGGGGAATTGGTTTGTTGTTTTGTTTAATTTTTCAAAAATAGTAATTACAGTTTATAAGAACCTTGTCACAATGCCCTAAACTTAGGAAATATTGTGACAGGTATGGGTATGGTATTAGTACAGTCTGTAAAGAAATAATACATTACTTACACAGTTCTTGTCATTAAGAATAATTTCAAAGTGTTTTGCAAATAACTGTGGCTTGTATGCAAACCTACGCAGTGCATGACATAGGCCAAAAGAGCGTAACACCATCTTTGAAAATTACTTTGAAATTGCTGACAAACAAAATTGCCTTTATTAGATCATGAGGCAAAGGTGGCAGTATCTAGGGGAAGAGCTCAGCTGGAATTAGAGAGTCAGGAGTTTCTTGAGAGACTGATATCAGGACTGGGAGGAGTGAGTCCATGAGTGCAGATTAGTGGGGGATAAATACTGGGTGGGAATGAAGTTTAGTGTTAGAAACCTGAGAGCATGTGATGTTAGTGTGAGTAAGCGACATGCTCTTCTCTAGTGAACCTCCTAAGCCCACTTTCCTGATTCTTATCATGTTGATTTGTTGATTTCCCCATCTGATGTTGATTGTTGGTGCTGATTTTCCCATCTTTTCTCACTGTCTAAGATACTAGAAATTTCAGGAGAGAATATTAGTATTTTAACAATCTTCATGTTTTTAAGCCAGAAATCCCCATCCTCTTTTACACAGAGACAAACACCGAGGAAGAGCACTGGATAAGTCAGCATCATAACTCAGGAAAGAAAAAACTGAACTGAAACACAACAACTGAAAATTTGAAGGGAGATTATGAGTGTAAAAGGGAAACTTCAAATGTACAAGCAATTTTTGTTGTAATGTGCTGTTTTTATGGAAGTGTTGTCTGGCTTGGCTGCAAGTCAGTGTTGATACGGTACAATGAAATAGTGCTGCTTGTTTATAAACCCAGGGATTAAGTCTACTGCTTTCCTTCTCTGGCCTTCTCATCCATCAATAGAGGTTTTGATTAGAACATGCAGCCACAGCCTTGCAGGAGGTATTTGCATTTTCTGAGAGTGTGATATATTTTTTTTCACAATGCCAGAATGCCCCAAGCTGCTGAAGACTTGTGTTGAGATATTAGATACTGCTGATGGCTGTAGTTATGCATGGAGTTTTGCTTCTGACTCTCCACTCTCCTTGGGCCCGTTTTTAACTAAATATGATTCTTTCTTTAGGTCAGATGTTCAACTATGACCCGTGCCTTGTCCAACAGAGTCAAGTGGGGCTGCTAAGTAGGGAGATCTGTTATCGTGTTCTCAGTTTCTGTTGACTTTTTTGTAGTACAAGGGCACTTGAAATATAATATCTTGGAGGTCCAGGACAGGTTTTTCCCTATTTATTCCAGTTTTATGAGTAGAATCCTACAATTTTTAGTTCAAGTCTGAGTTAGCAATGTAAAATACCTGTATTTATCATAAGCATTTTCTCTGTAGTTCAGTTTGGGTGTTTCAGCGGATAGATAGGTAGATGCAGCAACCTTATAAATTCCTGTTCAAAGAGATTCCAAATCCTTTTCATTTCCATCTACTTCAGGGTCATAGTCCCATGTAAACAGATGCGGAATTTCGAAGGTTCCAGCTTCTCTGCTGTAATGCGCTGGTCACCCAAAGACTTTCACTTCATTCTCACCTCCTGTCTCCAGACTCAGAACGGCTGTGGTATGTTGGCTTACCTGGAAGCTGAGGTCATGATGGTAATCAAATGAAAAAATATGTATGTAAATATCCTCTTCCTCACCACAAACCTGTATTCAACCTGTGTTATTTAGTGACCAGTTTTACCCTATCGTGTTGGTAAAATCACCAATGATTTCTCCTTTTGTCTCCTTGACCTTCCCCATGACTTTCAGACTTGACAGGACGTGGCAGACCTTGGCAGAACACAGATCCCCGTAGTTCAGTACTGACATCTTATTTTGGGTCTGCGGTACCTGTCCCAGCCTCCACTGGACCTGCCACTTCCCTTCTGCGTTGCATCCAAATTCCTAGTCTTTTCTCTGCATTCAAACTGCAGAGATCGAGGCTAAGTGTTGTTTTTCAGTCTGTACTACTGGTGAAAAATACAGCTAGTAAAGTACTTGGTCGGATTAGGGTAAGAGTGCACTTAAAGGAGAACCTGTTTCATCTCTGTTTACAGGACTGAGGAAGGCAGATGGGAAACCAGCCTGGTGTATTGCAGTAGAGTTGGTTAGCCAGGAGGTGGCAGCTGAAGTACTCCTTTGCACTTGGAGCAAAAACCAGCAGTACGAGCGAAAACCAGCCTGTAAATAACACAGATCCTGCCTGTCTGCACGGGAAAATGCTGTACTTCATTAGCGCTGTGCTAGACAGAAAAGTCCTAATGGATGTGTGTTTTTATCCAATCACCTCAAGCAACCCTCCCAGCCTTTGCATTAATTCAGAGTATTGTTGTGCTATGGCATTCACAATTAATTCAAAGCTTGGAAAAAAGTGCTTCTTTTCCGTTTCATGGCTGTGTCTTTTCTGACTGACTTGAAAATTGCTAGATAAACTCTGAGCTTTGAAGGATGGAGAGCCTGTTTTAATTTCTTTGTTTTTTTCCGGAGGCTAATGTCCAAATTTGTTGCACTTGGAGTGGTACAAGTAGTCAGAATATAATGTTCCAAATGGCAATGATTTTAATGTTGCCAGTTGGGTTTAAGTGGTGTCAACACAGCTTCCACATGACTAAAAATCTAGTCTATATGTAAATAGGCCCAAAATGTCTGTTAAGTTTGCAAGGTAACACAAGTAAGGAGCAATCAAGACACAGCTCCCCAGGTAGCCCCTGGCTATTTTATCCCTTACTGAGCAGAAGCTTCGTATTAGGGGGTGTTGTCAACCAGCCAGGTAATCTTATAGAGGAGATGGCTCTTTCAGATGCTTGGATTAAGTGGCCAGCAAACAACAAGCTACAGCTGGCCTGACTTCTGTTTATGAAAAGAAATTACACAGACAGCTAGAATCATAGGTTAAAATATTTTTCATTCTTACTAAGATGCAACAGCTAGCTGAGGATTCCTAGTGTTGACTGAATGTATGGAGCAGCCAGTCCTTCAGCTGTACAATTTTTAAAATGGCAGGTTTTAGAACAAGTGAAAAATACGCTTTTATTCCCTGTTGAACTCAAACTGACCAAAACCAACCAACGAACCGAAGAAAGCAAAACTCCCAAATAAAGAAGCAATGCCCCCCTCCAAAAAACCAAACTAAAAACACCAAAAAAAAAACCAAAACAACCCCAAATCCAAACCCCAACCAAAGAATAACCAACCAAAAACCAAACACCAAACTAAACAAACCCAAATCCTACTCTCTGATATGGAATCTGTGCTTCTCCTCTGGTCTGAAGGATATCACACTGCTTATAGGGTAAAGGATTTCTGTCCTGTAAGGTCCTGAGCACTTGCAGCTTCAGTGCTTGTCCCTGTACACAGACTGAAGATGTGCTTAAATCCTTTATTTGTTGGAGTAAGATCTCTTTCTGAAGTAAGATCTCTTGCATACTGGTGACACACCTGTGCTACCTCGTTGTATAGGATTGTACGTCCACTGAAATTGCAACAACAGCAATGCACACTTGGAGAGCTCTAGTACTCAATCAGGCATCTTTCAATAGCAAAGTCTTGGAGGTGACCACAGGAGTGTTTCAGTTCTTAAATGACAAGGTGGATGCATAGCTAATGTTACTCACTCCACACCATGTTTCGTAGTCAGCGTACATTTTAAAAGTATTTTTCTACTTGGTGAATATTGGTAGCAGAACAAATGCTTTTATGTGAAACATCTGTTAAAGATGTACAGAACAGCTCCTGTGTAATACTGTAGCAAATTCATGAAACTTGCCTTCAGTACATCTTTCTTTGAAGTGTTCTCCCCTCCACTGAGCTAATCCCTTGTTTCCTCCACTCTCTGGTCAAATGGGAAAAAACCCAAAAAAGTCTCCTCCATACCACCCTCCTTGTCCTTTAGCATAGTTGAGAATGTCCTGATGTCCCAGCAGGGTGAGGCTTCAGTGCAGCATCCATCAGCTGTGCTTTGTGCAGAAGCTGATTTCTTTTCCCGTCAAAGCTGCTGGACTGGGAAAGCGACAAATCTGGACCGATCCTTACGTCCCCTGCAGTCTGCTCTGTTCTGGTGCTGAAGTGGGATTTGTACATGCATCACAGAGTTTCCAGGGGGTGAACTGTAGCTCCAAGGCAATTGTCCTAAACAGCTCGAGACTGTCCCTTTCAGTGCTGTCGCAGCATTGGTGCACAGCAAAAATCACAGGATTGAAACAAGGACGTCACCTGGGGGCACTATTGTAGCCAGATACTCGTGTCTCATGCCATTTGCATTTGAAAGTTTATAGCAGCAGAATATATTGCTGGTAAAGCTGCTCTTTATCAGAAGATTTCTTTTAGCTCGACTACTGGTTATAATTTTAAATGATCTGTGCCACTGAGTGGAAAAACAACAGCAAAAATAATAATAAAGAAACTTAATTTCCTAGGTTGCTTACTGTTGACGTTTAGTTGGATTTTTTTGATGAGCCAAACCTTATTCTATCTTTAAAATTTTCCTGCAAAACAGTAACCAGTTCCATGTGAGTTTTGCCAAAGCAAATATTCACATAAATTTACCTTGTGAGGTAAGCCGATGTTCCATACGTTTTGTTTCTAAATATGCCTTTTATGGCAAACAGTCTGTATCCAAGATGAGTTTCCAATATCCATACCTTGTTGCAAGAGACGAAAAATACTTTGTGAGCATTTATTGCACTCATTTCTGGACCTAACCCCTACACCACAGAGATACATCTCTCTTTGATTTTATTTTGTAGTAGGTAAGGGGAAATAACGGAGAAGAAAAACAGCTTTGCTTATGTTTGTGACATCAGATGCGCTATGTTAGAGTTGTAATGAAACAGTAAACAGGTCAATTAAAACTGTTGACAAGACAGAAATGATGTGATTTGTGATATCCCATATGCTGGGACTATTGTGAGAGTCACTGGAAATTGTGTCACTTACACCTTATATATATATATCTTACATTTGGGAAAGCCAGGTAATTGCCACGCTAAAATGTACCTATGCAAAATTCTCGTCCTCTTTTCTTCTGTAGTTGTAAAAGGCCCAGCTCAACAATGAAAATGTACCAGATGGTGTGTCACAGAAGACTACTTTGAAAAGGAAGGTACTGAAAATGTTGGGTAGATAGGGGCATCCACTGTTCCTGCAAGCAAGTTTGCCATTCTGCAAAGAAGGAGTTTAAGAGTGTTAAGATTAGTGAGTAAATTTTTCCTGCATGACTTATTACTTGTGGCCTTTTGTAGTATCCCTTCAGCAACTGCTGCATGACATGACCTTTTCAGCATATTTATCAGTCTCAGATTATGGAAGATGCAGAGTTATAAATGGGTTTGCTGGGGGAGAAATAACCAATTTCAGGGGACTGTTCCAAAATCAGGTTTTGATACGGGTGCTTTGGAACACATCTGGTATTTGAGCAGTGTATTTTACTTGAGGGATATGCTGACTTGTTACAGTGGTTTTCTGATACTCCCCAGTGACATTGCTGGCATGCATCTATGAAGCTTCAGATATTACAGTATACCTGCATATCATTAAAATCAGTGACAAAACTTCTGTTAATTTCAATGGTACAAGGTTAAGACCTGGGTACCTGGGTGAATTGCTGTACTGATCTAGCATTCTGCTTTTTACCCTTGAAGGATCATGCATCACAAAAAAAAAAAAATCTATCTTCCTGCGTTAATTCATTTACATAGAAACTAACAATATGTCTTTGTGAGTTCATGTGTTGCATTCTTGACACTGATTGGCAGATTTTACACTCCCAGATTTTACACTCTCTCCCCAAACTTTCAGCTATTTCCCTAGCAGATCTGAATAAGAAAAGAAGGATTGCAAACTATGGGCAGATTGAGATGAGATAGGACAATGTCATGATCTAGTGTTTGTGATACTGGAAGCAAGAATAAGATACTTAATCAATCACCTCACTTTAACATCTAATTTCTAACAGAACAAGGTTTGTATATGGTGCCACTGACCTAAGTGCTGCTTTTTGAACCTGTTTTATGTAGTTTTTTGGATAAATGTGATACATTTCTGATAAATTATATGGTTTCTTAGTGTATTTTTCCCCCATTTTCTGTTTTATGACTGCCCTGCAGGACTTCAGATTTCCACTGTGACTCAGTTAGTGTCATTAGCACCTGTTTTAGAGCCTGGAGCCTGTCCAGGGCAGGATTTTATTTCAGAGCAGGTGCTTCATCACATGGCTGTGAAGTCTGGGATGTGAACAGTGAAGAAATTCTCATTGTGTGTGTTCCTAAAGCTTTGACTTTGCCATTTGTGTAGATAAATAACACTCTTCTTTACTTACTGACTTCACATCACTCAGCTTGTCTCAGAGGTCTGTTAAGGCTCTTCCTGACCGACAAGATGGTCCCTCAGCTGAGGCCTGTCCCTGCTTGGTGTTGGGACTTGCTCTTCTGGGAAATAAGACCTCTAAGAAATTAAGTGAGGTTCCTTTGAGATGCACAGGCTGGGGAATCCCAGTGACTCAGTTCTCCCCTGGGTCTGGCTTTTGCTCGTGTTGATCTCTGCTGACTGATGTCACCTGTGACTGGCTCACTGCTTACAGAAGGGAATTCCCAGTTATTGTTAGCTCCTTCTACATCATAAATGGATGTAAAAATTAGCAAACCTGCTTTTGTTTTGTTTTGTTTTGTTCTGTTTCATTTACACACTCTGCCAGTGACATGGAAAGGAGCAGACCTGCCATGAGTTTGTGTTTTGTTGTCCAAAATACCTGAGGCTCCCCAGTCCCAGTTTACAACAGAAGATTAAGTGGAAAAAACCCCACGAATACCTGACGAATTTCTGGCTTTGTGAGGTGAAGCCCATAGAGAGGGAGTCGTACATTACTGGAAATGTATAAAATGATCAAGTACAGCATAGGATATGTTTAAAGAATGACTTCTGGTAAACTTTTATAGAAAATTCATCTACTAGTCCAGAACTGTTCCCTGCGGTCACTTTCAAGCATCTTGCCAGGAGTAACAGATTTGAAAGCAGACATCTGATTCAAACATTTTGCAGCTCATAAATGGAGCTATCTCCTTAAGAAAAAAATAATTTCCATAGGGACTTGCCATGGCTGGTGGTGTTATTTGTGTTGTGGCAATGCTGGGATGCTTGATAGTCTTTGCCTCTTCCCAGAGGCAAAGAGCAATTAATTCTACAGCAACCGTCAACACTTTCACTGGATAGACAGTGATAGACACACACCAGAAGTCTAGGAGGTTATATCCAGTCAAAATCCCCAAATTACAAACTTTTTGGGAGCCTACACTCTAGTTAATCTTATGGTGAGGTGTCCTACCCCTCCTTTCTCCACCTTTTCTTATGCTGAAGTGAGTTCTGCTGTTCTGGTAGATGCTGATCTGGACTGGTGACAGAAACACTGCTGAAGTTGCGAAGAGAGGTGAGGATGCTGAGGAAGGACTAGAAGAAGAGTGAGAGGAGGTTGTATAGTACTCTGCTGCAGTATAGAGGTGAATTTAAGGAGAAAGACTACAGAAAGACACAGAAACAGATAAAGCAAATTGATCTTTGAACTTCCTACATGGTGGCAAGACCAGATTCAAACAGATCTGTTTAAAAAAAACCCCAAGAGCAAACAACTCTCCTCTTATTTTTTAAATTTATTTTCCTCTCTTAGTTTTCCTTTGTGTTTTTTCTCCTTTTTCATTCAGTTTTGTTCAGAACTATGTGAATATATTCTCACGTTTTGGATTTTAACATTCTAATCCTGAAAAATCTGTCTCTCAGCTAAGTATTAGCTACTCAATGAATTATCTTTAAAGAAACCCACAAGTGTATACAGGACTGTAAAAAAAATTCCAGAAGAAAAAGATTTCAATGGGATAAAATGTTCTCCTCTCTAGATCATGTTATATAGGAAAGAAAATTAAACACTTGGGCAAACTTCAGAATTTATACTGAATTTATGTATTTTATAACATCACTAGCAATTCGTTATAAGGTTTTCATTTATTTCTTGTATATCACACACCATAGAATGAATTCATAGAATATGCTGAGTTAGAGGGGACCCACAAGGATAATTGAATCCAACTCCTGGTTCTACACAGTACAGTCCCAAGAGTCACACCATGTGCCTGAGAGTATTGTCCAAATGGTCCTTGAGCTCTGTCACGCTGGTGCTGTGACCACTTCCCTGGGGAGCCTGTTTAGTGCCCAACCACTCTCTGGGTGAAGAACCTTTTCTTGATATCCAAACTAAACCTCTCCAGGCCATTCCTTTGAGTGCTGTCAGTGGTCACAAGAGAGAAGAGATCAGTGCCTGTCCCCCCTCTTCCCCTCACAAGGAAGCTGTAACTGCAGTGAGGTCTCCCCTCAGTCTCCTCCAGGCTGAACAGACCAAGTGCCCTCAGCCACTCCTCACACGGCTTCCCCTCAAGGCCCTTCACCATCCTCGTGCCCTCCTTTGGACACTCTCTAACAGCTCAATGGCTTTTCTGTGTTGTGGCACCCAGAGCTGCCCCCAGCACTCGAGGTGAGGCCACCCCAGTGCAGAGCAGAGAGGGACAATCCCCTCCCTTGCCCGGCTGGTGATGCTGTGCCTGATGCCCCCCAGGACATGAGTGGCCCTCTTGGCTGCCAGGGCACTGCTGGCTCATGTTCACCTTGTCATTGACCAGGACACCAGGGCCCCTTCCATGCAGTTTCAACTCTTTTAAAATAAAGAGTGCCACTCCTTTAAGGAATTTGAAAAGTAACATTATACTTATTCACTAACCAGAAAAAATTGTAAATCATGGTAGATTGAAAAACCTGCCTGAGAGCAGCTGTCAGAATGGTCAGATGCAAATTTTCGACTAGCTTTTTCCCCTTCCCATGAGGCTGAGAAAGGGGAAACAAAATGAATATAAATTACAACGTGTTCAGTTGAAAACAAATGGCTTAACTGTGGACAGAGTACCAGTCAAAAAAACTCATGCCTTTTCCATACCCTAAAGCTTCAAAGAAAAATGTACAGCTGGGACCTCTGTATATGTAGATGAAACAGAAAATGTGATAAGTAATGAAATTAGTCTATCATTTCCTACTATGTTTAGTGTCAATGTGACCACTGGATTTTTATTGAAATGTTTTTGACTTTTTCTGGTTTTAGCCCGTTTGTTGTTACCAAGTATATTTTGTGATCTATACTTTTAAAGACAGCACAAAGAATGGAAAAGACAAAGAATGTGACTGAGTTTGAGATGCTTGTGGCTATGGCTTCTGATGGGTAGAGAAAACTATATACCATTATTGTGTTTGAACATGGAGAAGCCACAGCATAAAGACTTCAGTGATTTTGTGCGGGTATTTTGAGAAATGTTAGGAGGTTGAATAGCTCATAGTCCCAACTTTACAGTCTGTTCCAGTGAAGCTCCAGTTCAGCTTCAGGAATGAGGCAATAGAGTTCAATTTAATTGAGCAGTTGAGTGACTTTCTATTTGAAAAAGGGTTTTGCCAGTATCAGTCCCTTTGATCTAAGACAACACCCAATCCAAACTGAGGATTCTCTTGTATGTAATAGGACTACTGATGGTTGTACTGCTAGGTATCTCTGGCTGCTTTATATTTTTACTTAAAATACAGGAATCCTAAGCAATTCAAACACTTCACAAACACGAAACGAGCAAGACTTTAATTTCCCCAATCACAGATACTGCATTTCTTGTGCACTGATAGAAAGCAGCCATCCTTTTCCCACAGGGGAAAAGATATCAGGCAGATATGAAGGATCCTCACCCAAGTCTATGGTACCAAACCTGGGTCACAAAATTCTAGATTTTGTGTCTCCCTGCTGCTACTTAGTCCTTGCACTGTGTTTGTGCTGGGGATGTCATCTGGTGAGGTCTGAAGGGCTGGTGCTCAGAGTTACACCTGCAGCCAGTGTGTGCTGCAGAATGCTCCAGACTTGTACACCTAAGTCACAGCGAGGCAGACAGCAAAGCTCAGCACAAGCCAGTGGCTGCTGTTTTCTCATGCAGAGCCCTGAGAGAGTCTGGGCACAGAATAACTAATTGACAGAGTGCTTTGCTGATCTTATTGCAAGTCCTTTCCCAAGAGTAACTTTGCTTTTTCAGAAGTAGTACCTGAATTCTGTCTGAAAATTTTCATGAGGGCTGGTTTTGGTGTGGTAACATTTAAAATGGTGCATGAGAGCAAAGTTTTGTTTGTTTTATTTCCTGACACCTGCCTGTGGGAATTGCTATGAATGAAGCTCATTAAACTAAACCAAATTTTCCTGCCCCTGCTGAAACTATTTGCTAGGTTGTGTCTAATATGCATTGTGAATACTGCCTTTACCCACATCTCTTGTCAGGTTTCCCCTTTATACCACTCTTTCTTTACTGTCTTGTTGGGCTTGCTAACCTTTTTCATTCTTAAGGTAACCTAGATAGAAAGAATGTATTCTGGCTTTGCACCTCTAAAAAACAATTTCTCATCTTTTCAGCATGAATGTGAGGAAGTGGAACAGCAGCATATGAAACCCTTTATGGGCTAGATCTTGACAGATAGTAGTATCTTTTAGTAAGAAATGAGTGTGCTTGCTACCATAATGTGCTGCTATCTCTGCCCCAAATTCTATTTTTATTTCTGTTCTTGTTAGCAGAACAGAACAGAACAATAATAAAACATTCATTTTACTCTTTTTTTTTTCCTTTTTGGTTCTTTTTCTGTTATTTGAAGTATTTTCTAGCTAACTCCAAAGAGCAGGCTGCAAGTAGAGATGAGGTCTTTGTCAAACAGCACCTGCTGATCCTCTGTGAGGCAGCCTTACTGGTCCTGAATCTGCTAGATCTCTTGGCAGTGCTACATTATTCCTGCCAGGTGAGAAGTGGCCTGTTTGCAATTACACTTGACTTATTGCCTGGCCCAAGTTTTTGTTTTGTTAAGTCTTCAGTTTTCTTGGTTAAGCTTGACTCAGAGATTAATTTTTTTAAAAAACTGAATCACAGTTGAATTCTACTGTCTAAAGCATCAAAGAGGTTGCCCCTTGACTGAGCCATGGCCACAGAGGAGATGGGAGCAGCCCACCTGGGGACACGCCTGCTGCATCCAGACTGGAAAGGGAAATGGGTGTGGTGGAAGATGTCATTGCTCAAACCCAGCAGTGCTCATTGTGCTGGTGCCTTGCAGTCAGTCTACCAGAGCTGGCACTTGGCTTGTACAGGATTGCTGGCTCCATCCTCAAAATGCCAAATAGCAATTACTGCTAACTGTTTTTTGTTTTCACAGGAGTGAAAATGTTTGGAGTGATAAAGAGATGTCTTCCCACAGATAGATTGCGGAGAATCACATGCACATCTACCCCCACCCCGTTCACAGAATCAGAGAATCACTGAATGGGTCAGGTTGGGAAGGACCAAACGGGGTCATCTGGTCCAGCCTCTCTGCTCAAACAGGGTCAAACCAGAGCACATGGCATAGGATTTTGTCCAGAGGGTTCTTGGATTTCCCCAGAGAGAGACCCCACACCACTCTGGGCAGACTGTTCCAGTGGTTTGTTGGCTCTCATAAGTACAGTCTTTGAAGTGTTCCATGAGGTTCTGAGCCCTGATGGGCCAAATGCCACTACACTCCTGTTCAGTTATGCAAACTTCATGTCCTTGCACAAGTGGTTTAAGCTTCTTGGCCTGGCTAAGTTCAAGGAGTCGTGATAATGTTATGATTATACAAGATAAAAATCATGAGGAAAAAAAGTGGGAAAAGGAGAAGAATTTTTGTGCAAAACCAGATATGTAGAGACAAATTTCAGTTGGAAGCTGTTCTGCTTTTTATCCATGAGGGAATGAATAGGATAAATTGCATCTATTTTTTTTCCATAAGGATAGTCATTGAATTTTAGCATCATATATCACCATATTATATACACTAAGGAAATATTTTCTTCCAGTTCCAAAGTAATGATTTCATTAGAATTGCATTTTAATTGAGAATGCATTAGTTCATTATCAAGTATTTTCTTTCTTGGTTTGTGTATTCTAAAAGTACTCTTGCTCTGGAAAGTTTCTATTCAGATTCAGGCAAGCTTTTTGAAAAGCTTTGTGCTAAAGATGCTCTCTTTTACTTCTTTAATCTGTCCCTATTTGTGTCATCTAGCTAGCAGTGTCTACTGGGGAGGCCACAGTGTGCAATGGAATCTCTTATAGTCAAATATCTGGAATCCAGTACTGCTGTGCTAAATGTAGAAAAGAAAGACAAAGTACATTTTTTTCCTTTTTTTTCCTCCGTGTCTAGCAAATGATAAATAGTTGCTCTAGGGGTAGTAAAGCCAGGTGCAACAGAATAGGAATTTTGTTTTTTGTTGGTAATGGAAAAGGACCCAGGAGGCTTTGGGATGTTTCTTTGAGCAGAGGATGCAATTGCATTAAGGCAGGACTTCATCAGCAGACCATGATGTGGAGATGACAGGTATGTGAGTAAAAGCAGAGCTAAATACCCTAAAACCTGTCTTTAACTGAACTTCTACTACTTCTGCTTCTTAACCAAGGTGGTTATAATATTTATTAACTCTGCATATTAAATTAGTCTCTATGGATTTCAGTTATCCTTCATAATATCCTGCAGTTTGGCCTCAAATTCACAAACTGAATTTGTTGTTTGAATTAAAAACATGAATTTGTCTACACTTGCTTTCTTTCACTGAATTTTTGCAGGTCAATGTAGCAATTGTAGGATACCTTCAAGTAAGTAAAAAAGAACACAATACGGCAGCTGTTAAGGATCTTTAACATCTAGTTGGGCCAAAGTGTGATCAGGAAAAGTAACTGACTTAGTTTAGGGTAGTGGGCTAGGGAGAACATAAGTATTTAGCCCGAATTATATATTAATATATACTATATATTAATATATAATATTGTATATTATGTCTCCATCTCTCTATCCCTCTATCTCTCTTTCTCTCTATGTCTCTATGTCTCTATCTCTCTATTTCTCTTGCAAAGTTTTGCCTGGTTCAGGATATTGATCAGAGTAATGAAGGAACTGTCCTTTAGTCATTCTCTCAGTAAAAGATCGATTGTAGTTGAGCAGGGATGATTTTGATCCAAAATTGTGTTAGAAAATTATATAGCATCCAATATGATACACTTACATGTTCCTGATCTCTTTCATTGAGTTAGTTTAAGAGCTGCTGAATTTCCTGACTGGTGTCTTTTTATTGTAGTTTGATTCCTTCTTATGTAGGCAGCTTTTGTTCACGTCATTTGTCTATTCCTTTCCACTTGCTCTGTGAGGATTTAAAGGAAAAAACCAAACAAACATGAGGAAGAAAACTGTCTCTGGCATGGACTTCCTGGCTTTACTGAGAGCTATAGGTATTACTGTTACCAATGGAAAAAAGGTGCTGATCTACAAATCCTACGAGCCTCAAGCAGGAACCTGGGGTAGAGTGAACGTGTCCTCTTGTGGAGACAGACACGCCCTGCCTCTGCTGCCCTGCCACGGGATCAGCTCACATGGTCTGTGTGGAAAAGCACCTGTTAATCCCTTGGATGTGAGGGAGGGCTGTTCTGAGTCTGAAATGAAATATAATTGTTTCAAGGGAAATGAAGGGGAAAACTGGAAGAATTAGCTCCATTGAAGAGTTTAAATGAGCCCCAGGGCATTGTCAGTCCTTTTGTTTACACAGAAAGAGAGGGTGGTGTTGTCTGGAGAGCTGTGCTGTTCACCTCTGGAGGATCTGGTCTTGTTATCTGAAAGATGAATGTTCTGTGGTTTGCTTGGCCCTTAAGACTCTTGCTTCCTGCCTCTGATTTTCTGGCAGCCGAAGGTACAGGGGAGTAAAGCTTTCTGAAGAAGGCTGTTCTCTTCAAGAGAGAAACTTGTAATTATTTCTGATGAAAGGATTTTAAGAGCTTATGTCATTATGGGACCACTGCAGAGTGGTTCTGAATCTTAAGACAGAGGTTATTCTCTGGTGTTCTTCACAATCTTCTGGTTCCTTTTCTTTTTCTTTTTTTTTTTTTTTTTGGCTTATTTGGAAAACTTCAAACAGTGTGGTCTCTCTGAGGAGGAAAGGCGAAAGGAGTATTTATTTATTTCTTTGCTCACAGGCCAGCACTTTCTCTTGAAATAGTTATGTATAAACACAGGAAAAGGATTCCAAGAACTTCTGCCTTCAGAAAAAGATGGTTGAGGACAAAGGAGCGATCTTCCCTGAGACAAATATTGCTGAGGAGTAATTACTAGCAGCATGCCCATTAAGCTGAAACTGGTGCTGGGCTTTCATATCTAGTATAAAACTTCTACTATCTAGTTAATATAGACTGGGTATATGTAATATAATATTGGTGTTGTTTAATTCCCATTGAAAAAATATTCCAGACAGACATGTTCTCTTTGAGGAGAAGATAGAGGATGAGTTATATTTTACTCAGCAGATAAAATCTTTAATTCTTTCTAAGAGAAAATATTTGTTTCTATAGAAAGAATGGAAGATACCTTTCTTTTCCTATTGTGGAGTGCCTATGGAACAAGGAGAAACCAGTCTGTCCAGCACAGATCACATTGCACACAGAAGGAACGTAGTCTGTGGGGACTTTGAAAAGAAAGATAAACAAACACACAAAACAACTACATCCCTTTTGGAAAAAAATAAGATATTGCCCAGTTACAAATGTTCACCATTAGCCACACTTGATTTTCACAGTGGTCTTTTAAATGAGTCTCTAATATATTTCCATCTTTGTTCAATTAATGTTTTGTGTCATAAGATAATTCCTTGGGACTGACCACCTGTTTGCACAGCTATAGTGACAATATCATTCATTATTTGAATTCTGTCAGGGGTAATACACCGTTTTGACCAGAACCATTTATAATCAATTTAACATTATTTGTGTGACAATTCTGCTTTACTGCAGAAGTAAAATAATCAAAGAGCAGTTATTAAAAAGGAAATCAATTTAACATCTTATTCAGCACCCCATTTTAGGATTCATTCTAATTAAAATAATAGAAATATTAAATGTGAAGGCAAATCCCCATACTACTGCCTCTACTAAAAGTGAGAGAAGATTCTTTGGATTTATGCCAATGTCACTGAAAACCGAGCCTGACTTTGATTGAGACTTCTTGTTTGTCAAGATTTGTAACTTCCTCGTGGAGAGATGAAAGAAGACAGATATTTTATTCTGATGTCCTCCAGAAGAGTGCTTTTACTCTGATTACAAAGTTCCCCCCAAAATTCATAATGCTTTGTGAGTTGAAATGGAGCTGCAAATTTCTGGTTATCCAAAATTGTGAATTTGGGAGCCAGGGTCCTCCGGACTCCCAGATCTGTCTTCTCTGGCAGTGAATTATGTTGTCCAACTGAATATGTAGCATTCATACATATAAAGTAAGATATCTAGGAAAGGTAAAAAAAAAGGATATTATAAATGATAAACAGAAATAAATATCTGTTTTTCCTTGGTGTGCCGGTTTGGCCAAAATCTAGTAATATATCCCCTGAGAGAAAACCAGGTTACAACCACCCTTCGCCCCACCAGGTTCGGGAAGAAAAAGGAAGTTTTTTCCTTGAAGGAAAGTGAAAGAAATAAAAACTATTTATTTTAACAAACACACAGGAAAAGGACAATGATGCTAAATAGTGAGATGAAATCTCTCGCTATAGAGAGAAACCTGGGAAGATTTCAGAGTCCTTCTGTAGGTGTGGTCTCTCTCCTCCTCGGAGCTGGGTCGGCGAGGGCCCACCCCCGGGCCTCGGGGAAAAATTCTCCCGATGTGTTCTGATGTTGTTGAACAGTCCAGAAGAGAAGAAAGGAAAAACCAAAGTCCCAGGAAACAAAAGTTCAACTCTCCGTCTCACACCGAGAGGGGAAAAGGGGAAAAAAAAGCCCAGCTGGCTGAAGCAAGCAAGCAGGGTGCTCCCTCCTGCTCCTGCAGCCAGAGAACGCAGAGGAGTGTAATCTCTGTGTCCTTGAGAAACTGTTTTGAAAAGTTCGTTTGATTTTTTTTTTCTCAAGCTCAGTTTAAAGGCACAGAAAAGGCACAAAATTACTTTTTGGGCATAGAGCTCGATAGGGGATACACATGATAGAGTCACCCCAAGACACTTGGTAAAGTCTTGCATAGTCAACAATTAAAAATATAAGTTATTCCTTCCAAATGGTTTAAAGAAATAAGCTAGGCTTTTTCATTTCTTCATTTAAAGTGACAAAAAAGTGGCTTTTCCCCCCTCAGACTCAAAAATTTCACTGTAACCATCTTGTACAACATTTGGTACAGCTTTTTACTGGAGAGAACATAAAATTCTTCTTGAAAGAGTTTCAACAAGTCATTTCCATAGTTCTCTGAAGTATTCTTCATATCCATGAAGACTATTACGAAGAACAAGACTAACATTTTAATTTTCGCCGATTACTGCACCCCTGAGACAAGATGCCATAGCAACAAGGAGAATGGCAGTAAAGTCATGTGCGCATACCACGCTTGGCTGTGGGCTGCGGTAGTGTACCAATATTCATGACTAGAGCTTACTGTTATTTACCTCTGGCATGTGTACTTCCCTGAGGCCTTGAAACTGAAACAATCCTGGTTTTGGCAAGTGGCAAATCGAGTCTCTTCACACCTGAGATGTGGTGTTAATAAAGAACTAGCAATGTTTTTTGAAACTTTATGCAAACGATTCAAATTAGATTTATTTAAAATTATGAAGGAGAGCAGTGATGTTTTAATGAGCAGCTATGCTGTGCATTATCTGTGCACAAAGCAGATGTAATGATGCATTATAAATGCTGAGAAAATTTAATCAGTGTAGAAAAAAATACAATGAAATGGTTGTTTAAACACTGCAAAGCTAATGTTATAGTAATTAGTTCCCATTGAGCAAGACATGGTGCATATTATCTGGGCTGTGTTTGATTAGTGATCCTGCATATGACATCTTGCCTTTTTTTAAATTTTACTTCAATATCATTTAAAATTTTTTTAATCCAAACCCCAGTTAAAAACACAAAAGCAAGCATGCTATCAAATTCAGTTCTTCTTTTCTAACACAATCTGCATAAAAGTCTGCTCTGATTTACTGTGACTGTATATGAGGAGGCTGAACAGAAAACATGATTCTGTGGAGATTGTGGGGGGTTTTTTTCCCCTGAAAAGTAATATCAGCAGAATTACTTGTAATGATAATCATATTTTTCAAAATGTCCTTGTAGAAGGTGGATTGGAATATACTGAAGTTTTGCTATGTGTGTTTCCTAGGATTTCTTTTAAATGAGTAAGACATGGATTTCACCACTGGTTTGTCTCAGTTCTTCAGAGCCTGTAGGGACACTTTTTTTACTAATAGCTGTATGCCAGTCCCTAAAATGAAGCATATGGAAAATTCTAATCATCAGTTCTTTTACAAATATAAAGCTTGGATATTGATAAACAGGGGATTCTTATTCATCTTGTCTACTGATAATTATTTTTAGGAGCTGATTAGGGCTTTTACATTAGGAACTGTCTTGAAGTCATACAGATTCTGAATTGTGGCTGATGGTCATTTAGTCATGTAGGCTTATAACTGATAGAAGGAAACTGAATTATTTTTGTAACCTTCAGTCAATGAGACTTACTCCAGGTACTACGATGTGTTCAGCTCTTACTGATCACAGTAATGAAGGACTTATGAGAGTTAAATTAAAAGCCATTAACGGAAAGTTTAGAATCCACTATCTCATAATACTGAAGAACAGAACAGGAGGAGACTGTTTGCAAATGTGGAGTAACTGCAGTCTGTAGGGAAAACAGATGTTGAGAAGAAAGGGTAGACTTAAAAAAAAAAAAAAGGAGAAAAAAAATTTATTCTCCCAGTAAATATAATTGATACTATAAAAGTGTAAATGGACTACATACTGCTACATTGCAAACTCTGCGTGCTCTGGTCTTCACAAACACCAGATGAGTAAAGAAAAGCTTTATTTTCTCATTTTCAATTAGAAGCATGGACACCATGCACGTATCTGCCTTCTTTCTCTTGCTGAACAAAAGAATTTAATTGTTGTAAAACATGAACTGTAACTGTAATTTTAATAATAATTTGTGTGTAACACCTAAATTGATATTGTCAAAGTAAAGTCTGTAGATGGCTTTAGAGTCAGTAAGAACTTAACGTGATTAAAAAAATGTTAAAAAGGTCTTCAATGAAATATTCTAATTTTTACTTGTATGAGTACTTGAAAGCTTTAACAGCTTTACAACAGTCTTACTGTGAATTTTGGTGTCAGATCATTTGTAATTAATCTAATCACACTTTTTTGTGTTTTTGTTTGATCACTCAGTTTTGTGGAGCTGACATTATATACTTTTTTGATCCTAAGATACATAATAGTATATGTTTTTACACTGCATATGTATTGCTCAGGAAAAATGCCCATTCTTCTTGAATCTTTGGGATTATTTTGCAAACCTTTGATTCCACTCAAAGAAATTAAGAACACACTAATTCAGAAAGGAGTGGCCCGCTGATCTCAGGCCTAAGTATCAGTTGGTACAATTATTACTGTTGGCATAAACCTAGAAATGAAAAATGATTTGGGGATAATTTGAGAAAGGAACAGGTGAAGCTGAAATAATTTAGGAGCAAGGAGAAAAGGAACAAGTGTCAGCTGCTCCAAGAATCATTGGCTTGTATCAGTGCAGCATATGGAAGGGCAAATCATAAGCACATGATTTCATCATCTCTGTGATGAAGGCTTTGCCTTCAGAACAACAGTACACAATTTTTGTTGTGGGTTTTTTTGGTTAATAAAGAAGATTGGGTTATGGCTCCTCCAGGAAAATCATGCAGAGGCAGAAAAGAAGCCAAGACATGGCTTTCCTCCAGAAATGCTCTTTATGTTGTGGAGCGTCTTAAATCAATAGCCTCAAAGCTAAACTGAATTGACAGTGAATCTAACTAGTATTCATTTAAAGAGAAAAAGAAGAACACAAAAAACCTGTATGCACTTACTTAGAAAATCTATATACACTTACATAGTTAAAAGTGTTTGGTTTTCCTTAATTAGTTCTCATGTTCTGTTTAAAGCTTTTTAAAAAAATCTTCAAGTTGCTTAATGCCTTCTATCTTTGTGAAAGTAAATATTGTGTCACTGTAATGCATCCTACTTTGTTCAGAGACTACACTTTGGACTCACATCTGTAATTGCAGCCATGACATGAAGATACAGGGCAAACCTTACAGGCTGATTTATCTTTGTCAGAGGGGTAGCAATGCTCAGCACTGAAATCCAGGATATACGTGACTCTAAATAGAGCAATTTGTCAAGTATTTCATTGACACAAATTGAAATGAAACTGAGTTCTCAGACTCTAGAGGTCACTTTGCAACAGGAAGAATTCATTATCTACGTATACACAGAGGAAAACTATTTCACAATTGAAGTTGATTTGTGAGAGATGGATGTACACACATAAAACTTAAAACTCGTAGGTCACACTTTCAAAGTAAACTAAAAGAAGCTACAGGCTCCACTATTCCCTGGCTAATAGCCCATCAGTTCCTCTGAAAAAGATACAAAAAAGCAGCTGTCATCATAGTGAGGTCTATCGAGTGTTCAGACTCTTTTCGTGTACAGAAACGCACAAATTACCGGCTGCAAATCTTAGATGAGGCAAATGTTTTTTCATCATGGATGTTTATTAGAGTACTACATGCACGGCATCCCAGCCTAAGAAGAATGATCTTTTTTAAAGTTTCACATATTTTATTTCGCCTATGGTCTACTTTCAAAATTTTTTAGAGATGTGCTCCTGTCTTGAAAGTGTGCTTACATTTACCCTATTGCTTCAGAAGCCTGATTAAAATAATTCTTGGGTTAAAGCACGACTGTCAAGGGAGAAGTCTGCTATGCAGAAACAAACTCCGCTTCTCTAATTTGCTCAGATACTGTTGGGAGGTGAAAAAGTAGTGAGAAAAGACAAGGAGAAAGAAGAAATAATGATAAAATTATGAGGGGTGAAATACATGTTTAGAGCTGCAGGGAAATTTATTTTTCATGCGCAGTGTTTTATGGCAGGGAACCAAAACACTGCTGGCTAGACTGAGATTGTTGGAATGGGTGCCTGATCGGAAGTAACATCGGCATGGTCCCAGCAGTAGAGATTTTCCAGAGGGGAGGAATATTGCTTTTCATTGCAGAATTTCAGCAGTAGTTAGACTCTGTTTTTTCAAAGGCTGCGAGTGGTCTCTGCTTTTGCTTGTGTGGCCACTCACTCTGGTTGAGTATGACAGTACTTCACATCCACTTTGCAATGTGTGGAAGATCCCAAGCTGTGGCAGAGGAGGATCAGTACTCAGGATTTTATTTCCTGCAGTGGCACCTTTTAAAGGCCACTGGAATGAATGTGCAGGTTTGATTCTTTCTTTTGGGGTGAAAAAGAAACAGATTGATTAAGAAATGAGTTATTTGAAAGCAGTGAAAATGAAAGCCCAAAATTCCCCCTTGAAGGAGGAAATATGTTTACTGTCTTCTCTGGAAAATGTTTCATTGAGGCATCTAGTAGAGAGATAGCTACAGATGTGTGGTACCCAGATGTTTTAAACAAATTGAAAAACAGTAAAATATTAGGACTACCATCTATCCTTTTCTATGCTTTGTTCCCTCCTTTCTAATAAGTTTCAGGAATAGTTATATTTCAGATTGTACTTTGATAAATATTAGTCTAATGTATTTTAAAAACTGAGAATGAGTTCAGGAGGATCATTCACTGCTCTCAATAAGGGTATTTTCAAGAAAAATTGTCTCTTCTATTATGTTTTTATCTATCAAAACTTTACTGATATCAGGGACACTATTCCTGCAACTTTGCTGTTTGCCCGGATGAAGGATGCTGTGCTCTGGACACCACTGTCCCTTGGAAAACAAGGCAGGCCCAACTGATAGCTTTTCTTTCTTGCAAGTGTTCACAGTAGTTTTAGTGATCTACTAAACAGCAGGTATTGGTTGGGACTCTTTCTATTTCTTTATGTTTAGCATCCATCTAGTGTATAACCTGGTATCATAATTTATCTCAAAATTATTTTGTACTAATTCTTTACTTGCAGAAAACCTGTTTAACTGAAGCCTTTTCTGTCAGAAACATGCTTTCTGATTGATGTTTGTCCCTGGGAAGAAAGCTTCCTTTGAACATTCTTATCCTGTTCTGATCCTGCAGATGTCTCTTAATGTGCTCCTAGTGGGTCTCCTGAAGTTTTTGTGGTGTTCTTTGTTCTGAAACACAGACAGACCAAAGCTCTGGTTTGCAAAGAGCAAGTTGTGCCAGAAGCTGCAGGAGACAATGTTTATTTTGGAAATGCAAATTCCAGTGCTATGCAGTATTCAAGGAAACAAAGGTTAAAGAGATATTGCCATGGGTAGCTTGAAAACATAATAAAATTGGACTAAAGTGACTGTAAATATTTAAGACTAAATTAATAGGCTAGAGATTTCTGGTGATAAAAATGACAACCAGAATTTGCTCAGCTTGGCTAGGAATATTTATTCTGGTAAATGCACCATGATTTAACCTCTGACTAAAACAAACACCTGATGAAACAACAAACTGATTAATATTGAGGTGCCTGATGATTTGTTACTAAAAATACTGAGAATTCAGAAGAGGACTTTAATGCGGTAGGAATATGAACTTCTCTTCAGTCAAAGTCTTAAATTATACTTGCGCAATTAGGCCAGATTATGGAGTGTTCAGCAAATTTCATCAAACTGATTATTTAAATAGGAGCAAATTACCTGATAGTTGAACTCTGCTGTCTGTAGAGAGCTTTGAAATTGCAAAGGACAGCAGAAGAGAAAGTGGCCAACTTTTTTTTCTGAGAAAGAGAGAAGGTAGGTAACACTGAGGAGTTCAGACATTCATTCTGACAAGTGTTCTCAAAGACTTGGGATTATGGTCTGCACTCTGGAGTGATCTAGAGTCATCTGGAGGCTGCTTGAAACAGCCTTAATGATCTAGTTTAGAAGAAACAGTGCTAGAGCTGCAAGTCTGACACAGACTAGGAGGCAAACCAGTAAATCCAACTGGTGAGAAATTTTTTCCTAATACCTGTTTGGAACTCTTTATCAGTACTGAGACATTATAAGCCAGTCAAATTTGTTGGCTAAATGCTACTTAGGACATTCAGAGTACTTGAGAGATACACTCAGGGGAACGTGGTGTTGCGATAAAATACCATTGCTTGATTACATGTTATCAATATACCAATAAAAGATAAGGTAGAGCTGTAATAATTATGGTTAAACATTATAGCCTAAATTTTGGAACTCTGGATATATTTAATGACTGATTTGTTGAGTCAGAAAAAAACCCAAAAATTACTCTTTGAGCACTGCTTTGAATGCTTAAAAATGAGACTTTTTTGTTACTGTGAAATTTCAGTTTGGAGCAGAGATGCAAACAGTCATTGTATAAAGTCATTGAGGTCTATAACAATTACTGATGATGTTTTCTTTCTCTAATGATAAAACATGAATGTGTTTGTCACATTTAGAGCCCTAAATTGATGGATTAAGACAATGTTATGACTGGATTGGAATTTGGCTGGTAGTTTGTAAATCAATCATTATTATCTGTTTGCTTTTATTATAAGGAAAAGGGAAGACACCAAGCAGTCAAATATTTACTTTAAATTATAAAAAGCCCTATTTATCAAAGATAAGTACAACTATAAATAAAACTCAGATGGAAAACTGTGAATAAAAATTTTGATCTTACGTTTTGTGGGGAAGAGAAAGAACTACAATTATGTGTCTTTGAGGAAGAGCACAGCTCTAATGGAGACCTTCTGTTCCAGTAAAGAAATAAAATTTCCAATTAAAACAATCAAAGCAATGTCTAAGGGGGGAAATATGAATGACTATAAAACTTAAAAAAATAGGGTTGTATAGAACGCTCTTGAGGGAGTCTGGAATGATTTTTTTAAAAAGGACAAGAGTAGAAAAATGTTTAAAATTTCCTGTATATAACAGACAAAGGATGGTGAAGTCCATTTATATATGGGGGTGCTAAAAAGACGATGCAGGGAAGAGACAAGTATTTGTAACCATTTCTCTTCTGTATCTGAAAATTAGCTGATGTGCCACTCTCACATGAGGGTGACATACTGCCTTGTTATCCACTGAGGAGGGTATTAATTAACGATGTTTGAAGATAAACACTTCAGACAGAAAGCCTGGATGGTTTGCACAGTCCAATGCCACTGGTTAAGATGTTTTTCTTGCTAACATTAATATTCAATAAATGTGGAAGATTATAACACTTGTGAGAGGTGTTTGAAGTAGACAAGCGTGGCATGGGAAACTTGTTAAACTGAGCTCAGCCTTAGGCACTGTAATAGAAAGGCCTGATGTTGGATTTGATTAAACAAAACTGTAATGCAGTAAGTTCCACATTTTTCTATGGAAAACAGGTCTTGTTCAAGCAGATTATAACTTTGGTTGCTTAATGTAACCTCATAATAACTAGCTGAATGTCATTCATTCAATGAGATTCCATTTTTAGAAGGACACTAAAATAATATCAATAAATCAAGTGTGTTTTAAATAAATTCAAAGTCAGATAGTGGATGTCTCACAAAATCATCTTGAATAGTGGTATTTCTAGTAGATTTGTTTTATTATGCACTAGATTGATTTAAAGTGTTACGTAGGATTTATTACCTGAAAATAAAAATACTTATGGTTAAAAGTTTTTTTTTGAAAAATAAGATTATAGAGACTGTAAGAAAAGTAAAAATTTGGTTTAATGACCCTACTTTGTATTATTTCAGCATATTTGATTTAAATACAGATAACTTCTGTATTCCAAAGGAAAAAAAAGAATAAAAACCCAAACTGAACTTGTTTTGAAAAAACTCTGGATGTCGCAGACAGCATGAACTCCGGAGAAGCTATCAGTGAGTAATTCCATCCCTAAAACATCTGTACATGCTTTCCTGAAATGAGTAATCTTGAGTGGGAGAAAATGGGAAGTTTATGTCTGGTTATAGAACACTGTGTATTGTACACAGTTCTGTAGTTCTGTTCTGAAAAAGGAATTAAGGAATGAGGAACAATAGAACAAAAATCCATCAGAATGTAGTGGAGTGTGTAATGTAAAATGCATTAATGTGAGAGGCCTTTACCTCAATACATCTAGATCATCAGAGAAAGCAACTTAATGGGAGAGAACAGCAGCTTCCTGAGAAGGAAAGGCAGAGTACTTAACCCTGATGAGACAGACCAGAAGGAAGAGCAAATGTCTGGAACCAAAAGTCAGACAAATTCAAGTAGGAAGTAAGGGGAATTTGTGTCTTCTTTGAGGGAGGGGGATGAATCACTTGGAGAAGCTGTCAAAGGAAGTGGTGTTTTTTTTCTGATACTCACTATCCTGCTGTTCTTGGCTTTAGACTGAAAGACTGTTTAGAAAATATGCTTTAGTCAGACACTGTTTTGACTTTAACATCCCTGACTTTAGACGTCATATGAGGTCAGTGAGGTAAAATTTAATGGTCTTGCATTCGAAGGGAGTGAGCTGTGTGTTGAAACAATCTTTATCTGCACCAATATCTGAAACAGAAAGGACAGCTCGTGCTGTTGACTCCTCTGCTCCCACAAAAATAACAGAGGACACTATATCAATACTACAAAAATTAGAAGAATGTGGTGTAATAGTTCCTTGAGGTTCTCACAAAATGTACTCCTCTTTCATCATTATTGTTTGAAATCTTGTCTGGAGTAAGGAGCACACAGGCTACGAGCCAGCCTGAGGGGCAAGCTACAAAATGTATATATTAATCTCTGAGCATTGCTGCCAATTACCTCTGCTTGACTGTGGTTTAATGTCTTGCACATAATAAGTGCTAAAGATATTTTGGACAATTTCTTCTTTCTATTCTGCTTCATGTGACACAAGAGAACAAAAATTTCCTGTAGTGGTGAATGACTCATACTTTAGACAGAGTTAACTTAATCAACAGTGACTAAATAGTGAAGATGCTGCACACTGGTTTCAGTAAAAGCAAAGATTTCAAAATTACCTTCCCATTTCCTATTAAAAAGGAAATAAAGAAAATTGCTCTCCTACGTTGACTAAAATGGTCAAATGCTAAACAAGAATTTGCATTTATTGTGTTTATTATCTTCAAAAGTAAGAAAAAGCAGTTGCAATTTTCCTGAATTATCTCATTTATTCCTATGCTAGCTACAACGTATTCAATATTACCAATGGTAGGCAAGAAAATGAAATGCTTCTGTAAATTTTAAGCCATCAGAAATTCAAGGTTCAGAGGGTCAATAATAGAATCCCACGCATTTTGAAGCCATAAACATGGCTAATCAGTTAATGCAAATTTCTTCATTGTTAACAATAAACATAATCTTTCTTCTTGCAATCCTACTGTTTTGCAAATACCTTTTTTAAATTGCTTCAAGAATGAAAGCAATTATTTTTTGAGCTCTAGGAGGTGTATGTTAAAAATACACAGGAAATAATAGGGGGGCACGTTACCAGTGTAAGTGCAGGCTTTTTGGAGTTGATTTTTTTTGCTTGCCTGCTTGGCAAGTTAAGAGCAATTTGGAAAATGTATTGAGTGGCATTTGTGTCAAGGGGTACTATATTCATGATGTTCAGTATGTCGGTATTTAGTATGGTAGGTACCCTTCAAGGAGTCTAAAATATGTGCTTGTCTGGTTGAAATGGTGGAAACCAAAAGAGGTCAATGGGATTTGGGCAGCTGGAAAGCAAATTAACTAGGTTATGTGAGCAGGGCTTCACAGTGGTTAGTATCTTGGTAATTCTACTTTTATCTTTTTATTGAATTACTGTAGATCTTGAGGAAGGTTTAGAGTTAGGTAGATGAAGAGTTGATTCATTGTGACTGAGGTGCTAGTGGGAAAGAAGGCATACCTAATTCTCTTTCTAAATGGAATCCTCGTTGTATAATCGCAGATTCACCAAGAACAAGAAAAGGAGAAGCAATAAAGACCTCTGAACACCACTGTGCTCAGAGAGCAGATTCCTTACTCTGTGGTAACTGGTTTGTACCACAGGCTTTCAAATTCAGGGTGTTTTCCGTGCATTTATTTTGCATCACTGTCATGAATTGACCCCATTTTTATCTTGGGAACAGTTACTCCACAGATGTTGAATGGGTACTACTGATCTTGTGTCTGTTGTCTGTGTCGCTGTGTAATACATTACTTGCCACAAAACTCACAAGGCAATGAATAATAAACAGCTAATTGCCCAGAATTCAGATGGAAACTTGTTTAAATTGAGGCAGAAAAAATCTGTGTGTTCTCAGAGGAAAAAACTTCATGAGAGGAATCTACTTTGAGGCTCTTTAGATATGTATGGAGATATTGCTCCTGTAATCCTGTGGAAGCTTCAACCCAAATTATGGTGCAGACTCAGAGACTTGCTAAATAAATTGGTGGCTGGATTTATCTGCTCAGTCTTGGAATTCATAATTTTACTCAGCTCTTCTTCCAACATCCATTTCCAATCTCTGGAATGATTGATTTGTCTTTGTTCCAGTCCCAACAGGATTTCTCAGGTAGGAAGCATATTTCCCAGTAGTAAACACAGCTTCAGGCATACACGAAATGAAGCACCTATCTCTGAAGAACATGAGAGAAGAGAACTCCCATCAGTACTACAGGATAAAAAGAAAACAATCGGCCCAAATAAAAAGCCCATGTTACAAGTACTCATAAAAACTGACCTTTCCTATTTTAGTGTGACTGAAGTGTCCCACCATACCACACCAATGAGGACAACATAAGTAAAATGGCAGCATAAATAAAATGCATTTGATGCCCCTTGGAGAAGAAAATCCAGTAAGAATATTTAATATTTTTTTAAAATGCTATCAAGCCAACAGCTGGTTGCAATCATAGTTAGAGCTTTGGGTATTGTAGAGCTGTAGCTCACCAAAGTGGCCCACTGTTTCCTGACATTTCGGTACTTCTTTTTTAGAGGCCCTGTTTTTTTGCAGTAATATAAAGCACAATACTGCATTCAGGCTGTAAGTTCTGGTTTAGGGTGTTTTGAATGGAAAGCTGTGTGTTGAATATGGGAACAGTAAAACACCTCCTTTCTTTTTCTCATCGTTCTTGCAATGTCTATATGAATATTTTTAAATTCCTCTTTCTGGTTGAAGAGGATTTGCACCAAGGAGGTGTGGAGTGATTTCTCATATCACTGCTTCTAGTTCAAGGCAAACACTCAAAGAATTTTGAAAAAAAAATAGTTTAAGATTGATGTCCTCTAACTGCTAACACACGGTAGTAGAGATGAAAAGATCAGGAAAATGGGTGAAATAGAAATGTGTGGTTCTTTCAAAGGCTGCAGGGTAAAGAGGTGATCCAATGGAGCCAAGTGGTGCAATGGCAGGAGAAGGGGGGAAGCTGCTCCTACAATGAGAGGAGTTGTAGACAACATCAGCTGCTGCTGCAGTTACTGATGTGTGTCTGTTCGAGTGATGCTTCCTCTGGGTGTGTCTTCAGACTGTCACAATGCAGAGCGGTAAGCAATGGCATGTGACACACAGAATGTTTAGGCTGCACCCTGTTTCAGACCACACCAGGAGCTGAAAAGCTGAAAAGTTATGAGCTACAGGAAAGACTTCAAATGGCTGCTTTAATTAAGATGTACACAGAGCATGCAGCTAAAAAATTTGTTTCATACAGGAGCCATACGTCCCTTGCTGCAGAGTCCAGGCAGGCTGTGCAATGAGGTTGGCTAAGGCAAGGAAAGAAGCCTCTCTCAGGAAGCACTGCAATAGAGATGTGGCTATTTCAGCCTTTGCCACGGGGACCTAGATTACATTTTTCACAGATGATTGGCACCTGTTCCCTGTGCTTGACAGAGACCTTTAAATTGCAGGAGGATCCTTGAACTGTGCTTTCAACATGAGGCTCAATAGAACACTAAGTACTTTCTGAAATAAGGTTTCAGTCGTTTTATATTGAGCATTCACATAAAATGGAACATTTTGACCTTGTTATTTCAGTAAAAGGAGAAATGCAGCACCAGTCACCTCACAGTACTAGGATGTTTGAGAGATGTGCTGAATACTGTTTGCAAACTATTTGGCAGCCTAAAAAATCTGGACAATAAATGCACATATGTTGAACTATGTTTTGTTGTGTATTTGTAACTATGTAGTGAGTCTGTGGCTGCATTTGAGCATTTAGGATGCCCACACAAAATCATCTAAAAGTAATCCCTTCTTTCAAAACACTTCTTTTATAAACAGACAGTTCAGGACTTTGCAATAAAAGATTTTGCTCTTAATAGACTATAAAACCAGCTATTCTCATGTAGACTGCTGACTCTTCTAATTACCTTGTTTAAATCAAGCATTGTTTTGCAAGAAGAATATTTTGTTTTGAAGTGGAGATTCACAGAGGTGGTAGTAACAAGGACTAGTTCAACTAAAAGTATACAATACAGCTTAATTAATGTGCAAAGCTCACAGAGAAAATCACTCCTTCTAACTGCTGTATCATTAAGATTAGAGGCTGAAAAACCTTCCTTCCTGAAGGTTCTCAAGATAAAAATAAATCTGTGAGCTTTACATCTTTCATTTTTCATTTTTATTTCCATTCAGTTTTACTGATTGAGCACAAACTGTAGGAACCCCAAGTGTGTGCACACAAATGAAAAAATAAAGTACCTTTTTTTATAAGCCTCAGAAGCTTCAGAGGGACTGTATTACTTTCACTCAGCAAAAACTACTTAAAAAAAAGGAAGATAAAACCATATTTGATAGCTGCTGAAAGAGGGAATAATCCAGATACAGACATTATGGCACAACATGCCATGCAGTTTCAATCTGCTACACTTTAGTAGCACATCACTCACAATGAGCCCATTGTGAAAGGTTTTCTCCTGTTTTTATAATTTTTAGGAGATCCCTGGAGGCAGTGGGAAATATGTATATTTTTGTGTGAGAGAGCGTGAACAAACTGCCTTTGCGATAATCTGAACAGTTGTTGATTGATAATTCTTATATGGATCCTAAAATGAAGATTTCCCAGCTGTGCTTGATGAGACTTATCATCTCATCTAACACCTACAGCTCCTGAAAGACTATTCCAAATCTCATCAGATGTGAAACATGAGATGGGTGGACTGGACCATGCAAGTGTGCACTCCACAGAGCCCCCATTCAGGCATTGTGTGTCAGCATTTGCCAGCAGACGGCATTTGGAGTCAAGTCAGAGACAGACAATGACAGATTTAGCATCTTGCTCCGGTTGTAAAGGCAGCCCAGCACACATGCACAGGCTTGTAGTATGAAGAGCATGCCAAGGAGCTGCCAGTGCCTCTCTGCTGCAAGCAGCACCTGTGCTGCCAAATGGTGGTGCCACTCCATGGCCAGCTCCTTCCATGCTGCCTCCAACTTATGAAGCCACTTCCCAGGACCTGACCTCTTTTTCTTGGGGAGTGATTGGGTGGCAGAATTAAAAATTAGGATCCTAGTTTCCCCTTTCATGTGAGCAATTTGCTTGACCACAAGTAGGGTCTCTGCTCAGTAAATAAAAGCCATTTCATTCAAGTAGTGGGACAAAGAGAGAACACTTTTGAGTGGATCAGCCTCCAGAGTCTGGCATACCTAGAGATGCAGGATAAAGGTTTCTCTAGTCTTATCTGTCTGCCACTCTGGATTGCCTTCAATCCAACCTTGCATGTGATGCAGGACTGAGAAGTTTGCATCCCTCAAGTGCGAACATCGGCATTTTTCTCACGTCACATTTTTCTGAGATCAAGTCAAACCCATCTGCAAACAACAGATTCTTTTCTTCTTCATCTTGCCAAAGCTTGCTTCATCTCAATACTCTGCATAAACATTAATTTCCATGGCTTGCCATTGTGTGAGATGTTCTGCTATTTTGTTTATCCTTAGAGGTAGTGAACAAGAAATGGCAGTGGGATTTTCTTCCACTTCCTACCCAGGCTGCTGTGGGACAAAATGCCCATCAGAAAAAACCCACCAAAATTGCCCTCATGCCTGCTGAAGCTGTTGACACAGCCTGCCCAAGAACTGTATGCACTGCCTCCCCAGGCTGAAGTGTAACTGTGAATTTCAAATTGGCCTTTGCGTGTGGATTTACGGCGCACTAGCAGTCTATTAAGACTTCAAATCCAGATATAGGCCTCCAGCAGTGAGTTAACCAAGCCCTCAAGCCTCCAATCCCTTATAAATACACCACTGCTTCAAGAAAACTGTGAGGAGAGGTACCCTATGCTACATGTTGTTGTTTTGTACTTTGCTGTCTCATAGTGGCATTAAGGGAAAAGTAAGTGGGAAACTAGGTTAGAAAATGCCAAAGTGGTGGTTGCCTGGGGAACTTGAAATCAGCTCTTTTTGCAGTACACTCGTGTCAGTCTTTGAGCACACTAATAGCTACTGTTATTTTTAAAATTTATTTTGTTTCAGCATGGACAAAGCAATTGGTCATTTACTATTATTGTCTACTCAGAAAATATGACTGGCTATTTTGGAGCCGAAATTAAATTTTAGAAATTACACAGGAAACTTCATCCTAGGCATATAGAGACAAAGTGTTAAGCAATGGGGAGAACCCTGTGAAGAGAAGTCATGGGTTAGTTTAATGAGTGTGAACACTTGAATTATTTTACTAATAAGGTTGATAAAATTACTGAACTACTTAGATCTCATCCACTTTTTTTTCTTTAGAACCTAATATATTGATTTTATTCTTGATCATAATATAGAAAAAAAAGGTCAATATTGAAAAACAAAGGTTTGTCATTCCATGGCTTAAAAGAAAATCTGAAAACTATTATCACATCTGAAAACTGTTATCACAATGTTATCTGAAATACTACTGCCCTGATGCATGAAGGAAGGTGTGCCTGAAGTGTCTGCTGAACTCAGTAGTAACTTCATCTGCAGGAAGGCTACTACTTATCACATAAACCCAACCAGCTGCTCTAGTCCAGGCACTTCTCCTGCAGCAATACCTCTCTAGGGGCAAAATCTGACCATTGATTATGTAGCAGTGACCACTGTGAGCCTGCAACAAGGTTTTTGTGGGAACTCTGCTCTTGCAGTTTGGCCTTTATTTTTGGTGTTGTTTCTTGTCTTTGAACCCTGAGTGCCAGGTCTGTTTGCCTCTCAGATCTCCCAAACAGGCTGGTCAAGATGCTCCAGAGCCCATTCATTTCTACAGGTTCAAGGCAGTGCCCCAGACAAGTAGAAGAAAACAAAAATTAATAGGAACCTAAAATAGATGCATTTTTTGGGTAAATAAATGATCAACAAAATTACCACCTCTTATTTTATATTAAATTTATCTGTTAGGACATGTCTTTGCATTAATGAGCTGCATTAGACTAGTGAAATCTGAAGCTGAATTTCATGAAAATTAATGCACGTAGAATTATTCTGAGATCACCGTGTCCCTCCTGCCTAGCTTTGTATAAGCCATAAGTTATAAGGGTTACAAAACCAACCAACTCACTTTGGCTTTTGTTATTTTCCCCCTCTGCTAATCTTTCCACAGGGTCTGTTGAATTCCACTATTCTACTTTTATCACCAAGCACAAATAGCTGTGGAGCAGTGTGTAACATCTTTCCCAGAACAGTCTCACAGGGAGATTGTGTGGGTAGGTGGAATATTTTTTGAGATATTTTCTGATGGTTGTGTTCTGCCAACTGGCTTGTCTCTAGAACTATTTTCAACATATTTTTCAATCCAAGGTTCATTATTTTTAATTGTCAAAAAAGGTCATGTATGTCATGTGACAGGACCATATTTACTGTCATGAAAGAGCCAAACAGTGGTCTTCTAGTAAGAGTCACAGTAAGAGACTCATTAGAAATATTTTTCTAAAAAGGAAAGAAAGGACATTTCATGGCAAGTGGTACCTCTGTCTGCCATCCAGAACACATCTGTAATGAGCTGCTCCCAGTTGCCTCTCCAAGTAGACAAGGTCCTTGTTTATGGCATTTCCTGTTCAAACATCTGGTGTTTTTGGAGAAAAGTAGCTTTCTTCTCCTGTGCCCAGAGACCACAAAGAGTTTCTCTCCCAGGGAAAGCTGTCATCCAGGCTGTTCTGCACAAACGGAAAGCAAAGGGAGAGAACTTTTTCCTGTATGGCACAAAGTTAAGTGTGCCAAAATATGGTACTGTGACCCCTGGGTGAATCACAGAGTCGCTTCTGCCCTGGCTCTGAAACTCTGTTGTAGACCCTGAAAGAAATTTCTTTATAAACTCTTGCTTACACCTTTGCCTTCACCACTAATAATATTCTTCCTGAAGCAGCTTCATGTTTAAAAAAACCTGTGAGTACTTCTTTACAGGAGACCATTTCACAGATGCAGGTGTGCAGTGTCCCTTGTGTGGCATCTGAATGCCCTTTACTAACTGGAATCATGTTTTAATGCATTATCTAACAGGCAGCAAAATAGTATTTGCTCCCACGAGGCTGTTACATTCAGCCGGCTTGTGTGTAATGAGCAAGGTGGCCATTAGCTTAGGATTCTGCTCATTGCTCTGCATTGATGAATACAAACTGCCCGTGTTCCTCGAGAACATTGCAAGTATTTGGGAACTGAATGTTGTTTATAGAAACAATTGCTGTAAAACCTAAAGACCACAATATATGAAGTCAGGTTTTTTTTACCAGTCAGGCCAGCTAGCTGGGGAAGTGAGTGGGAAAAGATAAAATGAAGAAAAGGATAGGGCAAGCTGAAGCAAAAACAATACTTCCTTTGTGCAGGTGGTTTTTATGAGTATTGCTGTCCAAACTTGGTTTTTGTTCAGCTTTAACTCTCTCTTGCTTTTATAGTCATGAAAGACAAAAACTAGATCTTAAATCAAGAAAACATGCTATTTGAGAAAGTTTCGTAAGACTAGGTTTATGTGCAACTTTTTCAAAAGAGCTGAAACATATTCTTACAGAGAAATAAATACCTAAGTTGTGCTCTCAACTGAACGGATCTGTGAATGCTAAAAGCCTGGCTGCAGAGAGATTTCTCAGTTTTCTGACAGTGTCTGTGTGAAAGCCTTGCTTTCTCATGGACGCTATGGGAAAACAGCTGAGAGATTTTGTAAACTATGGTATTGTTATGATACCGAGGAGAAAATGTCTGAAGTAAGTGTTGTTGGGTTCAGCCAATCCCTCTGGGGGATGGTTGGTCAGTGAACCAATAACCTTATGTCAGTCCAGCCTGCTAAGGTGTATAAGTGAATTTGTAAATTAATAAAGGGTTGGTTTCTTCTTGTACGTACACCGTCCATGTCCCTTTATTCCTCGGTCTCTGCTCGCTAGTGACACGGATCTTAAGCACTTATTGAACTGCTTCCACTAATTGCACAGCCAGTCATTGGCCCAGGCTATGCAGCAAAATCATTAAAGTTACCTAGATCATGTGGTTGATTGCACTCATCCTTTTCAATGAGCAAACCAGTATTATATGCAAAGGGAGGCAGAAATAAATTGGAAAAGAAAAAGGAATTTCACACTTTGCTTATGGAACATATATAAAAAAGAATCCATTAATTCCTACATTTCACAAACCAGAAGACCACACTCTTACCTCGAAAGTTTTGGTGTCAAGGTCACTCCCAGCATTCAAAGTGACTTTCTGAGCCATGAACCTCTGCAGAGCAGCTTCATGTCATCCTTGTATGAGAAGCTGCCCTTTATTTATGCAAACTGAGGGAGGAAAATTTTTGTGGACTGCCTGATTTTTGGATGCTGAACATACAAGAGAGAAGTTTTCACCATTGTTTTCAAGGTTTAACAATAAAATTCACAGTGTGGACATGAAGAAGTTGATTATTAAATCCTGGATTTGCTTTCCTTTACCTGAGGCCAAATCACAGACCAGTTAAGACAGATGTGTGTGTGTGTACATGCCGAGAAGAAATTGAATCCCGCACTTGTTGATGTTCTGTTCTTATCGATTCTGTCTGTGACTTTTTGTGAGGAAACAAATCTAAAAGTGATTAAAAGTGGATTAAGTTTCACTGTTTGCCCTCAAGACAGCTGTGAAGAGTTTAAAATTATGTCTTATCTTCATGAGTGTATTAATGCCAAGAAATCTCAACAAGCAGACTTCCAGGTTCATTTTGTCCTGGCTCCCAAAGAGGTTGCCTTCTTGCCTACTGCAGAGTCTCAGGGTCTGAATCTGCAGCCATCAGAAATCAATGTTTCCTGAGAGACCAATGCAGTCCTGCGCACTTGACATGGTTTGCTATGGACACGCTATGAGGGAAGCCTGGAGAATGCCATGTGGCACAGTCTGCCTCCTTGCTGCGCCGTGCCTGCTGGGGACTCCACACTACTCACATTTGCAGCTCACAATTATTGTTTCAGAAATGTCCTTTAAAAAAATGTCACACGTAATCAGGAATAAAAGTGAATTTTGGAATGCATCCAGCCATCCTGCACAGAGAAGACACATTTTAAGCAAGAAGAGCTTAAAGAAAACCCTGAAGAGAACAGTCTTAATTTTTGTATCTGTATATAAGTACTTTCAGTGAACGTGGTGGCGTCTCTCTATATATATTCATATGTGCGTGTATGTGTGCTTATATGCTATGTGCTCTCTCTCTCTCTGTATATATATGTATATATAAAAGTACTTATTGGTCTATCTCCATGTGAACATTCGAGAAAGAACAAAGCTGGGGATATTAAAGTAGGCAAAAAGCAGTCAAAGGCCAAACATGTCTGTTCTGACATTGTTTGCAGTTTTGCATTTTGGCTCTTTGTTATTAACCTTGCTAATTAATGATACTTCAGGGATTAGCATGGGAAAACCATTAAGTAATATAATGTGGAGTGGCCAGGAACCATATTTAGTTGATCTATGTAGTCTAAAAGATTATGCAACAAAATATTCTTATTAAGAAGGGTGTTCTCGTGACTTTAGAGAGACTTCCTCCCCTCACACCAATGCTGTTTTTATGCCTATTCAAAACCAGAATTTTTAAATGCTACGTGAAAGGAAACATTCAAGGAAAAGGAAAGAGCAAGAAACAGCTTGGTTGAATGCTTTTCTAATTTTCCTTATCTCCTCTGAGCATTTGTGGACCTATTGCTTCCTCATTAAGTACCACATTATAGCATATTTAGATCATTTCAGACATTGGCTTTTGTGGTTGAGGGCTCCATGGCTGCAGTGCCTGCCCAGCACACCCTGTCTAGGGTGTTAGTTTTGTCTTAGTGTTTCCGCAAGCATTTACATTTCTCAATGCAAATATGTAGAAGATCTTTTTCCACCATGGTTTTGACATCATTAATATTGACTGTGCCTGTGAGTCAGCTTGAAGTAAATTTTGGGCATTTATTCACAGTGATATTAATCCGCAGAGTAACAGGAATAGGAATAGCGTGTTAAGAAGGGGCTGTTACCAGGTATCTGGAGGGTAACTTCAGATGGATTAGTGATCATCACCTATGAGGCAAGAGCCCAGGAGGCGGTAGATCAGCTCCTTACCCATTAAATATTTTAGCTAAGTATTTAAAGGTAGTGGAAAAACCCGTTCGTGTCATCTGTTTCACAATTTCTGAAACAGAAAACTAGATCCCAGAGGCAAATAAAAGGCACATTTCATCAGTGGTATCTAGATGACTGCTAGTTGTAGAGAAGGTGAATTGGATGAAGATCCACTCTTTCTCTTAGTCCTGCACTAGATTGAGCAAACTTCCCGGTGCTGTTGACTTAATTCTGTTAGCTTATTTGTGATGGAGGCTATGGGAACTGTCAATGGAGACCTCACTGAGAGGCTAAAATAGCCCTGGACGTAGGAAAAGCTTTATACTGTTTTACTAGTGTTAGCCTTGACATATGAACAAATATATTCAGGTTTGGATCTTTGTGTGGCTGGCTGAGTTTTTTTGCCTTGTGGGTAATTATGAAAATTCTAAAAATTCCCTTATGTAGTAGTTTAGACATATTTAAAGCAGTCAGGAAAATGTGAATACTTTCAAAACTCCCCTCCAAAAAGGTATCCATATGAATTACAGCTCAAACAGCATCAAAGTCTTCTAATCTTGATTCTACTATTTTTATTCATTATTAGTATCATTAGCTCTGTGAATCTGACAAAGTATCACTTCAGTGAGGGAAATAGAAAAACTAATTAAAGATACTTTCAAATAGCCTTTTGCAGACAATATTGCAGTGAGCAAGACAAAACAATTGGGGGAGGCAGTGGGAACAATTTTAGGTAAATTGCAGATTGATTAAGTGCTTCAATTTTTATTCCTTAATTGTCCCAGTATTAAGCCACTGGGACAAACAATCAGCATTTACTTAAGATAGACATAAAGGGAAAGGAAAAAGAATGAGAAGATCAAACTGCAGCCAGAGCTAGAAGGTAAAGTCAAAAAGCTTGTTAATTTAGATTGCTCTGAGGTGGCTCACCATCCTCAAAATTATTTTTGAGGAGGAAACAAAGCACAAAGCAATGCCTTTTGAAGTCAGAGTCCCTTTTTTCTTTTGGTAATGAAGTCTGACAGACTGTCTTTGATCTTTGAAACAATCTACAAACTTGTGTAGCTTTGATCGCTAACATAATGGATGTGGTGTTATTTTCTGTGTATGTTGAAAGTGGGTCTTAACCAGCCTAGTTAGTAGGGGTGCTAATTGAGATACAAAGAAGCCTTACCTTGAGCATAGAAGTGAAGTCTTGCTAACAGAAGACACACCTGCATTTTTATCCTGTCTCTTCAGAGTGAAAACCTGCAGTGGAGAATCACAGACCGCAGCGCTCTGTAGTGCTGCCTCCTCTTGTCATATACTTGTGGTTTTACAGGATTAACACAAGTAGGTTATGTTTATGTCTCTCAGTTTGTATAAGCTTTATCTCACTGTGTCATATTTCTGGAGAGCCTACTGGTGCTTGCCAGCAAACACTCTATTAGTACAGTAACCTGATGACAGAATTCCCTTTCTCTCGGTGGAGCACCACGGTGAGCACTGCCAGACAGACGCAGGAAATGTGCTCGGGGAGAGCTGCTTCTCCATGCTGAGCTCTCTTAGGAAAACCCATACTTTGTTAGAGAAACAAAGCTCAGGTTTAGGCCTGACACTGCAATTTGATGAACTGTTTCTGAAATAAAGGGGTGGAAGTATATAGCTTCATGGCATGTACTGGAACAAACAGTCTCAAAAGTCCTGCAATGGGTTCACATATGTAGAGCCACTTGAATTATTAGCCACAGGTATCATCAGTTATGTTAATTTAGAAGGCAAATTTTTTCTCTGTCTTATTTATGACAGCATTTTAAATGCATGGCTCTTCTCTGAAAGCACAAAGTAGAGAAAGGCTGGAGAAGGAGGTTGAGTACAGCTCAGCTGCCCCTGGCAATGGACATACTACCTGTCTGCATGAGCAAGTAAACCACTCTTGCTGGTAGGTGGTGCTTTTATACAGTGGTAAAGTGCAACAAGAGCAAATGGGATGGCAAAACATTTATGGGATTAAGGCTGTGTGACAAGTGTTATGAAAAGGTTTTTGAACCACCATATCCTGAGAGGGCTAACTGAGATCACCACACTAAAATTATTTGCTTGTGATTACGTCAGGCTCATTTTTAAAGAAACAACACACTGGAGTTCAGGACTTACTGAAGGCTGTTGTTTTCAAAAGAATCCATCTAGTGTGATGAGTCTAAGCAGAAATAGAGGTACCTGGAAAGTACACAAAAGGAACATAAATTGAAGCTTAACATTTTTTAAAATTTGTGACGCCGTTGTAAGGCCTGAGGTATTTAGTAGTGAGAGAAAAAAAATTATCAATATGATGATGGTCAGTATGTTTATTATTAATTAAAATGTCAATATTCTTACAATTTTAAGGAAGCTGAACTGCAGCTATGGTAAAAGGGGTGCCCTCACTTCTTTAGCCCTCACACGCCTAGGCTGGCTGCATTTGATCCTGAATCATTTGGCATGTACCTATTGTACAAGCAGGAGTAATGACAGAGCTCTGAAGGACAATTCATGTAGGAGCTATAGATCTCAAAATCAATAGAGCACTGCAGAAAATAATGGAAACCATAAATGTCATGATAAGGAAAGGCATTAATGTCAGCTAATGGGCAGGAGACATGACTGACTGAAATCATGTGAAACTGAGGTGACTGTACAGTGAAGGAGCAGTGGTACTTCATTTATCTTGCAACAGAAGTCTTGTTATGTTATGGTGCCTTGAATAAGGGGTATATCCAAAATAAAAAAATGGGGCTTTTTTGTGTTATATAAAATGGATGAATTTACGAAATGTGGCACAGTACCCTATTTTACTACATTAGAACAGACTGAATAAAACATGGGCAGGTGGCTGATGATAAAAGCTGGTCTGTTGTACACAGTAGGTTATTGCTGTTGAGAGGCTTCAAGTCTTTCTGCTCTGACTGCCCCAGTACCTTCCTGTGTTTTGCACAGGAAGCTGTGGGTTCAGGAGCTGTAGGTTCAGGAGCTGTAGTTTGTGCATGGTCCCAGCCAGAGAGCAGTGCTTGGAGGGCCATCTGCCTTTGTGGTGTGGCTGCTACCCCAGGACAGGAGCGCTCTAGGGCATTTCTGTGGCACCTGGACTGGCAGCTCGGGGTGCTGCACTCTGAGGAGGGAGCCCCAGAGAGTAAGGCAGTGAGGTACTCTCCAGGAGGAAGTAAGGTCCTTTTCAGAACCTCGTTACCAGAGATGGAATACTTCATTGTCTCCTGCCTGATTTTAAGTATAGATTTATAACTCTAACAGCCACCATCTGATATTCTTATAATGTATGCTCTTTCTACTGGGGTTCATGTCGAAACTAATTATCTTCCACCCCACAAAATTCTGTATCCTGGACATCAGCCAGATTTTTGTCTTGTTCTCGTGGATTTTGACCTGAATTTTGCCTAAGTTTGGTCAAGGACTGTGCTATTGGACCATATCCCTATGTCAGAACAACTTCTAGTTTTTCTTCACTATAGAAGAATATTAGGCAAAGTTGCAGTAAGGAAAATAAAAATAAAAAAGGAAAAACAAACCCCTACAAACATAGACAAATAAAAAAAATCCATCTGAGGGCAGAAAAAAATCAGACTTTTTCATCAGAGGGCCTCTGTTCTCCAGTAACTATATCTGTTTTCTTATTAAAGCTATGTGGGTTTTACTTAAAGATTTACCAAGAGATTCTCCTTGCTCTCCTGTTGGGTGGCACACATTTGAGTAGTTGAGTATTTAAGAAAAAAAAAAGCACCAGAGAGAAGATTTTCAGTTATAATGTAAGCTTTGAATCAGCGGCATCAGAGACAAAACTGGATTAATATAAATCCTTCAAGGGATAAAACACATTTGCAGATTAACCCTGGCCTCTGCTTAAAAACTCCCAAATTCTCTTTTCTCTATTGATTTGTCTAAACAGGGCTGCCTGGCTGCACACAATGAAATGCATCCTCTGCAGGTCAATTAGCAGGCACCTGGATAAGATTCAGGCTTCTGTTAAAATCCCAGCAGATGCTACTACAGGCAGTTGCTGCATGTTTTCTACCAATATGAATATTGTATTTAGAAATGCAGAGTAGATGCTATGAAATTCTGACACCTATAAATCTTGTATTTGAAGTGGATGGCTTTATTGACTGCTGCTGTCTCCGAGACGGAGAAAAGGGGAAATTTGTTCTAGTCTTTTGATTTAAAATGAGAGAGCACTATTTAGGGATGATTGATGGTTGAAAAGTGACTTACCAAGGATTATATTACCCTAGATAATAGGTTAAACAGGAAAGAGAGGCTTCTGAATTTAAAGGCACTAAACATCATTTTATTGCGAATGAGAAAAATCAGTGCAAGTATTACATGGACATGTTCATTTATATTCTAGACCAAACTAAAATATCATTCTATAAATTATTAATTCTAGTCTAGATGTGTGCCACCCTGAACTATTTTCTGTGTCATGCTACATTTCATAATTTTTCACATCCTGAAAAGAGATATTTTGAGTCCATCCTGAAGCTGTTCCATGTCCACTCACCCCAGAAATTTAATGTAGCCGTAGAAAAAACTGAGATTACATCAACCTGTTCACTACCGTATGTTGGGTTGCATCTGTCTTGTACCCAGTGGAGTTGTAATTGGGAAGGTCACCAGATTTTTTTTTAATGTCAGGAAATTTCTTGTGAATTGAGGATAAAATAATGTCTCTGTTGAATCAAAGAGCAAAAATTATTTTGCTTTTTGTGGAGCTAGCATTTTACTCGAACTTTTCCACATGTCTATATTTAGGTTATGCTCCAAAGCACACAGGGAACAGATGGGAAAATCATTCAACCTGCCTGTATCTCAAGTTTCCAATCCATACAACAGGGTGGATAATACACACATCAGCTATTTTAATAGTTATTAATGTTAAACCATTTGACAGCTTTGAATTGAGATATAATCAATTCAAAGTCACTAGACATTTTATTATTAATAAAGCCTTATAAAAATACAGTTGTATTGTATCACTGACTATAAACATGTCTTTTAACCAGAGGTTATCAAGGAAACATTGTTAAAGGATGATTCCCAGTGCTCAGATAGTGAAAGGTCCTGTTATTGAAATATATTGACGATTACATCTGACTGCAAAAGTGACTGCATAGCTGTAAGGCCCAGCTGCTTTTTTAATGCCTGCAGTCAAGTAAGAGCTAGGACTGGAAGAGATCCAGTGAGTTGTGCAGTTTCCACTGAATGAGAGAACCTTTTACCATCTTTTATTACTCTTAACCTTTCAATGTTATTTACTTAGAACTTTTGAGAATATGCCATTCCTACACGTCTATAAAACACAGTATTTTTATGCTTTGAACTTTCTATTGGCATTGAACAAGCAAGGTGTTTTGATACTACCTAAAGTGTTACCACTTTTATGAAATGAGAATCTCTGACATCCCCAAACCTACAGACAGCTTAAGTTGCCTTGAAAAAAATCAGTAGGAAAGGCATATTAGATCATGACCCTGTTTTAAAAGACATACATCCTTGAAAACAGACAGATATTAAACTGAAGTGACACTTGCTGTTAGTCTGTAGGCAGTTTCTCTGGGAGAAATGAAAATGCTGCTTGTTCTTGATGTGTTTCGTTACAGTCCTATGATATGCCTATAATAATCAAAGTACTTTATTGCTTTAAAGGCATTACAGTTTTAGAGGTGTTGAGGTATAAACTAGGTGTTTAAAAAGTATAAAAAATACATACTTCACCATAAATTATGGAACACATTATGGAACCTTTTAAATTTGTTTGTTTTCTGGGTTAACTTTACAGTTGGGTAAAAGTAGCTTAATAAAATATTTGTTAGTATAACATATTGCTCATGGATTGTTTAGACCATTCCTTGGATACACTTTCTGTCTGTCTTGTACAGACAGAGAAGGATGGAGAAAGGAGAAGGATGTAAAGCATTATATGTAGAAAGTAGGTAGGCACAAGATGTGAGTGGAGGATTTACATATTAGAAAGAAGAATCCACTTTCTGGCAATGAGACATGTTCCAGCAGTGCATTTTAAAGTGTTATTGGATGTCTTGGGTGTTTGATAAGTCACAGAGCCAACAGGGACAGAAATCCTTTCAGATCAAAGGCTGCTTTTGTCAAAAACAGTAAGTTATTGCTATTGCAGCATAAGAACTGTGTCAATGTTGCTCACTAATAAAAGCCTTGGGCCAGTCTCCTCAGAGGTAGGACGAGTGTAAGCTCACCACACCTGTCTTGTTCTCCAGATCTTTATAAAAATAGTAGCAGCAAAAATGATGCTAAGTAGTAAGTCACAGACTTACAGGTTCCTTTCACTGTATGAAATATTAACTTTTCTTCTGTTTTTTCCCATTTTAAAAATTATGGAGGTTACATTTATTAATCTTGAAATGACAGGGGGAAGGCATAACTGAGGAATGATTTTTTTTGGAAATGGGTGCAATTGTATCCTGGACCCCTTGTAGAGAATTTTTTCTTCTTTTAGGTTATCAAAAATCTGTCACTGGCAAACAGAGATAGTGTCTCCCTTTGGCAATTTGTCTCATCCATAAAAAACTGAAAATTACAAAGCAATCATACCAGAACTGTGGTAAGGAAAGCTTGGATACGTGTGTCTTACTCTAAAATAAATGAAAACAATTATTTTAAATAGTGAACCTTAAAAAAATAATTATTTTGGTTGAAAATTGGAAAATGATTGATTTTATAGGGGAAATCAAATTTCTGGAAAATAGGAGAAATCTTTGTTTTTCACTAAGCCACTCTCTTTACAAGAGTTGCAGACATCTGTAACATCTTCTGAGGCAGAACACAAATGTAATTGTGTATCTTCTTGATGAGTTACAAAAACAATGGAATTCTAAATGGATATGGCAAGTAAATTTTATTTCTTCTCCATTTTCGTGGATTTAATGAGTGTTTTACGGTTTTTATCACACACTAATATGCATATCAACAGACAGCTAAAATTCATATGTGTAATTGCAAAAGAAGATAGTAGGAATCCATAAATAAAATAACAATGACAATTTGATTAAGCTTGTTTGGACTTTTTTAGATTTTGTATTGCTTTTTTGTTAACATTTCCCTCTAAATTGTATGTGCTACAACTCTCAAAAATTAATGTTTATTAATTGCTTACATAGAAGTATTGCTTTCACCATAACACTTCAAATACTCAGTAACATCAAAGTACCTGAATTATGTTGTTTCTCTGTAAGTAAAAATAGAGTTTGGGGTGTTTGAGTGAATATATTCTAAACTATGTAAATGTAAACAATTTATTAGATAAATTTCTCTACCAATGTTATAGTTCCTTTGAAATGGTTTTCAAATTCATGCTTGTATTTATATATTTACATGTGTTTATTTGCGTATTATTTCAGGACGATGAAAAATCATCCCGAAGCAGCAGTTTCTAGTTACAGTGCTGCAATTGGCATGGCGCATTGGAAAATGAGAGTACTTCACTATGGCACCGTTGTTCTGTTGCCATCCAGGACTTCTCTCAGAAAAAATACAGTAAATATATTTTTCAAGGAGATAGGAAGGCTCTTCTGTAAACCATGCTAGTATTTCAGAAGAAGCTTCCTTTTTTCTTTCAGATGTGTATTGTGCCAGGGAATATAGCACATTATTCTAGAACACTTTTTATTTTGTTATCATGTAGCTTGAATTGGTTATGACCAGCTGTGTGCCCTAGTCTTGGATATTCATGCACAGTGGTGTTGACTGACAGCCAGGAATCCTCTGTAGTCTCCAGTGTTGAAAAGCTGTGATAAATAGATGGCACAAGACAGTCTACAAAATAATATTCTTCTTACGTTTGAAATGCTTACATTCTGCTTGCCTAAATAGGACTGCATCACTTCATACCAACTCAGTATTCAGAGAGAGGTCTAAAAAAAATAATGAATTAAACATTAATTTACATTTTAAAATTAGTTTTCCTGGATGTATTTGATCAAAACTAGGTTCTTCAAAGTTTCCTGTAATGAGCGTTCATTGCTGAATGTCAGCATTTGTGTTTGTGTTGTATTTGCTACCTGTAAGTATTAGTGTGAGCTTGTGAACAAAAAATATATCAAGCAGAATTTAAGTTTACTGCAGACTGTGAAGCTTAAATATGTTATCAGTAACCAGCTCCACAGCAGAAATGTGAAGTTATAAGAGTTTCATTGATTGAGTCAGGGATCAAAACTAGTTACATTTGTGCTTTTAATCAGAGAAGAATGTGGTTACCTAAAGTTCAGATTTTAAATAGGCAGCCATAGGAAAATTAAATATTAAATAATAAATAAATGTTTCAATGAGGATTTTTGGAAAAAAACCAAACACCAAGTATTTAGAGAAATTGATGAGTGAGAACTTTCTAAGAAAGAAAAGGCAGCACTCAGATAAATTGTTAAATGTTACCACATCTTAAAATATTGGTGACATGTCATTCTGTAACAGTGAATTCAGGAAATTAACATGTTTAGGAGCTCTCTTCATATCATAATTCTTCTACCTTATTATTTCTCTAGTTTTTGTGCAACTATTTACTGGCCATCATTAAAATTCTGCCACCTGGTAATTATTAGTGTTAGTATAAAAATGGCACATATATGCAAGTGTTTAGGTGAACTTACTATTACTTTATTACCTACATTAGCTATGGTGGGGCTTTTTCTTTTTTTTTTTTTAACCTTGAAAACATCAGGAGGAAGGCAATTTATGATGTCTGATTTATGAAACAGCAAAATGGTGCTAATTCCTGTTTTCAGCAAAAGTGAATTTTAGTAAGACCCAAAGGAACATGAATATTGCATAGCATACTTTTGAAAGATAACTTTAAAAATGCACTTTAAGCCATCAAATCTTTTAGGAAATTTTTAAATTTCTACTGATTGTAAGTAATTTCTCAGCTGATAGAATCAAAGAGTGTTTTTAGCAGTTCAAGCCTGAAGGTATTTGTCTAAATTATGGTATTGGAAAATGTCATAGATGGGTCAATCTAATCAAATGCACATTTTAACCTACAGTCTTGTCAGCAGTACTGACCAGCACTGGATGCTCATGAAGAGGACACAGGACCATGCATTGAAATACGGAACTTAAGAGCCAGACAAGGATCAGTATGAGATATTTTCTGATCCAAAGGAATGTCATTCTCCATTTAATCTTTATTAAAATATGTGCATAGCTACCTCTTTAGACTGGTGTACATTTATTCTTTTAAATCTGCAATTGGTTTCATTGATGAGACAATTTTATTTCCATCAGCATGAGAAGCATAGTAAAGGTGGCATTTATATGCTTCAGGGGGAAACTTTACTAAAACCAAACCGACATCAAAGTAGTTGTGTTTCAGTATTGTCAAAAGTCCTTCACTTTAATTTGAAGGCCCTACATAATTGTGCTCAATTTGACTCTATCTCCCTGTTGTCAAACTCTGCAGTGCCATGCTCAGTCATACTGCACAGCAGTGTCATCATCCCTCATAGCCTGTATCCAAGGTCATGCGAATTTGAGCTGTAAAATATTCCTACCAATGCTTCTCATTTGGTGAGGAAGGAAAACATTCAGACCATTAGAAAATTGGGACTGGATAGTCTCTTTTACTTCTCAGGTTTCTTTTTGACTCTCATATTTTTTAACTGATCATTTACAGATTTTCTAGCTAGTAGCCATTCATTCTGGTGTTGGGTGTTTATCTGTTAGCGTACTTCTTTTCATCAGTCACTCCTTTATAGGTATGTCTCTTCTTACAGGATAAATCAGCTGGTTGGGTTTTGTTTTTTCATTTCAGCATCAATCTTGCTGTGAAGATGCTGTCTAAGAAGACACCTCACTGAGTCTGGTAACTGATCTGCAGTTTCAGTGTCAAGAATCTTGTCCCTCAAAGTGGAAGTAGACACTGAAATTGGCAATCCAAGGTAATCTGGATCACATTTTTTCACTGACAGTGGTGTACCTGTAAAAGCCTTTTACCAGCAGACTACGCTGATCAAGAGGGCCAGACAGCCCAGAGAGCCAACTAATCCTGGGCTGTATCAGAAGCAGAGTGGGCAGCAGGGCCAGGGAGGGGATTCTGTCCCTCTGCTCTGCTCGGGTGAGACCCCACTGCAGTGCTGCATCCAGCTCTGGAGTCCCAGCACAGGAAGGACATGGAACTGCTGGAGTGAGTCCAGAGGAGGGACACCAAGATGATCTGAGGGGTGGAGCACCACTGCTGTGAAGACAGGCTGAGAGAGTCAGGGATGTCCAGCTTGGAGAAGAGAAGGCTCCAGGGAGTCCTTATTGCAACCTTTCAATACATAAAGGGGACTTATAGGGAAGAGGGAGAGGGACTTTAACAAGGGCGTGTTGTGATAGGACAAGGAGGAATGGTTTTTTAAACCGAAAGAAGCGATTTGGATTAGATGTTAGGAAGAAATTCTTTACTGTGAAGGTGGTGAGGCAGAGGAAGACTTTGTCCAGAGAAATTTTGTCTTTCTCATCCCTGAAAGAGTTCAGGGCCAGGTTGGGTGGGACCCTGAGAAACCTGAGCCTAGTAGGTGGCATCTCACTGCCTATAGTGTAAGGGTTGAAGCTGGATGATCTTTACCTTCCAAACCAGGCTGTTCTATGATTCTATGAGTGTTAAGTATAGAGCAAAAATGTGAAAAATTGTATATAAAAATGTCTAATTCTGAAGTAGATTTAATAAATTGGATAAGCATTCACTTGCTGCTGGAAAGTCATCGCTGCACTATACTCTCACTTTTATTTCCAGTGAAGATAAAAGAGTGTGATACCATACAGATGCACACCTCTTTTTTTCCTTGGAAGCAAGAGATAACTCCTTGCTTTTAAGTTCACGTGTGCTGTTGAACCTTTGGATGCCCTTTGCTGAGCTGGTGGATAGATGTTTAAAATGTGTGCTGTGCCCAGAAGCATCTGCAGCATACTTAATACGGAATGACATGAGTTGAAAGAGAGTGTGGGGCTGCAACCTTGAGGCGGAAGCAATCAAAAACCTGTAGGTTGTAGTTCAGTTATTTCTTTCTATGTGTTTCCATTGAGCTTTGTTTTCAGATAGAAAAAGAACCAGTTGATTCCATGACCCCTAAAGAAACCGAATTATGAAAAACTTAATCCATGAAGCTGAGCTTCATGAGAAATTGTGTCCATCCCACCCGTGCTCTCATGCAGTCTTAAGAAGTCCATTGCTGTTAAGGGAGGAGGAAACCAACTCAAAAATTTGTTCATCTTCTCCTTTCTCCTCCCTTTAAGTCACAGTATTTTATTTCCTCAGTTTTGCAAAAATGTGTGAGGAAATTATCTGTCAGGTAACATGTTTGCCTTTTTCAGGAAGTCTCAGGAAGGAGTAAAAGGGGAGATTTAAACACAATGAACCTGTGTTAGTAACACTGCACAGGTGCTAAGAGTGTGGTAGTGCATTCTGAGAAAAATCAAACAAGTTTTAAAGTTATTTTACAAAAAAACTCAAATAGGTATGAAAATTATATTTCTTTCAAGTTATCTGGAAGAAATATTTCTAACTGTTTCCAATAAAGAAAAAAATTTTCAATGTGGGAATTGAACAACAGTTTTAGCAAGACCTGAATGTTGTCTGTCTTCCTCCAATATAATTGAGAAATACGTTACTCTTTAACTTATGTTGTGTGCTAGGCTGCATTTATGGCAACTTAAAGAACTTCATTTTGTTTCAGATACAAGAAAAGTAATTTATTTTTCCCTAGAATTAATTTTTGCAGAGCAGCATAAGTTCAAAAAATATCCTCAGAGAATTTCCCAGCCAAGGCTACATCTCATTTCCTTGCACAGCAGGTATGTTGCTGAGATACCCTTTGATTTAGCTCTCTATGATGTTTCTCACTTATTCTCTGAAGCATCATCTCTGGAAGATGGTGCTCCTGGGTACTGCAGTCAGTTTTGGGAATGCAGATTTATGGATACTATCACTGCTCTTTTTCTCAGGAGTCTCTGCCCTGGAATATAACACCAGAGTTCTTCTGCTGAGGAACCATGCCTTGGTGTGTACTGTGTTACTTACCTGCATCCCAGGAGAGAAACTACGGTGTAACTCTCTGATTTTCCAAATCTGGCTGCTTCTAACATGGTATAACCCCACAAATTTGTTAATGCATTTTTCTTGCTGGTGCTTTCTAGACGAGTAACGCTTTTTAGAACAAGTACAAAATTTTTGCTTACCAGGAAAGGTATTAGTGGAATTTGGAGTCCTTCAGGAGCAGAGTTCTCCAGTGTGGGCTCCCCATGGGGTCGTAAGTCCTGTCAGCAAATCTGCTTCAATGTGGGCTCTTCTCTCCATGGATCCACAAGTCCCGACAGGAGCTTGCTCCAGCATAATCTTCCCAGAGAATCACAGTGTCTCTTGGGCATTCACCTGCTCCAGTGTAGGGTCCTCCCTGTGCTGCAGGTGAATCCCTGCATCCCCATGTACCTCCCTGGGCTGCACCAGGGGCACAGCTGCCTCACCATGGGCTGCACCGGGGGCTGCAGGGGAATCTCTGTGCCTGGAGCACCTCCACCCCATCTTCATGCCTTGGTGCTTGCAGGGCTGTTTTTCTCCCATATTCTCACTCCTCTCCTCTCTGGCTGCAACTGCAGTAAGTAAAAGTGCTGTAACCTTTCCCCTACCTTAACTCGGTTATTCCAGACGTGCTGCCAGCATCCCTGGTGGGCTCAGACTCGGATGGTGCTGGGCCCATCTTGGAACTGGCTGGCACGGGCTCTCTTGGAGTAGGAGGAGCTTCTTGGACCTTCTCACAAAAACTGCCCCTGTAGCCTCACCTGCTACCAAACTCTTACAAAACCCAACACAAGGATTCAGCAAGTGTAAACCAGCATGGCTCACACTTGACTCATATCAGCAGCAATACTCAGGCCTTTAGTACCACACTGTAAAAGGAAAATGGAGCCTATTATTCATACAGTGTGGGAGATGCCAAAATTCAGACCCCACAAATCCTCTAATAATCACTTTTCAGCTAGGACAACACAAGAGAAAAGTGCAAAGTAATTGAACTATCACTCTCTGCCTTTAAATTGAAAGATTGTTATTATATTACACAGTGGGGGGACAACCCGTTCCCCAAAGGATACTGAATCTTTTAGGCCCATTATGCCCTTCCAGTTCAATGGTATTTAATTCCTATTGCCATTTAACTGCTTTTAAAATTGCCTGTCAAATTAACTCATTGCCCTGGACTGCTGCCTTGGGATTTATATTCGTTAAATCCCTCAAATGTCATGCAATTTTTGTTTTCTAGTTCAAACACAGGCTTCAAAAAGCCTTTGGAGTAGAACTCATCTCATCTGTCTCATACTCTTGCAATTTTGCTGAGACATGGAGTCACTAACCCAGAGTTTTGTCGTATGGAATGTACAGTGTGTGAAGGAATCTGCGGGGCAAGTGTTTGAACCAGCTGTTGGGAAACAGAACGGCAATGCTTGGTCTCGTATTTTTGTTTTGTTTAAAATTTTATTCATGAGTAAGACCTTTTATTAGACACTCAGTTAATCTAGGGGATGAACTCCTGACCCATTGTTTCTTAGATAATTATTCAATTGAGAGTAATTGCAGGAGAGACAGTGAAGAGATGGATGTTTCAGAATTCTTTTCTGACCCTACTCTGGCCATTGGTGTTATATACAACAAAGATTGGAAAAACCCTATGAAAGATTGGAAAATCCCAAACTTTGTGAAAGTGCTTCAAAAACATGGGGTATGAAGATAATTTTGAATTGAAATTTCTTAGAGCTGTTCACACCCACTCCGTGGGAGTATGTTCTTAGAATTATTTTGAGCAGAATCTTTATTTTATATTTTCTTTTAAATACCACGTGATATTAAAAATAATTTGTGTCAAATTCACAGCTGATCAGTTTCAATGAAGGTAAAGGGTTGAAGTCTGAAATTTATGGAATTCATCAAACACTGTAAAAGGCAATTTTGTTTCAGGCTTAATGATGATAGTCAAAAGTGATGTAAGGTGTGTTTTGTATTAAGTTTTCACAGCCATCCCTGAGCAAAGAAAGACCTAAAGAAGTTGACAAACACTTGGTTTAGGGAACTTGGACCATTTCAGAATGTTGGGGATTCTGCTTTTAGCACTAAGTGGATGTTAATTGTCCATTCTGTTTCATATTAATAATTTCTGTTATTTCTTCTAGTAATTACACCTATATAAATATTGCCACTATCAGAGACATTTCTTTTAATCTTTTTTTTTTTTAATCAAGAAGATTAAAAACTGGCAAAAATCAAGCAAAGCTGAAGAATGACCCCACATTCAGCCTTTTAACATCGTCTTATATTCAGTGTTGGAAATCTCCAGATGAATATGCTCTGTAATGGTAGCTGTATGTGTCCACAACCAATACAGTTCCTAGGAAAAGGTAGATATAGAGTTAGTTGATGGGGTTATAAAGGTATTTTGTCCTTAAACTAAAGAGTGGAATAACATAATCTCTATCCTGCTGTGTCTGGGATGGGCTTAGTGCAGGCCTGCAAATATGGAGGTAAAAGTAACTTCAACGTGGCTCACATGATCCTGCTTCTCGGAGGTGCTGCAGCACCATTAGACAGCCGGTGCAATTCCTCCCACACCCTGTGTTCTGACCAACTGATGTGGAAAAGACATAGGAGATCTCAGGTAATTACCTCAGACCAGGAAAAGTCCTTTTGGTGGACTTTTCCAGAGCATGGAGATGGTCAATATTATATTTTGGATTTTTGTCCCAAATATCTTTTTTCTGATGAATGACTAGGCTCTGAGTAGTGATGACTGTTTGAAGCTCTGTCTTTAGGGATTCAGTGCCTTTAATTTGAGATGTGTTGGGAATGTCGATGACTAAGCAGTTTAAGCAATATTCCCAGTGCCTGCCTGCAATACAAGTTCTGGTCAGGCATGTGGGTTCTTTTGGTTTTTGTTTTTCTTTGTGTACTATTGTAGCTGCTGTGTCAATAAAATGCTGAGATAGCCACCAGTTTTTTAAAAAATAATTTTACAAGACAATGCAGATGAGATTTAAATAAAAGCTTGTTCATTACTTAGAATTTGTTGTGATCTCTGTTCAAAAATATGTCTGCACTTTTTGGACTTCACATTGACATTTTGGTGGGTTCAACTCAGTTTATTTTAAAAGCAAAAAGGATTAGTGTGAAGCTTAGTTCAGGGCCTTTCAGATGAGACCTTTAAAAAGTATCATCATTGCTCTGCCAGATGACTGAAGTCCTCATCAAACTCTTTAGTCATTACGTGTTCATGGATCTAGAACAACATTCAGACTCTCAAGGGGAAAAATGAATTGTCTTGGGGGTGCCCCTCTTCAAGTTATTTCCTGTTTTAGACTATATATATACACACACACACACTACTTTTTAAGCTCAATGACATACCATCTACGCTGGAGTTAGAATGGTGTGTACAAAATTGAGGGGAAAACATAGATTTCTGATTTAATAAAGGTATGATCCCTATACTTTTCCCCAGTTAAAATTTCAGGATGCACATTCTTGCGTGAAGTGTTTCCTACATGCTGCAGAACATTGCAAAAAACCAAGACCAAATCTGAAAAAGCATTCCATGTGATTCTTCCCTTGGTCTGTTGTCAGGTCTGATATACTATTTTAATATAGAAAGGTTATGGTGTGTTACTTCTGGACACTTCAGCGATTTCCTTCAGGGCTATTACTAAGTTTTTATCTCCTTTTATTTATACTTTGTATTCTTGCTAATGTCTACTTAATCACATGTTGATGTTGCTACTTCTGCTCCATTTATTTCATATCATTGGATAAACACACAGGTTTCTACAAGTATTACTTTTATAAAGTTTTCTCACTTGCTTTGTGCACCCTGTAGTGACTTTATGGTTTGGTTGGGTTTTTTCCTCTTTTGTGTCACAGAGGGAACTCTTCCTACTCTTTACTCTTGAAAAATAAACAACCATTAAATAATATTTCTGTGCCCCTTTAAAGAATATTTTAAAAACCTGCTACTTTTAAAGTCAGAGATGTGATGTCTGGGGAGAACTGGTATTTCTAAATGAGTTAGTCTTGATGCAAAATTCATGCTGACCTCAGGGGAATTGCTAAGGTTTGGTAGGGACAGCAGGGTTATTCTCAATGCACTTTCTCTCTGCACTGTTTGCTGGGCAGTACAGCAGCCATGCAATAGAGGAATATGGGATGTTTGCCTACCAATTTATCTATAGAAAAGTATTATAACAAATGCAGAACACGTGTAAATTTATAGTCTTACTTATGATCCACAAACTATTCAATACTGGGAAGAAAAATTGCTGTGAGTGATAGTGATTAAAGATGGTATTGCTGCCTTACACGGTGAGCTTTGCTGGTGTTTAAGCTTCCAACTTCCTTGAGCTAGACAGAGAAAACACATGAGGAGGTATTTTGATATTTAGCAAAATGTCTGCTTGGGAGTAACTGACCTTTCCTATAAATCAGAATTTAGGTTGCCAGCTGGGCAATTTGTCATATGCAGGAAGCAAAAAATGAGTTTAAGAGCTGTCTGAAGAAAAGCTTTACACATATATTTTTCTCACCCTGATATTCTGCCTCTAATACTATAGTGATGCAAGAGATAGGAAGGTAAACCAGAAAAGGTGTTTGAGCTCCATTATCTCTTCATCCTTTCACAGAGAGCATGACAATTATGGACAAGTTCTTATTAATGACTGTTTATTTCCAAAAGAAGCTGTTCCTTGGCTGGCATAGAGGTGAAATCATGAACTAACGTAGCATACTTGATAGTATTATGCCATGTTTTTGCCTACATTACTAGACCAGCACAAATGCTTGAAAATTGTTTTAACAGTATATATTGATAAAATATATGCAGGTAAGTCTGTCTGATTCAAAACATCTCCCATGAAAGTTGATTCAACTTAGAACTGTTTAACAGCTGATTTGTTGAGCTACTATATGTAATAGTGATTCTTCTTTCATGTGTCAGAACAAATCAACTATCTTTACTGGGATTGTTCCTGTGCAAAACGGAGATAAGTGACAACAAAATCAGTTTCAAGTTACAGGAATAGTGCTTTTTGTATAAGACTGACAACATCCAGGCTTGAGGCAAGGAAGTACCAATGAGTGCTATCACACTGCCACATGTGAAAACTTCCCATTTAGCTGAGGGAGGAACTTGATCTTTCTGCTGCACATTACATTTCTCTGGAACTGCTCCTATATGGAGCTCTGCATGATGCAGTTTTAATGAATGTATTCACAAACAGTACCCATATGCAGAAGAGATTTATTTTTTCTGCAGGCTCAGTGAAGTCTGAGTTGGTTAGATCTATGCAAAACACAAAATGAAATGTAAGGTCGAGAAAATGTGCTATATTTTCCACTAACTACATTCATTTAGGAAGCTGTGGGTCTTTTCTAATCTCAACAGGGTTACTCATGTTCTGCACATTGTCTGTACGTACTCAGGCAACAGTTTCAATCTGGGCTTCACTTCAAAGAAATGAAAAATCACTCATTCTACTCTGTTTTACCGGGGATAATGAGTGCAGGAAAGGCTCCTTCTAGAGCTTTATGAGGGAAAGACTAGTGTTGTTCAATAAACTGGTGAGTGAAAGCCAGCATGAGGCAGTTTTATCTTGATACCAATGAACTTATATTTGCATCTGCATGTAGCAATTAGGAGTTATCATCATCTCTGTGGAAATCTTTAACTGTCCATGAACACATGGCCATGTCAGACTCCCTCCCACAGAAACTCCATCATATTTTGCTATGTTGTGCATAGGTCCCAGCCCTGGTTCTTCTGGAGATGAGTCGTTTCTTGCTGCCAGAATGCCTGTTGTTTTTCTCCAGCTTCCCATGGCACTCTCTCAGGACAGCCAGACATCCCCAGGTACTCAGTATATCTGTCTCTTGTAATATGAGTGGGGAAAGCAGAATGCCACACGCTCCCCCAGAATTTGGGTTTATCTAGGTCCTTTCCTGTGGCTGGCTGGGAACACGGAAGTCTTGATCTGAGTCACTCTGCTGTCTGAATTACTTGAACTAGGCTGTTTCATGTAAAGATTACCATACATTCTGCAAGTGTCTGAGCAAGTTTAATATGTGTGTATTGGGGTAAAATTCTATCTCCTGACATCAGCTTTTCTGTTTTGGCTTCATCCTTATCTCTAACCTTAGCTATTAATGAATTTACCTGAGCTATTGCACTTTTCTCTGGTTTCTGGTGTATTCACCAGTGATGGGAGGTGGGTATAGAAGTAGAAACATGGTAGATACGACTGTGCTTCAAGAATCACTTGCCCGTTGAGAGTCTTTCTACAACAGGGAACTTCTCTGCTAGACCCTGTGCCCTACTATGCGTGTGTAATCATATGCATTAAAAGCTTCCAATGTGCTTTTTCTGATTAACTTTTCCATTACGTAGGACTCACTGCTGTTTGTCAGCATTGGCTGGGATAACTGACTTGTGTGCATATTTACTCGTCAAGGAAATACAGTTATAACATCATAGTTGGTAGCTTTAAGATTAGTTTTCAACCTTTAACCAACATTTTATTGAATGTTTCATTTATTTTGGACAAGTTGAGAGCAATGAACAGTCATGGTACTTTTCCAAATTGCAAACAACCTCAAAATTACCCATCTGGATTACCAGCTGAGTAGACCTCTGCAAGTTGCTTCTCACCTACTGTCACACTAATGATTGTAATGTTAGCTCTGTATGGAGTTAATATCCTCTTGCTTCACCCTTTTTATTGCTCTGGAAACTACTCAAAAATAATTAGATCTGTGTTAGCTATTTTGATCAAGAAAATTGAGCAGAGAGATATTATGGTTTAAAATGGGTCCAACTTATAGTAGGAGAGCACGCAAGAAGATGGATAAAATGGCTCAGAGTGTGCTGAGCCAAGACCTAAAGAATTTAAAATAAACTTTCCTGAAAAAGAATGATGGGAAAATGACTATTAATACAAGATTTTGTAAGTAACTGTCAGGAGGTGTTGTGCATATAATCTTCTATCGTGGAAGGATGTAACAGGGGGTGATCTGAGTTGACTTTTTTGTAGCTCAGTGACACAAAACGGCTCGTGACTGCACTCCGGACTTCAAACATGATTTTTCAGATTCCTTTGGATTTTTTTTTAAATTTTTATTTTGTTTGTTTGTTTTTTAAAATCTTGATTGATTATCCCTTACTTTTGTGAAGAAAACCCCAAAAGTATAAATCCGATATCCAAACTGAAAATTGTTCAAGACTGTGAGTAATCTGACATGTTGTCTGGAAAAGAAATGTGGGACTACCTGCTGTTTCTCCACTGCTCTTCTCTGCTAGCCCAGGGGCTGCCCTTAGTCTGCAGGGTGTCACTTGGATGCACATCTCTGCTTCACATGTCCTGGTCTTCCTGTATACCAGGCTGGGAAGTATGGGAGAGGAAGCTGGGGACTTTTGGAAATTTTGTGCAAGCATAAAGGAGAATAAGCAAGAGAATTTTGCTTTTGCTTAGCTTATCAAAGTTTTTTTCCTGGTTCATAGCACTACATAACTCAAATAAAGATTACAAGCTCCAAAGAATATTCTTTAGTGTATGCCATTTCAATCTATTACAAAATTATATTTTAGACTTTTAGCCCATCGTGGAAATTCTGCAACATCCTTTCCTCCAAATGCTTTTCTAGAAAAATATTGAGAAAAAACCTTTTTTTCAGATTTGCAGCGTGTAAGGTAACTAACCAGTAAGACAGGATGATGGTGCATTTATGGAGTATAAACCCATACCCTATATATGTAACGCTGAAGGTTAGGGGCCTTTAGTCACCCAAAATGACTGTTAATGATCCACCAGGATGTAACTAGATGTATACATAACTTGTGTATTAATAAGAATAAATAGGATCACCACGACATTTGGTAAAAGAAAAAAATATTATGGTGCAGTGATTAAGGCCAAACTGTTAATTCAAAGAGAGAACAAAGAAGCAATACCTCTGAAATGTTTTTGCATATTTTCTAAATGTACTCGCAATTTTCAATAGGCATAATATGGGCCTCATTTTTCCAGTTTCTCTTTTTTCACCTCTGTACAGATTTGTTCCACATGGTCCTGTTTGTGTTTCCATTCATCCACAGGAAGTACCTGAAGCTGCAGCTACGTGCTTTTGTCTACCATAACATCAGACTCATGGGGAATGAAAAACATGTCATCCAAATCGAATGGGCTACTAAAAGCCGCTCATGCCAATTTACTATGATTTGGCATTCAGGAGGTGAGCATGCCACTGTTGCAGGTGGGATTTATGGTTGTCAGTACATGAAGTGAATAGATACAAATTTACATCAAGAGTGGTCGATTCCTCTGGAGCGCTAGAGACCTTTAGAGGTCCCTTCCCCCAAGATTATTCTATAGTTCTGTGGTTTTAATAGTATGTAAATTGCTGATATTTTCTGTGAAATAATTCTGAATGAAAAACCATAAATGGATGTGGCAACTGCAGACAAGGAAACATGAACCTAAGAAATATAATGAGGTGTTGAATATGGTTTAACGTGACATTGTGTGAAATTAATTTGTCAGTGCGGACTAAGTAGAACAGATAATTCTTACAATAAGTGATTTTTCTTACACAGAAGCTAAATAGAAAATTAAGATCTGACTTGGTCAACATTTAATGGTTGAACTGATTTGACAGTGGTAGACCCATATCCTAATTGATATAGGATTGCAAATCCATTTATCTGAGTTTAAAAGAAATTGCATTTGAAAAGTGTACATTTCAGTGATGGGAGAAACTTTTCACATTGTAGTATAAATTAAAATGAGAGAAAAATATGAAATAATTGTTCAGGCAGTCATTAGGACTGCTGTGCAAAAGGTGTCCTACCATCAATGTATATTTAAGAGTAGAAAAGGGAATCAATCTCTCAAACCCTCTAGGCCAATACTAATACTGGAATGCATGGGGGGCAGAGGAGCTCAGACTGCAGCTAACAAGTTCATAATTTAAAATGAATGCTTTTGTTCAGCTGAACCGAATATGATTTAAGTAGGGAAGTTGTGAACCAGAATAATATTACACTGAAATTTTGCTTAAATATGTTTTCCCTTCAGGCATGCCCCAGCTCTGCAGTTTCCAGGCATACGTTGTTTGTACAGACCATTTAAATGTTTTTTTAAGGCCTCTTGCAATACTGAGAGAGGTGTACTTTTGCCATGCACGGGAGAAGTACAAGCAGGCAGAAACACACAGCTGAAAGTGAGGTCCTGGTACATTGAAAAAGTCTTTTCAATCTGCAGTGAGTGGATCTGGGCCCTGTGGCTGAACATACTTTCAGGCCAGGAAAAGAACCCCCCTCCTCCAACCCCTGCTTCCTGTGGCCATGCACAGTTCTTCACTTGGAATACGACTGAGTTTGCTCTCAGTGATATTTCTGCACATTGTAGCAATTTCGTTCTTGGTACAAGACGCATAAAAATCCTTTTTTCATCAGCCTGGTCAGCTTCATGTCTATTTACATGTAGAATTCAGGAATAATGTAATTGTGTGTTGTGACTGGTAAATACTTATTTTTGCTTTGCCTTTCGTTTTGCAGCAGTGTGTGGTGTGCAGACACAGCATTTTGATGTATTGGTAGTCCCTCTGTTTCACACTGAGAAATAAATATTTGAAAGACAACTGTATTACGCTTCATATTTGGGACCCAGAGCAATTTATTTGTGTGTATGCTTTTTTCATATGTTACTGTGATTTTCTTTACATAATCCTCAGGAAAAATATGCCTGGAAGACACATTTCTCAACACCATAACTAATTTTCTGCATGGCAAGGCTTTGCACAAACAATCTGTGTCTGCTTTGGCCATTCTCTAAAAGTTAAAAAAGCATCAGGCAAGGAAGTAGAATAAGATGTGTACGCTGCATGTCAGCCAACCAAAACTGTATAGCGTGCTTGAATGACTTTCAAAACAGCTGAACGTGATGTGTATGATGAGATATAGAAGACAGTATTGTCCTAGCCCTCTCACTCTCATCTGATAACTGCCTAGGTTATTTGTTTTCTCTATTTGACACTATCGTTTGGGAAATCCTGTTTTATCTGTGACAAGTTTTTAAGCTAGTATACTCCTGTTAAGGATCTAGTGCATGTACCTTTCCAATATGAAGATAACAAGAAAAATGTTGCTGTAATCTTGGCCTAAGTTATGGCTCTTAAGATGCCTGTGCACTGAAAAGTAGGAGAAATGGAAATGTTTTGACAAAGAAAAATACGTGTTGTCAGCTCTGTTTTATCCACAGCGGAGGAGGGAAATGGAAACTATACAGGGTTCAGGCACTGATGACTAATATGATCTCCTGCTAAAACAGATTAGGAGAGCACTGTTCTGCTTTATTCCTCATTCCTTTTTTCCAGCAAAATGCACAATTAAATGAATGGTTTGTGTGTCAGAAAGGAGCCTTTAAAATAATGTAAATAATGACCATGAGAGGAGCACCACTTACATCATAAGATGGCAAATTATATGAACAGTACAGAATGAATTGTTTCTCTAATGGAGTGTCAGTCATTTAAATGTGCATGAGGTACAGTTTCTTCATGTTGTAATTAATGTCAGTGTGTAGTTTAACTGTGGCAGTGACAGGATGAGCTCCACAGAAGGAGAAACACGAAGTAAAGGAGGGCACTCATGGCCACTGTTCCTCAGGTGCCTGTCAGTAAGGGACAAATTAGACCATCACATGGCCCATTTTTACCAAACTTGCTTTCTGTGTTTGTCTGTTTTCTGACTCGTGAGTCAAGAACTCACTCCACTTTCAAGTCCCGCTTGCACTGTTCTTCATATTACCAGCAAAGTCTGTTTAGCTCAGAGGTAGCTTAAAAATTTAGAAGAAAATTACCTTAAAACCCAGATGTTGACAGTCTTGTCTTGGAGTGTCTTTCCAAGACTTCTACTGTTGATCTCCTCATGTGCCACTCAGCTACAAAGAGGGCACGGAGCAATTCTCAGGGCTAAGGCTGTACACCTAATAACCTGTATTTTGGAAGCTGCAAAGCTTTTGCTAGGACAAATACGATGCAAGCCTGCCTCCCTCAGCTTCTTGCTATCTGCCAACCATTTTAACATTCCTCTACCGCACCCCTTTGGTTTCTTGAGCTTTTCTAGACCAGGGTCAGATGAGATTCCCAAAACTGAGACAGTATTTTGGAAGCAGACTTACCTGTGCTGGATCTGGGGAGGTAACTTCCCTCTTACCACTGTCACATGTGAAGCAACAGTCCATGGTTTACCTCACAGACAAAACAGAGAGAGCAATTAGCCACAGAAGTGTGACTTGAGATGTGAAGTACCAGATTCCTGGTTCAGATACTCAAGTGGCAGAAATGTATTTGTAAGTAATGTTAGCAGATGCTAATTTGATACCTAAAGCCAGGTGTCTTTTATAAGTAACTTTTTTGCACCCACTTTCAGATCTACTTGCCAGAGGCTGTTTGTAATCCTTCTAATTATTTCACACATGTGAGTTATAGAATCATGTACATTTTATTTAATTTTTCCCGTCTTAATACACAAAATATATAAATTCAAATGAGAAATGCCTCTGAACATTTAGTGTGTGTTTGAATTTAAAATATGAATATTAATTTTGTTTTTCTCTGTAACTGAACTAGTATACACAGAGGTATATGGAGAGTAATTTATCCTTTTCAGTCTGATATGCATTTTAGGGAATCTCTATATACCCTAACACGCCTGCTCATCATTGATTTGCTTTTGCTGAACTTCTTCAGAAAAGTAAAGCAGTAGACTTTCACTCTGAATGCAACTAAATAATGAATTTTCCCTCAAAAGTAGGCACTAGTTGCTGTTTTACAGAAGACTATACAAAGTCAATTCCACACCCCTGCCTCCAAATACTGGGAACCTCAGTATTCTCAGAGTTGGGAATACTCTCATTAACAATATCTCAGCATTTTTATGTCACTCACCTATATTCTTCTGATGCCAGCACTTCATTTATGAAAGGTTCAATTGATATTTCCAATTTCTTTCAAACCTGCATTTTTTTGGAGTTGTATTCTTGTCAGTTATTATGATGTCATTCATATAATCATGATAACTTTAGAAAAAAAAAGCAAAAAAACAAAGACCAACAAAACTTTTTTTTTCTTTTGCTTTTATTAGCATTTTACTTCCAAAAATCTCCTTTATCTTTTTTCTTTTTTCCGGAAAGATGAAAATCTGTGCTTCTTGACTTGCCCATAATCCTATAAGGTCAATCAAAATAAGATCAGAAACTTCACAATATCAGAAATATTCCAGTAACAAAAATATCCTGTGGACTGCAGGCAAAAATTAAATTCTGTTGAACAAGTACCTGACTCTTCATCATGATCTCATTTTTTTGCAGTTCCAGATAAACAGAAAGTTTCTTTCATAAACTTTGCTACCCTTGGATTTAGGTGGTACCACTTGTGTAGTGGTTCTTCCTCTTCTGGAGAAGCTGCTGAAACTTCCGTTCTCCGCCAATCCCTTCCTCCCGGCAGTGCAATACTTCCCTACCTCTTGCCTATATCTTGTCTACTTCTTCAGTGTTTTAAGAGCATTTTGCTTCATTTAGTTAGATAATATTAATCTCACTAACAATGATTCGGTGTCCCTGCATATCCAATATCCTAGGAAGACTGCAAGTGTCCGTCTAATATTTTTCTTATGTTTTTTATAGAAATGGCTGGTGATTTTTGATCTGAGTATCTCATTAAGATCAGAAAACCAAAAAGAAAGAGTATAATACCATATGATTATCCCTTTTTATAATCTGGTAGACTAAATTGGTCCTATGGCCATTCAAAACTGGAAGTGTCAAATAACATTGACAAATTAGTGTTATTTTAACTACAGAATTATTGACAATTATTGACCATTTGTGTTCTAGTTTCTCTGAAAAAATGGCATGTGTTATGTACATGGCTACAGACTTGAAATACTGATACTACTAAAGACTTCAAAGAACACCCGGCAGTCTTTTTATCTAAGATCAGAACTGTACTGGGAGAAGGCAGCAGTTTTAATGAAAAAATGGGTGATGAAAATTGTTTTAGTTTAATGTCCTTGTAGACCTGACCTTTGCAGGTCAGACAATAATAGGCTATTAATACAGAATTGCTCTCCATTCAACAATAGTGCATGGAAACCTATATGAATATAAGTCCTTGTGATGGTTTTCTTAGATGTCCTACGGAGATGTGGATATATGTGAGTGTTATGAGTGGTTTGGGCATGAAAATCGAATGAAGACTGTGCTCCTCCAAACCAAGATTATTTACTGCATAAACTCCTATTCTGTTGAGCAATATTTTCTATATATATTTTCATGTGTAAATATTATATAAATATTTTCATATTTGATGGCATATTTGAAGTTTTTTCATACTGTCACTCAGCTGTAATCTGTCTAGCACTAATATCAAATAGCTCTACTCATATTTTATAAAGATAGACTGGTAGAGAATATTATATAGAAAAGTAGTTTGTACTAAATCTAGTCTGTTCACCCAGAGGTTTCTTTTAAATGTGGAGATTGAGAACAATGAGGACAATGGAAGAGTTGGGGGAAAATGGAAAGCACATTTACATCCAGTAAGATATATTTAATTTTTTGAGACTTTTGCAAGTGTCATAAAATACAAGCAGAAAAGTGTGCAAAGTTTTTAGACTCAGAACTTGCAGAATCTTTAGTTTCCTCAAGGAAATCTGAGGAAGAACAAGATACTAAGGGACTTCAGTAGCATAACCCTTTTTTTTGTTTGATTTTTTTACTCTATGTTGTGAGCAAGTATTTAGAATTGCACGTATTACTAACTATAATGACAAGCTATAATACAATGAACAAATCGGTAGGAAAATTGGATATGAATGTCAGTGAAAATATAGAATCTAATAGCATCAAATGTATTTGTGTTTGAAATTATATATGACTATTTTCAGTTTTAAATATTATAAATTCTTTGAGATTATCAACTGCAGATGCTGGAAATTTTCAGTACTTTAGTGAAGTCGTTCAAATCTTTCAGAGCCTTCAGTGTCTTACAATTGCCTAATAGCTATGTATAGCCATTGCTTGCCTGTGCCTGAATTTTAAAGTCTGCTCCATTGAGTAGGTATTCTATTAAGAATCAATTCTGTGAGGTATGGGGACATTGGACCTAATATCCAGTGTTATGAACTTGTATATCAGAAAAGCTCCACAACTACAGTAACAAAAAAATACAGAACATTACATTTAAATATATTATGATGTTTTGGTTTTTTTTCCCTCGGTATTTAACAGCTGTATTTAATCAGTTAGTACTGCCTTGAATGTGATTAAAAAAAAGGTGCTAGAGATATTAATACAGATAGTTTAATAGCCTGGGTGTTAGGCCTCCTATGGTTAATGCCCCTGTAGGAGACTAGTAAGTGTTTCTATTGGGACACACTGTGTGCTACAAGTGCTACACTGGTACCAGAAAAGTTATACTTGCCCTATTGAAATAGAGTAAAAATGTGAAGAACAACTGGAAGCTCAATCAAATTAATTCATACTAGTCATCCATGTTTCATAGTAGAATATTTGAGGTGCTTGAGTTTGAGTGAAGAAATGGCAGTGCATCCCATTTGTTCCTGATTTGTCTGGTGGAATAAACAACAAAACTCAGAGGACGTGAAAATAGCTTTAATGATACGATCAATCTCATAGTGAAAAATACATGAAATCTGCAGCTGACACCTGGAAAGAATTACCTTGGACTATAAAAAAGAATGAAAATATTTCATAATAGGATTAGTCAGGAGATGCAGTACTCTGCAAAACCAGGCGATCCAAATGAACAATTTGAGTTAGCATTAAGTGTACAGACAGAATATAGTAGACATACTTTGAAAGGTGGGACAAACCTTAGGACATAACTGGCATAAACAGCTACTGCTCAGCATCATGTCTGGATGCTTTTGTAGTTCAAAAAGATATTAGTAAGAAGCTGTTCCCAGCAGTATGAGAGTCAATGACATGGAGCCCATCCCTAACACAGACTGGTGGTAATGTTTTCTTCCTAAGAGCTGTGTTACATGGATTATTTAATCTAGATATATAACTGTACATCCTTGACTTCTGTTTACAGTTTGCTTTGTAGACAAAACAGTAGAAAATGCAAAGCTTTACAAAAGACAAAGACAAATTTATGTGGGTTTTTTTATGGCTATTAGGGCAGAACCATCTAAAAGCCATTTTGCTGATGAATGGTGGGGTCTCCAACAGTAGCAAATGGTGTGAATCTATGGTTAACACCGAGCTGTCTAAAGAATAGAGTGAAAAGAATAATAGCTACCTTTTTTGGTATTCCACTCTGGAAACCAACCCTAAATGATGTTGCTGATCCATTATTTCTTTTTCATACTGCCAAATTTGAACAACTGACTGATTTTACCCAATATAAGACTCAGTAATGTTGTAAAACCCTGAAAATTATGAAGTCTGGTTACTGTGTTCTGCAATTTGTGTGAGGTGAATCTTCAGAACGAAGCTGTTTAGCAGCTAGATATGAGACTAATTAGTGCAGTCCATCAGATGCTAACACAGGTTTACATTAGACACTCATGGTACTTGCAGGGAAAATTAGGCAGACTGAGGGATGCAGAAATATGGCATTTAAATTATATCGCATAGGTTAAATTCACTGCACTGCTATAACACAGGCATCCAGAGCAAGGATAAAGTAATTAACTAGTATGTGAAAAATTCCACTTTTAGCTGGCATTAGTTTTTAGGATTATGTCCTCTAATATGGGAATTAACACTGGGTAGGTGTGTTTTTGCAAGGATGCTAGCTAGAACATGGTGACTGAGGAGTTTTACGTTATTTGGTAAGTGTTGCGTTCTGTATACCTAAACATCCAATCAAGCAAATGGAAAACATTCTAGAAGATTTATCCTCATATCTAAATTAACATTCTGATGTGTCCTGTTGCACACACTGGAGAGCAATATAAGTGAGACCTGCTCTCTGCTAATGGCATTAATCAAAATAATTTCCCCGAGATTTTGATGTATTATTGTGTTCACCACCTATTATTGCTTGCTGCCAGATTTATTTAATAAAAAAATAAATATTTTAAAAATTAATCTTTGTCCCTTTGATATTGACATGAAATGTTATTAGACAAATATTTTTCCATTAAAAAATATATGCTTATAGTAATGTACTGGACAGGTTAATATTTTTGGGCATTTTATAACAAGAAAGTTTATCACTATACTGACATTAATGCATGTGGAATAATGCTCTCCAAACCAGTTGCTGCCAACAGATAAAGGCTGGTTTGCTAATTGCTATTCTAGAAGTAGAATCAGGGTTTATCATTGCATTAAACCCAGCAGCTGCAGGAGGGATGGTCAGGGCCACAATATGCTGTTACTAAAGGAGTGCATTGCGCTACACAGATTTAGTATGAGGAGTTGTTGATGAAGTGCTGTACGAAGATGTTTTTTATTGGTTCCTTGGATATCTAAAAGCAGCTCTTAGTGCTGAGCCATGCTACAGAGATGGTCTCACTTTTTAATTCCTTCTTCTAGAGAAATCTGTTGGTGGTGGCAGATGAGGGTTTGCTGCCACGTGGGACTATGAGTGAGGCTAGAGTACCCTACTGTCTACCTGTGAAACCATCTTGGACAAAAATGATGGTTTGGAGATGGGGTTGGACTCATTCCCCTGCTGCACTGTTTACCTCCTTTGTTGCCCTTCTGTGAGTTCTGTGGTTTTTGTAACATGGGAAACATATATGAGGGATTGTGTGAGGTCTGGACCAAAATCAGAAGCAGGAGCTGTGTGGTGAGCTCGCTAGATGTGGCTGCCTGGTGGTGGGTGGTCTTTGCAGTGCTGTGAAGCTTTTCTGCAGGTAGAGGTGTTGAAACTACTCCACAAGGGTGGATTTACATTAAGGACTTCGTAACTGCAGGTCTCTATACCATTCATGCTGGTGAAATGAAAGCATGGTTCGAAAAAGTGCTGGCAGATTTGAAATGAGTTAATTACATCTTTAAAACAGAGGTTTCTGGAAATTTGTCTTCACTATTCACCAAGAAGTTCTAACCCATCTTTCTACTGAGCACTAATTGTTCAGTCGTACTTTGGTCATTATGTGCAGTTTGCATCCAAGAAATAATTTTTCTTTACACTTTTATTCATTGAATCTACTTTGCTGTACTTTTGGAGAACTTGTCCCTTTTATAGTAAATGGAATGAGTCTCATCTATTTTAGGTAGATTAAAAGAGCCCAATATGGCCTAGGAGGCTCCTATTCCTCCCTCCACATCAAGAAAATCTCCAGAGATACTGAACTGGAGCATGAATGCTCAGAAATTTCTGCAGAGTTCTGGCATCATGCCTGAGTAATTTACGTTACTACAATTTCTGGAGTTCTTCTATCTTATTCTTTTATGTCTCTGTGTTTGACAATGCTTCACCTTCATTATCTTTAAAGATCAGCACTAAAACAAGATATTTCCTCCCTTTTCCCTCTTTCCAAACCAAAACAAATAAATCACTTAGCTTCTTTACTCTCTCTTTAGTCTACTCACTGTGTTACTTTTAATCATTTTGACCTTGTAAACGCAGTGACTTTTACAAGGATCTCAAGATATACTTAAGAGATTCCTCTGTATCAGCAATAAAATTTTTAAAAGTTCCATTATATTGTTATGCACTGTCTTTTTTTGTCTCAACTTTTAAAGTGTTTTCATGGCCTTGCCAGTATTTCAGCTAAGTTGCTTTATATTATATCCATCAAGGAGAGAATTCAAGCTTTATGTTTGCATATTAAGTGTTATCTCTGAAATTGAAGATAGTATGCCTTATAAATTTTGAATATTCATTAGGCAATAAATAAAAGTTGATAAGTACTAGTGTGAAGAATCTGTGTATTTCCACTGAGTTTTCTGCACAGGTTTGTTTTGGAATGATTTCCATATGGTCATATATCAGTTTAGTGAGGCTGGTCAGAGAATTATTGCTTATTTTATCCAAAGGTTTTGTTGTGTTTTTGTGCTGTTTTATTGTTTCAAAATAAAGTGATGCTTTTGTATTTCCCTATCACAAGCATTAAGTACAAGGATATGGAAATAAAATGTTATATTTCAGCATGGGGTGAAAGTTTATTCTCTGCACAGTTTACTTCCAAACAAATGTTGAAGGATTGAAGTTTTGTTTGAAAAGATGGTTGTAGATTTTTTTAAAGAAAAATATGTTGAGTAGATTTTCACAAGTGAAACATTTCAGCCTGAAAATTTTTAACTGTAATCTATATTAATTTTCAACCCAAAAATTTATTATCAACAGTACGAGCTCTGGATCCAATTAAAACCTCAAGAGTACTGAAGCATAAAAATTTTCTGAAGCGGAAGTGCTAGTAGACTTTGGGTAATAAAATAATGCCCTGACTCATGTCTAATTTAGGAGAGCAGTTTAGGAAAGGGATTAAAGTTTAACATTGGGGAATAGGAAGAAAGTAGCAGTTACAATTGTTTTAAATGCCCTCTTGCTAAGCATCTGGAGCAAACTGCTTTATATTGCTCTTTATATTTGTGTATCTTCAGCTCAGCCAAATCTTTAACAAGCTGGACAATAAGTAAAAGTATATAGATAAATTATTGTTTTTATAAAATTTCCAGTGCTTTACAATACTAAAAATACCTGATTTGCATTGAATATGGATTCGATTTCCTCAAGAAGGCTGTTGCTGCCTAAAAAGTATATTTTCCCTCCTGTGACACAAAGTAAAAATAAATGGCATCCATGTCAATGTACAATGCAAACCAAATGCTAAAAAGGTTCTCTTTATTAGTATTCCTTATTAGTCAAAAATTAATTCTTTTTTTTTTTATTAATTTGCTGGTCTTGTGAGATTGTTAAAAATTAATCATTAATGAGAAGCAAATGGTAACCCCACAACAACACAGCTGTTCTTTGTTTAAGAAATTGAGGGTGTTTGCATTCATAAGGTTGATACAAAGTTTGAGCTACAATTCAGACATTGTTCCTAATGGTCTTAAGTTATAATTGAGTTTACAAGTTTTACAGTCATACAAGAAACAATGTAAAGAAAGGATTGTTTGGTATGATTTTCTCGCAAAATGGAGAAGTTGTGATAAAGATAATTCTTCAACCATCTAAGTTACAGGGAAAACCCAAAATTTTAATTTCTTTTCCTACCAAATTTTTTTATGTTTTCCCTTTTTCCATGTTCTTTGTTTAATAAAAGGCAAACTAATTTTGATATTTTGGGAGGTAGACTGGCAGGTTGTGGTTTTGATTTTATCTTTCTGGGAAGCTGGAAAATTTGTCTCAAACAGATCTTTCCTTATTTTCTTCAAAGGTTTGCACGCAAAACATCCACCTTGGTTTTGGCTAGGCTTACCCTCAGGCAGCCCACAGGCACTGCGCTTATAAGCAAGTAAACTGTCAACATTCACCATACTTTTGGGCAAACAGAATTAAACTTAGCTGGTGCAGGTTCTGGCTTGGCTAAGCAGAGGGAAGCCTGAGTGTGGTCCGCCTGTGGGTCAGTGACTGCGTGGTACAGTTTTTAGGTGGGGCTGCGTTGGCAGCCGCCGAGTGCACAGGCTGAAGGCAGCCCTGCACAGCTCGCTCTACTGTTATTTTTAAGTTTCTGCCCGAGTCTCCCTTGGAAACAGTCGTCTGCAAGAATTCAGCCACCGATGTGGGATAGGAGCAGGTGCAGAGCTCACAGCAACCGTGCTGTGAGTCAATACAAATTAAGGGTCTAAGGCACAGACTGAAAGCAAGGGGAAGCTTTGAGGGAGGACACTGAGCTCAACAAGGAGTCAAACACAGGGCAGGAGGTAGCGTGACAAGGAGTTTGAATTAGGGGAAAATCTTCAGCTGTTACTGACAAAGAAAAGGTAGGCATTCTGGGAAAAAAATGCTGGAAAAATAGACACTAAGTGAAAGGTACCACAGCAGGCTTCACAGACATGAATGGAAGTGATTAGCAATGGAGTGAATGTTGAGACCACGCCCATATCCATGAAATAAATATTTTTGGCATTTAAAAATTCTTTTGACAGAGTTAGAGTCCTTGATGTTAATGTTAATGAAAAGATCACCATCAAATCCCACTAATTTTAGAAGGGTAATGGTGGACTGTGCATTTGGTTCATCATTTGTCTTGAAGTAAACATACAAGTAACGGTGCAAACCACATAAAACACAACTAGAGATAATGAGCTGTTTCTTCATGTTACAGACTCACAGAATCACCAGGTTGGAAGAGACCTTCAAGATCATCAAGTCCAACAAATACTCTAACACCTCAACTAAACCATGGCACTGAGTGCCACATCCAATCTTTTTTAAACATGTCCAGGGATGCTGATTCCATCGCCTCCCCAGGCAGATGATTTCAGAACTTTATCACTCTTTCAGTAAAAAACTTTTTCCTAACATCCAACCTAAATTTCCCTTGGCACAGCTTAAGACTCTCAAGTTACAAAGAGAGCTTTCTTTCTCTGCAGGGAAGGTGATAATAGCAGCATAATAACAAAAATCCTTTGTCTTGAAAAACAGAAAAGATAAAAAAATCTTCCATTGAGTTTCGTATGAATCTTTGTTTCCCTTGTCCTTTCAAGAAGAACCCTGCCAAATATACCTGCATGGTATAATATATTTGCAAGACCAAGTGTTTTAATGAGTTTAAGGACATTCCTCATAGTTGGAAAGGAATTTATCAAGTAGGTTGGGACCCTTTTCCTGAGTCTCTTTCAATGTGCACTTCTTTTATGAAATGTCCTATTCACAATAGTGTGATTCACTTACAGCTCTACTTTCTGCCTACGTATTGAAACATTGACTTCTGCACTGCTCTCCCTCTGCAACTACCTCTCTCCTGCTGTGAAATTCACTGAAAGATTAAGCTCAGAAATCAGCATGAGAGGACTAGAGTGTAACTGGTGGAAAAAAAATTCGTGGTCTTGCACATGTTTAAAATTCTAGCATGTATCTGATGAAGCAAAGACAGCAACAGAAAATGCCCCAGGACATAATTTTTTTTTTTTTTTGGCAAGAGAAATAAGCAGAACTTCCTCCCACACTGAATATCTTCCTTTTGAAGACTATAAGATGCCAGCTACGCTTTTTCCTTGCTCCCAAATCTTGTCTTCCTCTTTTCATTGTTTGTTCTTCTTCCTTTTACTTCTATTCCTCCATTTTTTTCTCCTGTTTCTTCTGGAAAAGTGCAGGGGAAAAAAATGCTTTCATATTAAGCTGATTTTCAACATGAACAAGTAGACACAGTGAGGGATAGTGACAATGAAAAGAGTAGTATTTTTGTGATACACATGCTGACAACAGCCATCTTTTCCTTTGTCAAAATACTGATGCCAGATACTAGACTATTACAATGTTCACAGCGTGAATTGTCTGATTTTGGCAATTAAATCCTGAGACTTGAGCAAAAGTATCACAAATCTATGACCTATACCATCAAAAAGACTCCATTTTAAACAGTCTATAATTGAGCAGTCAAACTTGTCAGGAAACAAGAAATTTTTTTCGGTGAATGATCTTCAAGCATGCATGCAAACATTCAAATTCAAGAAAAGGATGTTGCTTGAATTCTTGACCAAAAAATAGACTAGATTAATTCAGTTTTATTCTGTAATACTAGCTCTGAGGAACATGGCAATTATTGCACACTGTCTGTTTGTTTGAATGCCAGCAAGGGCTGAGTTCTTTATTTTGTTTTCTCTTGGAGTAACCTGCATGAGTTACTGAGCCTCTCACTGCTTTTCAATATCATTTATGAGAATACTTCATAAGGCACAGTCACTGAGCACCAGTCCTGGTACTTTATGCGTCCTGTGGGCCACTGAATGTAGTTTATAATTTGCATGGTGCTGTGTAACCTGATAACATTTTATTGCAATGGTCTGGCACTGCCCCAAGGGACAAACTGTAATGCATAGGAGAGGTGGCATCTCAGCTTTGGAGAATGAGTAAAAAAATCCTTTCCTTTTGGAAGAAAGCATGGAAGAGCTTTAGTTGGAGGCGGGTTTTGTATCTTAGTGTAGAATGGCCAAATCAGTGATGCATGACAGCCAAACACACATCCCACTCTGCAGTTCTGGGACACGGTCAGCCGTGGACAGAAGGGCTGCTTTGTGTTATCAGCTGGACCCTGTGCTGCAGGACATCAGGTCCCCACAGAGCGCAGCTGGAGCAGCATAACGGAGATCACAGCTTCATCAGCTCCCCACAGTGCCCATTAACTTGTAAAGATCAAGAGGAAGAGGAACATGTGTATCTCTCCCTAAGTGTGCGAGCAGTGTCTGTGTGCAGCAGCCCTTCCTGCCAAAAAAATCAAGGCTTCCGCACACCCCTCAAAGAGCCACGTCTGAAGAGAAAGCAGAGAATACTACTTCAAACAAATGGGCGGGCACCAAAGCTGTCTCATGTGAGGTACTTTAAGCAGGAGCTGTGTTAGTTTATGAGTCAACACAATATTTAGGCCAATAGAATAAGAAGTCTTTTGGGCTTTTTTGTACCTTTGTATAAAGGGCATACCAAACAAATATTGAAATTAACATTATTTTGGCTGTAAGCAAAGTTCAGAGTGTCATATTTGGTAGTCTGTGGAAGTGGCTGTGCAGAAGGATTTTGGACATGCATACAAATGTAACCTACAGTCACAAAAAACACACTTCCTTTCACTTTAACTCTACCATCCCCCTTATTTTGAGGAGCGTGAGAGTTATTGGCTTCATGCTTTCTTGAGGAGGAAGAAGAATGGTAGCCAAATTCAGAATTCCTGACCAGACAGCTTTCCTTCTAGGAATTAAATTATTTTTTTCTATATATAAATGAAATGGAAATTAGTTAGCTGTTCTATGTAAAAATTTGTTACCTTTTTCTTAGACTTTTAGCTGTCTGTCCTTGGAACCCACAAAATATGTGTTCATTTAGGTTTGGTTCTCCAAATCAATGCTGACAGCTGTAAATTTAGGCTAATAAATGAATTACACAGGTAAGGAAAACAAGCACCATCTCCTCAGAGGTTTTATAAGCCACATAGCTAATGCTATCAAGAAAACATTGATCAGACACTCTCTGATTGATTTTTCCCCTAGGTAGGTATTACTCTGTGCAGCTGATGAAATTGTAACTACTCATGTTTCTCTATCCTTCATATTTCATGTTATTAGGTTTAGTCTACCTGCAGTACAGGATCTTCCCTACAAAACTCAGCTTCCTAGGTGAAAGCAGAGACAACCTTCCCTTTCTATCCATGACCTTTAGGGACAAGCAGTAAAATTCCTTGAAAATCCTGCAAGCTTTTGCTTTTGGAGAGGATGAACACTCCTGGCAGAGCTGTGATGCAGGGCAGCAGCAGCTCTGGCTCTCAGGCCATCACCCCATGTCCTGCTTCAGCAATGCACCCATGTCAGCATGTCACCCATGCTGGGGTAGGTCAGGCTGTAATTCTGTCTCACACAGACAGAATTCTGCAAATCACGGTAGCCATGAATAATCCTACAAGGAAGCAGTAATTGAGGATAGCTTGGAGGACTGTGGAAGTTATATCTGGATGAATGGAAAAACAACACAAAAAATAAAAGACCATCCTGAGAGCAGCAGAGGGCACTGGTGATTTAAAGTCATCCTGCTAAACCTCTGAGGATGCTGAATGCTCTGCCGAATTTCTTCTCTGTACCATTGTATTGCTCTGAGTCTCACCTGAAATCCCATCTGCTCATGTGAATGTATATATAATGGGCCTAATTTTGCTCTTTCATTCTGTAGTGAATATTAAGAGTGAATGCAATGAGGATAAGACATTAGAGAGCAAAATTGAGAGTGGATTAAAATGTTTTATCTGGGAATGAGAACAGGGAAACAGAAGAACAACAATGTTTTCATGCCTGTTTAGAGAAGCTCAAAAGGTTCACAAAATAGACTACCTTAGGGAAACTGTTTCTTATCTTCTTGGTGAAAAATATCAGATGCTGCAATCAAAGACTTTTTTTCAAAGCATAACAAAACTTCATGTGTGTTTGAGGGGAAAAAACGTGGCAGTTTGTAACATACTTTACAGTCCCATAGCTAGTACATCCAGATTCAATGAGGGCAGGAAAAAAGCATATAATATTTCACAGGCTGGTCTGCAGTTTACTGATGCTAAACTGATGCTTCAAAATTGACAGCTATAACTTATTCAGTACCTTTTATAATGAAGTACATGAATCCCTTAAATATTATGAAGTTCTGCACATTTCAGCACTTGATTTAGCCTGGTGGCTTTGTCATGTCTTCCTTTACCCACAGTTCAACTGCGCAGTTGAAGGAACTAAATTCAGCAGTGCTAGTAACAACTAGCACTAGTTACTGTCAACATTTTTTTTCAACAACCAGTCCTACTTTTTATCTCCTTTTTTTTTTTCCTTCCTTTTTTTCCCCCTTTTTTTCCCCTCTGTGTCCTCCAGGACTGCCCTAGATTTCTGCTAGAGTTACCCTCTGATCTAGGGCTCTACCTAAATAAATTATAATATCCATTATGTTTGAGATTGTAGGCGCCAGAGGACACAGTTACCAAATGACTATCAGTAATGAGATGTCAAAACTTGCTATCAAGGTGAAGATCTCTGCACCAGTTTGCTGGAATTGAACATGTTCAAAATGCTGGCAGCTTCACAGAAAGCTTCCCTTTTAATTGCCTTCTGCCAAGCAAAAACATTAGCCTGCTTCTGGCAGCTTTATGGTTCCAGATGTCCAGATCTCTCATGATATCCTAAACCAGAGGCATCAGGGTTTTTACACTCTGTTATTGAGTTGTGCTGCTGACTCCCCAGCATAAGAGCATGTTACGGAGCTGATCTATAGCTACACTGTTTAGCTGCAACTTACAACCCTGAGAAAACTGACCTCTGGAGAAGTGTCGGAACACAGCATAACAATTTAAAATGTTATGTTTCATTTGAAGCTCTTCCATCTCTGTGAGGTGAAGATCAGAGAAGTAAACATCCCAAATTCAGAATGTTGCTATTTAAAAGCATCCTGTTTGCTCACTTCCTAAAGCGGAATACTGTATATATCACCAGAACTGGTATCTCATAAAATCAACCTTTCTCACATTTTAAGATTATCAAGAGATCTGTCAATTTACAGATATCTAAATATAGCAGTTTATTCTTAGTACAGTTTTGTTAATGGTGCTACCGTCTCAAATGGTGAGAGCAGTCCAAGACAGAAAAAACTTCAGTTGTACTGATGGATTCTGAGCTTAAACTCTGCAGTTTCGAATTATGAAGATCCTCTTTTTTTTTCTTTTTTTTTTTTTTTTTTTTTTTTTTTTGTCTTGAAGAGGAGAGGTTTTTAGAGACTGGAATTGCTGAGTCTTTTTTGCAGAATATTAATATGAGCCTGTTCTGTGTTAATAGCAGGCCTAATGATGTAAATAAAAGGAAGATGGACTATTACACGAACCAGACCTCTCAAATTATCAGTCAAGTTGCCTGGTCATCAGACACAGTCACATCTGCCACACACCAACACTTTTCTACAGTATCACTCTTCCTTAGACAAGGTGTAGGTTGCACCTTTCCCACTATAGCCCAAATTCCTTATATCTTCATTCTGGTTAAATTTATCTCCTTGAAAGTCTGTTTCTTATAGTGCTGCAACAATACATTAATTAAAAAATAACCTGGATTAATGCTTAATCACACTGGAGGGTGATGCAGAATTTAATTTTTAACAGAGCTCAAAATTAAAACTTTTAGGTATTAGATAAGTGATGTAGAAATGGCAGTTATTTTATAAAGAGTAATAGAAATAGAAAGAACCAAACAGGAAAATAATGGAGATAGGATTCACATTTAAAAAAAACCTATTCTGACATTTTGCAGAATGAGAGGTATTTCTGTAGAGTAGATTCTGTCTTTAAAAAAAATAATTCCAGAAGTAAACAGTGTATTTCCTATTGAGGTTTTTTTGTGTGTGCATATGAATTAATTTATTTATGTTTAAAAATTGTTCATAAACAGCTAACTTTGTCTCAGGAATATTTTCTGTTCATTGAATTCATATCATACTTCCTACTTTTGTAAAGTGTAAATGTTGAGATTTGCAGAGAGACAACACTTCATCTTTTAGTCGCCATTTGTACAAATTGTTTAAATAACCATCTTGTAAAAGAGGTAATTTGTAATAAAATTTTCAAGGACAACCAACAATAAAAAAGGGAGGGAGAAAAAACCACCTCCAAGATATCTTGTGGTACAAATACTTATTTTGAGGTTAACAAATTGCATTCATTTTCTTTTGCCCTTTTTCTAAAGTAATTCTGTCCTCTCACTACTGTTTCTTATGAGGTCAGTTATTATTAATTTGTTTTCTTGTTTCTTTTAGAGGTTGTTGTAAACAACATGCTGTAAACATCCAGTGCATGGGCACAGGATTTGGCTCTGAGAAACAACCTTAACGCTCTGCAGTTCTGCATGTCTTGCTGATGGAAGCTGAATGGGTAATTTGAAGTGTTTTTAGTTCCAGAAGGAGCCAAAAAAGCATAATCTGGGTTATATAAAGTGAGCATTACTATTTCTTTTATTTGGCAATTTGATGATACAGAGATAGCTTGCTAGCCACTGGCAGTTTTGCAGGTTTTAGTTGTCTAAAATGTCTTGTTTTCCAATTGATAGGGTTTTCTTTGATTTGAGAAAAATCTAGATAAATTCAGGATTGACCCATCTTGTTTACTGCATAGTGTGAATAGGTAATGTTCACAGCTTCAAGATTTTTGTTGTTGTTGTTAGTTTCTAGGGACTAGGAGAATAAATAAAAGCCTTGTTATCGTGTTGTTGGTAACTTAATGTAATTTGAAAGTTTTTCTCTTGCTCCTGCCTAGCTGAAAATACCAAACAATTAACACATTTGTGATGGTCTCTTAGCTTCAACAGAGTGGCTATTTGCTTTGTTTTTTATCTGTCTAGAAGCATAAATGTCTATCACTTGATGTACAATATTTTGTAGGTTAAAAAAAAATGGCTCCTCCTGTAAAGCCATGTAATTAATCATTGGTTATACGGCTTTAATTCATACCTCTTCATTATTATGCAATTCATTCTAGTTATTTAGAACATTAACAATAAGAGTCATTGCCACGAAAGGTAGTCTGTGAAGTGCTCTTTTAGCTCCCAAACACCACCTGTAATTCCCGGGTGTGGCTGCATGTATGTGCAGCCTATGTTGTCCCTCTTGGTGAGAAGAGATAAATTGCAACTGATATGGTTTGGAATGGCTAAATACAATGTAAAGTGCAACTGCAGTTGCAACACCCCAACGTGTTGGCAAAATTAGGGGATTTTTAATTGAATTGTGCTCTTTAATTTTGCGTTACGGCTATCAGTGCACAGTAGTTTCTCTGACGCCTGACTAGTGTCGTACTTCTGTCATCTCCTGCCCATTCTGGTTTTAACCTTTTATGAAGGTGCTTGCTTAATAAGGATGTCTGAAAGTGATATAGCTGGCTCAATAGACTTGGTTTACATTTATCTCATAAGCCATCTTTAGTGATATCTCTAAGGTTCCATTACCTCTAACTCTTGCTAAGTTTCACACATCAAGAAGGGGATAAAACATGTTCTCTTCCTTTCTGTGGATTTTCAGCAGTTTTGCTTATATTAGTTTTCCTACTTCACAGATGACCATTAACTTTAACATGCAGAGACCTTCTTTTATTTGTGGAAATGAATGTTGCTTTTATTTTTTAAGTGACGGCATATGATATGAATTTGATAATAAACCCATGGCTTCCTGCAGTGCCAACTTTATTCACTTTTCAAAAGCATCAGATTAACTGTCATTGCAAATCAATTTTGTCAGCTCCTCGATATTTCCTCCATTGGTTTGCTTTTTGATATTGATTTCTCAATATTTTAGAGAATCTTCTGAAATACACAGAAGCACATTAGATGCAGAATTTCCTAACATGATCCTTGTAATATTTTGAAGCCTTTTTTGCAGCTATTGTAATTTTAAATGCTAATTGGGTTGAGAGAAGATTGAATATTAGAATATTTTGGTGTTCTAGGCTGGCAGCAATTGCTCTTATCTAAAAAAAACACTCAGCTCCCTTCCACAGTAAAAATGTTGATGCAAAGGTTCTATTTTAGTTATTGATTCACTTTAGGTCACTTTGGACTTGGATTTACCAATTTAGACACAGCTGCTCAGTAGCTGTTAATTTTCACACCTTTGTACTGTATGCCAAACACATGAAGAGTGTGAATATTGACTAAATGCTATGCAATATGTAGAGGCTTTCTGTTTGTCTGTCCGTGTGCTGTATCCTTCCCTTTGTTCCCACAGTATCCAGTTATTTCAGTTTTGGGGGAAGTTTTGGTTATGATGATTTAGTATGCAGAGGCTAAATACATTTAAATGTTTTAAAAAATTAAAGCAATTGGTTACTTGCATTGCATGTGTTGGGCTTTATCTTGTTTTACATGTTGGGCTTCTTCTCAGTTTCTGTGATTCAGAGATTTCACCTCCCATTTTTTCCCACCTTTCTGAACAAGGCTGCTCCCAAGTTTTCTTTGCTCTCTGAAATGGTATCTCATTCCCTCCTCATTTTTCCTCTCTCAGGTAGCATGCACTCTCTTTTCTCATTGCATCTCTCCATCCCTTGTATAATCTCTTGCTCTTGCCATCTCCCACACTAGTTTTCATAGATAATTCATATCCAGCACCTTGGTTATGTGCTTCTTCACTCCCACTCCTTAACTTGGCCTTGATTTGAGATGTTGGACATACCCTTTTCCTACTCAGCTTTTCTATCCATGCCTCCTCTTTCTCTACATCAGTCCTGTTACATATTGAATCCCCACGCACCCATTTTCAGGCAGAGGTTATAACTAGGGCCCTTGTCCTTCACTCAGCGGTAATAACTGACCCGTTACCATCTGGCTCAGACTTCATCACCACTTATTAAACATGCAGCTATTTTTTTTTCCAGAATGACTTGTGTAACCCTCTCTAGTCCCTCTTTGAAACGCTCACGTTTGTGTACTGTCTATATAAAAAACAACCTTGAAAACAGTTCAATTGTCAGTGTGCTGTGACAGTTTCAGAAATGCACACTGTGTCTTCCTTGGTTTTCTTCTGCTTTCAATTTCCATTTAATCTGGTTGAAGGCAGGCATAATTTATTTTCTGTTTTTGTATAACATCAAACAGTCCATAACTAGGGCTGCTAAACAGAATGATAGCGTAAGCAATATACCCATGTGTATATCTTGTATTAAAAATATTTTAGACGTTGGTAAAGATACTGAGATAAGGGTAGTGAGATAAGAGATCTATTGAAATAAGTCTTTTGATTTACTGTATTTGCTGAAGTTTTGATTAACCAACAGAATAGAAAGACCTTGGCGCTCTTCTGAACTGTTTCTGTAAGCCATTTCCCCCTAAATGAATGACTTTTGGAATGGATTTTTTTTTTTTTTAACACTATTGAAGATTTAAATTTGTGCTGGATTTTTGCAGGTGTTTATCACAACCTGCAGTGGCAATGCAATATACCACAGAGGTTACTTTGGAAAACAAACAAATTATCCAAATCCAATTCTCTAATTCCAATGTCTGTATGTGTAGAAAGTTCATTCTTCTTAATTTGGATTATAGCATATAAAGAAATGATTTGAACTGACACATCAAGGTTCCTAACACTCAACATTTTTGAAGATGCAACGAGATTAATCATCATTCCTGTTTTTACACTGGGACCTCTAACATGATCCTTGTTTTTGTCAGCTTATTTTAACTACTAAATGCTAGCACATTTTAAACTGGTCTTCTCCAAATAATAGTATGCTCTTCCGTATTTTTTCAGACTGTTTGAAATAAGAAAATAAATCTCATCAAACTATTAAAATTCTGTAACCTAGCCATGAAAAGAGATTTTTTTTGGCAGGGGAGGGTGAGGGGGTGGGGGTAGGGTGGAGTAATATAATGACTTTTTTGTGTATAATATTGAGGAATAGTGATATATTTTGTATTCTTGATTTTAAAATGATGATAAACTGACTGCAGTGCAGAGCATACATCATATATAGAATGAAATAAATTTTTTCTTTCCCTGATGATAACTCTTAATGTACTTATTGCATAATGTGTAAGATTATACAATTATACTCTCTCTGCATAAAAATGTCTCCTGATGTCCAAATTGCATACAATTTTTCGTGTTAAAACATTTAACATTTCCTTATATCTCCTTTTCATATTCTGCTTTCTTTACATTTATTTTGCCTATTAAAAGAGTACGTTTTAAAAAAACCCCATTCATTCTGTATATAAAATTCATTTGTGCACCTCTCCTGCCAGTATTTTAGATCCTGTTTTGAGGTCATGAAAGGCAAACACTCTTTCTTACTTACATTTCATTAAGAATTATAATACTGCTGTCAGCAGAATGCAATAACTGTAGAAGAAGCTTGCTACCAAAACTCTCTTTTATAACACGTTCTTTATAACATATAAATATGAGTCAATGGAACAAGGACATGATTAATGCTACTGAATTTATAGATAAGCCTAACTTAGCATGCAGCACAGGAGAAGGAAGAAAAGAAGTTTTACCACATTTCTTTCTGCCGATTGGAAGTGTATCACTAGATCTATGAAGGCCTGGGAAACAAATTTTTAAAATGCCGAAAGCTCCATCAATTACAGGTCTGGTGTAATTAATGCTGACACATATAGCTGCATTTTAGTGCTCCTCAGCAAGAAAAAAGGAGACAGGCAGTGACTTATAAGGTAGAGGAACAATTGTGATCTGCAAAACAACACAGCGAATTGATCTAAGCTGAATAAATTGCAAAAGTTAACTTTCAGAACTAGAGCTGTTACTCGATTATACAAAAGGAAAAAAAATCACTTTAAAATTAATAGGTATTTTGCATTTATAGTGCTAAACGGAAATAAAAGTGCTCAAGGTTATAACAAGGAAATCAAATGGTTTACAAAACGTCTTTGACTTGCCAATGCCGCAAGGTGAAAGACCTGGTGCCTGGGTGTATTGAATGAGGCAAGGAGAGTAAATATCTCACATGTCTGTGTAAGACTCAGGTACATACAGACCAGTCAAGTATTTGCACCAAGAATGTGAATTGAAAGGAGTCTGGAGCAGAACTGCTATAACGACTGAACTGTGTCTCTGTAAAGAAGAAGGAGGATCTCGGCCTGAGTTGGAGGGAAATGGAAGGCTCACATGGATGTGCTGTTTATTGAGAGGTACGATGTAAACTCCAAATAAAGGAAGTAAATTAACTTATAAAAGAAGAAACAAGAGAAACTATCAGTTAGCAATGTGTGACAGGAATCAGAAGAATATTTCTGACCCTCAGACCTATAGTGGAATAGTACATATATTGATTGTTCTATCTATTTGTCTGTCTAAAAAAAATTGGGTAATGGCAGCTAGTTTGTGAAGGTGATATACAACTTGTTTGCTCTTAATATCTGTTCTGTTGCCCTAGAAATTTACCTTTTACCGTGTTCTCATATTTCTGAGTGTGCTTGGGATGGGGGAAGCAATTACAACACCAGAGACAAATTAATGATTTTTCCAAGCCTTTATTTGCTGGAGAAGGAAACAAGGTCCTTACACTGCACCTGCAGTTCCAGGCTGAAAAAGGCACACTTATGCTGAGAAAAGGTTTTGGTTTTTTTGTTTAGTAATTTTTCTGGGAAAGATGGATTTAGAATAAGTTTAATTTTTAACCCACACAATGCTTGTAAAAGAGGACAGCTGGGATCAAAAGGAGGAGGTAGAGAAGGGAGAAGCCTAGATAAGATTTTCTTTTGAGCAAATGAAAATGAAGAAAAGAGGTCCTTGTGCCGGGTCTGGCAGGTATACCTTTTGAAAAATGCATGGTTTATGGAAGCATTCCTTGAGTTTGTGTTAGCAAGATTGTGACACACTTGTCTTGAATGAAATTTGGCACAAACAGATTTACAGACCTCTAGGAACAAAATAACTGCTTCAGAAGGCAGAAATCACTTCCCTTGTGGACAAAATGAAAGCAATTGCTGGGAAGCAATATATGTTTCCTAGTTTCCTTCTAAATTGCTGAATACTGGCTGTTGCTGGAGGCAAGACATTGGACTTGATGTATAAATGCTGCAATTTACTATGGGAGATCCTATTAGTCAATTTACTTTAAATTGAAATGCTACAAAAACACATAAGAACCAGTTATGTCATAGAAAAAACTGTGAGAAAGTGTGCTGCTGAAATTCTTGTATAATAAGCAGAAAATGAAATACTGCATAATGATCTGGATTTATATATTGCAAATACAGAATTAGATTGAGGAAATGTAAATAAATTTCATATTCCCTTCCTTTACCACTGAACCAATGTTTAGTGTCTCTGAAGGACTGGATTAAGTGTGTTAAAAAAGGAAAACACTCTTTGGTTTAGTTATTAAATTGTGCTTACCTGGATCCCAGATTACATTCTCTGGTGGGTGAGCTGGATATATTGTTGTCTTCCTGTAGCATATCTAAGTGCCATTACACAAGGGGGGTTTTGGTAGCCCAGGCCGTGGAAGGGTTTTTTTTAAAAGGTGGTTATCTACTACTTGCTACTTTGCGAAGTGTGCTCTTAAAATATTATCTTGTACACTGATTGCAGTGAATGGGTTAGTGCAACACATTGGTGTTATTAAAGCTAATGACCCATTTCATTAGTAGTGATACTGAAGAAAACTTAAAGGGAGATTTCCTGTTTTAATTGGAGGACTGCACAGTTGAAAGGAGATCAGTATCATTATGGTATAAATGTTGGTATCTACAGGTCTAAAAAGACAGAAAACATCTATGCTTTGGACATTAGTAAACCTTTTTTCATGTACGTGTTATATTTTCAAAGTTTTTTAAAACCAGTACTTCAAGGGCAGTTTTTAGTTTGTTGTGTTCAATTAAAGTAAAAAAGATGACCTTACTTTTTATTTTTTGCTAAATAGTTGCTTCTGTTGAAAGGAGGAATAGGAACTCTCGTCTGTGATTTGGGACACAGTAAAAACTAGACAGACAATCATATGGACATGCAATTTCTTTTCTGCACCCAGAAATCCCATTCTGCATTTATGTGAGTGTGCCTCCAGGCTGCTGTTCTCCAAAGCCCAGTGGTCCATGGGCGAACATTACCCCATGAAGGAGCACAGCACTGAGTTTGGGCAGGACTTCCTCTGCTGTCAGTAGCTCATGAATGGCTTCTTTTTAGAGCCTGAACGGCTGATTTTGTTCAATCCCAGGCTATTTATCTTTTACAAACATATGGTGTGAGCATTACATGGTGTGAGTTCAACGGTAAAATGAGTACTTGAGACATGGAAACTCGCATTATCTGAGAGCATTAAGCAGTTTGTGAATCCCTGTTCATGGCAGCCTGACTCCTACCCAGAGAAAACTTTTCTTTCCCCCAATTCATTTGTTGGTGATACCCTGAGTTCAGGCAGTTTCTGCTATTTTGTGTCTTCCCCCTTATGCTCTTGCATCTTGGCTGCAGGCTTTTCACAGCAAATTTTGCTTTATCCTCTTCTTCCTTATAAATGACTATGCTTCTTTAGTGAACTGTGAAAGGGGAGGGTGAGGAGGAGTGGATGTAGCACATGTTTCTGTGTTTCCAATGCTTTCTCTGTCCTATTAGAGAAGCTCTCAAGAAGTACATTGTGCTATCTTGGCATAAAGTGCAGATTGATGCCTTCCTGTGAATGCTGCATTTTGTAACAGCTCCTTGATTGTTGTTTAGAGGTGTCTCCTTCTATAGTGGCCGTGTTTGATTTGAAGCCAGCTGTGGCATGGGAGACTCCTTCGGTCACCACCTTTCCACTTACAGGCTCCGATGAGACATGGTTCCCATGACACTGTAGCCTGAATCAGTTTCAGGGGGCTGGGTGTGCATGTGAGGCATTCCTGGAATGGATTCGAACCCTCCTCTCGGCCAAAAGGGTCTTACAAATTAGTTAATATGTTTGTTAACTGTTTGCCTAATGATTTCCAGGGAGTTAGATGTATGGAGAGGAGGGAGTTTCTCTGACTTTTTAAAGACAACTGTTGTTTAACGATTTATTCTGGTGGTAGTTTGGTAGTTGGCAAGATTTTTAGCTAATCTGCTGTGTGGAGTTATCTCTGGGTGGGTTAGACAATACTCTAAAAGTTGACAACTAGGATATGCATTTTTTTTTGTAATGTGTTTCTTGAAATGTGTTGGTTCAGTATGTGAGTTCTGTGACATTTCTTTTGCAGAACCATTCCAGACTTTTGCATTCTTAAAAATACTCTGATAGATGAGGTCTCCAATTCCATCCATGCCATAAACTCTCTACTTTACTTTTAATTCCGCATGCAGCCATTTTCAAACGTGAGGTGACCTGTCATGTCTTGCATTATGTTTCCTCCAAGCAATCTGCAAACAAAACATCTTTTAGTTTTCACAATCAGATCCTGGTTTTATGCAAACCCCAGAATTTTAATGAAGCCAGACTGTTAAATTGTAACTTTATCACGTGGAATGAGATCTGTTGAATCAAGCTATGTATATTTATATTGTTTGGGGTTTTTTTTTCTATTGACATATCATGTTTCATGCAATTTTTCCTCTTACTGAAAAAAAATGAGCACTATAAATAGAGTATTTTGCATGATAAACATAAAGAAAAACAGTTTATTTCAAAATTACTCTTTGAATTTTTCTTTTCAGCAGCCATCAGTTTAAGGAGTAGAGGTTTGATGGCCTATCTCCTAAATCTACTGCCATATTGACATATTTCCTTACAGAGTGACTCTTGTAATTGAAACTGCTTAATGAAAAGGTACTTAATCTCTCTGTAGGTTATCACACAAACTTGTTATCACACAAAATGATTACTCATCAATCTTACCTGAATGGCAGATCTAAGAGCAGTACTGAGTGTTACGGGCTGCAGTTTCCAGAAATCCTTGATAAGAGTTTTCTGAGACCCACTGCATGTTAGAATTGTGTACAGTACAATTCTCTTATGATTCATCATTAGCAATGGCACATCCTTTACCTGCATATGCTGGTCTGTGTACAAGAAGTCTTTCACTTCAAATTGCCTTAACAGAGGATTGCAGGTAAAAATACTAGTTTAATTAAAATGTAATATTCAGAAGCTCTAGCATTTTTAATGTTCTTCAGGTAAGAGAGATTGGATGTGGCACTCAGTGCCATGGTTTAGTCTAGTTGAGGTGTTGGGGCATGGGTTGGACTTGATGACCTTGAAGGTCTCTGCCAACCTGGTGATTCTGTGATTGGGTAATACATTGCTGAGAGAAAAATTGAGAGTAAGGACACGTAGACCATAGAGCTACCCTAGCCATGAAAATGAACATTTATCTTTGAAAGGAAATTATAAAAAAATATATGTGAAGAACAAGATGAGGGATTTGGAGCTTCTGTTGGTGTGGAACATGACAGAAAAAGAGAAAAATGTTTGGATAAATTAAATGAAAAAGTGGGACACTTTTCATGTTATAAAAAATTTTCGTGTTACACACTCTTTATTGAAGCTGTGAAGTGGCAGACTCTTAATAAGACCAACATGCAATAAGTAATTCCTTCTAATGTAATATTTTTGAAGAGCTATTCAATGACGTATTTAGAACTTCATCAACTGTCAGACGAGATTAAGGGTCTCACTGTGGGCAGTGCTGACATACTGCATCCATTGGTGACTTCCTTTAGCCTCCTAGGAATATCTGATATGAGCAGAGACAGGTTACTGGAGTTCAGTAAACACGTTTTCTGATTTGATGATAATTCTTTTATTTCTGAAGGGAAAATACTTTGTCTGGGGGCTTGTTTATTAGTTTCATGGGAGAGATGAAATTGTGTTGTGCTCTGCAGAGGAGATTTCCATTACATCTGCCCACATCATTCTGAAGCTGTCTTTCAAATTGTTTCTCTCACTCCCTGCATCTCCCTTTTACCTCTGTGCCATCAGTTATAACTCTGCAGAATCATTCCTCATTATTTACTTACAAACATTTAAAGACTTACAATTTTTTTTTTTGTTGTGAAACAGAAAATGTTCAAATCTGTCATCCAGTCCTGAACTTTAATTTTTTTATCTTTTCTGCTTCTCCCTCTTTCTTATTTTCCTCATGCTTTTTGCAGGTATTTCAGTTCAATCACAAAATCTTTTCTGCTTAAGGTATTGAAAATAGTCGAGTTTTGGGGACTTTTCCTTAGTTAGAAGCCGTTCTCTTTGTCCCCCTCCTCGGTCTTTAGAAGTTTTTGTCAAATATAGGAAAACTTTCACTGCAATGCAAGAGCAAGGCTCTGAAAGATAATTAGTTTTGTGTCCCTTCATAGTCAAGCGGAAAATCAAGGAGGAAAAATTTAATTGCACTCATACATAGCATTTCGTGAAAACTGCGTCTAATTACATTGGGGAACACACAGCAGGGACACTAGAAAGAGGAGACACCTTTAAACCCTTCCTCTTTGAAGAGGCCTTTTGTGACCAGATATGATCCAAGTTAAGAAAGAAGTCTCCTGGCAAGTTATACCCCATTAAATGTGTCATCAGTGAGTAGGTTGCCTGTGAAGCGTTTGTCACAACACACATATTTTGCCTAATTATTAATAGAAAGTGTATTTTTTCTGAGTTGTTTTTTCTAATTAACGATCTTCTATGTTTTAAGACTGCTTGGCAACTTGAATACTTAGTATAACACTGTGATAACACGTGCTCTGTTCTCAGTTGAAGAGTCTGGATGAAAAATTTGGTTAATGCAAAATATACTGGACTTCTATATTTTGTCCCACATATTACCCACAGGAAATTATTCTTCTCTTTTACACATTTGTTATGGAATTCTCTGGTTGTGGAACCAATGTGTTGCTATAAAAATGGTAGCATATTTGCTTCTTATTCTGGAAAGTGTAGCACAAAACGGCTGCATGGAGCACTAGAGCAAATTGACTTTATAGTAACCATCAAAAAAACCCCTCAATTACCTCTCAGGAATCTCTATCTCAGGAGCAAAACTTTGAACTGTTACCATTGACCATCATTCTGGATCTAATACAAAAGCTGGAGCAATAATAGCTGAAAAGTGAATACATATTATCAGTTACTTTTTTCAAAATACTTTCACTTTTTTTTCCCCCTGTTCTTTTTTTTCCCATCTAAAATATTTATGATATTTTTCAGGCTCTCTTGGGATAGATCATGTTTGTATTCTGAGCATTTTGGATCTAAGTGCAAGATGTCTGTGCATTCATAAAATTGTCTGCAACATCTCTGCCCTAGTTGCTGAAATTATGTGGACATTTCTACTGCTCTTTAGACATTTCAATTTTATCTGTCAAGTTAGGGAAATAACTGACTGTTTAACTAGGAGCCTGCTGGGAAGCCTGAAGTTTCGAACAAAATGATCAGAAAAACTGAGGTTGCTAATAAAAAATTCTGAGATTCAATTTCTGGAACTACCACTGAAGTCTCTTAATCTCAGCAAATATTTACATGGACTGACTTCCAAGTACTCATAAATAGAAGAAGCACTTGTGGAGCCACTCTTGTACTTCATACAGAGAAAGGCATCAATAGCATATACTAAAATATCTGTGACACAGTGTTCCTTTGAGAGTTTGCAATGCATTGTACTGGAGGAAAGGGTCTCAACAAATCCTGAGACTGAATTTATAGTTGTGAATAACTGCAAGCATCCTGTGTATGTACTGTTTTTGCGTGACAGATAAAGAGAAGTGCCAGATATGCCATCCAAATTTTGAGCAAAGCTTTTTTTCAATGCCCAGTTCACTTTATGGACTTCCTTGTTCCTTCACATGTTCTCATTGTATTACCTTGGCATCTGGGCTACCTGTATAGTATTCAGCCTTTTTGAGAATCTCCAGTCTTTGTTTTTTTCTAGTGCAGATGTTTCAGCCAAGTGAATCTTGGTTGCATAGTGGGCAGACAGAGATTTTACTCAAAAATAATGCAGTGCAAGATTCATTAGTCTTTGCTAATACTAATATGATTTTGATTATCCTTTTGGTAACTGGGAGACTTGTTTAGTAGTCAGGCAGATGCTAACTGTCCTTTCAGACACAGGTGATCCTTTTAGAGCTTTGGAAACATACTTGTAATGCTGTTGAGTTACCTGTGTTTTTCTCTGGAGTGGAAAAGCTCAGCATGTAAAGTCATTCTTAAAAAAGAAATTGTCATTCCAAACCCAAGTTTTGCCTTAGAAGGAGCAACTGAAATGATAGTAAGGAGGGCAAGAAGAAAGACTGCAGGCCCAAAGGAATTAAAAGGGCTAAGTACAAAGGTTGTCATCAGAGCCAGATTCATGGGAACACTCTTGTGTGAACTTCTTATAGCTTGACTGATTTACCCTTCACCTCAAATTCATGTACAAGGACTGAAGGGAGAAAGTAGAGAGGCTTGTATGAACGCACAGCTCATATTACTAAAATGATTAGTTTATCCAGCTGTAATCAGGGAACCAAATTCTTTACATTATAAACTTGACCATCTGCCATTTATGTCTTAACATTTCAGTTTTAGAATGAAGAATTTAGTATGTGGGTTTCTACCACCTTCTCAATAAATAAAGAGGCACATCAATGACAATACCACTGGAAAATCCATTTGAATGTGCCTAACTTCATTACAATTTGATGTGACATTAGCAGCTATGAATTACTGGAAGAGTATTTGCAAGATGAGGAATCCTGCTGGTCCAGATGGGATGCAGATTAAATGGCCATGTTCATTTCCCAGTTGGGAGCTCCAAAGGGGCTCTGAAAGAAAATCGCTTACCAATTACAGTCCTGCACAGAAAACATTCAGTCCCTTAGTTAATAAGGACAAAGGAATACATCAAAGCTGCTGAAGGATAGTTATGAGGAGACAGGGTATAGCAGAATATGGCTCCTCAGATGCTGCTTGTTTTCCTTTCCAAGCTGCCATGCTGCAGAGCAGGTGTTCCTGCTCAGGAAATCTCTACAGCAGAAACACTGGCTCTGGCCTTTGGGACCATCAAATGATTTTGTCATCCTGACATCTGAAACCCCTGAATGCACCCTTTGTCCTATTGCATCCTTTTCACAGGGCAGGAAATCAGGTTATGTGTCATGCTCAGAGAACTGGAGGAGGACGTGTGCTTAAATGATAACTGTTTTAGTGACTGGATAAGAACGTGCACCGTGACTAGCCAACAAGACAGATACTAGGGTATTTGCAACACTGTAATTCATTTGTGCTTTTCCTCAAGGCTGAAAGGAACCCATCTCTTACATGCAACCTAAACTTATTTTCAGTTAACAAAAATAACTGCGGATAATGTCAGCTTACTAATGGGTCCAAAGATAGAATTTCTTTTGCCTGTTTGACAGACTTGATTCTTCTGCACAAATCCGTGTCTTGCCTGGCTGTGCCTGGAGGCAGATACACTGCTCCATGGAATTCTTCACTTCTGTTGATGGGCGCTGCTCCGCCAACACATTAAGCTGTTTCTGTAGATAAATCATGCACAAATAAAAGAGCATATGTAAAATCTTAATCCTGTTTCAGCGCGTATGAAGCAGTATTGCTAAAATAAGAAACCCTTTCCTCCTACGCTGAGTCTTTGGATATCATTTGGGTCTGAACCAGTCGCATATTTCATTTTGATAAATATTCCTGAAGGAAGAGCCAGACGCTTCGTTGTTTGTTTAATTTTAATCACTGCAGTGAGCTTTCTTGAAGGGACACATTGGAACAATCTACCTCTGCTGGCATCCCACAGCCGCTGGTGCTCTCGAGTGAAGTATTTAAAGCCTCCAGGGAGCGGTGAGATGCAGCTCACATGGCCCCATGTGGAAACTGCTGCCAGGTCTCTGTCCTTCACAGGGAATTTGCAGAGGCCTACCAGTTAGCTGCCTGAAAAAGCAGGATGGAGCAAAAGCCCTCCAGTGCCTTTGGAGGGCCAGCTGGCCCATCTGCCCACCTGCAGAAGAAACTAAAGGGTGAAATAATAGGGTAAGCTGCCTAAAACTAGGTTTATTAGGTGAGTTAGTTCTGAGGGAGTTAAGTGGTGTTGGTAAGCATTATACTTCTACATAAAAACTACAACAGCATATGCAACTGGCCCTCAACATGGAATGAGAAATACTAATGATTTCTCTCTTCTGCTGTTTTCACTAGACACTGTCTCTAACCCTTACCCTAGAAACAAGGGTAATAAAGCAGCAAAGCCCTCCTGACCCTCACCAGGACATAGATTCATTGCACAGATATGTGATGCATGGTTTTTTGGCAGTTTGTGTTTTCCTGAATTCTGGAGCATGTATTGGATCAAAGAGATGCTTGGTTTACAGGTCTTCTTGCTCTGACACTTTCTACTCTAATGGAAAGTTTTTGTAAAACAGACTAGATGTTAAAAGTGGTAAAATGTGTTAAACAACATAATTTGAATGAACAAAACAAGTCACAGTGGTCATAGTGTGTGTTCTCTTTATGGTTAGTTGACATGCCATAACTGGAATATTTAGATGAGGAGAAGAAATCTTTGTACCATCAGGATTTAATGAGCAATTAAACATTCCATGACTCTCTTTAAATGAAATAAAAGCCTTCAACAATCTCAGAAGTCAGAAAAATATATATTTACAAATTTAATTGTTAACAGTTTCTATTACTCTTATTATAGATTTTGAATCAGAATGCTACTCAAAATTCAGAAAAATGGACATGGAACTGGCACTATTTTACAGACCTCATGATATACAGAGACAATTTTATCAGGGTGCAAAAGATTTTACTTCAGGTTAAGCTGAAAAGGAAAGATTTTATCTCTGTTTTCTTGTACAAAATTCATATGTGGAATGCAAATTTGTATGCAAAATATCTAATGGGGTATTATAGTGCAGCTGATGTAAGACAGTACTGTTCAATCCATACAGAATATTGAAAATGGGTAAATGCAAAAAATCCAGCACTCAAATTTATGTAGACTTATATGTTCTGCAGGTACTTGATCCAAAGCTCAGTGTTGTTTCTCCATTGCATGCAACAGTCTTCAGTATCAGCCGTCACTGAGTATCCTAAGTGTATCTGAAATCCTGCAATGATGTAAATACATTAAAGTTCTTGTACTGTCTCTTGCCTGTTAAAATCTTCACTTGAACTGTATTTTTCTGTTTTCTGACGACTGGGAGGATGTTTTTCTTTGTTTTCAAACGATTTTTTGTATGTCAGCTATAAAAATTCTAAGAATTTCAGCTTCTGCATGTTTGCAGTAAGTGACCTAGTTCATTGTAGAAAGAGGTTAATATTAGCCTTCATAAAAAAAATCTATTTTCATCTCATAGAATATCTTTTAGCCCATGTCTTTTTGTATTTCATAAAGTGTCTATCTCTTCATGCTTAAAAAGCTGGTGTTGTTTTGCTTAGCTTTGATCAAGTCACGCTCATTCAGACCATGACAACCTTAATTACATCCAGAGATATGATAACAAGGCAGGCTTTTTTCTGCCTGGTATACTTAGTATCTTACAGTATATCATTGATCCAGATTTTTAAATATTATGTATTCTTTTTTTTTGTGAAAAATGATTATAAAATGAAGGTTGTTGGGGTTTTTTTTTCCCCTTTTAACATGTCTGTATATTAGCATTCTGAGATAAGTAGAGCTGTGTGGTGTTTTCACACTTTATGGTTAAAAATTACACATGCACTGTAAGAAGTCTCAGCTCACAATTCCTGTCTGCCCCATGTGACTTTTTATGACATGCAACTTGATAAGTTTATGCTGATCATATTCTTGGTTAGTTTTCCTAACTATATTCCATCATTGTTACAGCTAAGGCTTGCTATCTGCAGTCTTCAAAACAATGACGCGCTGCATTCTTTATTCTTCTTTTTAGGAAAGCTGTAACTGCATGGGAAAAGGATTTGTGTGCTTATGCAAACACATGATTGCCTGAGAGCTTTTGAGCTGTGTCAGAAGCCATAAAAATATTTATTGTTTCTTTTCTGGATCAGATTTCAGCACAGGTATAATTCTGTCTATGTGGTCCAATGACATGCAGGAGATGGAAAATATGACATCACTGCTTACAGATTTGCTTTTAATAAAATAGTTGCTTTTGATTGTCCAAATCCAAGTACAAAGAATTTCATGGAGAAGAGATCATATGATATTTCTGCAGAAGACCTCCCTTCTGAACAAACACTACTGTTCATTTATTTTCTCTGTCTTCGAGCAGTGCTTAGGTCTCAGTCTAAGATTAGATCCTGTTTTGCGTGGACATGTATATGAGCAATGGCTCAGAAGCTGCTTTTTTTTTCCCCTCCTGAGTAGCTATCACAATTCATAGAATATGTGTTTGTGGAGGATGTGGGGCTTGACCCCAGTCCCTATCTCGCTGTAAGTGAGCAAAAGAGGGCAGAGACAGCCTTAATTCAGCCCATGAACAGCGGAACTGACAGTCAGGGAAACTGGTCTGTGTTTAGCAGCGGCCAGTTCAGATTACTGTCCCATGGAGAAGGCAAAATATCATTTGGTTTTCTTTGACATAGGAAAATAGAGGTTTAACTTTTATTTTATGCCTACAAAAGTAGTAAAAGAAATGCTGAAAAATCAACTTGTTTCCCAGTCTTTCTGCAGGGTAGGATGTCGTTGCTGACTTGCCCACTCACTTCATTCTAAGAGTAATTACCATACCATCATTAGTACCTCATTTATGCTGCAATAAACCCCAGAGACCTCAGCAACGTTTAGAGTTTATTTTCCTATGCATTCCTATACAGATAAATAAGGAAGGAAAAAGGACTTTGCTTAAAAGGGCACACAGGTTTCATGGTCTAAATTTAATTTTCCTCAGCATACTAGCAATTTGGGTCACAGGTATTGTCCTTAACGAAAAAGAAGAAAGCTGACAATCCCTTTAAGGACTCAGGCCATACCTCTGTGAGAGTGTATGGCGAGGAATTTTGAGAGTCATACGTCCTCTGTGATTCAATAGGTTGCCCCGTATCTATTTAATACAGAGGAAGTGCATTTATATGCACAATGATAGTTTTCAGCTTTCTGTCTTCATCCCCATAAGTCAGGAAAACTCACTACGTATGCATGAATTTCAGTCCTGTTCAGGTGTCTTAGTTGACCATATGTTGACTGGAGATGGTAGAAGAACTGGGTTCTTCGCCTGCAGCGTCATCATTCCAGAACAGATGAAACATAACCCAGCTGATGAAAACAGTTGGTTTTGCAGAGGGTCAGCTGCTTAGCAGCATGCCAGGTAGGAAATATCACTTTATTTTATGCTTGGCATATTTTAAGTTTTGAAGATTTCATTAATTTTGGTGACAACACAGAAACATTTCGGGACATGACCATGCTGTAGCAGTGGTAGGATTTACTGGTAGGCATAATTTTACTGAAGAAATTGTGATGCACTGGGGAGACATGAACTTTCCTGCAGATGTTCCTAAGGGGTTAGATTTGGGGCTAGGCTTGTTGTTAAACAGAAGTTCAGGAAAACAAAAGAGTTTCATAACCACCTTTTTAGTTGTTAGGCAAGCAATTACATGACCAGGTTGGCTTTTTTTTTTTTTTTCCTTTTAATTTGAGGTAGGGTTGGAGAGGTTGAGATGTTTTACATTATGTGAAGTGCTTCTGGCATTAAGCTATTAGGGAGACCAAGATTGGTTTACCCGCTAGGTCATGGTAAGTGAATGCAGATGCAAAGACTGTGTCAATTGTGTCAGTGGTGAAGGCTTTACCACAGAGATTGTGAAAAATTAGAGAAGGGCAGGAAATAATTTATTTTTCTAACAACCTATTTCACATTTACAACTTGTACCTGTTGAAGCTGAAAATGCTCCCCTTGTTCTGTCCTTTCGCTGCTGGCTGTCTCTCTTCTTTATTTGACAGATATTCAACACTTGAGGCCTCAAGTTCAGATGAGTATTATTAACAGCAACCATTATGGTCCCCTGGGGATTAATTTTACATAGTGTGTGTGTGTTTTCACAATAGTTTCAAGATGCTGGAATGCAGATGTATTTCTAGTAAAAAAATAGTTTAGACAGGTTGATTCATTTAGCTACCCAGCAGGGTCTGATTGCTTTTCTAAAGTTAATTCCCAGTGAGGATTTTCCCAACATAAAAATACTACAGTAGCTATTGCTATGAATGAAAGTAGTTGTTTTCTTGCAGAGAAATGAGTGAAAATGTAACGTTTTCCAAATTCTTTATTTAATTGCGTATTTTGAAGTCTCTCAAAGTGACATCCCTTAATCAAACAGATGCTTCCAAGATACTGTTCCAGCCATGCCCTATTTTTAAAGAGCTAAAATCCCTGAATTTTCTGAGGAAATGAAAAGATTTTTTTGCCTTGTTCAGAGTCAGGGTGTTTTTTTGGTTCAAGTTTGTTAGGTTTGGGGGATGTTTGGTTTCCTTGCTTCATTGCAGCTGACAAAGCAAAAAGACCCCTTTGTCCCTGTGTTCAAGCTGTGTGTGAACTCTGGTGGAATTCTGAACAGGTAAAACAACACATAGCACATCCTGCAGATGTGCTAATAAGAAGCTGCTCTGTTGTAGACTTTCCCAGCAGCAATTATGAAACAGAGATGGCATGTGAATGCTTTTAGTGGTGGTGGCATGTAAATGATGTTTGATACTCTCAAAACAATAATTAAATGTTACATTTTTGTACTATCACTGGAGACTGAAATGCGGATCAAAGTTTCTCATGTATGTATGGGTTGCACCTAGGCAAAATCTAATCTAAATTAGATTTCAATGGTGACTTTGATAGCAGAACTGCAGCAAATTTTTCACGTATCTGTTGAGAAGTAATTGAGAGGTTTAAAGAGCCAAAAGTAGCTCAAGAAAAAAAAAAATCCACGTAGTGTAGCCCAACCTTGGTTGCAGTGAAAGTGTGGGAGCTCAGAGGAGGGTGGGAAAGCCTGCAGGGAGGCAGGAGGTATGAATCTCATGCTTCTCAGTGCTTCAGCCCATCTGATGCCACTTAGCCTCCTGCAACACCAGGCTGACCCTGGGTTGCAGGAGTCTAAGGTGGGATGTGTAGGATTTTCCTTTCTCTTCCTTTCCCCCCCACAGGGACAGGAACAGGACTGTCCGGCTGGCTCTGGACAGGATTTTCTGTACTGGAAAAGTACAGCACAGTGTCAGAGAAAGCAATCTTTAGGGTGGCAGTTTTGTGAAAAGCCACTGTGGGCAGTCACGAAGACAGTTTTGAGCCCCTTTTTCAGTTTGATATCTTAGGTGATATGTAACCTTTCTGAACAGTGTAAATGGTTTGCAATAGGTCTGGAGCAATTGGTCGGACAGTAACTGATGATAACAGTCTGAAAGAAACTGCAGATCCTGTCCTCCCCTCCCAAATTCCTCCCTCAGTTAAGCATTATTCTAACATGTCTGTATTGTAAATACTTCTGTAGTTTTAAACGACATAATCAGAATTCTCTTTAAACAACTGTCTTTAAACAACACCCTCCATACTATAGCCTTTACTGAAAAACCTACTCCATTTTGAAACTACATATTGATTAGAGTTTAACCAATTTTAAATTTTGTAGTTGATGTGCTCTAACTGAAAGTCAGAAAGTGGCTCAAGGAACAGCCTGAATGGCGTTGACTTGCAATAGAATTCATTATTGGCAGAGGGCAGCAAGCCCAGGAGTAAGGAATGTTTTTTAAAGGCAACATGAGACTTCTCTCCTTGAAATACTTCCCAGTACTTGCTAGCTAGCATGAACCACAACTGCTATAGAGTGGCACGATTAAACCTTTTTGACAGTTAGCTAGTGTACAGTGTGTTCCCTTTAATTTATTCTGACCAGTTGGATTAAAGAGGTCATTCTCAAGTAGATATTCCTTGCAATAGCACCTTGACAGCCATTTTGCTAGTGTTCTACCTACAGCAATATCTGTTTTGAGTTTTATTCAAGAAATCCAAAATAAATACCCTGTGGAAGAGATGATAGCTTATTTTTAGGCTAATTTAAATTTTTGATCACTTGGGAATCTCTATCTTGTTTCTAAGTAGCAAACAAATATTAAGGATTAGTACTCTTTTTTTTAATTGCAAGGTTAGTTAGGTGTAGAACTAAAAACAATTATAAAAGTAAACTTTCAAACTTTTAAATATTTGCAGTGTGTGGGGAACATCTCTCTTGAGTCTTTATAGTTATGTAGCAGTCATCAGGTTGATTTTTACCTCTCAAATTCTCAACAGATTCCATGTGGAATTCTACCAAGCAGGGAAATGTATATATTTTAATAGTCATATTCCTTTAAATTTGAGGAAAACTAGATGTAACCTTGACATAAATATTAATGTAACACCTTAAGGCAATACCAGTGCATTTTAGCAACCTTAATTAGCATCTCAGAAGGAATGCTTCCAATAAATTGTCAGGTAGTGCATTGTGAATGGCTTCAGACAGTGAATTTGCCATTAGTTTCATGGAAGATAAAATAGCTGAGCAGGAAAACAGCAGCTAGACTTCACAGTGGGTTTAGAAGCAAGCCATACATGGAGACTGGTGAAAGAATAGTCCGGTGTAACAACAAGGCAGTGTATTACCCAACAAAAAACCTGAAAGTGTCTTGTATGTGTAGGAATGAAATGAAATTTAAGATGGTGATAGTTTGTCCACAGAAGAAGAAAAGCTTATATTTTTTCCCTAAATTTTAACTAAAAGTTTTCAGTCTGTGAAATTAAGCCACAATCTGATTGCTACAGGGTCTCAGACTGACTGACAGCTTTATTTTGTTTAAAACTGTTGCCCCTTGGCCTGTCACTACAGGCCTTGGTAAAAAGTCTTTCTTCCTCTTTTGAAAAGCTCAGCTTAGGTACTGGAAGGTGCTATGAGGTCTCCTTGGAGGCTTGTCTTTTCCACACCAAGCAACCCAACAGTCTTAGCCTGAGCTCATAGCAGAGGTGCTTCTGCACTTGGACCATTTTTGTAGCCCTCCTCTGGGCCCACTCCAACAGATCTGCATCTTCCTTTTGCTGGAGACCCAGACCTGGATGCAGTTCTTCAGGTGGGTTCTCACAGAAGTGAAATAGAGCAATAACCTCACTTGATCTGCTGGCCACACTTTTTTTTTTTTATGCAGCCCAGGATGTGATTGACTTTCTGAACTGCAAGCACACACTACTGTCTCATGTGCAATTTTTCATCCACCTGTATCCTCAAGTTCTACTCCGTATGGCTGCTGTCAATTCATTAATTCCCACAGTCTCTCTTGATAATTCCTCTGATCCAGGAATAGGACCTTTCACTTGGCCTTGCAGAACTCCATGAGGTTCAGATGACTCCGCCCCTAAAATCTTTCAAAGGCCCTCTGGTTGGCATTCCTTCCCTCCAGCAAATCAACAGCACTACTCAGCTCAGTGACAACTGCAGAATCCTGAGGGTGCACTGATCCCCACCATGCTGCTGCTGAAGGTATTAAATAGCAACTGTTTGAGTACAGAACCTTGAGGGACACCACTCATCACTGGCTTCCCTTTGGGCATTGAGCTATTAACTGCAACACTTTGGATGTGGCCTTTCAGCCGATTCCTTATCCAACAGTTCATCCATAATTTCATCAATTTTTCAGCAAGAATGCTGTGGGGGACTGTATCAAAGGTCTGACAGAAACCTAGATAGATGGCATCCACAGCTCATCCCTTGCCCACTGATGCAGTTACCATAATCCTAAATGATAAACATTTCAAATCACACATCTAGATATAAAAATCTATTAAAACTCACAAAAAGATTTTTTTTTTGTAAAGAATTAAAAATGTAAGCAAGAAAGTACAGAATATTAATCCAGTAACTTCCTTGACCAGTAACTATGACTCGTTAGGATTTTTGGAAATGTTTAAGTTTTCCCTTTTTGAAAAAGAAAGGAAATGAAGCTTTCATGGAGAGAGAAAGTTAGTCATAACTTTCACAGTGCCTGATGTTTTTTAGAAGGGCATTTACTTTCTCTTTTTTACCCCTCTCCTCCCCCATCACCTTCCTCCCTTAAGACACAACAGAAGTTCTGCCACTTGTGTATGCGCAACCACAGGCTTCTTCCATGTAAAATCCCACTATTTTAAGAAATAATTAATTAAGACATAATTATATATTACTGGCAGCTTTAGAAAACAGTAAATAGTCTGAGTAAATCTCAACTGAACTAAAGGATGGCAGCAATGGAGGCATAAAAATATATGTGTGACCACTGGAGAATCCTAATAACATGAAGTTTATACAGAGAGGAGTTTGGAATTGTAAAGAAGTCCCTATGTAATAAATAGCTCCAGATCCTTTTCCACTTGATTCACATCCTCTTCCTCTCTTTTGTGCATTTCAGAGTGCATCTAATTCCTGTCTGTCATTGAATTCTTGTTTTAGGTGCAGTAATTGGACAGCATTATTAAAAAACCTATGTGCTATAAATCTTGCTGACTTTGTGGGCTGTGTATCAGAGCCAAAAAAGGGCATATGTGTTTAGCAAGAGATGAAATCAGGCTTTGTCCTACAAAAATTTCAGTCCTATAGAATTTTCAGTCCCAGCATCATTCTTATGTCATTCTTACCAGAAGAGGTACCCCGACAACATTGCCCTTGGTAGTGGCCTTAACTTTAACATATCCAAATCATGGTGCCTGCGCATTCACATCCATGAGATGTGACACTTGTATTTCAGTGCAAAGGGGTTGAAAGTCACCTTGCCTTGTTTGTAAAGACTAAGCTGAAATGCAGACTTTCACTCCCAGTTTTTTATGTTAGAAGTTCTCCCCTAACACTTCTTATGCAAATAATTCTGATTCTTTAAGGTGGAATGAACCAATTTAATTGTTCGAGTTATAGGCACTGATTTTCTTCTTTTAAGTATGTTCTTCATTTGGGTCATGGAAGAGGGGTATGAATGAATCTAATTTTCATGAAAAAATTCTTCTGCAGATTTATTTGAAATCATGCCCCATATCAGAGATGTCCTTAATGTTTGTGAGGCATGAGTCAGTATGCAGAATAAGGAAGATCTTTTCCAGGACGAAAAGAAACCACAGCCATTTGGGGAAGAATAAATAATCAGAGAAATATCTCACCATCAGTCAGTCATCCAGTTTCCCAGCTGTGGTGTGAAAATCCTATAGGCATATAACTTTTAAACAGATCCCTGAATACTCCCTGCTCACTCTTATCAGCTCCTCGTAGAGGCGCAGAGTGCAGGCAGTGCATGTGGAAGTGTTTGCTGTAAATCTGAGGTTCTCTCAGCAGGCCACACATTTTAGTCCTGGTTGTTTCAACAGAAGGCTGTAAAAGCTGTATATGTTGTGCTTTGCCACTAAGATACTGTTTTTGCAACCTTGATTCAGGATAATGTCACCACAAAGTCACCGCTGTGCCACAACCCCTTCGAGGAGGCAATACCATGCAGCAGGCAGCTTCCAGATCTCATGGGGCCACACAGCGCCTTGGCGACATCCCCATCTCCTGTTCTGTGTATTGTCAGACAAAGAACTTCCAGTGAGACAGCTACTAAACATATTTTCCAGCCAGTTGATACTCTGCTTGAGAAGACGCTGTCAAAAGGTTTTCCTTCTGACTGTACTTTCTCCAACTACCCAGAGATGGCTAGTAGCAATTTGTCTTCAGTTTTTCAGTTTTTAAACACTATTCCCTAAAAAGGAAATGCCAAACTCCATTTCTCAGTCTGCGTGTGGTTGGTTATGTGCATGTGTGAGTGAGCACCTGCCTTTTGCACAACTTCGTGTCACACAGAAAATGGTCACTGCCAGACTGTCAGGCCTTGCGCACACACTGCTGGGAGATGTTCCTTTCTTTAGGTGGGTTGATGAAGTTTAAACGTATTGGAGATTTTCCAGTGACCTGAGTGACTTTGACCTGCTCTGATATTCATTTGGAAGAGATTCCTGTGTTAAAAAACTAAGAATAAGAGAACATTGTATGGGTCATTCTGTATCTGTGTGTTTTTATGTCTAGCATAGGCTACTGAATTTTAGTGTGTTGCTTTTGGATTGCTAATTTATGATTTTTAAAATACTTGAAACAATTGTAAAAACACAGTTAAATGCAAAATTGTGTACATCAGTGTCCTTCTTAAAAATTTTGTATCTATTATGTATGCAAAAGTCTAAAAATTCTGTTTATTGCCACAGTTAAATTCTAAAAGCTTCCCATGAAATTTCGTATCTGTGTATCTAATCTTAGGGGTTGATGCCTCTCTCATCTACATGGTCCTAGAGTAGTTTGTGTTGTATTTGGAATGAGTGAAATACACTTGTACAAAAGTGTTTAAAATAAATAATACAGTTTTTACCAGACGTCTCAAAACTATTTAATAATTTTAAAATAATATAAGACAAAAGGCACACTGCTGCTCTCTAATTTCCTAAGGTGGGAACAAGCTAAGAATTAACATAGCCTCTTTATGCTTTTTGCGTGTCACTGCATTTTGGAGAAGTAGGACTGTAGCCTTTTTTTGTAAGGCTGGTGTTAGACTGTCGACACACATTTCAGGGGTTCTGCTTAATTTATTTGTTTTACTTTTTGAAGGACTGCCTAAAATATTTTGAATTGAATCTTGCAATATCAGACATTTTTATATTCAAGGTTAGAATATAACTAAAATTACCAAAATAAAAATTAAAAAAAATGAACATACTAGGTGAACATGTACAATAAAATAATTGATATTTTATTTCTGATCATATTATACATTAAGCTTACACAAACCATTCATAATTAATTTTTCCTTAAGTTGTATACGCCTTGTTTTTCATTGTAGAAAACTGATATATTTTGTTTAAGTGTTGTGCCATTTTGCTCTGCTCATTGTTTTTTATCAAAGTAGTGCCACTAAGAGAAAGAAATGAGAAAATAGAAGAGAAAGTTCTTTTTTTGTATTGGGATTCCTTCCAAGGTAACATTGTCCACAAAAATCAGATTTGTTACCTGGTATGCAAAAAGCCGATGGTTCCACACTTGAGGGAGACATTGATTGTTTATTTTAATGTTTCAGAAGCATGGGTGCTCAGTGGTATTTCACAAATCAAGCATATAAACTATCAAAACCTTTTACCATTTATATATTTCAGCAAACAAAGGCTTTAGTGTTCATTGGCAACAAGTTACATAGCTCTTATTAATTAATATCCTATCTTCTGCTGGTTAATGATTCTCTTACTTCCCATGCTAATTAGTCTGCATGCTCACTCTCTCCTTTTGAGTCAGTGGGCTTCATGGTTTGGTGGTCCGTGAATCAGTGGTCATGGACCGCCCTGCAGGAATTACCTTTTACCCAGTCTGAGCGGATTTCAGCACAGTTGCTGAGTTGGCTTTGTTAGTTTCTCCCTTGTCTTGGGAGTTCTGCCCAATGTCCTCGAGGCCCATAAATTCTGCATTCTTTGTGTTCACTATCAGTGGTACATCCTTCTTCCCAAGTTTCGTTAACCTCCCCCTAGGTCTGAGGTCACTGACGCATGTCAAGCCCTAAACCTTAACAAGGCAATTCTTCCAACAAGTAATCTGTCTTTCTAAAACCTGCACATCGCTTAGAGCTTGTTGGCTGCTCTCTGTTCCAGGGAGTAATTCACCTTTCTTGTTGATTAGGCTTGAAAGCATACAAAGATCAAACACCAAAGAACATCCTTTCTCAAGAAAATTTAAAATATTCCATGTTTTGCAACAGTAATTAGTAAATGCCACCTGTATGAGGTAATCCATTGGAAATAGTAGTACTGTTTGGTTTGTTTGCCTCGACAGAATTGGATGCAACACACTTTCTTTCGCTGTTGTCATGGAATACATAAATATTGGCTGACCTACCCTGGTTTGTTTTTTGGCACAACTTGCTACGGATTTCTGAAAACTGCCTTTCAAACCTTGATTTATGCATAAATAAGACCTAATAATTCATGGGCGCATTGAAAATCAGCACATTATCTTGATAGTTAAACAGTGAAAATTTTAAAATGTGCTTAACAAGGCATATTTACCACATTTTTTCTAATTTTTCCTTCTTTAAACCAAGTTTATAGCTGGATAAGCTTTATATTGCTTAAAATAAAATTTCTGAGCACAAAGATTGATAAAAGGCATCTCTGTAAGCATTGTTATGTCTTTACTGTGACTCCTTACTTTCCATAACCTATTCTGATATGATATGCAGGTTGAAAAGACATCATGTGTTTTTGGGAGTGACTCTGGCAAAGTCTTTGAAGTGATGTTAGTTTTGGTTTGGTGGTTTTTTTTTTTTTCACTGTCATGCTATTGGTAACATTTTTCAGATTGGAACTAGATGAAGGATTGATATGCAGAGCTGTTTATAAATGAATGAAACAAAATTATGGCTTTACTACTATTCTACATCGGCATTTAACTGAATTTATAAGACATATATAAGAAAGTGTTGATTAGGTTAAGCAAAATCAATTGGAATAATCTTTATGCATTGTGTGATGTAGAATGAAATTTATTGTGAATTCCCAAAATTATAATGAGAAAATAACTCTATAGATCTATACGTCTATATGTCTAAGGATATATAGATGCATAAATATTCTTGGGTAATAATAAGTTTACTGGTCTGCTATGGGCTATATGGAGTTATGGCTTTTCTAATATTTCAGAGTTGAATCACTCTTCTAATTTCATGATATATCCTTTGAAAGCCTGATGGAACTGTTGTGTTTTCCTGAAAATTGTTGCCTGAGCAAACATAGGCAAACTGTGAAAATTGTATTCATAGGAGTCCCAACCATTTTTTGCATAAATGGCTTTTTTTTCTCCTCCAAGTCCCTAAAAACATGATGACTACAGACTAAGGACAGGTTTTGAAAACAATGTAGTACCACTGGTTGCCAAGAGATTAAAGACTTTACCTTTCCTTTTACAATCATAGAATTATTTGGATTGGAAGGGACCTTATTAAAGATCATGTAGTCCAAGCCCCCACAATGAGCAGGGACACCTAGACCAGGTTGCTCAGATCCCTGTTCAACCTGACCTTGCAGATTTCCAGGGATGGGGAATCTACCACCTTTTCGTAAAACCTATTACAGTGTTTCAGCACCCTCATTGTAAAAAAAAAATCTCTCTTGTATCCAGTCTAAACTGACTTCTAGTTTAAAGCCATTAACCCTTATCCTATCACTACAGACCCTAGTAAAAATTCTCTTCCTATCTTTCATGTAAGCCTCCTATGAGAAAGACTATAATAAGGTTTTCCCAGAGCCTTCTCTTCTCAAGACTGAACAACCCCATCTCTCAGCCTTTTCTTATAGGAGAGGTGTTCCATCTCTCTGATCATTCTTTGGCTCTCCTCTGGACCCACTCCAACAGGTCCTTCCTGTATTGAGGACCCCAGAGCTGGGTGCAGCATTCCAGGTGGAGTCTCATGAGAACAGAGAAGAGAGGCACAATCACCTCTCTTGAACTGCTGGTCGCCCTTTTTTTGGCATAGCTCTGGGTGCAGTTGGCCGTCTGGGCTGTGTTATTACGTTATTGACTCATGTCCAGTTTTTCAGCTGCCAGTAGTCCTAAGCCCTTCTTGGTAGGGCTGCTCTTGATGTCTTCTTTCCCCAGCCTGTATTGATGTCTTCCTCTCCCAGCAGCCAGGCTGTCCCAGTTCAAGTGCAATTGAAGTAGCTGTCTGGGATGACAGGGAACAGGGTGCAAGAAAGAGATCTTTTCAAGCCTGTATGTCCTATGAAAGAAGTTCCCACTGTTAAAAAAATTTAATTACTTTTAATGTAGGTTTTGCATTTAGGGGTGATAGACATTTTCGTTTTGCCTCATTGTTTAATCAGGGAAGACTTAAAAGTTTTTTATTGTTGCAGATATTTTACTCTGAGAGCTTTAATCTCATCCAATAACGTCTAGCTTATTAGAACCTTTTGATATGTTTGAGGTATGATTTAATGTATCAAAACTACAGACTAGTTTTTGTCATCAATGCATTTTTTAAAGAACTTAGTCTGAAAAATTTAGTATAGAGTTAGAATATATTTAAAGAAACCACAAAAACCTTATATACTTAAAATGATCTAGAATGACTTTTTTAAAAAAACCATGAAGAAGTGAGTTACTTAGTTCAGCTGCAGCCTGGTAATGCTGTCTGCAAACTATATATTTTGACGTTAGGTACTGCTGTTACCAGGGGAAGAAATGTGTTTATTTGACTGTTGAGATGGTGCAGCTTATTTCTTACACTTAAACAAAATATCAAGGATGAGAAAGTCACAATATCCCTGGGCCACTTGAATCATCAAAGACCATTGCCAAAGTGAGAGATGTTATAGAAACGCCAAGATAACTTGATTTTTGCAAGGTTCTTCCCTTTTATGTACCCTTTCATGGTCCCTGTCAAAGTCAAACTGTACGTGGTTTCCTGCTGACAACTCTCACTCTCATCACAAGAAGGTAAATCATACATAATGTATCTAAAATGATATATTGTATATATGAATAAAGTTATGTACTATACGTAGTACTATATATTATATAGCTCTTTGTATATACACTTTCATACACACCCACACACATGCATATACACACAGAGCCAAATTCAAAAGCCAAGTATGTGAGCTCTTTACCCTCTTTTAGTCTGTTCAGCTTTTCATTCCATCTTCACAACAGTTTCTAAAAAACATGGAAGGGGTCCAGGTACTGAAATGTCCCAGCTATGCTAGAGGGGTTGCGGAATCCATTTTCCACCAGAGGTTAGAGGGATACAGCTTACCCCTAATTACTGGTGTACAGTGCAGGTGAACACTTAAAAAAAGATTAAATAAATGCACGCGGAAATTGCCACAGCACTTGTTACATATTTTAAATTCTCTGACTTTTCATTATTCAGCTTCCTTTTGTCAAACTTTCCTACTTGCTTTATTGCAAGGAAAAGATAAAAATGACCCGTAAAGAGTACCCACAGCTTGTAAGGGGCAAGTAAGATTTTATGTAGTCTTATATGTAGTTGAAAAAACATAATCAGAACAATGTATTTGTAATTGTTGATAACTGGACTTACAAATGTTACTATAACAGCTTCAGTGCTTTCCTCTGCTAAGCTCAGATTTTTTGCATATGTGAAGAAATTTTTTTTTGCCTGGTCATCATATAAAATCTTTTATTACAACAGAGTTGAGCAAATGAAAAAGAACCTGAGAAAAGAAGATTTGCAGGAACTACTGTAATACAGGGGAGTTTTGTTTAATTTTGCAACCATTAGATTGTAAGTAAACCATATAGGTTTACTTATGTACTTCTGTGTGTTTACACAAAGAGAATTTTTTCTCCCTTTGATGATATCTAGTGTTCTCACATATAGTTTTAAATTTTTTAAGGTGTAGTCCAAAGTTACTTTCAGACTTGTTTGAACCAAGTGACAGTTTGAGATGCTTTATTTGTTATTAATCTTGTATCAACTGCCATTTCTAAAATAGAATTGGTGATTGGAAATGGAAATTGAGAGAAACTATGAATACAGTTACAGGTAATACCAAACATGACTAGGAGGAGCAGAGAGTTTAATATAAAAATAGAATTTTGTATGCAAAATTCACTTAAGGTGAAGTCTTCAAAGAAGAAATATAGTGTCCACTATCTAGTTTGCAATACCCCTTACATTAGTTAATTGTAAAATTTCCTGTTGCACATATTTTCAATAAAACTGAAGAAAACAGGAAATTCTGTCCTGCTTGCAAACGTTATCCTGATAATTTCAGATTGCAAAGTGCACAACAGCTTTCTCTAGATCTTGGCCATATCACACTTTTTCAGAAATTTATTGTGTAAAATATTTTGCATGAAGGAAAAGAAAAATATGCATGGTGCTGGTTAACTGATTTTTTTAGAAAACCAAATGGAAGGACCACAAGGGACTCTAAGCTGAAGCAGAGGTGTGTGTCATGTTACCTTTCATGTAAGATTTCAACAGAGGATTCAGTCTCCTACAAGAGCCCTTGGAACATGTGGAAAAACCCTACTAACTCCTCTCAGAATTTGCAGAGATAGGACAGTTATGAGAGTGATGAATAGTGGGAGAGTGGAGAATAAGAGAATTGTTCTACGTAAGTTACAGCATGCAGACACTTTCTAGGATTTGTCAGAGCTGAAGTAACAATTGTATTTTTTAATTGAGATTAAGGGTGCCTGGAGGCTTAGAGATGAGCTGATGCAGCTTTGGGTATGCAAACAGCAAGATATTTTTAGCGTGTATTTGGTTTCTCACGGAATTTTTCACGCAAAGAAAGAGATTCCTTTTTTCATTGACTTAGATTCAAGCATGGGATTAATTTGCAGAACAAGTTTTTATGGGAATAAAGTGCTTTTCTCATGTAGCAAAGGACAAGATTACTTTCTTCTGTGTCAGAATAGGTGCACTGAGAGTAAGTGACCTATTGCATCACACTTAAACCTCAAGTATAAACCTCAAGTATTTGATCCTTTTTGTGCCCTTATATAAGAAAAGCTGTCACAAAACTGACACAGGGCTGCCTCCAGGCCAGGCCTTAGTCAATGGTGCTTCCAGAAAAATCTGTAAGGAGTGTTTGGGGTGGGTGATTACAATACATTCAGGGAAGATGCAGTGAGCAGGTCAGAGCTATGTTGCCCCTGTTGCAGCGGTGTTCCAGATGTATGCAAGGAAAGCAAGGAGTAGGTCTTGACTGCAGCACAGATGCACTTATAACTTTTGTATCAGTACAGAATTTCTGCTATGTGTATTTGCACTTGCGTTTGTTGTTGATTTTCTGCTTCTCAATGCTGTCTGCCCAAAGAGTGCGGTGCCCCTGTGTGGCTTTGGTCATCAGAAACCTCTGGGTACTCAAGATGCATCCTGTGTTCTCAGATTCAACACCGAGGAAGGATTCTCTCTTTCCTTTGCTGTAGAGTGACTCCAGCCACCTGATATTTATTATGTCTACATTTCCTTATATTCCTCACTATGAGATGAAAAGAATTATTTGATATAAAGATAAGAATAAAATATTTCAATATTAATTTTATGCTCAAGCTGCTGATTTGAAAGCAAGCTTTGGTGCTGGGACATACGTGAAACATCGTGAATGCAATAAATAAAAAGACCAGTCCTAGTTTAAATGGCATGATTGGTGGTGTCTTTCTGGTGCACAAGCAATTGAGCTGAAGCTTCAGGGCTAAATTTACATATGGGGAGACAGGCAAAGGATGTTGCTTCCGTGCACACCAACAGTGATTAAAGACGGAAAGTGTTGCAAGAGGTGAAACATTTTTGAATGGTACTTTTGAAGACCAGCTGAGGTAATAGGATGGGCTTAATGATAATGACAGCTGATTATGTGTGCTTCCTCTGCTGGAAAAGGATTTGAAATCAACTAAATTTAATCTCACTGACCTTGTATTCAACTCCAGCACTTCTGGTGGTTTCTAGCATGCTGTATTTTGCAAACAGAATCCAGAATATACCCTTTTCTTTGCCATATTTTTTAATGCTTGTGTTTTTCTTTTGTTTAAGCCATTTCTATAAAATAGGGGAAAAATATACAATGTGTTCTGGAGAAATAATCTTTCACTTTCTTTTTCAGAAAAAAAAGTGATAGAGGAGTAATGTAATTCCCCCTAAATAGGATCCAAATTTATACCATATACAATGAGAAAGAGGTAAAACACTATAAATACTATCATTTTCTTGTTGCCTTGCAAAAGTTTTTAAATGGCTGGAGATGGTTTTGTGATTCCTGACCAGTGAATCTAACAAGTGGGAAGGACTGTTGACTGTGAACTGTACACTCTGGCTCATACAGACCTGGAAGAGGTCAAAACTGAAAATGAAGGCAGGCAAATTTTCTAGTTTCTACTTTTCTATAAAAAATAGTCAAGCAAATACTTCTGGACAGTCGTCTTAATTCTCCTACTCTCTCGCCTCATTCTGTTGTGATCTTTGAAGACATTTATGGTAGCACAATGAAAAACCAGTACATGTAAATATTTGGCTGAATTAATTTAATTATTAAAATGATCCCACTATAGCTCACAGTTTTCTCAATATTGTCAAATGTTATCTCACCTGCTCAAAACACAGTAAGAAATTTTATCAGTTACTGCTCTGGACCTTCATGCTATTTGAGATCCTGACTCAAATATATGTATATGTATGTATGTATGTATATGTTGCCATACAATTATAAGTCAGAAAAAAATGAGCAGAGATAATTGGAAGAAAACAGAAATAATTATTTTTCACAGCAGTAAAGTACTCTTTTGAAGCACTGCTAAGTCATAACATCACCTGTGTTTTGCTTCAGGTCTCTACTCACAGGAAAGAAACACATGCACGGGAAAAGTTAAAGCGTCAAAAAGTTTGACTTCAATATAAAAACCAACAAACATGAATGACAGCTTTTCTTGTTTATTAAAATGACAAAAAAAAGCTATTCCTGTGTACAGTCTGCAGGCCCCTTCCATTATACAGTGTCTGGCTGGGAAATGAACAACAAATCCTTATTTACTTTTTTCTTTTACTAGTGCAATTAACAGTTTCTCAGCTTTCAGAAAGGAACTCCATCTCTTCTTTCATTAGGACTTTATACGTGAATATCTGCTCACTGGAAAATGGCCTTCTCTCTGGCTGGTGCTCGTCATTTGAATCAGCTCTTACATTAAACAGGAAGCAAACCCCAACATTATGAAAGTTTTTTAATATAGTGTTTCTACTCTAGTGGCTGAAAGGCAATGTTTTGAAATGTACAGTTTAAAATGTTTTGTATCAAGTTGAGTCTTATACAGATACACCTCATTAAACCTGCAAGACTTTCCTTCTTACCCCATTAAATTCCATTATCCAAATTGCCAGTCTGTGGCTCAAAGTCTTTAAGTTATACTGCTAATAATTGAGCAGTTTCTTTCAATACCAAATGCAATTCAAGGTGAGACATAGCTATTTTCTTTGCCAGCTGTAAATCTAGTAGTTGGAAATGGTCCCAAAATTGCAAAATTTCTGTCTATTTGACAAGCATTGAGTATCACACTGTGTTTCATCGAAGAAATAAAACCAAAACAAAATAGAAGTAGCAAAGTGTCAAGAATGAGGATATTTAGGGGACTAAACACAGACAAGTAAATCAGTTAATTCCACTCAATATGAGCGAATAACATCTGTATCTTGAAATTATTTAGGCTTTCAATCAGACAAACATAGAGTTGCAATTCTGTCTATATCAGATTTTACCTTCACTTACAACTATGAGGTGAAAGAACAAAGACAACCTGTCTGGGACTTAAGGACCCACACTCTCATGCACTAATTTTGGTTCCCAAAATATTAATGTGCTGATATCTTCTTCCCTATTGAGAAAAAGGATTAATTTCTTTTTCTAACCTTCAAACTGGTCTTGCATTTCATCAACAAGATAGTCCATATGGTATTTCAAAATGGATTTTAAAATTTGTGTGAGCCAACTTATCCAAGTGGATAGTAACCATCTGGACTTCTCAATAAGTCAGTATGCATCAAACAAAGAAAACATAATTCTAAAGGCAAAAGGAAGTGTTTTCAATCACTGAGCTTCTTAGCCACCTTTCAGTCGAAAGGCATTGAGTTAGAATAATGTACTCTATATTTGCAATAGGCCTGGCACTTAAATATACACTATCTGTTCCAGTTTTGATATAGCCATGAAAGCTCCTACCACTGACACAGGTTGTCCATCACAGTCAGCACATATCTCCTGGTATTGTAAATGATCTGGCTGTGTTATTGCCTTATTGATTGCCTTACTGAAGTAAGATGGTTTCTCTTGAGTAATATCGAATTACCTACATGTTAAGGTGTCAAAGCTAATCTCTCTGAGGATAATGGACATGTCATCTGCTCTATAGAACCTTCAAAGAAGATCTGCTGGTTTGGTGCTGTCCTGACTGGAAAACAAGTTGCCCCCAAAAGATGACATGACTAAGACATGAACTGTGTGTCTGCACTGAACAGTGCAGGAGCTGGATCTGTTATTTTTCTCCAGTGTGGTGCGGCAGTTCTAAATACATACATTGAGGGGTGATGGTACTAGTTACGTTCCCAAAGCCTGCGTGATTGTGTTGGCAAAGTGTTACACCTCATCTAAGGTGTTATACCTTCTCAAAGTTCTTTTCTTCTAAAATAGAAGTGCAACCCTCATTCTCTGTGAGTCTGAATGATCAAGAAGAACATAAAATATTTGTCCAAGAATAGGGTAAATGTCTATGAACAATAAATAAACCGTAAGGTTCTTCTGTGTTGTTTCTCAAGATGTTAGAGCTGGTTCAGTTATACATAGGAGGGGACTTCAAATGTTAGTTGGTAACTTTCACTTAGCCAAAATTCTGTGCATTAAACAAAGCCTTGTATAAGTTTTTCGTCGCCTGCCCTTCTGTCATTTACTTATTTGTGATCTCATTGTTCTCCCAACTCTACCTGCATTTTACAGTTAAAGCATTTCAGACTGAAAGAATTTATGGTGGAATGCAGCAGATTATGATCCAAAGAGTGAGCAGAACCATCCCGTCCTCAATATCATGGCAATCAGTTAAGCTACACTGAGTTGCAGATGACCATGATAACTGCTCTGATAAGGTAAAAACCCCCACCCTGAACGAATGTCTGAACGTAAATTTTAAAGACTGAAAACTTAGTGAAGTTTTACACAAAGCAAAAAAGGCAAACTCCCTAAATGGGCTGTTTGAACTGAAAAGAATATAAATTATTTATTTGCATTTGTTCGCCAGGGCACAGCACAGCACTTCTCTGTGCTGTTTGGATTCCTAGTGTGTCTTGAAAATGATGGATGTTCTAAACGATTTTGTTTCTCATATTCCAACAAAATGTTCCTCTAGATCATCTGTGGGATGTTACAACCTCTCACCCACTATGTATTAGGGAAACTGTTAATTTGATGGCGATGAAAAGCTCTCCATTGTTTAATTAGATTCTTTTTATTAATGAGTTTTTCTTTTGTTAATGAGCAATAGTAATATTGCTATATTTTTGCCAACTTTCATGTTTTTCCTTTTGTGATTTTCTTAACAGCTCCTTTGAAATAAAAAACTTTTCTTCAATAGTAACTAAGGGTGAAACCCAGTTAAGAATCTACTGTTGAGACCCTAGATACACATATGTCCAATGATTGATGACAAGAACTTGAGTTGACTTCTAATGCTCTGCATGTGGTAAATGTATGACTGGAGAGGGACCACAGAATTAACATAGGAAACTACTTAAACTTTCTCTGAAAAATTGGGCTGTGGTAGCTGCAAAGAGTGGGACTGGTAAGGAAAATGCATGTCTGGATCTAGACTAAGAATGGATTTTGTGTTTTAGGTTGTTGACACTGCGTAGATATAGTCCTGGCATATTTCCTTTTCATAAACAAAGGGATTTCTACTATTTACGAAATAATTCTGTTTTAAAGCCAATAAATTAAAAAAATATTAAAAATAATATATATTTTACCTCCCTGGTTCTAATGTGTTTTATTCAAACAATATTTTGGACCTCCTTACAGCCCTCTTTTACTAAATTCTGGGCCTGCCACAGGACAATGTTAATAAATGTAGAAATTTAAGGTATTACAAAGAAATCTACTTAGTTTTGGGGCTAATTTTAAACAAGTTATTAACTACTTTGAGGTTTTATTTTAAAATATTATTCTAAGATCATAAAAGTATGTTCATACCTCAGGTCCTGAGAATGCAATAATGTTCATATCCTCCTGAAACAGATGCAGTTCACAAAAGAAATTTTTTTGAGCCATTAAGGAAGATTAGCTAAAACAACAGAAAGAGGGATAAGTTAATCCTAGTTTTGATAAACTCAGAGAGGTAGAGAGGCAGGTACTTCTTTAGAGTAAGCTAAGGATTCAAGATCCTCGAGGGAATAATTCATAAAGGCTTTGATACATGAAATCTCTAGGCTGTGGCTAGATGACTTTGCATGACAGCCTTTGGAGGGCATATGAGGTACATATCTGCTACTGCATCAGCTAAATGGGCAACTGGTAAATTTTAATATGCCATTGGTAGATAGTATTGAATTCTGAGTTATAAAAGTCAAAATAGGTCTACAAGCATTTTGGCAACTCATTTCACAGAGACTTAGAGGCTGAAGTGGAATTCAAGGGGAATAGAGGTTCAGTTAAATGAGATGAGCTGTATCCATGAAGGACACTGCAGGTTAAAAGCAAGTTTTTAACATAATTTGTGGTTTTATGGGAAATCACTCTAATGATTCACAAGAAATACATGAACTATGATTGTGTTTCATATTGGTGCCTGACCTTGCATCTGTGTTCTGAACCTTTTCTTCCCCTTTGATCCAGGACAGGTTTAGAAACATCATACTGTGAAGGTAATTACCAGTGAATGGGGTCATGAAAGCATGAACAAATAATGTCAGGAGAAGGAAGTAAGGATAACAGTCAGGTAATGTTTTTAAGTGATGAAGTATAGCTTTTCTTCCTTATAATACATTTTATGCAACATTTGAGGATCTCATTGTGACCCCTTTCTAGTTTTGTCCTTAAGGTTGGGGCTGAAACTAGAAATAAAGCTCATTGCTTCAGACTAGATATATATGTTTATTAAAAGCAATTTATATTTGTGTGTCATCTTTCTAGAAATACTTTCCACTTTATGTGGAAGATGTTATGAAAATATCCTCAAAGTTCAGGAGCTGAACTTTCAAGTTATCTTTTTCAACAGTTTTTCAGATGAGTTGTTGCTTTCTCAATTAATTTTGTTCTTTGTCTCAAATACATTTTAGTCCAAATGTGTATCTAGTCTTGATATATTTCAGAAAGGAAGAGAAAGGGAAAGGCATTGACATAACCCATGACTGCACAAGGAAATGTGGTCATGGGTACCTGATAAAATCTGAGTTGAATTCTGGTAATAAAATCTCCTATTGAGAGATTTTTGCAAATCCAACTGCAACATACATCAGAAACACTAATGAAGACATTCAGGATATTTTATTACTATTTTTTAAACAGGTGTCTTTCGTCAGATCACACTTTTCTCAGAGAAATAAGGAAAAATAGGGGAATGTTCTTTGGTGCTGTGATGCTCAGTGACTCACTGGAAACAGAAGGTTCTCAATGACTGGGCTTTTACTCCTTTGTCCTGTATCTGCAAGTAACTTTAGCAAATTCATAAAAATCCTTTTTCCTTCCTTTGTATAGCCTGGATTGAATTAAAATCTCATTGCAAATGGGATCTTTGGTGCCTCTTTCTAATTCTTTCCAGACCTTCATCAGTCACTTCTAGCCAGCTTCTGTTACTGGGTGGGCCAGTATAAAATAAAGGGATCCTGCTCTGAAAGGAGGCTATGTAAAATTAGCGTGGTGTGAGTTCTGTACTTTGTTCCTTGGAATTTCCATGGTAATATTCTCAGTTAACAGCTGAAAGTATATATCTTCTGACTGTCAGTTCTTGATCAGGGAGCTTGTCGTTCTTGGACACGAAAGAACCATGCAGACCCAGCTTAGTTCAAGACAGAAAGGAAGCCAGGAAAAGCCCCCAGCTGTTTATTTTACTTCATATATATATGTTCTTAGGAGTGACCGTGGATTGGAGGATGAGGTTACCACCTCTCCAACCACACTGGTCAAACGAAAAGTCCATCAAACTTCTCCGCCCCAGGAGAAGGAATGAAAACAAAAAGGAACAGTTAACCAAACATAACTGTGTTTACAGAAAGTGTGTGAGAAACTCCATCACATAAATGAAAACATCAAAAGACTGCAAATCTCAGGGCAACATCGCTAAGAGTCATATTGGAGCCAGTAAGCAGTTTTAATAAAAAAAGCAAAGTATAGAACCTCTTTTTCTCATGGTATAGTTTGCTTTATAGGATTAGCTAGAGTAAAAACCAAAATTGCCTCATTTGGGTTAGCAGAGGGTTGTGTAAGTATTGTGCATGTGTAAGTATTGGCAGTCATAGAAACCTTTTGCCTAAGAATGAAAAAGCTATTTTCATTTTAGACTTCTGTGCTAGCTAGGCCTACCCTTTGCATTATCTGTCATACTGGCAGGGCTCAATTGATCATTGTGATCAGATAAGACTTTAATTCTCTGTGGCTTACAGGGAAGGTAGCCTAGCACTCGGTATCTGATGTCTGCCCTGTTGACTGGGAGCCTGTTGGACCTAGATATGTGAAAGAACTGGTGAATAGTGAATAGTGTGATAAATTGTCCTTCTTCTTGTTCCAACTCATGTGGTCTGCTCTGGTGAGGTGCCAGGCCCCTTTTACTGAGTGGTCAGTGCTCCAGGGTTCTCCTGAAAAGGAGTATGCCTGCCTTCATCACATCCCAAGAGTTACCTAAAAGCCAGGTGAACACAGAGGCATGAACCACTCACGCAAGAGCAAGGAAAACCATTTGTGATCTTGTGTCTTACTTATCATTACTATTTACCTCTCTTTCTGTCATTTGCTGTTAAAACTCTAGTACAGGTGCAAAGAACTGACAGCAGTGTGCAGACAATCACTACAAAGACTGTGCAGATAGTAAAGATAAGGGAAAGCAGTTACACTATTTTATTTCTAACACATAAGCCATCTCTGAGTGGTTATACTGAGAGGTACAGCACACCTGGCTTGTTGAGCCAGAAAAGTCAGTATGTCATGGGACTTGTTGAAGAAGAGGTCTGTGTGAAATGAAATACTCTTGATTTGGTCTCCATTAGGCAGAGGAGGTGTAGTAAACAGAGAAATGTACAATTTTGTCTACATCATACAACGATATAAACTAAGATGCTGCTGAATTCATGCGGATTGTATGCATTTTTAAAGATTTAAATTTGGATGTCTACATTTGGATGGTGGTTTCAGTAAGGTGAGAAAGTGTTGCAGGTACTGGTAGGCATCTCCAGCATGACCTGAAATTGCTGAAGGCAGTACTGCTTGTATTGATTATCCATCCCTGTTGGTTATCATCAGAAATAAAAAAGAGCAGATAGGCATCCACATGTAATTGTGTCAATTTGGAACTGTCTCGTTGTGTTTTCTATGGAGTTCAGTGTCTCACATAATTCAGGGCAAAGATTTTAAAGATAAAAATGGACAAGCACACCCTAAATAACAGGTTTTTCAGGTAGACAAGTGTGAATTGAGTTATGTGTGGGTACATTATGTGGTCTTAGTATGTGCAGAGAGATTGCTAATCATGAAAAGGATGTGGTACCTCAAGGAGATCATACATTTTTTCTGTGTTTTAATATGCATGTTTTCAGGTTGGGTTATGGAAGCTCAAAACACAGAAATCAATGGACAGTGTCATGATGTCTCAGTTTTACTGCAAGTATTTGATAATATTTAAAAAAATTGTGATCATGAGCAGGTACTGTGATAGGGAAAAATACAAAGGAAGCAACAAAATCAAACCTCATCTTCTACACAAGAGGTTGTGGTCTTAGATCACACTTTTGAGCATTTAGTCTGCTATCTGCTGGTGATAATGACAGCCAAAAGTAAGCGTTGCATGAAACTAATAACAAATATTGGATCTTTTTTTGTGGTAGACAAAAGTACAGTTTTAATCAAGATTATATTTGTAGAACTTGTCTGGTGAGGTGAATTAAATTTTGCTTTACTCATTGATCCTTAAAGGGATTACTCTGTGCTAAGTTATAAACTTTTTAAATGGAATGATCTTACAAGAAAGAGAAGAGAATCTTGGGTACATATTTTCACTTTTCACTTTCCCCCAGGACAGTGGAGGATGTATAGCATGAACAGCACAAAACGCATTAGTCTTGTAAGCCAGTAATATTTTTCTTCAGTTTCTCCTTCTTTACCTAGTGTCTTTTAATTGTTGAGAATTACTGAACAATCTTCATCTGATCATCTATTGGGAGTACAACTAAAATAGTGCAAGCACATACTAGTGAGTACCTTTAAGAAGTGTTGTCATATGCAGGAATCTGACCAAGTTTTCTTCTACAGCTTTATCACTCCACACGTTTTTTTTTTTTTTTAAATCCATCTAAGCTTTTTTCAGAGGTAGTTTGAAGATTTTATTCTATTACAGGTGTTTCTAAGTGTTGTCTCAGGGTTTGTTTTTTGTTTTATTTTTTTGCTAAGAAGCTGCCATCCCAGTTCTTCAACCACATCCTTGAGTCCTATAACACTTTCTAGAGCCCTGTGGTTACGCTTGATGGTTCCATGGTGACAATTTCAGATGCACTGTACAGAACTGTGGGCAAATCAGCCAGCTAATGAAGTTTCATGGTTAAACCCCAGCCAACAAACAAGCCCCAGGCAGCTGCTCTCTCACTCCTGCACCAGCAGGATTGGGGAGAGAATTGGAAGGATAAAGGTAGAAAATTCATGGGCTGAGACAAAGATGGTTTAATAGGGAAAGCAAAAGCAATGTACACAAGGCAAGGAAAACAAGGAATGAATTCAGCGCTTCCCACGGGCAGGCAGGTGTTCAAGCTTTCCAGGAGAGCAGGATCCCATCAGATGTGACAGTGAATTTGGAAGACAAACACCATCACTCCAAATGTCCTCCTCTTCCTCCTTCTTCCCCCACTTTATGTACTGAGCATGATTCAGATGGTCTGGAATATCCCTTTGGTCAGTTGGGGTCACCTGTCCCAGCTGTGTCTCCTCTCAACCTCCCATGCACCCCCAACTCCCCCACCAGCATGGAAGTACAAACAGCAGAAAAGACCTTGGCTCTGTGTAAGCCCTGCTCAGCAAAACAAAAACATCTCTGTGTTACCAACCCTGTGTTCAGCACAAATCCAAAACATGGCCCCATACCAGCCACTGTGAAGAAAATTAACTCTACCCCAGCCAAAACCAGCACATGTAAGTAAATATACACTCTGGAATAGTATGCTACAGGATTCAAAATTGGGAATACAGCTGTCATTTATCCTCTGTTTCTTCAACTAAAAGAAAAGAAGATAAGCAAAATTGGAATTAAAATATGTGCATTATGGGTAAATTTGACTTTTTAAAAGAAATACGCTCAGTAAAGAATCCAAAACCTCAAAGGAGGTGTTATGTTTTGAGAACTGTCATGGATCTGGGAGTATGTTGGAAAGAAGACATTCAGAACAGAGAATTGACGAAGGAAAAAAAAAAAACAACTTCCTGAATTTCTTGTTCTGAGGTAAGAAAAAATTTTGGAAAATGTAATATTTATATACTAAGGATATAAATATTTAGATACCTATTATACAAATACTAATTTAATTTTATATCTCTACATGAGACTACCATATTGAAATCTTCAATATCAAATATTTTCTAGTCATTATTCCACTTGAAAATGCTCTTTGAACATTTGTATACTATCTTGTGACTGTGACACCAGTAGAAAAGGGTTAGTTTTTATTAATTATAAAGCTTTTATTTGACATTAAAGTACGCATACCGTATGCATCTACTGCCCTAATTATGGTGGCAGTAAGACGTCCTGGGTCATCCACTCAGGTGTCCTGCCCACTTTGTCTGATCGCTTCATCATGGGGATACACTTGTCTCGAGCTTAGAGGAAGCGGTGCTTAAATACTGACCAACATCCTTGGACTCCTTTCTTTGCTAGAGCTCTATCTTGTGGGGTTCCCCTAAGCAGGTCCCTGGAGAGGCCAAAGTTACTCTGCAGAAGTCCATGGTCATAATCTTGTTCTCTGTCCTGCTGCCTTTTCATTCAATACTGAACTCCACAACCTTGTGGTCACTACAGCCAAGGCTGCCCACAACCTCCACATTACCAACAAGGCCTTTCCTGTTGGTTAGTACAAGGCTGAGCAGCACTCCATTCCTTGTGGGAGCCTCCCATAACATACCTAACCCAACCTGCTTAGGTCAGGTTAATAGTTAATTGGGTTAATTAGGTTAATACTTAACCTAAGCCTGCTAGACTTGTTACTTATGCTGCCCACAATTGAACTAAAAACAAATTATTGTTTACAAGCTCTTCCTTTTGAAGCTGTGATGAATATTGTTGTGTCCTTGATCTGTCTTTCCCTCTTTTTAGGTGAAAGTAATGTAAAACACAATCCAGAAAGTTGAAGTCACAGTAAAAGATGATTTTAAATACATTCTTTCAAGAATACATTAGTACATTTACTTTCTAAAGAAGTCATAAGGCAGCACTGATTGTCCAGAAAGACAGTTCATGTGTCTTTTTCTATTTCTATCAAGAAGGAACATATTTTTAAATAGTTGTCAGATTTCTTTGCCAATGAGGACTTAAATGCTATAAATTTCTCTGGACCCGATTTTCTCCTCCCGTTGTCCCACTAAGTCATCTCCAGCTAGCAAGATGTCTTTGTTTTATTTCTGTGAGAGAAAAACTCAGATGAATTATCCATTTCTTTTCCCCTTCTTTCAAAGTAATTCACAATTATTCCCAATTATTCGCAATTATGTAATCCAAGGACAGAAGAAAAAGAAATTCTCCACCATATTATTTCATTGCCCGATGAAGCAGAAAATTGACATAATAAATATTAAGTCATGCAGGTGTACCATTTAAAAAAATGAAAGAAAAATAGAAATGTGCCTTCTCAAAGAATTTAAAAGTGCTACATAGTCATGATTGTGTTCAATTCCAATGGCAAATCCTGAGGGCTACGTTTGATGGATAAGTAGGTTAGTATTACAAACCACACTGATTTTAATGTTGATTTGAATGGCATTTAGCAGATGAGCTCACCACACTCTCTATACTTGCACTTTGTGCCATATGGGAGATTTTACATTCACATACACAGTGATTTAGTGCTGCTGCTAATCATCATCCATAAAAAGCTTTCAAGTAAACATGCATTTTCGAATGTTTTGCAGCTTAAGTTTTTCAAGGAAAGAAGATTATCTTCAGTAATTATATGACATTTTCTTGCTGAAATTGGGTGTTGATTTTATCCCTTCTTGTTTCCAGGTATTTTTTATGTTATCATATTACTGAAATATTGAAAGGAACATTGCTCCCAACTTCAAAGTTTTCTTTAGAATGGCAGCAAGACTGAACTGTTTGCATTTCCCTGGTAATAGCATTTACACTCTCTAAAGTACATCAACAGGGATTAATAGATGAAAAGAGAGTATTTTTACAGTTCGTATATAGTCATCTGTGAACAGAGTTTCTACATCAAGGCCAGAATTTGTGAGTGTTCTAAAGTAGCCTTTCAGTGGGTGGATTGTAATACCGTAACAGAGCCATCACTTGTTCTCAGTACTAACCTATATTCAGCAGTTCAACTTTGTCTAATTGTGGTCCACATTTGATACATTTATGCCTTAATATGATAGATCTTTTCATCTTTTCTTTGTATAGATCCCTCTAGCATGTAGTTACATTACCTCTTAGGTAAACTAATTAGATGAAACTCTTGACAGTGTAAGGCTGTTTTGAGAAGTCTGTATCTTTTGACCAGCTCCAGTTGAATCACCTTTCTGAATAACTTCCCTTTTTAATACCTCTGGATGTTGATAGTAGAACTGAACCTGACTTTTCCAAAATGAAAGGAGATATTTGGGTCACTAGCACAGGAACTAGTTCAGGCTTATTCTCTGTCTTTTCTTGTGTATGCTTTGGAGAACGAATATGTTAAAAAAGGTACATAACTAAGGAGTAACTGCGGCTTTTGTGCTTGCAAAAGTCTGGGCTGGACTTACAAACTGCAGGGTGATACTTATACAGATTCATCATTAAGCATATTGCTTTTTGATTTCATACCATTTAGAGGAAAAGTTGGAAAATAAAGGTGTAATCATGCTGTAGTTTTGGAGGACTGTGGGGACAGATTATGGTCTATGAACTATGCAGACTTTTTCTTCTAAGTAACAGATTTTGAAGTGTTGAAAAGGAAGCAGTAGCTGAGTACCTAATAGAAAGCCTAAAATATTTTATTTCAGGTTAGATTAGGACCACAATCCCATGTTGTGCCACCAAGCACAAAGTCTTCTACGAAAAGAATTTAAATAATATCTCTTTTTATCTCACATATTTAAATAATTTCAGGGAAATTCTAGTCATAGAAATGGGACGATATTCATTACGTTCTCTTGATTCCTTCAAATCCAGGTAGGACTAATGTTTACTTTGATTGTTTTACTCACCTACTTCGTAATGGTATATTCTGATTTCGAGTGAAAACAAACAAACAGCTAAAATTCAAATCTCAGAACTTAAATGCAGCTGGTCTAACGTCATATCCACCAGAGCTAACTGAACGCACTAAAAGCATCAGCAGAACTAAAATCTCATAAGTAATGTAATGCAAGGAGGAGTTTGAAGGTCAGTGGTTTTTTGACTGCAGCAAACTGTAGAGTCTGCTTGTCTTGAGACGATTTTATCTTCCAGGATTTATTTAAAGTATGAAAATATTTTAGCTGTAGAGAAGGCTGCTACATAAATATGCTATAGAATGATGCTTGGCTATCGGACAGAGCACAGTATTGAGGATAGCATATAATTACAGCAATTACTGTACTTACTGGATTGCAAACATTAAATGCATACCCATCCTTTTGCACTTCCTTTTGCCTCTAGCTATCATGCTATCATGCGATCATTCATACTGTAGTGTAGTAATTATTATTAGGTCTTATGACTTTATTGTAAGACTTTATTTGTGTTCTGTTTAGAAAGCATTCAATTCTCTGGGTCTAGGAGCAGAAATCCCCAAGGCCACATTAACTTCACTGGAATTATACACATTTGCAACAGCTGTGGGCTTGGCTCTCCATATTTTTATCAAGATATGGACCAGGCAGTTGGTACATTTTACAAATGCAGCTTTCAGGAAACTACTGCACATTGCGTGGACTGTGAAATACTTAATATGACAGAGCAGAAAGCACAGGGGACTCTTCCCCGGTGAAAAAAAGTCAGATGCAGCTCCATTGTCTGGGAAGTACATAGTGTATTTCTATAGCCTGAGAGTCTTGTTCAGTCTACTTTTAAAAAATAGTGTGAATGTTCTGATTTAGAAGAAATGTTACGAGCAACTCAGAGTCAAATAGAGGATCCATGATATATGCACCTCTGGTGACTCCTCAGGCATCACAAATGTGTTGTGCATTTGTTAATCCCATAGCTGTTACGCATGTCTGACTCCTTGGGAAACCGCAGGAAGCAGATCAGCTGCCAGTAATTTAAGCACACCAGCAGTCCCAGCATTGTGCAGTATCGATGCCTGATGCCCTGCACTGGGGCTGCCTCTGGCTCCCACCATGCTCCCCCACTGCGTCCAACAGCAAGCTTCTGGCCCTCTCTTTTTCAGTGAATCAGTCTTAGAAAGCTGAAAATTCTACCAAGAAAATGCAATTCAGATCCAAATGCATTTCAGAAATGATGGAGTGTCGCCATGTTTGAGCCTCTAAAGACATACAAAACGAAATGGTTGTCATAAAGAGAAGCTGACTACAAAAGAACAAAGATGTGTGGCATTTCCTGCTTGCAACAAAACCAGTAGCCCAATTTAGGAGCACCCCACCATCACACCCTTTTAATTAATGCAAAACTCAGTGCAAATAACCAAATGGTAAACATCCACTGTAATGTATACATACTATTTGCCAAGAATTTTGCTTCCATGTCCTGGCTGCCAGGGAATACCAGTGGTAGCATAAACATGTCATTGATAATCTGTCAGTCTGCCCTACTAATGACAGAAACTGTGACTATCAAAAATAATTTGAGAAGGTTTCTTAAATAATATCTGTCATTTAGAAGTTCATTGAAGAGTCAGTCTTATTTAATCAGCAACAAATACAGCACTGCCTGCAGATGAGCTGTGTAATATAATATTGTAAAGGTTCATATGTTCAGCTAAATCAAACACCAGTAAATATAGCCCAGACAAATTAAATACACAGTACAGAAATTCACTTTTTTTCTTCTCCTGCCCCATTAGCTCTTTTCTGGTGTCGGAAAACCATGTAGACTCTCTAATATTTGCATTTCATTAATGGTGCTTTGTGATCTATAAAAAAATTCCCAGTTTTTGAGGTTTGCTTTCATGTATTAAAAGAAACCTCAAAGAACGAGAAAAGTATGAGATATGTGGCACCAGAGTCACTCTCTCTGTATGGCTTTGTTGGTCTCACTTTGGTCTACACTATGTGTATGTTCATTCAGACTGTACATACATACAGTGAGTCATTCACGCCTGACACTGTAGGGTAAGTGCAACAATGATCTGAGGAATAAAAGAAGTAATCAAATTTTACTACATGTAATGAAGTAGATTTCTCAACATGAGCTTGTAATACTGAAGAAAGTAAAAGTCATTTACCTTTTAGAAAAGCATCACTTTGACTAAACTGTTCTTTTGCAGGTACGATTTCACTAGGTTGGCCTTTTTTTTTAAATCAAAAAAGCAATTTTTTTTTCTCTTAGAAAGTATAGAAATACATTGAACAATCTTTGCTCAGTGTAAAGATTTTATGACTGCAGCTAATATTTATTGGGTACCCTAGCTGATATGACTTATGATTAGCAGTTTTTCTGGTAATTCACAGTTTCTTTATTAATTAACAGGCAATCATTTCTTAAGAAATATCTGTATACTGGAAACTAGTGTAGTAATACTGCTTTTCCATCAAGCGTGTGTATCTGAGCCTTGTAACATGTACTGCTTGGTGTACTTGAATGATGACAGATACTTGTTTAGGGAGAAGGGCGAGTGACTGCAGAGTCCAGGAGTGCTCTGTTATGAACCTGGAGTGGAGAGAACTGACAGTCCAAGGGAGTGGTGACATATAAAATAAAAATCTGCACAACAGGCTAAGCTTGGCCATACTCAATTATATAGAGGTGGTTAAGGTGGGAAATTAGTCAAGAAAAGTGTGATAATTTTTCCAATGTCTGGATTCATTAACAGAATTAAAAACAAAACAATGTTAAGAGAGCTAATACAAAGTAATATAATAGAAGTATAAAGGATAGTTTTGTATGTGTCCATGGTTTTGGGCATATAGACTCTTAAATGTGTACTTTTCTAAATTTTTGAATATTTACTATATTATCCTACAAAGACTAGTAGTAATTTCTTGTAATTTTACTATATAGAGATTTGAGACCTAATTTTTTTACCTACTGTTCCTTGCTTTGTTTACACTAGCTAGATCCGTTCTGCAGTGAATCCCAGTCAATACTTGGAGAGAGTTGGTTAGTCCATTTATTTCTGTCAGTTGCCTTATGATGGGTGAAATTGCCTCCTGGAGTCGCATTGATTACAGAGGGATATTAGATGAACACCTTAAAGTAAATAGTTGGCTTGCAAGAACAGCTGGGTTGGCTCTCAACTGCAACTTGGGTCTTGGATTTTAAGAAAAACACAGTTGGGCTTTCTTTCTATATTGGTTTATAGAGTGCTGAGATTAAAAAAGTAGGTAAGGACTGCAACAATACACTGGACTCATCAGTACACATTTATCAGGCAGAAATTAATCATTTCACTCTAGTTTACAAAAAATACCAAAATTTATATTTTTAGAGCTTAGAAGTACAATGAGATTTTCTTGTGCAGGGCTAGCAACCTGAATTTGTTATGCAAAGTCTCTCAGTAACTGAGAGCAAGAAATATTTTGTTTTGTGAATTTATCATGTATTAAATTTAAAAATAGACTGAGTGAGAAATCCTGAGGGGAAAAAAATGTATCAAGCAGCAATCTATTTTGAAATTACTGAACTTAGTGGCAAATGGGCTACTGACTTCCGTGGCAGGAAAATTTTCCTCTTCAGTTTGCATGTAATGCAAAAATTATTTTTCTAATTAAAGAATGAATGATGGAGATGGAATTAATTTTTTTCCACAGTAAAATCAAAGCTCGGTGTTCATAAGTCTCCATAATTCTGGAAAGAGCTTGTTCAACTCTCTGGAGCTGAAAAATTGCACAGTTTCCACCCTCCACCTTTTGTCACACAGGCACCATGTGTGTAGACTGAGCATTCAGGAGAATATGTCAGTGAGAAAACTTATTGAAAGAAATGAGAAAAAAGAATGACTTATCCATGGCAAAGGCTGAATGAAAGGGTAATAACACATATTTCCTGAGTCACTTTTAACTGTAGCTTGCCAGAGAAAATATAAAATGGGAATTTTTGCCAGATTCATAAGAAAAAATATGTTCATATGATGCTCTGCGCTGTGTGTTGGGTTTGTGGTTTCTTTTTTCCTGACAGAGAAGACAACACATTAAATCCTGCTGATCACAACAAAATGGAGCAAAAGAAGTTGAAATATATTATCTAGCTTTATTAAATTTTCTGGGTAGCTGTTACAGGAAAATAAGCCACTGCATTTCCAGGAATTCCTTTCAGGGAAGAATAAGTTTACTTTGGAAATATTCTGTGAAGAAGGGAACTCCTTCAAAAAGCAAAGCAATGGTCATGCAAGCTGAAGAGCAAAACCAAACCCTTAAAAGCAAACCTTATCCCTGAATGAAAGACCACTGTAGCTAATCACCATAATATCTTTCTTGGAAAAATTATGCTTATACAGTACTATTGTGTGGGAAGGTGAGAATTTTTAGATAGAAAGTCACTAGTTAGTTCCTTTTTCAAAATTAAATTCTCATTTTTCTATTCTTTTATCTGTGGCTCCTAATATTTCTTAACCATCTCTAGTAAGCTCTATTAAAGAGCTTAAAAAATGCGGGGTTTACTTTTATTTTGAAAAGTAATTAAAAGGTTTAGAACAACTAATTCTTTTGAGGAATATAATACAATATACTTACAATATAACCTACAGCTCTTGAAGTAAACTTGTTCTTTACATGTTAAAAATTTTATACTTAGATTCATTACACTTTTACTATTGTGCTAACATTCCCAGTTATATGATCAGATATGTTATATATATCTCATATTTCATATATGGATGAAATGAATAATATATATATTATTCATTATATATATAAAAATAATAATTCATTTATATATATATGTGTATATATATATATAATAAAAATTTGGATGTAGCTGTCTATGTGATTTTTCTGCCATTAAACATTACAGGAATTAAAAAAGCAGTGCATAGTTACCTGTATGGCAGGTGAAGAAAATAAAATTTTAGATAGCTATACCAAGCTTCAAAGGTTCATAACTATTAGGTTTAACTCTGATGTCTTTGAACATCTTTGAAAACTCTGATCCATGAAGTTTTTCTGTAGCTGTAGAGTTCCAGGCCTCATCAAAAATCTTAGCAGGGTGTTCTGCAATTTACTTCAACCCTGTATCTGCTCATTATTTAATGGCAATTTTGGAACTATCCCTTAGGCAGCACAATTACTGACCAAACTAAACCACGAAATAAACGGAGAGGAAATTAAAGTCTTTTATATAAAACTCTAGAATTGTGTGCAGAACACAGAAACACCGTGGGGAATTTCTCAGAAGGCAAATGTATTTCCCAGTTGATGAAAGCAGTTTGGACTACTGAAAGATGAAGATAAAATGTTTACAAAGAAAAAAGTCCTAACATGAAGTAAATAGCTCAATAAAGATATCTCGTGTAACATATGCACAAATATTTTATTGCAGGAGGGGCTATTGTGTTGTAACATTAAAAACCAGTAGAGCATTTTTAAAGTTCTTCTAGAATAACCTTTTAAATTATTGATATTGTGATGCATTAAAAAGTCAAAGATATTTACGGTCGCTGGATTCTCTCAGAAAAAGTCCCTGGAGAATTGAGGCACATTTGGAAGTACAGTAAAATAGGCTTTCTTCTTAAAAATCAATGGCAAGTTAGACTTAATAACTGTAATAAAAAAAGAGAAAATATTCTTTCCTTTTCTGCAGGTAGAAGAAAAGAATTTCTGTTACAAAACTCTAAGTTCTTTACTTCTTTCCTTACTTTAGAAATCAATAAAATGTTCCTCGTTCCCAACCTGTCTCATCCAAAAAATCCATCGTTGTCACATTTCAATGTCCTTCCTATTCACCCATTCACGTGCCTTTTCCAGGATGTCCCTCAAATTGCTGAGAATTGTCCTAATATCTTGCTCTCCTCACCAGCAGTGGTTATCATCTGCAGCATGCAGGGAGTATTGCTGTGGAGGCTGGCCAGAGGAGCAGCAGATTTCACCAGTATTGTACCAGACTGTGGACATATATCGCCTCTAGTCCTTTGCACTACGTTTCGTAGCATTTGGAGGCCTTAACAGATTTGTTGTAGTGCTCCAAACTGGATTTGTTGTGTCCGAAGAGAAACATGCAGAAAAGCGTTGCATATTTTTCTTCCCAATTTCTGTGTACGGAGGGGATATAAGATTTATCTTTTTTACAGTCTTAATGTTGCCAGGAAATTTCCTTGATGCCAAGAAATAGTGTTATCTGAGAAGTTTTTGATGGGACTACCAAGAGGCTTCTCTCAGCCCTTCCAAATGCTTCATTTCTTGGGCCATATCCATCTGTTATAGACAGTCAAAAAAACATAGTTGTATCTGTAAAGTAGATTTAATAGCATTTTTCTCTAAAAATATGGCAGTTTATAATTATGGTCTCCCTCTAACAGGGAAAGTTAATACTGTAACTCAGTTAGAGGTAATATCTTCTTTTAATCCCAAATTACACATCACAAACTATTCAGGAATTTCATTACTGCAGAGCAATTTTTTTTCTTTTTTTTTATGCAGTGTATATCCAGGATATCCAGGCATGTGCATAGTGATGTAGGACTGTTGGTTAATAAAATAAATTAAAAAATGTGGGGTTTACTTTTCTTTTGAAAAGTAGTTAAAAGGTTTAGAACAACTAATTCTTTTGAGGAATAGAATATAATATACTTATAGTATAACTTACAGCTCTTGAAGTAAACGTGTTCTTTACATGTTAAAGAATTTTATATTAATTACATTTTTACTTGTAATAACATTCCTAGGTATATGATCAGAGGTATGATATATATCTCATATTTCATATGTGAATGAAAATTTATATATATATATATATATATGAATATATATATAAAAAATAAAAATCACTTTATATATGTAATAAAAATTTACTGTAATACCCTTATACATTGTGATGGCTTTTTTGCACGTGTTACTTGGGGACTGTATTGATGCGAAAATAGCTCTTTTCGTGAAGGCACATTTGAAATTGATTTGTCAAAGCAAGAGATGTTTTTTCATTGGTGCAAGTAGTGAAGAAATGGATATTGGATCCAGTGGAATTTGATTTTCATGGTAATCTGATAGTATTGGTTCTGGATATATTAAAAAACTTACAAGGTCCCAATCACTTTCTAAAAAGAAATAAAAACAAACAACTTCCCTTTACTCCCCCGAAGAAAACCCAGTCTAAATCATCTTTCCTTGGACTGGGCTTTGTTTATTTGACACAAAATTTTTGTCTCCTTCTTGTGCTTGGTCTGTCACAGAATTCCCCAGTACAAAGTGTAAAATGCTGCTATTACTCATCTACATTTGTGGTGAAGTATGTAATTCTTGAAAAAAATCTTGCTTAAAAATTATCAGAAATGTATTAATAACTCTCCTCATGTAAAATAGTTCAATAACTCAGCAAGAATTTCAGTAAATCATAATAAGAAGTATATATGCTCAAGAAATTAAAGGTTTTTTTCCACTCACAGGTTTTTTGTCCAAAACTTTGCTTAGTTCTTCTTTTAATTGGAAGCAAATGTCCGTGAAAGCCTTTCTAGGAAACCAGGAGAACAGTGGAAATTTTCAGTTGGTGAGGAAACAAATTTCATTGAGACATCTCTATAAGCATTGCTAGAATACTTATGGTGATCTTAGATCATGGGGAGAGCTGGGAGCAGATAACAATGCTATGAAGATGTTATCATCCATTAGCAAGTACCCCTTATCTAGGTTATGAACACAATGACTAAAGCAATTCTATTGCTTCTCATCACTGAAGTTCTAGTGTATTCAATGGGGATTCATTCACTCTTCTCCCCTCTGATGATAGGATGATCTCCTCTGCAGTCCAGCCTTTGCTGTCACTGCCCCGGGAGATGGGTTGGCCTCGGGTGGTACTGGTCCCGCTTTATGAGGCGACCGTGACCTTCCCGCAGTGGCACTGGAAAGTGTCGAGTCCCGGCGGCCGCTTGGAACGGGCTGCACTGGCTCTGTGGCAGCAGGCGTGCCCAATGCGAGGAGACCCAGAGGTCTCAGTCTCTCAGGAATTCCGGGGGCGAAAGAGGCAAGGGAGAGGACCAGTCCATGAAATCTTCCAAGGTTTATTGCCCCGAAAGTGAAGGGGAGGAACGGGCCAACGAGAGCCAGGGGCACCAAGGTTTTGTACAGGGGTGGCACCGAACAAACAACTGATAGAGGGTAAGCCCGGAGGGGGATCCTGGGGACACAGAACCAGTGGCCAGGTTACAGAGGAGGGAATTTACAGAACAACCTATTAACAACCAAACCTAACAGAACTTTCTGGAGAAGTGGTACGGGCTCAGAACCAGGTCTCGCCCACGGACTGGTCCTCGCTCTCCGAGTCGTCTGCCCATTGGGCAGGCATGCCGTGACAGACAGCGGGCGGACCCCGAGTGGTCCGAGGCACCCCAACACTTTGGTGCATCATTATGCCACAAATTCATGGACTATCAGAGATATTTTATAGTATTAAAGAACTTCAGCCCATTAAGGGGAAAAAAAATTGCTAAAACTGCAGGTATTATAAAACCTGAAAAAAATCTGAAAACTTCCTATGCCCCTTATAGCTGTCTCTGAGAAAAAATAGTATGATTTGCTCTCTCATAGACAGAATTTCCTATGATTGTACATGCAGAAATTTGTCAAGAAAATACATTTAAAATAGTGTTTCTGTTACTTGGAAATTTACCTTGGAGTAAATTGCCGCTTGTGCTTTTCATGCTGAGTATTCACTTTAGCTGACGGAAAAAATGTAGTACTATCCTTTACCAGGGTAAAGGTAAAAATGAGTCTTTTTTTGGTATCTTTAAATACTAATCATAGCTTTATGGAAATATTTCGAAATTTCCTTTGCAGCTGTGCCTCACAGCGTGCATTTTTTTTTCAAAGAACTCTTCAGCTACATAAACAGTTTTTATATTGCATGGGTTTTTTAAAAGATAATATTTTAAATGCTTACTCATAGAAAGTACTTTAAAAGCAACTGCTAAAATGGAAAAACATATGATGAAAATATATTTTGGCAAGAGTAAAGGTGAACTTCAAAGTGAGGTTAAAGAAGAAAATCTACATCTAATTTCTTTTCATTCTTTTAATGGATTTTGTTCACTCTTAAGATACCCATGAGTCTCAAACATAGACTGCCTTAAGAAATGCTGTATAAAATGGTTAGTGAGATACACTAGAACTCTTTTCTTTACTGCTCAGCAAGGTGATTGTCTCCTATAGGCCCTGATTTAGGTTTAAAAGGAGAAAGTGGAGAGGACATCCCAGCCGCTACCCAGCAGCGAAGCACTTGCACTGTTTTCTTCTGCCTTCTGGCCGCAGAGACCACGTGTGGCTGGTAGAAGCTAACAAAGTTGGATTGCATCGGGCAAGGAAGGACAAGGGGAAAGAGAATGAAGGTAGAGGTGCTACTCTCCTTAAATAACTGCTTTTTCCACTTTTTCCACTGCTTAAGGAAAATGCTTTCCTGAAACAAGAAGAATGAAAATTTTCAAATACGTTTTGATTAGAAAGTACCCATATTCACATGAGATTCCTTAATTTTTATTTAAACAACAAATCATAGAAAGAAAACAGCTGTGTAACACAGAAGAAATGTTAGCAAAGAACTCCAAATCAGTTTTCTGATTGCACGGCTTTTTCTTCACATATCCCAGACACTTTACTCCAGAAATAATAGTGTCTATATAAATATGTTATTTAATTATACATAAACATTGTTTAAATTACTTTTTTTGACCCATGTGTGATTTTTTTTGCATCTTTTACATCTGGGAAAATATAAAAATTATTGAGTGTATAAAGGAAAATCTTGTATGCTTAATTTTTATTAATGAGAAAGTACTTCTGTCTTACTCTCCCGAAAATATATGGAACAACATGCAGAAAGGCTGGCCTTGCTGTATTATATGACATCTCATGCAGTGTCCCAATTACCCACCATACTTTCTCTTCAAAGGTACTTTTTCTTTTGAAGGAAATTTTGGTTGTTATCAACCCAGGGGGAAAAAAAGTAACTTGTTTAGAACTTTTTCTTCCAATGTTTTTACTGTTTTTGTAGCATCCTGTACTACAAAATAGTGCTAATTGCATCTAATTAGAAATCATTAAAATACTACAACTCAGAAAAATAATAAAGCTTTATTAAATTTTATATAAGACATAAAAGCTAAAAATACATTTTCTACTTCAAATTATTTTCTAACTTAATCAACAAGGAAATAGCAAGGGTTTGTATTTTTTAAATTATTCGTTTTCCTAAATGTGTTCTAATATCTTTTCCTGAAACTAATTATTAAAAACACAGCTTCCTTAAACAAAAGGAGAGTTTATTTTATTTTTATTAATTTAATTTAATTTTTAATATTTTTATGGCTTACCTTTTAGTGTCTCTATATGCCAAATGGGCCCTGTTAAGGTGAAGGATGAATACTAGAAAACAGCCTTAATAATTTTTTTTTCCTAATTTACTTTCTAATAGTTCACTTCTTTAAACTTAAAGACCTTTTCCACTTTTATTAACTCAATCATCATGAAGCTATAATAAATAACTCTTACTCTTTATTACAGAATTAGTTTTCTCATGCAATTGTTCCGGGATAAATGTTCATTTGAGTTACAGTCTGGTTCACAAAGAACCAGTTGCTTTCTGCCAGCAGTTCACTCAAACATATGCAGTTTTATAGGGTAGCAGAGGGAGACATTAGACACAAATGCAATTGTGTAGTAAACATCATATAGGCACTGGGGATTTTATAGATGAAGAAAGAAGGCATGGCTTCCATAAAAACATATAATGATTTAAAGAATAAATTTTACACATAGGATAAGCATACAAAAAATTGCTTTCTGAAAGGCTCAGGTTTAAAACTGCTATATCACAAAACAATAATTCATGCCAGACTATAGGTTATTGTTGTGTAAACCTCCTGAGTCATCTACCAAAATCTCAGATACTACTGCCAGGCAAATGTCTGTTCTTGGATAATGATTGATGCGCTATGTATCAGCTGTAATCAAACAAAATCATAGCAATTATCTGAATAGCAGGTGAAAAATTTTCAATTAGACAGAAAAATCTTTCTCAGATTTTTATGGTTACACATTAAAAGCTTCTCAAAGTATAATATTTCAAATTTACAGTCACACTTCTTTAAAGAGTTTTCCACTTCCCTATTCTTATGAAAAATGAGCTTGTGTAAATGTGATCTTAATAATATGAATATACAGGGTGGATATAGAACTTTTTCCACTGCTGACAGAAACAGTTAATTTGTTTATTTGCAGTAATTAATTTGCAATATAATTCGTACACTTGCAAATTTTTTTCCCATATTCACACGAGTGTACTGGCAATAAATTTATTGTACTGAAAATGTAGGACTGGTAGACATTAAAGAACCAGCCCTTTATTGGTTGGTACCTCAAAGGAAAATGTGTGTGCTCAAGTGAAAAATATGGCCATTCACTGCGGTGTGAGGATTTAAGTGTATTGCATTCTTCCATACAACAAACTGAACTTTAAAACTCAGAAATTTCCTCCTAACCTGTGAAAGCAAACGTGTGCTGCTGTCTGAATGTGCAGTAAAACACTACCCGCAGCATGTGCTGGGTTTTCTGACGTGACCTGCTCCGTACAACCCCTGTAAAGGTCTGGGTTCTGTTTTACAAAGACCCACAGTGTGGGGAGGGCCGTGCTGCTCACAGTGGCTGTGACACCGCTGAGCACCGAGCTCACACTGTCTGACAAAGTCCTGCAGGGCTGTGCAGGGTGGCTGCCTGCCATTAGTGGGTTATTCCTGACCCGTTCAAGCTTTTTTCTACATTCCTTGTTCTTGGCAGCAGTACATCCTTTCTTCCAAACTGTTCTGAATTCAAGGCCATGAGAGGGACTTTTTCTGTGATGTGTACAATGTAACTGAGAATGAGAGGACTTTTTTCGTAGGCAGACTACAAATCTGATGTCTTGTGATCTTTCCTTTGATTTATTTTTAACTTACCTTTGCAGAATCCTTTTAATATTTGAAAGCCATAGTCCTGGCGTCTGGATTGGGCAATTTCCAAAAGCATTTTTTTTTTTTTTGGTGAACCTTTACTAGGGGGAGAACTGTAATTGTCTTCCCTTGATTTACAATATTAATACTTTAAGTAATCTGTGAAGAAACTTACCCTTTGTCTTACACCTCCCAATCCTTCCTAGTGTTCAAGAGCCATCAATAATTCAGAGTGTTCTCCATTGCTGTGTGTCATTGATAATAATAAACAGATACTTCTTCTGCAATTTGACAAAAAATTGAATGAGTTGAAAACAATTCAGAGCAGATCATGCCTGAATTTTAAACAAAGGCTTAGCAGGGAATAATTTGTCTTCATAAATGTTTTTGAATTGTCACTGCACTAAAGTGCTCCCAAGGGGTAGGAGTTTGAAAGTTCTAGCTGATCTACAGGCTGCAAAGCCTTTTGTAGTAGGTGAAGCTCCCTTACATTCCTTGCTAATAAACAAGACATAAACTTAACAAGAACAGAGGTTTTTAATAGTCAGGCTAGATTAACAGTCATGCCTAAAGTGAGAATACACAGCTCCAGGCTCCTGGTGTGCCAACTCCCTGTCTGTTTTTGGACTAGACTCCGTCACTAATGTATGATGCTCGACCTCATGGGCTTAGCAAAAAAGGGTAACCAAAGTAAGCATGAGGGACATTGTGCTTCTCTTTAACAATCAGAATGTGGGTGTTGATTTGGGAGCAGATTGAAATAGAGCTAGAGCTTTCTCCTATAGCTAGTAGAAAGAGAAAAAAAGAAAGTTAATTTACCAAATGCTAATACAAAGTTATAAGCGTATTTCACACGAAAATCCCAGGAAAATGCCTTGCTTAAGAACTAGATAGTGAAGTGGTCTTGATATTTCATGGGGTTTTGTGTGAAGTCCAACAAGATGCTGAGCTCTCTCTGCTGAAATCATCACCACCAGAAAAGCTCCTCAACACTTTTCAAGTTCAGTAATGTTTGGAATCTGTATCTGTGACTTCAAAGGTAACATCTGTACTACAAGCAGTAACTATTCATAAATACAAATTTTAGTCTAAAGGTGAAAGTATTTTTGTCCAATAATAAGATGGGAAAAATTTTTTACACATGCTGTTAAAATACTTGTTCAGTCATCTCCTTTCCACAGAAACAAATATTGCTGTGTAGTCCTAGTATCCCTTGTTGAACATGTTTTACCTAATGTATGTCTTTTACCATTTAAAAGAAATGGTAAAAGAAAGACATTTAGAAGAAAACTCACATGCTTGACTCCAGATCCTGTGGAGAGCTTAGCAAGCACAAAACCTTGTTTATGTAATACATTCTGGGAAAATGCAAAAAGAAGTATCCTTATGGCTTTTCATCAGGTATTTAAAAAACTTGGTTGTTTTAATACCCCTTGCCTGATTATTGCAATATTTTCTACATGAGATTGCTGGAACAAATATTTGTGAAAATGACGTACTAGGAACATCTATATAGAATATATTTTAATACATTTACTTTCAGCAATCCCACTGGAAAACACAATAAAAAAATACAAACATTCCCAAAATCTAACATATTGTCAATGTTTATATAGAAAGATCAAGATAACTTGATGTTTGAAGTAATAGAGTTAAAAAATATATTTGAAGTGTGATTATGGGCTGAGATCAAATTAGCCATGTCTTTCAGTGTGTGCTCCAAGAGGAGATGATTGCGTAAGAAAAAAGAACCCACAAAGTATATACTGATGACTGCTGAAAGATCCCAACAAAAATCCAAGCTGGGTAATTGGAGTAACGAAGAGGAGCACACAAATCTCCATTTTTATGGGAAGTGATCATTGTGTTGACTTGTCTGTAAACATTACAGATTTGAGAAAGAAAACTGAGAAGAAAACAGTCTGCTAGGATTAATTTTTATTTTGTAAGAAGGAAAACATTTGGCACCAGGAGCAATTTCTTTAAAGTGTGGCACATGGTATGTCAACGACATCATGTGGAGAAAAACAAACTTCACCTCTGTGTTTCTCTTTTCTTAGAAACCTGTTTTGTTTTGTACTCACCCCTCTCCGTACTTGTTGACTGTAGAAGACAAGAACAGACAGAGGCAGATTTACCTCAGACCTCACTGCACGAACCACAGGGTCATTCTGTCTTCTGAGCAATCTTTTGTGAGATGTGAGGCATTCTGTCTTTCATGAGGTTTGTGCGGACATTTGACAATCTATTTCCTCCTCTGTAGTTTCAATAGGACAACAGGAAAGTAATATTCTCCTGTGGGCTATTGCTTTTCACATAGCTTTGCTTCCCATGAGTATCTTCCAGCCTTTTCCTCAGACTGTTTTCCAGATGAGGTATCAGCATACCCTTATTCTAAAATATCACTGCATCTCTCAGAAAAGCTTCTTCTATGACTCATTTTTCCTGCTTCTTTAAGTTGAACATAGAGACTCCATAGATGGCAAAAAGAAAGAGCAGACTGAAGATGTACTTGTGGCTCCTAAAAGTAGTCTCCTGCAAACTGTCTTCCTCTAAACATGAAGATTTTATTTCTTACTTGACAGTGCAACTGCCCCTGTCCTACATTCATATAAAAATACGTAAATATATGTGTATATTTATATGCATATTTAGGCTATGTACATATCAATATCTATATATATGTGTATACATGTTTATCTATGCATATATATGATTTTCACAGTACTGCCCGTCCCTCTTTGGCTCCCTCAAAGAACTGTGTGATTTTTATTTCTGAATTATTCTATTCCAAGCCTGAAAGTATACACTTGATGCAGGACTTTAACACAATGTCAAAGAGATTACGGTCTAGTTATTTTCTGAGCCATACAGTTAAAAGGGATTTAACAGTGTTGTGGCCTACATTTGCTGTCCTCACTCATTATTCAGGCTCCCATTACGCAGTGTATTCACTGGAGGTTGGAGGGAAGGAGTGGCATAGCAGACTGAGTCATCAGATCTCAGAGAATTGTTGCCCTTAGGACATATTTTACTATAATGTGATGGAAAAGAAGTATAAATAATGTTAAACAAAAGAAAATGCAACAGCTCCTTGGGTGTTTAAGAGTTTAGACACAACAAAATAACCTCTAGGAGTATGTTCATCTTTGATCTCTCTCAGATCCTGGGCTGATTTCTCTTGTTACATTGCAAATGAGCAAAACAAATGAATTTCTTAATATCAAGTCAATTCCACGATACAGAAATAAGTGTTGAAGAATTCCCAGCATGTGTATTACTGTTCTGTCTGGAGGGAAAACTCAATTACAGTACTTTTCACAGTAACTTGTAGACAGAGGCCAACTGCTCAGTACATAGAGGAATGCCTTTAGGAATATATAGAGCTGCAGAGAGGTTTTTCTGCCTTGGAATGAGTCACAATATCTTCTGTAGTCTCTTCTGCTTTATGGAATTAGCTCAGCTGATTGGGGAAACCTGAAAATCACTATGTAACTATACAGATTATTCCTATGCAATACAATTCAGAAGTAAAATGAGGCAAGACCTTGGAGTGCAATGAGAAGCAGCAGGAGGGAGAAAGGCATATTTGGTACAAAAATATTTAAATCAGAAAAGAATGTGCCTGGCTTTGAAATGTCATCCCAAGATTTAGACAATCATTAAGAAAGTAAGTAATGTTTTTAGCTTTTTTGATAGAAAGTTAAGTTAAAATAGAGTAGGTTAAAATAGAACCTTCTGTACCTGCTGACTAACTCCATCTTTATAAAGCAGTGTAGAAAACACGCCTAATTCTGATTGCTCTCTGGAGTCGGTGTCCCTGACAGTGTTAAACATAATGTTCTACATAGCAGAAGTACAGACATACATTTTAAATACATGATGTGCAGTTGGTTTCCTTATAGTGAACTAGAGAGTAAAATGTAAGTGTACAGTACGTAGCAATGTATAAATACAAACAATTTATGTAAGTAAAATGTTCTTTTCAATTGCAGTACTATTGAGGAAGTACTTTAAATTTAATTTCATCTTACATACACATAGTACAAGATCTGCTCATTTGCTTTTATTTCTGGCATTGAGAATCTTTATGTCTATATATTTTAAGATCTCACTACGGTTATGTGTATTTCTGAGTTTTCTCACTTAAGTAGAACTCTCATTCTGTATTGGTACGCCCTTAACTCACTACTATGATAAAGTAAATAATTCGGAGATTAAAGTTTACACCTTGATAGTAAGCTAGATTAGTAGGAATTTATTAATGACATTCAAGCAATTAATGAGTATTAACTGATTGCTTTGAAGACGAAAACATTTTTTCATTAATTTTAACATTAAAAAATAACTGAAACCTCCCCAAAATAACCACAAAAGGCCCATATTTGTATGACTGATATAAATTTCTTGCTGCACCCTTCACAAAAATAGAAAACATTGACTAATACAGCAATTAGAATTGCCACTTTCATCAGATGACTAAGATTTGTAGTTATGTGTTTCAGGGCCCAAATCCAACAAATCACTTAAAAGCATGGTAAAAGTTAAGCTTATGCTTAAGAGCTTTTCTGGATCAGGTCCTGAGATATGAATACTCACATCTTGTGACTTAGAAACAGTTAATTTTCTTAAGAACTGTTAGGAAATTTTGTCTCCTAGTACAGAAGAGAGTAATGTTTGGTTTTCTGGCATGAGCTACTCCCTTTATCCTAAACAGCAGTTCCTGAGTACTGTGGAAGTAAGGATACTGTGCTTGGCTTGGTAGGTAATTTGACATTGTGCTGCATATAATACTCTGTTCATAAAATAAATCTCAGTGTGTCCTTCTGCAGAGTGGCTCTCAGCTGCTTATAAAATAACTCAGCTGAGAGTCATTTCAACCAAGAGTCTCAGCTGAGATTTTTGGCAATACATAATGCTAATAATAGAGAGTTAAACGTAAATACTGAAGGAAGAAAAAACCTCACAGGTTTTCTAATCAATTGTTTGTCAAGCTATTCTATGTAAATTATTGCTAGCCTGAGGAAATTTAGTTTGTTTTACTAGTAGTGTAGGATTACACATTATTCTTTTACATTTCCATTTTCACAAACATATTAATACAAGTTTCAGGAAAAAAATTTGTTTCTCCTGCAGTTAAATAATAAGTCTCTGAATTTTACTGAATATGATTTCACCTTCAGTATGTTTATTCTCAGTGCCCTTCTTCTAATTTAAATATAGAATGAAATGAGTACCTCAAAGAGATCTAGAGTGTGATAGTAAAATCCAATATGGAATCAATATTCCAGACAATTGAAAGAAACCTATATTTCTTTCTCCCTTTCATGGTTGCTCCACTCTTCAAACTCTAATTTTCAAAAGCCTGAAAAGAAAATAATTTAGTGACGTGAGCTGGAAACCATCAGAAAGGCAGGCTAAGAAGAGAGGAATTTCAGAGTTACACAGGAACTATAGAACAGACTTTTGATACTCTGCTGTGTACAGTCTGGTTTTAAATATTTATTTTGATCCCAAATAGCTCCTATTGTTCAGTCCTAAATATCCGGTCACTAATATAACGCTCAGGTCATACTGACTCCATTTTTGACGGGAAATTCCATGAACATATCAGTCTGATGAAATAGTCTCAGTAATGTACTCTGTAACTTCTCTTTTATTGCCCTCTTCATATATATTACATTTTAATATGTCCTCCTGGAGAAGACTTAAAATTAGGAGGTTTTATTCCTTCCTTTCCTCACTGTTTCTCAAAATTGTGTATATAAAGATGTTTTAATAACTCATGATAAATCAGCTGCGTTGGAGTTTACCACTGTAGGGATTTTTTTGCATAACTTCCCACCAATGCCTTTCTGCTATTGTGCTATGCAGAGCTGAACACTGTAAGACACATTTTCATCTTCTAAACAGAGTCTCCTGAAAATGTGGTCAGAAATTTGCATTTAATTCTACCTATTCAAAATAGAATGAAAAATGTTTAAATGAAGAAAAAAATCTTCTTTTGTTATTAAACCAAAGTATATCACTTACCAGAATATTCTATTCTTTGCTAAAACTCAGGGAACTGTTAGCATAAATAAACCAAGAAAAGAATGGTATTTTTTTGATATTTAAGTTGACATACACTTAGAAAGAGATATTACTTGTTAGTACACTGTGTCTCAAAAGTCAATTTCCCTTTTACAGGCAAACGGAAAATAAATCGCTTTAAGCCAGTTTGCTGAGAGTAAGGAATGTTTAAAATAATAATGTCAATATAGCATGATATTTTCTGTCCCATCAACTTTGATGTCATGTTTGATAATATGTTATTGTGTTATAGGTCCCAAGATGAAATGATTGGCATATGAATCATTTTCACTTTGACCCAGGAAAAATTGGAAAATGATAGGCTTGTCTAAAGGATTTATCTTCTGAGTGTTGGAAAGCGTAAAAAAATCTAAAAGTGTTCTTTAATGATGCCTCTTTATATGCAATGCAGCTCAGGAAAACCATGACCTAGTACTATACTATGAATTATGCTGAAATGCAACATTAATGAGGAACATGTATTTGCCATGAAAACTGATAGTAATGTAGGTGCCCAGTGTCTAAAAACCTGGTTTAATACATCAGACTTACTTGTTGTGACAGTTACCACTGAAAAATAAATATTTACCAGCAGTTTGGTGTATGATGTTTTTTTCCTGAGAGTTATAAATCATGTAATTGTCAAGGGTCCCAATTTTGTGTCAGGTCTCAAGAAAAATATCCTGTGTAGGGTGCTGAGTGCCTTGTAGCTTTTGAATTATATCAGGGTATTATTGCAGACTACCAGCAACCCTGCCTTTCCTAGTATGTTCCCACAGTATAATAATCTGCCCTGGAAATGGTGAGCTTCTGCTTCTTTGGGCTGTGCCCTTTCAAAAATTTTTCTCTTGGGAGACCATAAATAGTGTCAACAGATCAAATGGAATTACCTGAAAGGAGAAGCAGAACAGGTCAGACCAATGCCCAGCTATTTGTGATTAATGGCTCTTACACCCAGATGCTTCAAACTAGAAAAAAGTATATTTTCCAGGTATTCTGGGAAAGAGCATTTCCTAGATTCAGTGCAACATGCTTTTAATTCCATAGCACAGGATCAAATCATCACAGATCTGCTTTGCCAAGTTAACTTTTTAAATTAGCTTTACAACAGATTTATATTGCCTGTGGATGTGCAGCAGTAGAGTAAAGCTAAGCCTGTCTGATTTTCAAACCATCATAATTTAAAGAGCTATAATTCATATTTAATGAAGAAGAATTTATAGAAAAAGCTTCCACAAGCATTTAACAAGAGACTTTATGAGCAGGTTCATTTTTGCTTTGCTAAAAGCCCTTCACCTTATCCTTTCATATTATAGGCTGATATATCTAGAGGAAGCTGGGTATTTTTAGAATGTTTTTATAAAAAAGTCCTAATATTAGAAATAATTCATTGTTTAGACTTACATGGGATGTTGGTGAATTTCCTGAAATGTATAGAAATTCATATTTTAATGGGAAAAGTGATTTATTGCCAGTAGAATATGAAAAGATATCAAGTCTTTATGTCACTGACACTGATGATACAATCTAGAACTTAGAAGTCTACCTCCCTTTTCAATGTAAGTACTAAGTTAGGGCATGAAAGCGACACAGTGAGTAGGGCTGGATTTCTGTAATGCCTTGGCAAAGTATGATGAAATCTTAATCTGACAACTGCTTTAGATCTGCCTGAATACAAACATTAGAACATGCTTTTCGGTCTCACTTAAATAAAATATTAATTAGAGCTGGCAAAATATTGTGATTCTGATGGGGAGTGATAGGACCTGAATTAGTTAAAGCCTAATTTTAAAATCCTCATCACGACTCTGGAAAACAGTGTTGTCAATTAGAGGTCATAGGGAGGAGCTAAACACCTCTGTGATATAAAAAAAATTAAAGTTTGCAAGAATAAAAAAATAATTAGAAGCAATAAAATCATTAGAGAAGGTAAGTTAATGTATCTGGAGAACCCAAACTTTCTTGGAGAATTAATGTTTGCATCCATCTGCATATGACTGGTAACGCAACTGATGTCTGAATGCTGAAAAACTGGTAGAATGGCACTGGGAGAGTAGGTTATTCTTGTTCCTGTGTCTGCTGCCCAATGCAACTGTGAAAAGAGGCAAAGGAAATGTTGGAAATGGGCACAGATAAAGAAGCGTTACTGTAAAAGACATCTCTCTCGAATGCTCAGGCATGGAAGATCTTACAGGCTTTATTTTGGGGAGCATCAATGTCTAACCACAATCTCTCCCAGCATCTATTACAGCTTTTTGTCTCAGAGTTCTGCCTACACCACTTGAGCTACTTGGTTTATCAGCAATTCAGTGTTCAGACCAACCTGTGTGAAAGTCGAAGCTGGACTCTGGAACATTTGCAATTTTCCTCCCGTCTCCTGCCTACAATGGAACTGTTCTAAACACCAAACAGGTTTTTTTTGGCTGAGAGGGTCTTGTGCTGTCACCCTTGCCCATTGAAGTTATTATATTTTATTAGTCAATTAAATATTCATTGAGGCATAGAAAAAGCTTAAGAATGACTTCTGATGTTGACAGAGAGCTGGGATGAAAAGACCCTGTAAGTTAGGCAATATCAATACTTAGATATTGAATTATCTTGTCTTGGAGGGGTGATGAACCTGAATTATGCAGAGGAATTATACATGAATGTATTTTACCTAAAGTGAAATTATAGAAAAGCCTCTAGGAAAAGCCTCTAGGAGAATGTATGGAGCCTACTGATAATATACCAACAAAGTTGCTAAAATTATATTTCTTTGATGTATCTTTTGACCAGTGAGCTGACATTTCCAGAATATTCCCCACAAAGAGTCAGAGAACACTTTCTTGAGATGTAAGAACATGTTCAAACTCTATGTCTGCAGTTATTGTTGCCAAAGTTTATATGAATTCAATTATAGTCCTTACTGGATACAAAAACCCAAAACATCTATTAAGGTGGGGTAGTTTGTCCTCTTTTTTAGTTCTTTCATAAAAAAGGTTAGAGGCTCCATAATCTTGGACACTAAAATATAATTACATGAAGTGTAACTTCTGGTAAACGCTCTTTCAGATATTTTGGGGTAAGGGGAATGGAACGGAGGTTTCTGGTGTGAATACTGCTGCTGCTGACCACGTATAATTTTATGCAGATAACTTATCAGGAGTCAAATTAATTTGCAATCTAAGCTAATTCAATAAAATATCTGTGATTTGGAACTATTTTTCACAATTTCACTTTCGGTAATCTGTAGTTTGAAATTAAAATCCACTGAGATCATATAAGCACTAGGAAAATCTTCCCCTCTCCTGATGTTATTTACTTCTCTAACTCTAGCTATTTTTCCAAGGACTTTAAACCATTAAAAAGATGAATATTACATACTTCTCCCACACTAAAGAAATTAATTCTCTTCAAGTGAAAATCACTTTTTATTCTGTGAATTCAGTACTGGAAAACTGAAATCACTAATGTGGCAGTGTTGGAAGGATTATCGTTCACAATAACGGATAAACTAGAGAATTTTACAGAGATGTGGCCTAATTTTGTAACAATGTCATTTAAGTGTTAGTCCCGTAGCAAATTACTGCAAAGTTATTGATTTTATTATAAATTCATATAATGTTTAGGGGATGCTTCTTGTTTTTATCTAATTTCTGTTGCTTTCAACTTTTCCTTGGCTATGTTACTCTTTGTATTTCTTTACTATTCAAGAAAATATTGGTTTACTAAAAAGTTAGTCATCAGATTTATGCAAAAAAGTACAAAAGATTAGTTTTGGTAAGCAGTGTTTTATGTATATAGGCATGGAAGAAGGAACTGATGGTTTCTTGGACATCTAATGTATAAACATACTTTTATGGTAATATTATTTGCATGTATGCTCAGAGTAATGGAAGAAATATCTGTGTCTTGCACTTTTTGGGTGGTGTCCTCCAATGCCAATAATTCTCCACATGTGCCTTTGTGGAACAGGAAGCACCTCACTGCAAATACCTGCTCATAAACCCAGTTGAAGTGGGATGTGCAAAAATGTATTCCAAAATACATGTCAAGTTCTGCCAAGAACATAAATTAGCTTGCCTGAGTAATGTGGGTGTTCATGATATGTTCAATAAAAAATGGTAGACCAGACATTTTTTCACTTGCAGCAGCTTTAACAAAATCCCTTTAAAAGACTTAAAACCGTTAGAATCCAAGATCCTTCTAAGCCACAATATTTCTATTGCAAATGAGACAAAGCAAAACCAATTTCTGAATATTAAGTGGGGATAGTCATATTTTTAAGTCAACACTTTGGATTTGGAGCTTTAAAATACAGAACTGAGATTCATGAGGAATATAGTTCCCGCCAGTACAGAGCTAAATACCTACTCAGAGTTGCCAAACTGTGCATTTCCCTTGGCTATTGCAAATCTTATTGCTATATGTGGAAATGGCTGCTTAAATATCTAACTAGCCATGATCACAGGAAATAACACAATAAGAATGTGATTATTTCAAGAATAGTGGTATTATACACAAGTTCCTATATGTTTTTCAAACCTGAAGTTTTCTGCTGCATTTCTTGTTCTTCATATGTTTACTGCTGTGAACAATAACAGGAAAATCAAATTTCTAGTAAACTGTCTGGTTTTTTTTCTGGTTCAGGAACTGCTTGACTCATTATATCCAATCAAATCTACAGGCTATAAAATTCAATATGTCATCTAAGGTTGTTCAAATTAAACACGGTCAGCTTCAAGCATGATGGGAGTTTTATGACTTTTGTGAACATTAAATAGTTTTTGCAGCAATTCTTGTCAATGACCTCTGACAGAAGTATTGCTAAGAGGTTGATTGCTCACTACAGACTTCCTGCTTTTAGGTCTAGCAAAAGGCAAAACAGAGCTGCTGTTAATAAATTGTTCATTTTTTGTCTTATGGCAGAACTGGAAAACTACATATGCATGGTATTAAAGGAGGATGCTTTGCAACAGGAGGAAATTTGGAGATATGTTCCATTACTTTGATACTTTTCATTTTCCTGATAAAATGACTCTCTAAATGCATTGCAATGTATGTCAAAGTTTGGTATGTTTATGTTTTACTGTTTCAAGACTTTTACAATGCTGTCATAAAGGTAAAAGTCTCTTTCCTATTGCTTTTATAGGCACTTTTACTACTTACCAACTTTCAGCAGAAGTCTATATTCCCTCTGAGGATTTAACCTAAAAAAATATTGTTTTTTGAAATTTTTTTCTCTATCAAGCTCATAAATGTATTTATTTCATAAAATATATTTTTAATTAGATATATCTAATCAAAGAAGTGACTTAACGAAACATTTTTCTCATCTGTACAGATGTATAGCATTCCCTTGAATGGCAGAAAAAATGCCAATCTTAACATAATTCAGATGAAATAGCAGACAAGAAAAATAATCTAAACCCCTCTGTTATGGTTCTTATGAAAATTGGATTTTTTCCTGCATTGCAATAGTTTAAATACATCCTACTACAACGTGGAATTTGTTGAGGTTTTTAATTTTTTTCTGTCCCCCCTAACAAGGGATGAATCAATAAGAAGTGACAGTCAGTAGAGCTTTGGAAATAAAAGAACTTCTTTACATAAAATTAGCAGACTTCCAGGATGAAAATGGGAAAACTGCTGTACTTATGACCATAAATATGACAAAAGGAACTAAATGTTCTTTACAGCCCGTCTTGTGCCTTTGGTGGTGGTACAGTTCTAGGTAACTCTCATGTCAATTGCAGCAAGAAAATGGACAAATCCCTGTAGAAGTAGGTGTAATGGAAAACACATAGAATGAACATGACTGTCCATATGTTTACTGTTTTCCATCTGAACCAGGTGTGATGCTATGGTTTCACAAACTTCTGGCACTTTTTTGGATGATTTTCACAAAGTTAGTAATGTATATGGGCTTACAAACCTCTACATCTTTGTCTTGTCATAAATACGGTTTTTGCATACTGTTGTTTATATTCAAGAATTGAAAGATCTTAGTGCCTGTGTGTGAAGGAATCTTTGTTTTCAAAGAATTAAAAATAAGATGAGAGAGGATCATTTACAAAATGATTTTTTTCGGCTGTTCGGTTGATAGGAAGGCAAAGATAACTTGCCAGACACAAGGGTGGAACATTTGAGTCACTAGTTACAAACTTCAATAACTCCTGAAGAACACTCAGATGCTAATTTTAGAGAGTCTATAACATGTGGTAACAAAGGCATGGAATGAATAATAACAGTGCATAATATCTGGTACTCAAACATCATATTTTATCTGATGATCTCAAAGTACCTTACTGATATTTAATTATTTAACTCCCACAACATCCTAGAGAGGTAGGTAAATATTAATACACCTTGCAAGAGATAGCTCTCGTGGTTTAAGCCCAGCTGGCATATAAGCACCACACAGCTGCTTGCTCAGTTTGACCTCTCCTCTCCATCACAATGGAATAGGAAGAAAAACCAAAAGTAAAACTTGTGGGTTGAGATAAGAGGAGTTTGATAATTGAAAACAAAAGAGAATATAATAATAATAATAATAATGTAAATAAATGTAAATAAAAATGATAATGATAATGATAATAAAAAGAGAAAGAATAAACCCCAAAAAAGTGATGCACAATACAATTCCTCACCACCCTCTGACCAATGCATGACTCCAGTTCTTGAACCCAGATCTGCCTCCCTTCTGGGTAGCACCTCTAGTTTATATGCTGGATATGACGTTTGGGCCGCCTGTCCTGGCTATGCTCCTTCAGAGTTTTTCTTTTGTGTACTCCTAACTGACACAGTGTGAGACACATACACACATGAGCACAAACGCACACACAAATATACATATATATATATCCTATATATATATATATAAAATCCTTGATTTAGGCTAAATATGACTTAGCAAAACCCAAAACATTGGTGATATCTACATTATTACCATTCTGAAAAACACAACAATGTACCAGCCACTGAGAAGAAATGAACTCTATCCCAGCTGAAACCAGGACATTAATTCACTCAGGAAGAATATTTGAAAGAAACTAGTAGTTCTGTAATAAAATCTATTTATGACGGTTTGAATATTCTCAGTTAGGCAAGTCTTGACTTTCAGTCTATGTGGTAGACAATCCTGTGTTGGTACACCAAATTAATAAGAAGGTTTGCAGCAGCATTTTTGGAGACAGGTAAAGAGAAGGAGGGTCCTTTTCCATGACAGAACTTGGTGACAGATTAAGAATCAGGTCTTCCTTTCCTTTGCTGATTTCCCCCCCATTCAGCCAGGAATTTTAAATTGCATTCTTAAAAGTAGTATTTTTTTCTTGATGTTACTAAGCAGCAATATTTCTGAAGTCCACTGACAGTTACACATGCACATATAGTTCAGCTGGGTTTCAGTCCAATTTCAAAAAATAACACTTCAGTGCATCTGAACTCAAAAGAGAATTCTGATCTTCAGCTGTTTATAGGCTAAAAAACTTCATTACAAATCACTACTTCATATACCATTAAATAGATTCACTGACTTGTTTCACTCAAGGGTAAAGGCAAACCATTGGCAATCCCATCTGGTCTTAGCTTGTCCTGCTTCACCCTGCAGTACTACTTCATGAACATGTCTTGGCAGAACATAATTTAATGAATTCTTTGCCTTATTGGCCCTAGCTCTTGACATGGTTATTTTATATTATATGGGAATACTGTGGTAATTTTCCTGGAGTCTTTCTTTTTTTTCTGGATTACTCAACAATCATCTTGACTCTTTTGGCTCTTGCATACACCCTGTTACTTTCCTAGAATTCTCTTCTGTGACCTTATTGATCTCAACTAATCTGTCAGATGAAACCCATCAATAAGCTCTGGTTTAGAGGCATACTGTTGCCTAGAAATAGCAGCTTTTCTTCACGGGGTAAAATAAAATATTACTTAAACATAAGAATATGTTTCCCAATGCTCTGTCTTACACTGTGATACAAATAAATTCTGATCAAATTTGAATTATTCATGATCAATGTTTTTGACTTTTTATAAAACTTCTGTGAGGATATTTTCATTACAGAGCTATTTCAGTCTGTTTTGATAGGAGAAAGAAAAAATCACAACATAAACAGAAAACATGTCTTGGCTATAATAATGCTCATGTTTTATTTCCTGTTTATTCTACCTAGCAGGAATGGATAACCACACAATATTCATGTTCCAATTTCTTTGTAATTTGGTTTCCAAAACCAGATTATGTTGGTATTGTGACTTGAGAGTTCTATTCTTTGTTGAAAGTACATTGATCTAAACTGTGTGTTTTAGGAGCAGCCCTGTACAAATTGTTTTGGGACTTGAAGGAAATCCCGATTCCAGGTCTTTCTCACATGTTTTTTCTCCCACTGTAGTTAGGAGTGATGATTACAATTCAGGTTTTGTTTAAAAATGAAAAATGTTGTTCTCTAGTTCAAGTAACTTGCATGTCATTATGGTTTCAGTGACTTTGAACTCTCTGATAGTATTTAGGTCATCCTGATGGAACAGAAATGTCTTAAAAATTTAGCAAATTTTTTTAAGTTTAGACTTGTCTGACACAGCAACGTTAAAATTAATTCTCTGATATCCGTTCATGTGTAATCTATATTCAGAACAAGATATAAAAAGAAAAACATTTATTTTGTGACAAATTAATTTTGAAGACCCGTTTTTCTCCTTAAATAATGTTTTCCACATTGTAAAGAGGGGCTCAATTCAGACAGACTTAACTCAGAATATCAAGGGTTGTAAAAAGCCCTCAATTTTCATGTCTCTCCTCTGCTAAATTTGAAAGTCCTAATTGCTATTCAAGTATTTCTTCCTGTTGAAATATTCAAAGAAGCAGATGTATTTTACTCAAACCTTTAAGTTTTAGAGTGAAAAGTTGGTAATTTTTTTAATGAGCTCTGAAACTAGATCTTTTTTTTTCAGAAGTAAATACATGTACTAAATTAATGCTATATACAATTTTCCTTTACTTTTCAAACATCGAACAGAAGACAAGGTATCTATTTTTTTTTTTTAAATTTAGATCTCTTAAAAATGCTTGTAGAATATAATATTCTTGAAAAGGTGAAACTAGCTGAAACGATGATGGAAAATTGTTTTTTTAACAGCTGTAATCTTCTTGATCTGTTCTGAAAAATGAGAAGATTTTACTGTGGTCTGAGCTTGGAAGCTCCTGCCTTTGCTCTTGCAATATAATCTTCTATGTGTTTCATAGACCAGGGGCCAGAGGAAATCCAGTTACGGCAATAAATTATGGTATCTTGAACCATACCAACCTACTCACTGAGATGATCCTCAAATGTCAATATGAAAAAAAAAATTACAAACAAAATTTATTTTTGAAAAAGTTCTAACATATTTTTTTCACTTCTACAGCTGTTATAACGGCTTAGACATGGAGTTGGATATACAGCCAAATTCAGAAATAAATTCCACTGCTTTCAAGCCTGAAGATCTGAGAAAGCTAGTTTGTACCTCCGTTTTTTCATGCAGTTTTGGCCAGTAGGAACGTGGGACTGAAAAACGTAACACGTGTTGAATAATGTAGGAAGAGTGGGCTGCACCTTTAACAGGAAGGTTAGCAAATTCACATGCATAGTCCCTGTACGAACTCTATATTCAAATGCTTAGGCATGAAAATGCTGGCCCAGAATTTTCTTCACTAAGCCCCAAACTAAAGAAAAAAAAAAAGAATAGAATTCAGTGAAGAGCTCTGAAGTTTGCAACAGTTTTGGGTGTTGGGTTAGTTTTACAAGTTTGGTATAACTGGCCAACTTATTTAGCTTGAAAAATAACTGCTTTGCAGAAATGTTTTGGGTTTTTTCACAGATAGAGTGATAAATACACAGCCCGGGGACCTGGATTGCATCCTTCACTTCAAACACAGCCCTTAGCCACAAGGTCCGCTAGCACATTAATGATTGGTTAATTGGAATGTAGGTATCAATGTGTTGCATGTCAAATGTGCCTGAAAGATGCATTCAGCCTCCCAGTAAAAAAAAATTCCACGTTCATGCGTTGAAGCCTGAAACTACCAAAAAGTGCATACTGAGTGCAAGGAAGTAAACAAGGACAAAAGATTCAATTTCGTACTATGGAGATCTTAAGAGTACCTTGAATATTTTCAGATGTAGGTTCAAACCGCTCTCAAGTAACCCCTGAAAAAAATCCATTGAGATTTCAGTTTTAGAATTTATGGGGGTCTGTGAGGATATAATAAAGAGTCTAGGTTTTTTATTAACAGGAATTACCATTCTGGGTTGATCATTAACATACTTCACAACTACCATACGTAACAGCTATTGTGTAATAACATCCCTGAATATTGTCACTACTCACAGAATATCTGTGAATCCACCTACTTTCTCTAGACCTCTAAAATGTCATTTTAGTAGATTATACATGTTATATGGATCTGCAGCATAAGACTGAACCGTAACCAGACTATGCAATTCTAGGGCAAAAAGGAATTTTAGTTGTTCAGTTCTAGCAGAAGTTTTTAATTTACTTGTTTTGTTGCAAGACACCAACTTAAAAATGAAAACACAGGACATTTTTTTCGTTCTGATCAGTTGGGGGCAAAATTTCATAATTCTAGGAGGTGATGTACCTCAAAGAAGTTAATTTTTATATTTAAAGAAGATGAAAGTCAAGGTTTTCAGTGAGATTAATCTATCAGAGCACTTATGAAATATGGAAGAATCATGCTGAATCCCTCCTCCAAGTAGATGTATCAAAGAGTTTTTAGACATCTCAAAACATGATATAAACAGCTTCTAAACCCCAGTGTTTTCTACCTAAGAAATATTTTACAAATAACAAAGTTGAATTGCCCTTGAGAAGAACTCTTAAGCAAATGATCCCCATAGTCTACAGTGGAGACAACTCCATAGTCTACAAGCTTTTGGCCAGCCCACTTTTGCTGCCTCATAGTGCAGGTGAAATCTATTACTAGGTTGAGGAAAGCATCAACTGTACTTTACCTGACTATGTACATTATACAAACAAATATAGTACTAAAATCACATGCACACTGTAAATTTTTACTGAGGATATCTTTCTAGTAAAAAAAAAAGTGAAGGTTTTTGCTACCAAGACTGATTACATCAATTTTGACTTGCAGCTTCTCTAGTAATAACTCATTGTTCTGAAAATTCTGTACAGCTGGAAGGAAAAAAAATATATATGCCATTACACTTGACTGTAAAGACTGTAAGGAAGAGATTTATTTTGTGTTTTACGTTCTGGGCAGTTATGTTTAGTGAACTGTGATTTTGAAGAAAAATGGTGGTTTTTTCTTTTTTTTTTCAATTAGAAGAAACAAAGGAACTCTGAACTGTGTTAGGAAGTGCTTATGCCTGTAAAATACTCCTCTTTTGCTTTTCTAAGCCAAAGACTTAGCATCTAGTGACTCTTAACACAGATGACATGTTATGTATAGAGAAGGGTTTCCAAAGGAAGTAAATTGAGAACTACTTACTTTGAATGAACTCTCAGTACCATGACACTTCATGGAACAAAGACCCATTTGGTGATGTTGACTTGCTTTGTCCTCCTCCCTTGACACTGTAAAGGTGTAACATGCTGTCCTCTGACCAGAGAGCCCCAGCTAACCTCTAATCTTGCAGTTATGGCTCCATAGGTGGGTGCTCACCCCTCTGTGTAACCCCAGAGGAGTCATCAGGACAGTGAGAATACTGCAATTCATGTGCATGGATGCTGGTACTGAGCTGGAGCCTCAATTAGCTGCTGGGTGAGTAGTGAATAGGATCTGGTAGCTACCTCAATCCCATGGCTGTGTTTCCTGTATTTCTTATTTTGATTCAGGTTTTTGAAAGACAATGGCAGTTCTGCACTTTTATGGCAATTGTTTTGTGTTGCAGTTTCACACCTGATGCTTTCTTTCATTTTTTTCAACCATTTTTGTTTCTTTCTAATTATTTAAAATAAGTTTTTCTTTTTTTCTTCTCTAGATCCTAGACACCTGTCCATGAAACAGGAGGTGATGTCAGGTACATGCTAACTTAGATGTCAGGTACATGCTGACTTAATTAACTAAAGCTGTCAAAGCATTACCCATTTGGGGAAGTTTCTGCCACAGTAATTCTTTAAAACAAGCTATTAATTTATCTGTTCCTATCTGCTGGAAACCACAATGAGAATTATTGTCAGTAATTTTTAATTATTATGGGTTTTAAGTATTTCTACTATAACGTATTATACCACTTAGATAATTGCACCATGTGTGTTTTGTTCGTGTTTTGATTAAGAGACAGTTGGCTCTGTCACGCCCATACTGTTGAACTTAGTGCAAAAAATTGGATTGCTCTTGGAAAGTGACATGAGCTTTTTTTTTTTTTTACTGAGCTTTGGCTATTTATTGTTTTCTGTTAGTATATTTAAAAACTTGTCCATAGCGATTCTTATACCATAAAACAATAGGCAGTACCATCCAGGGATGAAAAATATTTCTCATGAGACCTGGACTAATTTGTAATTCTCCTGTTCTTACAAATTCAAAACACAGATTAGGAACCTTGGAAATTCCTCCATTTTTTTTTTTTTTTTTGCTCAATTTAATGCCATGAGTGAACATGCACTATTATATATGCAAATATTGCAAAAAAAGTCAATTCTAGTATGCTAATATGCTAGCCTATGTCAATTCATAGACTAGCATATGTTTGACACAAACCCCAGTGGTTATAATTTCGCTTCTTTATAATTACGCAAATACAACCTGACCTGAACTTCAAAATAAATTTTGGTATTATATGTCCACGTGAAGTGAAAAGGAAAAAGTTTTTTCACATTTCTATGGGGCAAAACTGTGACTCATAGTAAGAAATAAAATAGTTTAGCATACTTTATAGATGACTGATGTCTTTTTCAGAGGTCCTGTAAATATCTCTGTTCTAACTGGCTCTGCTTTCCCTCAAGAAAAGGCAGAAACCTTCTGTGCATTGGCCAAAGCCCAGCATTAAGCAATAGCCTTCACAGGGCCTGGCCTCCCTCAGAATTGCACCTGCCTAGACTGGTGTCCCAACCCAAACAACGGCCCTCAGGGGTTACCTCTGAAAAAATACAACAGCAGGAGAGATATCTATGACTACCACTTGTTAAGCCTTCAGAGTTGAATGTCTTTGCATCTGATGTATCTTTCTGAGCAGGTCTAAGATATTAGGAAAAAACTCTCTCAGTGATCATACCAAAAGGAAGGTAGTGATCAACGTCAGGTGGTATAAAAGTCTAGAAGAACACATGGTCTATCTCAGTTTTTCAGTTTTGTGCAGTGGCTCTTTCTTTATCCATCCCTTAACTCCCTCTATCTGCAACCTGATCTCTCCTCATTTTGGTGTATTAAACATGCATAGTTTGTTTCACACAATTTATATCTTTGACATTCTGCTTGGTTCTACCAAACAACGTGTATCTAGAAGAATGCACTATATAAATGAGGGATATTCAAAGAACTTGTGATGGAGAAAGGGAATAAGTAAGGTAGGTAGCCAGGGGAAGATGTGGTCAGCTGAATCAGTGTGTGCCATCCTTTTAGCCATGCAACAAATGTCCCATATCCAGCTAGGATAACTAATATCAGTTATCTGAGGTGTGATTTTGAAAAGTTTTCTCTTATGGTATGCTTCTATTCATGTCTATAAACTCACAGTTAGTTACACCTGAGTGTAGTTAGAGCATATATTATGATGTATTTCCAGAAAGAGCAGGGGGTGACTTTTTGTTTTTCTACAAGTATAAAAAAGCTGCTTTATGACATCTTTGCTGCGTTTATCTTTACCTAAATATACCTCAGATGTGATTTCTGCTTAATCTGTTCACTGAATTAATGAAGATAATTGGTTGATTATTTGTTTCTAGCAAGGAATTATTAAGCAAATGTATTAAGTACAGTGGGAATCCGATACTACGGTGCTAATTTGATAGGAAAAGCAGCTTTTTGTGATATACTGAACCCAGGACAGCCCGTGGCATCTAATTAGTATTACAGATATCAGAACAGCTAGTGTTAAGAGGGTTAAAAAGACGTATTGATACAATATAAACTAAATAGAATGAATCATAAAATGAAGACTGCAATTTTTTTCACTGGTTCTGTGTTGAGTTGTGAGGCAAATTGTGAGGCAAAATTGTTTCACAACTTTTTTAAAATTTTTTTTTCTTTTTCTTTTTTTTTCTATAAGGAAACTTTTCCTTCTAGTGTCTTCCAAACTCCTAAAAAATATTGAAAGATATAGTTTCACTGCATAGAGCATTGCAGAACGCTCTGCCAGGCAATATTTCTGATTGAGACTGTATTGATCTGAGTGCTGCTGGCAATTGGCAGGCATACATTGTGCTGCTTTCTAAAGCTCTCTTCTCCTTTGTCCTTAAGTTTCAGATGATTTTTAGAGCAACCAAGGTGGGAGGTACTCCTTAATTTTTTACATTTCACATGTTCTTTTGTTTGAAATGAGCTGGACAGGTAATGAAAGAGAAAAAAGGAGACAAACCCAAAAGCACATGAAATATGCCTCTCGTTTTGCCTACATTTCTGTTTTCACAGCAGTCTGAGTTTGTCTTTGCCTTGCTTTCTCTCCTGAAGGCTGGTACAATGCCAGTGATGCACGTAAGCCAGATGTTTGGAGGCTTGTAGAGTCTGCTACTTTGAAAAAGAAAAATGTTAGGGAAGAGAACTTCTCATGGGGTAGACATTTACTAGTAAATGACGGAGTTCTTTTTCTCTGCACATGTTCCTTTCTAACAGAAGGAAAATTCTTTTTTTTTAGCTTAAGGCTTATCTAGATTTAGCTGCATTCTTTTGTCCTCTGCACTAGAGATGTGAGCTCTGTGGATGATACTGTGTGCTTTTCTATGCTTCCTCCCTGCAGTCTGGGAAGCTGAACTCCTGTTACATGTTACTGCAGTGAACCATCCTGGACCAGATTTGCTCCTTATACAGATTTACCCCTTGCTGAGTTGGTATCAAAGGGCCCAGTCTTACAAAATGCTAAATAAGCTCTATTTCAATGTCTAGGAAATGGGACTGCTATCAGGCAACACTGGTAGCCATGCAGGATCAGGATCTAAATATGTGTTCTTGGTTAGAGGGTGTTTTTGGAATCTTATTTCATTTCACCTTTAAACTAAATAAAAAGGTTTAAATAAATATCAGCGCTGATTGTTTACAGCTTTCTCCCCACCATGGCTTTAAACATTTATTATTCTGACTCTTTTAAAGTACACTGGCAGCTTTTTATGGCTATATTAAGCAAACCTTTAGGGCAGCAGACAAGACGGGATTTTACTCTGAGATTAAGGAAGGAAAATGAGAAAGAAGGATATGAACAAAGGCAGACTGAAGAGGAAGAGGATCACACTCTTTTTCCACTGCTGGAGGAAACCACAGCCCCTATTGTGTGTGCTCTGAAAGTGATTATCTCCAGTCACTGGTTCTCTCAGAGTCTAATCCGCTGTTTCATTGGCTTTTTCTCATCAGGGTTGGAAATGAGATATCAAAAAGCATTAATATCCATTATAGCAAAGATCCACACCAAAGGGACCATTAGCTTATCTGCGTTAAAATATTTGCTGAACAAATTTTGTTTCCCAAACACATTCTGAGGTGATAATTTACTATTCTCAATACTTTCATTTTGCAGGGGGCTTGACAGCTATTGTGGAAATGAAATGTATCTGGCACTGAAACTTCATGTGTTATCACTTTGATTACATTATATATATGCATCCAAGGATTGTGATTGTGGAACCACAGATGTCTGGGGCTTGGCTAATAAAAGACAGAATTCTCAGCTGCCCTGCGTCAAGGACAACCGTCTCTCTCTGGGAAGCAGAGACTGAAGCGCCAGACTTACATCCTCACACTGTGAGGTCTCTAATTAACTGCAGCACCCAGAGTGGGCTAGACTGAAATCAATATACTAAGCCCCACTGATGGTAAAAAAAATCCTCAAATACACTAGTAATTCAGAAACAGGAGCAATGTATGAGTATGAAAATACTACAATTTATCATTTTTTGGAGGCTGTTCAATGCTTTTCTAAGATTTTGATAAGAATAATTTTTGTTTCTCTGTCTATTACAGGACTGTACTACCACACCTCCCCATTTATCACCCTATTACACTAATTACTTGCTTAATTAAATGTAGTGTGCAATAGCAGTACCCAATGTGCATAACAGATAGCAGTACAGAGAATGTCACAGAGCAGCGTTGGGCTTTAGTTTTTGAGCTATCCAAAGTCTTCCACCAGGGCTCAGTGCTCATCTGTGCTAAAAGGGATGGTTCTTCCCCCACTGCCCCAGACTAGGGCTGCTTCTTTTGTTCGTCCCCAACATTCTCACACCACCAAGGGGTCGAGGCAAGTTCCTCAGCTGCTCTGTCACAAGCTCTTGTCTGCCATCAGGATAGGTGGACATAATGCAAAGGACTTGCCAAGAATTGTCTTCAAGTTGGATCTTTAGATTAAAGGGGTTTGAATACCTACTCTAATGCTAAGGTGAACAATAAAAAAGAAAGCCACAAATACCAGAGCTGCTTGTGTTCTGGGTCATTCTCTGTGAAACCCAGATTTGTGGCTGAGAAGAAGCACCTCTTCCTTCTGCTTATACTTGGCCCTTAACTGTGCAATTAACTGTGAACAGTGTGTTTTCTCCTGGAAAGCAATGAAAATGTTTGATAAATCAAAAACCACAATAACTGTAGAAAGTAGGCGTGGACAAGGCTCTCTCCCTTTACGCCTTTTTATTAATTGACTCTATGAGTGGTTGGATACTTCCAATGCAGATTGCAGTTTGCAATGTTGTGTGAAGCCATGGCTATATTTTTTGCTAGCTCAGCTACATTCAGCTCTAGATGAAGAGGATAGCAGCTGGACAGTGTTAAACTAGGCAGGGAACAGAAATGAACTTCTTTACTGTTTTATTATTTTGACTGTAGGTTTCTAGTTCATTCTGCAGCCTTTGTATCAATTTAAATTCCTCAGTGCTGGGATTGTTGTTCATTGAACATTGCCTGCATGCGAGTGTAAGATAATTTTACCATTTGAGGCTTCTATTTCCTGTTGCATTGCACGTCTTGTATCAGAGCATCACACACACACAAAATCTGTAGCTGTGTCCTGAATGTGGTAATCTGCTTGGCCACATAATTTGCCACTATGAACATCTCAACCAGCAACTCTGCTCTGTGTACTGGATATCCATTTAAGTTGCATTTGAGATATATTTATTATATGCCCTTTTCCTAAGGGCAATTCTACTTCAATGTGAAATCACTGTTTCATCCTGGTCAGCAGCCCCCTGTGACAGGGAGGTCACGTTAGATCACCTGTCACTGAGCACCTTGGGAGACTTGCCAGTGGGGAAGACAAAACCTTTCTCAGGAACTGGCCTGTGGAACTGTTGAGGAATTTTTGCAGGAGAACGGACACTGGGAATGCACAACCCAGCTTTCTCAGCTTTCCCAGCATTGAGAATGCACAATCCAGCTTTCCCAGCATTGAATCAAGCTGAGTAAAGGATATGCTATCTTTGATAACACCATGGAGGAAAGAAGAGAAACAACCTAAGGATGGAGGAAAGAAGAGAAACAACCCAAGGATGTGAAATAAAGATGTATTGACCACAGCACAATAGAAGTATAGCTTAGGAATTGTTGAAACAATAAGGTAGTTCAGCAATATGAAAGGACTATAGTTTAGGAACTGCTGAAATAATAATTTAGTTCAAACAAGATTGATACATTATGCTGAACAGAAAGGATGTGAGAAATTGAAATATGGTGAATAGTTGTCACAGCAAGTGTCCAATCAAAAGTTTAGACGCAACATGCTAACAGTAGCAAGCATCCAATCATTATGCTTCCTTTTGACCGTGCGGTGTTCGAATCATCACGCATTTAGAACTGAAAATGCTATATAAGTGTATACCCTTCTGATAATAAATGGCTTCACATGATCATATTGATCGTTGCGTGATGTCCTGTTCTTTTGCCTCCGCATGGAACACCTTGTCTGGAAAGAAGAGTAAACTGGCCATTTTCAGAACTAAATCCACATTTAATTTATTTCATTTAAGCTCTTCTTCAGTGATATTTTTCATTCCCTTGCCGTCTATAGGTGGGGAAGCAGATAGGAGTCTAAAACCGCATACTGTCTTGAGCATTGGTGGACAAAGCATCGACACACACCTGTGCATCAATCAGCCTATATTCCAATATGGCAGTGTTTTACTGCTAAAATGCCGGCTTCAGATACCTGCAAAATTATTACCTAAAGTAAATTTGGCACATTATGTAAGTAGAGGATAACATCCTATTATGTGTGCATAAATCAAAAGTAATATTCAGATTCTATTTGTTCGTTGGGCTGCTTATTCATGAAAACCTGAAATTCTGTAAAACTGTATATGCAAAATTAGTGGTATTTTAATATTAATGTCATAATGGTTATTATGGAAGTCCATTTCCAGGAGAAATTGTATTTTATATTAATGGGGTATATAAAACTCAAAGGAATCTGCTCCGATTACTCTACCATCAGAGGAAAAGAAAGGTAGGTCAGGGTAAAAAACCCAAAAATTTCAATTACATTTGCAGCAGCAGCTGAAGGGGAACAAAATCAATGAAAGGAGCATACTTATTAGAGACCTGCAGTTGCCATAAAAGTGAAACTAAATCACACTGACAGTGTCTGAACTTCAGATAAATTGCTTTGAATTCAGAATGGGAGCCTGGAGAAATAATGGAAATGATGTTGCAGTTGTTGAAGAAAGGGATAGAACTTTTTGTATCTGTTGCTCCTCTAGATTTTCTTGGTATTTCAGGGATCAAACACTGATTTGTTGTTTCATTATTACTTTTTGTTTCTCTAACAGGTGGAACAGTCCTGTCAATCACCTTGGCACTGACTGGTTAGAGAATTATGTGGGTTTTAGGGATGCGATATTTCTCTTTGGTAGTCATTCAAGGTGACCCATAGTTAAGCCTTAGTTCTCATTAAAAAAAACCCAAACAGCAAAATAGAAATGCAAGAGAGATAAGATAAGATAAGCAGTTCAAACTTAGCTGTTTCAATAACTCATCTAACAATTCAGTTTTGTGAATTTTCTGTGACATATGCACTGGATGGAATCCTCTGCTGGTCTGTGTGAATTCCGTTACCAAGTGCAGCTGCACTTTCCAAATTCACTGTAGCTTTTGGTTCTGAAAGACTTTAACTGTCATATTAATTGCCTTAAATCCATAATTTACTTTCTGGAATACCCCTGAAAAAAGCTGCTGCAATCTAAATTTTCCAATAATAAATTTTATAATAATTCTTTGGTTTCTTGTTGGATGGAAAGTTCTTGCATGGACATTGCTCATGATTCTTCTCAGAGAGCCCTGAGTTGAAGACCAACCAGTATTCTCAAGTTACTTTTACATATGCAGAGGAGGCAAATAAAATTGGGAAACAACCAAAGTGCATTGGGAGAGAAGTTTCTCCCATGCTTGTGGTTGTGTTATGGAACCCCTCATACCAGCATTGTGATCTTGGTGCTGTGCTTTCCAGATTACATATAGTATTTTTACTTAATTTGAAACACTATACTTTGTTAGTTGTATTCTTTTTTCAGTTTTGTAGAACATATTTTAGATGCTGATAGTTGCTCAGATATAAATATTTATAGAGCCATGAACTGTGCTAATACCAATTTTATTGATGAAGAAAGAATTCATCCACTGTTGCCCAAGGACTTCACATTACATTTGTGTGGAAAGAACCTAAACTCTGGACTAAAATCCTAGCCACTCTACACTGAAATGAAACTTAAAATGGTACATTATCCTTTAAGAGAATGGAAAAACAACTTGTGATAAGAATGCAATTGATCTAAAAACTACCTTTATCAATAGGGTGACTATGACACCTCTTTTTACTAAACAGGTTATACTGGAAAACAAACCAAAAGGAGTTCAGATGTTACAATAGACTTGCTGCAGTGAAAACTGAATCTTTCTGTGAATATGTGTCTGTGTGTGTGTATTGCTGCTCGGGATTCAGGAAAGATGTTAAATAAGAAGTCTGTCGCTCCGTTTGATTTCCTTCAAGTGTTAGGAAGATCTGGGTGCTGGATGGTGTTATTCATCTATTGCTTCAAAGAAAAGAGCTTTTAAATCTTCTCTGAGTTTATTTCAGCTTGAAATTCAGTATGACAGACCACCCACTGTAATCCAATATTTATTTCAGTTCCCATCTTCAAAACATTTTGCAGCTTAAGTCTTCTGTAACGAAAGGTCTTTCTAGATATTAATTGTCTGGAACAAAGGGAGAGACGTGTACAACTCCATATTGCTGAATTTTCACATATTTAACAATTTTTAAGAGCCAAAAAATAATTTCACCAGTAAATAAGAACTACTTCCTCATCTGGTTCTAATAAAATTGACAATTCATACATATAAACGGGTTGACATAATTGAGTAAGAAAGTATTACTGAGACTGTGAATTGATTCACTGGATTAATTTATGATTATGCATTGTGGATTATCTTCATGAATTTTTCTTCTCAGAATAGCTGATAATTTGTTTCTAAGGTGTATTACACCATTTGCACTGGTCAAGTGATAGAAAGCAAAGTTGGATTGCTATGCAAGTGGTATCCCAACACAAATGATGCAGCCTCTTTGGTGAAGAACAGACTATTTAAAAGAGTTGTGTAAGCTCCTGGATAAAGTAAGATGTGGAGTTCACTGTGTGTGAAGGACTGTCTGCAAATTTGTGAGTGTAGGTGTTTGGGTGCCCATACGTTGAACAGTTTGCCTATGAGTATGTGTGTACTCACATACCATAGTTAACAATTTGGTAGAACTAATACACAATTTTCTTACTCTGAAAAAATTCCAATTTTTTTTTTATTTAATGGAAAACAATGTGCAGATATTCAGGACACTTTCATTTGGAATTAAAATCAAAACTCTGTTTCTTATAAAACCTTGACTACCTGAGATGTGCCAGATCATAATCCATCTTTTGATGTATGCTACTGATTCTTTGCATTCTAAATGAGTTCTCACCTAAATTACGAAATTAAGTCTTCTTTATAATCTCATACAGATATTGTTACGCTTTCATTTGTGTTCTACTTTTTTGGTAATATTTACATTTCTTCTGTATCCTGGAAATGAATTTGTGTAGTAGCATATTTCACCACCAGCCTTTCATGAAGCTGTACTGTACGTCCCTTAAAGGCATATATTGTTGAGATCTTTAGAGGGATTGTTTCAAGAGGTGCATTCTGGAGGCATATTTAAAAAATGGCTGGAGCTTACAAAGAGGCGTCTTTTTAGATGGTATGAAACTGTTCAGATCTGTCTGCATTTATCTTGTCCCTCAAAATCAAAGAACTGCTATCTACACTGATACCCTCTATGTTTTTCTGAGCTTTTTCTGTGTTCTTCATTCCCTCTCCATGCTGTTCCCATTTTTCATCTGGCAACAGAGAAGCAAGATAATAAGCCATTAGTGTTCACAATTATGCACTAAAGAAACAGCCATAAGGTTATCCAAGAGTAGATTTTACTAAGCTGACCCACTCTAAAAGCCAGTCTTAATAGATTGTATAGGCTGGAGAATTTGCTGATGCACTTTTTCCATCTGGAATCCATAGATGAGATATTCCTAGAAGCAGATAGTCCTCAACCTGCACATCAGAGAAGCAAAAGAAGGCAAGGGAAAGGCAAGGCAAAATAAGGAAAGGAAAAAAGGCAAGGCAGAAACGGAAAAGAATGGGAAAGGAAAGGAAGTGAAATGAAAGGAAGGGGAGGGAAAAGTACTTCTGTGATTTATACATTGAATCTTCCATGGCTTTATTTTTTATTTTCTCAAGGGTTTGGTCCATTTGCATGGCAGATGGTCAGAAAAGAATTTCTGATTCTATTGCTGGAAAAGAGGCTGATGTGCAGTGGCTCATTAAGAAAAACATTGTCATTAGGAGCTTTATTCTGAAATGAAAAGTATCCCTTTGGTATGAAGACCAAACCCATAACTCCCTGATAATACAGAATGAAGGGAGACTAATGAAATCTCTGTAGATCACCAGCAGTGGAAGCAATTTGAAGCTGTAATGAACCCTGAAATGCTATTTGGCTTGCCATATGAAGTGATTTTTGACACTTAAAAAAAAAAAGAAAATTCTGTGGATCAGTGATGCTTCACAGACTAGAGGATGCCTCAGGCTATGCTTCATTCCTCCTAGACACACATTGTGCATCCCATCTTACCATTTAATGTTAAATAAACCATCCAAGGAATAAGTAAAATTAATTAAGTATATTGCTATAGTGCTTTCTCCTCTCATTTATTCAAATAAAACCTGTTAGTTGGAAGAGTTGGAAGCACAACAAAGAGCTGCTTTGATTTTAACTTCAATTGATGCCGGATATGGATCACAGGGTAAGTAGAAACCTTTGGTTGAAGACCTTTATTGAAGTATTAAAAATAATCTCTCATACCACTAAACGTTCTACCAAAGTGGTTTTTCAGTTAGATTCCAAGATTGAGAATAATAATGATCTACTCTAAGGATAATGTCTATCAGATGATTTTACATGGCAAATAAATGAATGAAAATTTAATGTTAGTCATTTGGATGCAGAATTTCTTCTAAGCATAAAGCTGCTGCATAATACTGTGTAGGAAGGGTTGGATGTGTTTTAGCCTCATAGAAAACTTCCCAGTTTCTTCCCAGCATATGCTGTCCTCAGAACATATTTTTCTGCTCTATCTCTCTTGCAATGAATGTATCTGAAGGAATTATCTGAATATTTAATATATGACTCTGAGTACAGTAAATTGAATCAAATGACACTTCAGTTGTGTTATCATATCTGGTCAAATAGAAAGTACTTTCCAGTCATCCCATAACCCCATTCCTCAAATTCTACAGATTAAGGTGAAAATGCCTAAAATAAGTGAAGAATCTTTATTTTCCCTCTGCTAGTTTCTGAGAAAATTTCATCCTCTTCGTCTGATACAAAGAAAAATTAAAATTAGTCTTCAAGAGATGGTTGGAGATTATTTTTTTGAGACACCACCCTTTAGAAGTACTAAAATAGTGGAGTTTTGTTTCTCCAGAGCTGAATTTATCTAGTTCAACAGAGTTCTACTAAATAATTTTGCTTTCACAGGTAAGATTGTGTTGCTCAAAAGTGAGACATAAGTTTCTGAATTGCTTGAACAGCCCTTTCATGGAAAGCAGATGGTCAGTTAAAACACAGAAGAAAAAGAAACTGGCAGGGGTGAAAATGCTTAAAATTATATAAGCAAACAATTTTGATTAACACCTGCTTCATGACTTCGCTGAAACCTATGCTAACAAACATTGCTTGGCATGAAGCCAATACAGAGAGGCATGGAAGAGAGGCATGTATACATGAAGCTGTTTCAGTACAGGTACTACTTATTTGATAAACTGTTGAATTGCAAGATAGGCAACGTTATTAATTTATCATGCAGTTTCAATTGCTTTCTTATTCCTGGTCATTTATCTGCCTTGTCTGGATTTGTGCACAGGATTGCAAGGTGGAATTGGAATATGACTTCACATGACGCTGTCTGTCTGGTGAAATGAAGCAACTTATTGCATGATAAAATGGGCTCATTTAAACTGCTCACCAATTTAATCTTACAGATTAATCTCATGACCTTTCTGGTGTAAAAAACCTCTGAAAGCATGCCTAGCTGGTCTCTGGGTGTCTGCCTTTCAATACTGTCTACACACCTAATGTTACGGCAGATATCTGGTGGGATTTTCTTTAGCTCTGAGGCATCAAAATGAAAGGATTTTAGACTCTAAATGCTCTGGCAAATTCTGCAGCCCTTATCTATCCTTATTTGCACATTTAGGCACAAAAGCTTTTATTTTTAGAAGTATATAGAAAGCTAATTTTCTTCATAGAAAGGCAGAAAACTAGCATCAGTCAGAGAGGTGTAAGAAAAAAGCCGGTGGTATTCCTTGAATTTAAATGGTATTTATTCAGCAGTTACTTCTGTTTTCAGAGGCTCATTGGTAAAGCCTATTGCTTTGCTGAAGTAGCCTGTTAGCAGGATAAATAATACTTCTCTCTTAGTCTCTGCACTTTGGCCTCAGCCTGACAAAGTGGAAGATAAAGGTAGAAATAACACAAGAGTTTAATGTCCAGGTGTGCGGCCTGATCTTTAGTTGACGAAAACCTATTATTGGTATCCTCATTCTTAAATCAATCAGAGATACTGAGAGTTTCAATTTAGACAATTTCCCCCCCTATTTTGTGTTTGTAGCTGAAAAATCTCTGGGTATTTTTATTACTGGAGCTGCCACCAGGCAACCATTGTAATGAAAGAAATCTTCATGAAGGATATGCTTTTCTCATAGACTGAAGAACAAAGGTCTACAGTCATCTTTCTTAATACTTATGATTTAACTTTGTGTTTTCATTTTGAAAGTCAATTTTGCATTTAGTAAGGTAGAACAATATGCCGTCAGTCTTATAGGCAATGACAAGCTTCAGCAACAGCATATAGTACGTAGAGGCTAAACATACAACGCAGAAAGTTAACAAAAATATAGAATACTCATCTGTTGAATAATTTGATCTGTGAGTGGAATGGAATGGAATGGAATGGAATGGAATGGAATGGAATAGAATAGAATAGAATAGAATAGAATAGAATAGAATAGCTCCAGCTGGAAGGGACTTACAGTGATCACCTAGTCCAACTGCCTGACTAATTCAGGGCTGAACAAATATTAAAGCATGTTCAACATGGGGTGACTTGAGGAATCAGCCACCTCTCAAGTGAGCCTGTGCTAGTGTTTGACCACCCTCTTGGTGAAGAAATGCTTCCTGATGTCCCATCTAAACTTCATGTGTTGCAACTTTGAGCCATTCCCATTGAATCCCAGGGAGAAGAGTTTAGCACTTCCCTCTCCCCATGCTTCTCCTCGGGAAGCTGAAGAGAGGTCACCCTTCGTCTCCTTTTCTCTATATTAGACAAGCTCAAAGTCCTCCGCCTCTCCTCAGAGGATACAGCTTCCAGCCCTCTCCCCAGCTTGGGTTTCCTCTCCTGGAGGCATTTGAGGACCTTGACATCCTTCTGCAGTGGTGGGGCCCAGCACTGTGCCCAGCTGAGGCCGCACCAGCGCTGAACAGAGCAGAACAATCCCCTCTCTTGACTGTCTGGCCATGCTTTGTTTGATGTGCCCTGGGAGGTGGCTTACCCTCTTGGCTGCCCGGGAACACAGCTGTCTCTTCTAGAGCCTGATGCTAACCAGCATCCCCAGATCCCTTCCTGTAGGGCTGCTCTCCAGCCGCTCCTCTCCGAGCTGAGACCTGGGCCAGGCATTACTGCCTCCCAGCCATAGAAGACAGCACTTGGACTGGTTCAATTTCATGCCACTGATGATTGCCCAATGTTCTGTGTCCAGTTCCCTCTACAAGGCCTCTTGTCTCTCAAGAGAGTCAACAACACCTCCTAATGTGGTATCATCAACAGGCTTGTTGATGGGGCATTCAACTCCTGCCTCCAGATCGTGGATCAAAATACTGACCAGCCCAGAAGCAAGGACTGAGCCCTGAGGAACACTGCTGGTACAGAAGGATACTGTGAGGGGCAGTAGAGAAAGCATCACTAAATGCCAGAAAACAGCACATCCACCATGTTTTCTTCATCCTGGGTGGGTTACCCTACCTTGAAGGAGATCAGATTGGTTAAACAGGATTTTCCTTTGTCAACACATGCTGACTGTGCCTGATTGAGTTGTCCTTTAAATGCCTTTTGACAGCACTCAGTCTACCCATCTCCTCCACAACTTTTCAGGTGTTGAGGTTGGACTCACAGGTATATAGGTTGCTGGGTCTTCTCTCACACCTTAAACTGGAATACCATGGGCCAGTGTCTAGTCAGTGAGGAGTTCCTCAGACTTTTCAGACTTTTGGTAGCTGATGGAGAAAATTCCTGCCATAACATCCTCCATCTACTTCAGTTCTCTGGGATGCATCCCGTCAGGTCCCACGGACTTGTGAACATTCTGCTGATACATCTGGTCTTTGACAGTTCAGTGTCCAAACAAATGGGAAGTCCCTGTTCCCACACTCATAGGATGACGCAGTTCAAGGTCTATCAGGATAATTAAAGACCAAGGCAAAAAAAAAAAAAGCACTGGATGTCTCACTTCATCTTCAGCCCTATTTGTCAGGTGACCACCCCTTGTTGATAATTTCAACAAGCATCCCTCCAGTATTTTTGTAGACGTCCTCTTGCCATTAACATCCTTAAAGACCTCCTCATGTTATCAGACACAAAACTGGCCAGTTTCAAATTGGATAGAGCCTTTCATGCCTTCCTTTGGCATACACACATGCCCCACAGGTCTGTTATCTTCCTACAAAGTCTGACCTTGCTTCCAGAGATCTTACAATTCCTTTTCTCCTCTGTAGCTTTGTGAGGACTTCCCTGTTCAGCCCAATTGGCCTTCTTGCTTGCCTTATGGCACAGTGGAATTTTTCCTTGCTCCTAAAATAAGGTTCTTAAGATTGACAAGTGCTCATGGTCTCCTCATGCAACAGATTTCTAGGCTACTCTGCTAAGTAGCTCCATGGAGTTTGCTCTCCTGAAGTCACAACTCCGATGAGATTTTATCTCATTACGCTGAAAATGTTAAACTCAACCGTTTCATTAGGACTGCAACTAAGACAACCCCCTACTGACTTATCCCTCATAGCTCCTTATCTATTCACGAGCAGCAAGTCTAGGATGATATCTTTCCTAGCTGATTCATTGAATACATATGACAAGATGTTTTCTCCTACAATCCAAGGATTCCCAAGACCTGCTCTTTGCAGCAGTATGGTATATCCAGTTGATGTCTGCAAGTCAATGTCTCCCATGAGGACAAAGGCTACCATTTCGGAAATTTCTTCTAATTTCCTGTAGAATAACTGATTGGTGCTTACATCCTGGCTGGGTGGTTGTTATTAGACACCCTCTACATCATCTCCTTTGTCTTTCATTCCCCTAATTCTCATCCAGAGGTTCTCAACCACATCACTGCTTACTGTAAGGGCTGTGCCATCAAACCTCTCTCTATATATAAGATATAAGAGTCTGACACTTTAACTTCACCTGTTCAGCCTATCCTTCCTGAACAGCCTGTAGCACTCCACTCAGGGGACTCATTCTACCAAGTCTCACTGACAGTGAGATTGTAAGTTTGGGAGCTGACAAATCTTTCCATTTCATCCTGTTTTTTTTCTCATACAGTGTGGGATCGTGTACAAGAATTTCAGATGTTCTCCTGAGCCCTCTGTGCTCCCAAGAGCAGTGTAAATGTTCCCACTAGACTTCCATGGCCTCATGATGCCATGGCAACCCTTGGCTTACCTACTGCAATCCTTTTGGTATCCCTTTCCACTATCAATTCTAGTTTAAAGACCTCTTGATCTGCTATGGTCACTTATGCCCAAAGGCCTCTTTCCCCCATCAGGACAGGCAAATCCTGACAGGACCCAACACACTTTGTCTCTTGAAGGCTCTTCCATGGTTTAAAACACCACAGTTTTGTGAGAGGTGTAAGTTTTGGAGAGAGGTATTGATATCCTGGCCTCGATAATGTCTTCTGACGTCTCTTTTAATTATTATGAGGATTGAGGAAAATAATTCTTGTGCTCCCATATTTTTCCTTCTTTTTGCAAGGCTCTGAAGTCTCTTTAGATTAACCTCATACTTTTGGTTGCATGGATACACAAAGCCATATGAAGCCACATAAAGCCAAACCCAGTGTGTTAAAAAATACTGTAGTTTCTCCAAGAAAAATGTAAATTCTCCCAAACCTGTGTGAGATTTGCAACCCTTGCTTGATAACCCTTCTGTATCTTGATTTTGGGTGAGTAGGGAAAAACAGCCCTCAGCCATAGGAGGATTATTTGTGATTTCCTGTTGTTTTATTCCCATCCCTTTTCAGAAAAAGAAATCCTATGGTATTTTTAAAAAAAAATAGTTTTGAACACATCTTTAACTCCTTGAATCACAGACCTGGCTATGTAGTGAACTTAGGTGCAACCCAAAATGCCTACTTATTTTTCCCTCTTTTTAACACTGTCTGCACCTGTATTATGCATCCAGTCTGTTTTAAAGAGAAAAATGTGTTAACATCAAAGCACTGTCACTTCTTGTTGAGGGCACTACAATGCCACACAGTCAGAGGTACTGGACAAGCCCAGGAAGTCCCTATTTATGGACACAAAAATATGGAAATTGCTATATTTCTTTCGGCTACAGGTCTATAAAGAGACAGATTCTGTCTCTGATGATTTTTTGGAAGAGGAAGCATAAAACCAGCGTAAATATGTCTGATACTTCACTGTGATAAATGTGTAGCCTCCAACTCTATGCAGTGAATAGCATTTCCTGGACCTGCTATGATTTGTCTGCTTTAAAAACCTCAGTGCATCTGTCTTCCAAGTGCTTAGCAAATTCTCTCTTGAACCCATTTGAACTTCTTTTGTTCACAGCATCCTTTGTCAAAAGGTTTTGGGAGTGATTTTGTCAGAAGATTTTAGAAAATTCAGACTGTAACAAATGAAACACTTTATGAATCTATTTGTTGATCCCTTCAAAAAACGCCAAACCATTTTTAAAGCTGGATCTTTGCTTAGAAAAGTAGTCTTGCTTGTTCTAAAGTAAAGCATATATCTAGACATCTACTAATTAATTTGGTCCTTTGGTGTGATGGCTGCTGATTTTGTTTCCTCTTTTAATTTTGTCAATTTGATTGCTGCATTTCATAGCTTACTGATGGATTTGTTTAAGTTTATTTGCTGCCCATAAACAAAAGTAGGGTCCGCTGTCAATCTTGTTTTGTGAGGCTTAAAGTTCTTAATTTTTCTTTTTTGTTGTGTTTGGTTTGGTTTGGTTGTTTGTTTGATTGGGTTTTCTGTTGTTTGCTTTTGTTTTTTTTTTCTTTGTGAGAGCAGTTTATTACACAAGCTGGGTACTTTTTAAAAATAAATATTTTTTAAAGAATTAAGTCAAATATTCTACTATTTTAGAGTCCCACAAACAATACTTTGAGCAATAGCTCTTTGATTAATGATAATATTCTAAACCCTGAAACTTTCCAGTTAAATTCAATTACTGACCTTGTACTTGGTAGTTAAATCCCAAATGCTCTTCGTGCAGTTTCTTGATCTTTGCTGGTGACTTGCATTTTTTTTAGTTTCCTGTCTCTCATCTCGTCCTCATTTATCACATAACGCCCAACTGATTAGGAGTAATTTTGCTGCAAAAGCGTAACTTTTTTATTTTGGGGGTGTACTTTGTGTTTGAGGAATTCCCTCCCCTTTGAGTTTTCCAGTGCACTTGTCTGAGGTTTAAGTATTACATTAACTGAAATTAAACAAACCATTTTCCAAGGCTACAGGCAGTAGAGGATAACCGTAGCTCAGAAATGGTCTTCGTATCATTCCTGTGATTCTGTTTAAATATGTCAGGAGTGGGCAAGGAAAATTGACTCTGGCACCTTCCCTGCCTATTATTAAAGGTCAGAACCCCACAATGGACTGTAGTACATAGAACAGCTTTTGCCATCTGCAGAGCTTTCAGACCTCTGCTAGTTTTATGGAGATTGGCCAAAGACTAGGGAAGACAGAGTCCCAACTAAAAGCATGTAACTGTGCATGGGCTACAAGGAAAGTATGTTATAAGCAATGACGATGAGAAAGCAGTTAGTGAAAAGCATAGAGAAGCCAAGAAAACCATGGAATATAAGCAGGGGATATTCTCTGGATAAAAAATGAGGCAGGAAATGGTAGGAGTGGTCTTGTGGAAAAGAGGCAAGATCATCTGTAGTACATGTTTGTATTGGACAGAAAAGCTTCGAAATTAGAATGATGTTATCCTGCTATAAAATTTTTAAGCCTTCCTGCTATGAGTTGCTTCTTCCTCTCTCCCAGTACTTTGTTAAGACTGATGAATCATGGTACATTTACTCCAGCTAAAATAAACTTAGTATTTTAGAACTTCAGTTCTTTCACGTAGTTTTCCTTCTGGACTTTCAAGATTTACACATACTGAGATTAATTTGCAACTGAACTCAAGAGTTCATAGCTGAATACTTGTTACTTTGAAAAAAAAAAGTTGTATATAACAGGAAAGGTAAATGTATCTTTGTAACCTTTCAGCATAATGGTTTTGGCTCTGCTTTTTATTTTAAATGAGTGGTATATAGCTGCATAGTAGAAAAGTTACATGCAATTTACCGTGCTGAAGAGTGAATTTTTTCTTTAACAAAAACACAAGACAGTAAGGGTGAAAAGTGGCTGTTGTTAGTCAGCCAATGAATTGAATTGTTCAAAATTGTCCTGAATAACTGAAAACAATGAATTTATAAAGGAAAGGAAAGAAAAATAACAGCAGCAATTTATGAAATGGAAATACAGTAAACCAGTTATTTCATATTTTGACTGAAAAGCGGGAAAATGAGGTAAACAATGGAAGACTTCCACAACGGAGAATATATTTTGCTTGACTGTCATCTACACTGTTTCTGAAAGAAAAAAGTCAATAAATCAAGTGTAAAAATAGTGTCTTTAAGAATCCCATTACAGTGCTCATACGAGGTGCAGGAGCCTACATGAAACCCCGGCTAATTAGAAAGTTTTTTGGGGCCTAGAGCCAAGTCTTGAATGGTGTCTCTCACCACAGAGTTTCTTTTCTGATTGCTTGTAGGATCTCACCACAGCTCACCAACTTACTCCTGGAAAAATTAGATAGAGATATTGATGGACTGCCAGCCCTGGAAACAAGAGAATGGAATGGAATGGAATGGAATGGAATGGAATGGAATGGAATGGAATGGAATGGAATGGAATGGAATGGAATGGAATGGAGTGGAGTGGAGTGGAAGAGAAAAAAGGAAAGAGAAAAAAGGAAAAGGAAAAAAAGGAAAAGGAAAAAAAGGAAAAGGAAAAGGAAAAGGAAAAGGAAAAGGAAAAAAGGAAAGAAAAGACTATTTCAGTATGAAGGAAGTTAAAATGCTCATTCAGTCCAGCTGCCTGAGGAGGGCTTATCAGAAGTTAAAGTCCACCCCAAAGCTCAGCAGTTGTGGAGAGTATGGCGCTGGATCTGAGGATGCAGAAACGGGCACACACAGGTTCTTCTGGCAGATCTTTGACTGCTGCCAACATGGGAGCTGCAAGGACCCAGCACTCAGCATTGTAGCTCCAGAATATTGAAAACACATCAGCTGCGACTTCTCCTGTGCTGCTGTAGATTAGGGTTTGCTCTGGTCAAGGATTAAGCACAGTTAAATGGAGGGGTAATACATCACTGTGCTGCTACAACACTGCACCTTGAGACAGAGTCACTGTATCCTGAATCCTCTGAGTCACTGTATCCTGCTTCCTGCTTCCAGCAAGAAGTCAGCTGTAAAAAAAGCTGCTTGTTGCACCATTGCAGCTAGTCAGGTCTGCTGGTACATGCAGAAAAACCCTGCGTTTCTCCCTGAGTGGCGGTTTATATTCATGTGAAAAAGAAGATAGTTCTAAACTCGGAAGTTTTTCAGAAATAAAAAGAGATTGACAGAGAAAGGACCTGATTTTTAGGGTGACAGGGCTTTGGCACGTCCTCCCACACACATATTCACACGGCAGATCTGCCTCACTTGTGCTATACTGCACAGCAGGAAATTATCTAGAACTAATTCTACTATGAATGTTGTCAGAGCAGACATTTTTCCTTGTGACATCTAATATCTCAGCATATCTGTTAATCATGCAGGCAGCATGAGCTATTTCTGAATTGGAAAGGAATACAAGGTAACTATGTTATTACCACAGACTTGTTTTCACCAGCTGCATGTGTTATTTAAAGCCAGGTTTATGTAAAGAGCTGGGTGTAAAAGGGTATGACAAACAAATCTCGATTATATGTCAGACCTTTAAATAAAATAAATTCTGCTCAGTTGAAATGTGCACATGCAAATTAGTCATTTGGTATTTAACTAACATAGTAATCAATTTAAAGGCTCCAGACATTTAAGATTTTATTTATCCATTTATTTCGTACTGCCCATCTGGTGTGCATGCCAGAAATGGTAATGTTCTACAAGCCAAATGAGAAAAGCGAAAAAAGCAAAGTCAAAAAAACCAGAAAGCCAGATTCACTCTATAAAGTTTCCCCTCCAGAATCCCTTAAATGGAATTGCCTAATTTTTCAATATGATAGATATAAAAAAAATAGGTTTGGGGTTTTTTTTGTTATTTAGGAAGTGATCAAAGATTCTGACGATTATCCAAGTAAAGTACACATAGTGCTCTTGTCTGTTTATCATTACATATCATCTTGACCTAGTAATGTTTATACAAATACTTCTCTCTTCATGCTAAGGGTCCATGATTCTTATTCCAGGTAACAGAATTAAAGATAGATTGCACTTTTTCAGGATAATGTTCCTCTAAAATTAGTTACGGAAACTAGTAACCAGGATGTGAATTCAGTGACGTCTACTTTAAACAAACAACAAAACACAGCCAGAGGAATAAATACAGCTCCACTTTTATAGTATCTCAACAAGTGGGGCACTTATCAAACGGTGATGTTCAAGACTATAATTTACATGAAACAAAAGCCTAGAATGCTTTAACAGTCCTCAGAGAAGGTTTTGGAAAGTGTGTCAGCCTGCTGCCAGCAAAATGTCACGGGAACCAGACATGTCTTGTATTTCCACTAGTTCAGTCAGCAAATGCTTAAAAACTCTGTGCTAAATGGAGGAAGAAAACGGGTGGAAAACTCTTTCACACAAGTTAGACTTCGTATTATTGTTTGCATCTTGAGAAAGGTAGAAAGGATTGATACATAAAGAACTGTAACCAAGTGCTGCAGTACTGAGATGCAGGATAAAGCTTGGAGGAACCACAACTGTATTTTTCTAAAAAAGCTATTGCTGTTTTTTTTATGGACAGAAAACAGAGCTGTGAATCCTCTGTGCAAGCTGTGCTTTGAAGTCGAATGAAGTAGCTGAGTTACAGGAAAGAATGAATTTTGATTAGCATAGGTGTCTTATGTATTTGTTATGGTCTAACACAGGACGTTCTGGACTGTGCAAGCAGTCCAGAACTGGCCCACTCAGATCCCTTTGGGTGCAGTGTATGGCAAGCAGCATCTAACTTAAGGTCGTGGATTGTGCTCCAGCAGCCAAGCACTCAACCCCATTTGTAGCTGAGTGCCAGGTTTTCAAAGGACTATATTAAAAATCTCTTTCAAATGAAAAGAAACCACGAAGTAGGTATTTTTTTGACAATGCTTGGTTGTCTGTGAAAAAACTGAGGAATTCAATAATCAGCTAATGAGTAGCTTTTGTTATTTAGACTTGTTTCTAGTCCTGCGGTTTTAGAAGTGCCTAAGGAAATACTGCTGAGATGAGACATGTATCTCTACTGTATAACAGAACTAAAAAGGTGGAATAAAGATTTTTCACTACTATTTTGCTCCTTTATTCATCAGAAAGCTTGTTTATCTGAAACACCTGAAAGATTCAAAGTTGTTCAATAAATAATAAATATAAAAGCAACTTATGAATTATGATGCTAGCTAGGTTTGTGTTCTCATTGCACACATTTTGGCTACATCACAAAACTAACACTGTCTCTTCTTTACATACATAAAATGAACAATAATTTAAAAAATTGTTATATACCTTAATTTTTACAGACCCTAATTGTTATTTTTCAAAAAATTTCTAATTTCTAAGGTAATTAATCTCACTTTCCAAATCCCCTTTATCTAATATAGTACAGGACCCTTCTATGGTAATTTCATGTCATGCAGTGCATCTTGTTTATATTGATTCTAATGGCTTTATAATTGGAGAATAGAAGAGAATTGTGCACAGGACGAATGAACAAGGCAATTTTTGGAATATAAGGGGCCTTTGACAACTTTTACATCTGGGTACAAGCCTCATGACTCTGAATAATGAAAATTAGGCAAAATCCTACTCCTCCACAGACATGTTTGCCAGTAGAAGAAGTCAAGGGGAGTCAGTAACCACTACATCTCTTCAAATGGAGCTGTGAATAGGGCCTTCCTACTGCTCCTGCTTGAGACCAAAGAGCATAGTTTAAAGCCCCACTGCCAACCAAATGCTCTAAAATCGTCTCAGTAGATGCTTGCCTGAGTACAGGTCTTTTTACAGCCTTTGTGGTGTTACCGCAGTGGCAAAATGTGTTCAGATAAGGCTAAACAAGGAAGTCAAGAAAAATATCTGTCACTCATTCTTGCAAAAATTTATAGATTTGTGCTTAGAGAAATCTGAAATTATTCATTTAAAGAGTGAAACAGTGATTATATTCAACAGGACAAACTCCTACTATGAGGGTATCTTTTTTATTATGTCATTTTCATCTATAACAGTCCTGGGACTTTGTTTCTTCAACTGTCTCACACTGTCTGGAATTTTAGATCCTATCATCTGTGCAGCACTAATACATTTTTATGCAGGAAACACCCGCTTAGTGCTGTTAAATCAGGAGGTCAGCCAGCTTTTATATCCAGCTTCTTTGAAAACCTTTTGTATAAAGGCTACTGTATGAAAGACACCAACAAAACATTAATGACCCGTGCTTCCGATCTCAAACAGCAGGAACATTCAAGCAGCTCACTTTCCATTTCTGCTAAAGACTGCATCAACATGAGCATTTCTGCATATCATGTTGTGCAAAGTATTTTATTTTGAGCAACACAAAATACAGCACACATTTCAGTGGGAGTCCTGGATATTAACTGTAGGTCTTTCTGATTAAAGGTATACAGTATTTACTGGCCTAGCACTGTCACAAAGTAATCAGAGTATAAACGGGTCCTCTTTGTGAAGGGTAGGAGAAAAAATAAACAATTCTTTGACCTTGGTCATATTTTTGTTCATTGTCAATCATGACAGCTAAAATAAAAACCCTTGTTGGATTTGGTGGGGAAGTATACCCATCTGAAGGAAACAACAAAAAAATAAGGGTAGTCCAGGATCAAAGTGAGATTCAATTTAACACCCAAGAGCAACACCTACTTGTGCTGTGTTTGAGCTGTTATGGGGAAGATAACCCATTTATTCAAGTTAAAAAGGCCAAAGAGTCTATAAATCCATTAGTGCTTTGATTTTGCAAGTGGGAATTCTGGTTGGCCCTTTTTTTTTTCTCCTCCCATGCCACTTTCACTGTTCTACCAGCCAAGGGCAAGCTGAACAATGTAACTCCTTACTGTTGATCAAATTTCTCTGAAACTGCTGCACTGACAACACCTTGCTGGATTGTCTTGAAACTTTTCTTACAAGTAATACTAAGAATAAATTAACTTTTTTTTTCTTCTTCCCTTGTCTATTTGTGAGTATACATGTACTATTATTAGGTCACAACTTTCTTTTCTTTCCATGAAAGCTCAACCAGCTGCAACTCCCTAATAAGAGCAGGACAAAAGAAAATAATTCCACCAGCTTTGACACCACTAAATAGAACTTTTTGGATCTAAGCGCCTTAATCACATGGAAACCAACGCTGCTGCATATGATGGAATTTGCTGTCAGTGAACTATTTAAAAAGCAGTGCAGGTGGGATTGACAAGATGTTCCCTGCTGCAACAGCAAGTAAGCAATATTGAGGTTTCACATTTCTTTGCATTTTGGTTAGTTGACAGCATATAATTGGGCTGAGGAAAAAATACTGTGCTCTCCTACTACCGTATCTAGAAGCCAGCTGAAAAATAAGAACTGGATAGTTGCCAGCATTTACCTCAGCCTACAAACTGGTTAGCTATGGCCAAACATAGGAGTAAGTGCTTTAATGGCTCTCTTAAAATGGCACATTTATTGCTTTTGAATTTATATGTGAGCATGTAATATATTGCTTACATATGTAATGCATAGACACCCATTGCATCTGAGGGGTGAAAGAGATACTTTGTCTATCTTGCTGTAATGTCTCTAAGTGAACATTTTAAGAAGGAACATAAGAAACAGCACACATGGAAAAATTATTCCCTCCTTATACTTTGTGGCAGGCAGCAAGTTCAGGATTTTGTAAGCTGTATAGTACATTCAGGTCATTGTTTTGGAAACATTGCAGACAGATTTGTCCTTAACGAATTTGACTTATGCCTTTTTGAAGATATTTTATGCTCTTGGTCTCTGTGTAGTGACTACCTCAATTTACTTCAGTGTTGTGTAAAGAAGTCCTGCACTGAGGCAATAGCTGAAGTAAATTTCCTCCCTCTCATAACAAGTGACTATAAACCTCAGTAAACTCTAGTTCCCGCCTGTAACTTAGCTGTTGACCTTGTTCTGACTGTAACAGCAAAAAAATAATGTAGTGCTATACTTACAATACTTTTGTCTTCTAAGTATCAGGGGCATTTAAAATGGCATAACACCTGAAAATATCAAAGGTAATAGGAACTTTATAAAGTAAATTGCTAGTACCAAATTAATCCCGTGTGTCCCTCTGCTGAAACCAGTGAAGTAACATCAGGGAGAAATTTGGGATATGATTTTTAAAACATTATTTAGCACAAATTAATTGTACACCAAAGGCTTTTAAACCGTGTTACATAAGCTACACAGTCAAGGCTAATCTTATTATAGTGACATAGTAATATTAGAACTACATTACAGAGAATTTAATTCTGCTCCTATGTGGCTTATTTAGGTACCCATTATCTCCATTTTCTTCCTTACAAAAGTGCAGTAAAAGCTAAAAACATACCCACTTACTTCTGTCACTTCAACTTAGTCTTGATTTTGTAGTGTAATTTTGATCACAGTCAGAAAAGAAACACAATCAATAAGAAAAGGGTTCTATCTTCAGTGCATCTCTGCCTTCTCAGTGACTCTTCTTCCCTCCAAACTGTGTACTGAAAAAGAGAGAGAGCAAACAGTTAATTAAAAAAAAATTTTAAAAGCCCAAGTTTGGAGAAAAGTTAGAAATAAGCTAAGAAAACTTACAGCTCAATACATTTATGAATTTGGAAATGAAAGGAAAACAGTAAGGTATAAAAGAGAATTGATCTTTTTTTGAGATAAAATGAAGGTGTGATTGTTAATGAAAGAGGAGAATGTAACTCGGTAGTAGAAGTGCCCATGGCAACACTATCAATTCCAGATTGTTAGGGCAGTGTTAAGGTAGAAAGGAATATCGTCAGTGCAAAGAAAATCTTTTATATTTGCTTTCAATATTAAATTCATTCACTGTTTTGTTGTTTCTCACTAGCATCGTTAGCCCACACTGAATTGCTTTAAACTTCATCCTCTATTGAATGAATGTGAGAAAAAATTACTGAGAAAGAAAATAAAACAGAAGAGCTGGGATGTGGTGAGCTCTAAGATGATCAAAGCATGAAAAGATAGGTCTAGAGAAGCTGTTTTTTTGTTTGTGACATATTTGCAGGACATATGTCAAAATACTGATTTTCAACATGTGATTGGTGACAATCAACACTGTTTACTTAAGGGCAAATTGTGCCTGAAAAATTTGGTGGCCTTCTATGATGGGGTTACAGAGGCAATGAAGGAGGCAAGAGCGACTGACATCAGCTACTGGAACTTGTGCAAAGCTTTTGACACTATCCCACATATCAACCTTCTCTCCAGACTGGTGAGACATGTATTTTATGGATAAGGACTTGACTGGATGGTTGCACTCAAAGAGGTGTGGTCAGCAGCTCAGTGTCCAAGAGTAGAACAGGCAAGAGTGGCATTTCTCAGGGGTCAGTATTGGGACCAGCACTGTTTAACATCTTTGTCACAGGGAGAGTGAGATTGAGAGCAGCCTCACCAAGTTTGCCGAAAACACAAAGCTGTGTGGTGTGAGAAGAATTGCTGTTCAGAGGGAGCTTGACAGTCTTGAGAGATGATGCTGGGAAAACTTCATGAAATTCAACAAGGCCAAGTGTAAGACTCTGTACATGGTTTGGGGCACTCTCAAGTGCAAATACAGGCTAGATGGGGAATGGGATTTGCAGCAGCTCTAGGGAGAAGGACTTGTGGGTGTTGGCGGATGAAAAGTTTGACATGACCTGGCAATGTACACTGGCAGCCCATAAAGCCTAGCACATCCTGAGCTGCATCCAAAGCAGGGCAAAGGAGGGGATTCTGCCCCTCTGCTCTGCTCTGGTGGGACCCCACCATCCAGCTCCAGGGCTCTAAATGTACCGAAGCAGGTCCAGAGGAGGGACAGGAGGGTGATCAAAGAGGTCCCTTCCAACGAAAACTATTCTATGATTAAAACAGTCACTAAAAGAGTTGCTGAAATCCTACCTGCTTTCCACTCTTTAGCTAATCTCTCTGGATGGGGGGGAACATGGTGTCACAATCTCATCTCAGCTTGATTTTAATATACATAACCTTATATACTTGAAAAATGAGGTGTTGTTTGGTGCAAGGGAGCTGCTGGCAGCAGAGTCAGGCATGGGTTCATGCCAGCTTGCTCAGGGCTTTTTCCCACTGGGACCTGAGGATCCCTGAAGAGAGTTGGAGCCTGCACAGCCACCAGGCAGCTGCCACTGCTGACTTATCCCAGGAATTTCATTATCAGAGTCCAAGAAGTACTTGCTGCAAGGAAAAATAGGAGGAGATTCAAATATTCTTTTTTTTTTCTTCCCCTCAGTAGTGCCTAAGTGTATTGATTAGATTAGATTTATTACTGATTGATGAAAATACAACTAGAAATATGATATGTAGCCATATCTTTGCATATGCTATTCCTTCCCCAACTCTTCCGAAGTTGGTGATCTGTAGCATGGTCACACTGATGGCATGGTGTTCTGGCTCCTTTTATTTCTTTGGTGCAAAATGGCCTACAAGTCTGTTACAGAATGGCAATTAAAAGGTTCCTTAGCAAGGAGGACGTGTGGATTAGTGCAGAGAGAGCAAGGAAGGCCTTTTCTGTGGGATGGTAGATCCTAATTTCAAAGCACAAGGAGGAAGTTGGGGTGTGACTGCAAAAAGCATATTCAATCTATTCACAGTCATCTGACATTTTCCTGAGGATTAGAGTCATCATTAACTTAGTGCGTTTGGGTTTCTTGTAGCACATACTGATGCTCTTCCCCTGAGTAAAATTTTCAGAGGAAGCCAGAATTATTGTAAGAAGTAGTAGATTTCAACTGCAAGAGAGGCTGTTAGGAGATAACTACATGGAAAGGTCAACCTAAAGCTTACTAGCGGTCAAAAAAGCCAGCATGTAACAAATTATAAAGGAATGCATAGTGGAAGTTATTAAGCTGCTGAAATGCACACCAATATCTTCAATACTGACTATAACCTAGCTTCTTACATCTCCAAGACACTGTATTAGAATTAAAAATGTTTCAGAGGGATGAGGCACCCAGCTGCACTGAGCAGAGCAGCTAAGGTTAAGGACCCTACACCTACACTGTAGATAGCTTGGGAGTTTTTCTTACCACCAAATATTTCTACTATGCACACAGTTCAAAGCTTTCTGCTTGTTGCAAACCTGGTCAGGTTGATTTTTTTTTGTCTGGAAGAAATCTAGTTCTTATATATCAAAACCGTTCAGTGTAGAGTGAGTAGTACAAAGACGGGGTTTTCTTCAAACGTGCCTTTACTCTTGGAATCAAAATGCTGTAGATGCAGTGGAAGGTGATCAAGGGTAGGTCAAGGGCAGATAAAGGATAGCTTCCTCAGGAGTAACAATGAAGTTGAGCAAGCAGCCATCTGTCCAGAAGGGAACCTGAGAGAGGATTAAACTCTTGGATGGCACATACAATGAAAAAAGTAATTTATTGTCCACTAGTACTTCTGCTGAAAAAACCCCCTGCGAGGTACTTGATAAATGTAGCAGGGGAGTAGTTCAAAACTAGCAACAGAAAAGGACTCTTCTTACTGCAACAGGGTCTGTTATAGACTCTAGATTTCTACATGGACTCAAGAGGAAAGAAGTTTAATATATGGAAAATAATCCATAAATAGAAAAATTAACTCTAGCCCATCAAGTCTCTTAGCTGAAAAGGGTGGAACCCCTGGGGTGGTTTGGGAAATATCGCATCCTGTTTGCCCTGTTCTAGTGCTCTTCCATCACTTACACTTCTGCCTTGGGACACTCTTAGAAAGAGGTTACTCAGTAAGAGAGGCCTTTGATCTTATGCTGTTTGACTTTTCTTACAGCAGCAAATATAGACATTTGATGCTCTTTGCATGGCACTGCAAAAGTGTAGAGTACCTGTCTCATTCTTTGGGTTCATTATAATGGCTTTTGACCCTAGTGATCACTCAGGATTGACATTTCACTTTAATTAGATAGAAACTGTTGGAAAGATAGATGAATTCTAAATCCCAAGTATCATTTAGTTTCACAGTGTCTTCAGTTAAGATTTAGACTGGATCTAAATTCACATTTATTGGGCTATGATTAAAACAATAAGCTAATTCCCTCAAACTTAGTAAAGTAAAATTAAATTATTGTAATATGTGTTTCAAAACATTGGAATCAGAAAATGAATGTAATTTCATTTTTCTTCTCTTGAAAGAATTGCTTGGTATTATGCCTTGGATTTTTTTTTCATTCTTTTGTGGAAAGATTTTTCCTTCCATCACAACTTTGTCTTGCTACTTTAATTTTTTAGAAAATAGCCGAGCAAGTCACCTTCTTCTGAATGTACTGTCTTACATTAGGATCCCAGTCTGTTTGCTTTGATTAAATAAGTATTGTTTTCACTGTACTGTGTACAAGTAATATTCACCGTGTTCTGAATTTTACAGAGTAACTTGAGAAGTGCAGTACTTACAAAATTAGTTTTGTTGTTATTTTATCCACAGCTGAAATACTTTATCCACTGTTTTATCTACTCTCTGCTGCCTTTCACGAGAGTGAAGCAATAAGTATTTATTTGTAAGACTGCAGAATTAGGCAGTCATGTTATAATAAAAATTTAGTTTTGCTTAGTTTTGGTTATATGTAGTTACTGTCAATTTATTTGTAGTGCCAGATGACCAAGGAGCGTCAGGTGGTTCTAAAGCCTTTATTTGAATGAGATGTGAGGGATTATGTATACTTGTGTAACTTAAAGGGTCTTATGGTCTTACATGTCTCAGCCTTGCTTAGGAGGAAAACACAAGTAAGAGGACAGCACTTTGCTGCTGCATGTTTAATACTGTGGGTTGTCTTAAGGTTTCTGAACCAGGGGTTGACCCTTGGTACCAGCCAGTAGGTATTGGCCACTATTAGTTTTTCTTAATAGGGGTTAACAAATAGAGCTTTTACTACACACCATTAGTTTGCTCTTTAGATGTGTCCTGTACACATAACTAAGCATTTCCAATGTGCATGTATTTAGCTCATATTCTTCCTCCTTTTTGCCAGAAAGAGGTATCTCAACTGTTAGCAGTGTAAAAGAAAAATAAGAATTAACGAGATAACCATTATTTAAAGCACTAATATTCTATAGTCCTTTCACATCAACTGCAGTGGCAACCAGAGTTTTTCTAATGCAAAGCCAGTGTAGTGTGCTAAACATAAAAAACAATGTAAAGTCTGAGGTAAAGGTGATGGTATGGAACCTGCAGTTAGTGTAGGAACACTTTTCTTTTTTTATCCCAAGAAAATTTAGGCCATTATAAACTTGCCTACTTAAACATATGAGTTCAATTTCACCATGCAGTGATGTCAACACCTTTCATTGAACTGCATGAATAGTGTGAGCAATTTTGAAGTAGCTTGCAAAGAACCCCCAATCTGTGATCATGAAAATGAGGAAACAGTAACAGTGCAAAGAGAAGTGCTGAAAATGTATACCTCACCCCCGCCAAAAATCCAACCCACAATTAAACATTCTTCTGTATTGTCCTGTAGATATAATCCAAAATTTGATTATAAGAGACAGTGTTAACAATATGCATTACAAATTTGGACGGAACACAAAAAGTCTGCTTTCCTTGAGAGCCTCTGCTTTATGTCCTAAGGTTTAATTGGTTTACAACCAGCAGACAAACCTCTAGGATCAGTACAAATAGATTCAATCCCACAGTTATCTGTTAATATTCTTTCCTCTTCCAGACAAAAATGAAACTCAGTGTTACATTTTGAGATATATTTACAAAAATAAAAAATCTGTTTTAGAACCCCTGCTGAATCACAACTCTTCTATTTATTTAAGTATTTATTCAAGTATCAGACTCAAAAGGATGTGTCAAATATGAGAAGTGATGAGAAATGGAATGCCCTTTTTCTTCCAGTTTTTTTCCTGGTTTGTCACAGCATCAATTTTTAGCACGTAAATTACCGAGATGAAATTACTGCCTCCATAGTTGAGGGACATGGTAATCCCTCTCTGCTTCACATTGATGCGACATCACCTGTAGTACTGCGTTCTGCTCTGGGGTCCTCATCACAAGACATGGATCCATTGAATCGAGTCCAGAGGAGGGCAATGAAAATGGACAGAAACAGCTCTCCTCTGAGAAAAGACCAAGAGTTGTGGTGATTCAGACAACAGAAGGCTCCAGACACACAGTTTTGTGGACACTCAAGACTTAAAGGGGGCTAGAAAGAAAGATGGAAACAGACTTTTTAACAGGGCCGGAAACAATAAGACGAGGGGTAATGTTTTTAAGTTAAAAGATAGTAGATTTGGACTAAATAAAAGAAAAACTTTTTACAATGAGAGTGGTGAAACACTGGAATGGGTTTTTCAGAGAGGTGGTAGGTGCCCTGTCTTTTCAAGGACTCTAAAAACCTGGGCTACCTGAAGATGCCCCTGCTCATTACAGGTGACTTAGACTAGGTGACCTTTAGCTATTCATGCTCCTTAAAAGTTTTGTCCACAAGGAAGGTACAGTTCATGAGAGTTTATGGATTTCTCTACTGGACCAGATCAGAGTAATCTAGTTTTGATGTTTATTGTGAGATACAAGAAGAAAATGTGAAACAACTTCCAAACTTCAAATTCTTTCAGAAGAAGCCATTTTGGTACTATTTTGCTGAGTGCTGCAGCAGTTCTCTTGCCCTGTAGGGGCCTATATCCATCCCTACAGATTAACTATATTACCTGCAAGGCACTGTCACCATTGCTGCTTGGCCAGAGGTGGGTCCATCTTGGAGTTAGTTGGTACTGGTTTTATGGGACACAAGGGAAGCTTCTTGCAGCTTCTCATACAAGCCACCACTGCAACCCTTCTGCCACCAAAACCTTGCCATGAAAACCGATGTATTCCATGTCTAGCCTCTTTGAATCACAATTTTAAGATTTATCATTAAAGCCATATTTATTGCACAATCTTTGCAATCAACAAAAAAATATTTCCACATCAAAATCAAAATAGCATCATCATAGCACTGAATAAAAGTAGACAATTTACACACAATCCACTCCTCATCCCTTCGAAATTGGAACAACCTAAATTTCCCACCACCATTTTGCTCTCTAACAGTGTTCCATCCATGTTTTGCCCTTTATCTCTCCCAGTTGCTATACTTGTCCCAAATTCCTTGAGCCTCATGTTGGGTGTTGAAAAGTACTGTCGTGTGTTGACCCTGACTAGACACAGGGTGCCCATCAAAGCTGCTCTATCACTCTTGAATAATCATGTAGTGTTTTTCCTACTTCTCTTTTATTTTTGAAGCATTAAATCTTTAGCCCTTAATCATCCATAAGTTCTGAAAAGCAGAAATTATCTTGTTGGATCACCTTGTGTAGACTTGCTAGAAATTCGTCTTTACAAGAGGAACCAGAAGTCTGTGGACCTTGTGAGAACAAATAGAGAATTAAGTAGGCAGGTTTGCAGAGTACTGAGTCCCGAGTCAAGAGACCATGGTTAATTATACCTGGAAAGCTATCAGAGTTCTCGTTCTCATCCAGATTGAAGTGAATTTCACCGAAACCTCACCCATCTCAGAACTTAGATTTCACCAATTTACTTTAACTTGGAACTTTGTCATCTGCTACAAAATCCAGCGTATAAAGGAGAGTCTTGGCATTGATGTAGTGGTCAATGGATTGGACTGGACCCTGTGACCAAGATTTGCTTATAGGACAACAGTTTTTGAATGAAGCTAAAGTGAGGCTGAACAGGAGAATTTTGTCACCTTGGTTCATGTTTAGGAGGTTTGAACTTTCGTTAAGTATCGAACTGGATTCCAAACTCCTATTACAGAGAAGTTAATGTATCAAAATACCCTAGGCAGGAAAATAAGTGTTCTCTAGGGCACACTTTTATATTTCTGTGACACAGTAACTTAGTGAAGTCAAAAGCAGACAATTTCACAGCAGTGGTGGGAACCAAACATTATTTTTCAGTAAGGTATGTTAGGCACAGTGGGAGGCAACATTTGAAATGACCTTCTGAATGGCATTGGACCAACACAAAGTGCATAATGATGATGGTGTAGTGACTGTGTTCCACATGGAGCTCCAAAAGAATACTTGCAGGTCAGTTGTGCATATAGCATGTTGTTTATACAACTCATTTTACAAGTGAACAATAAAAATCTGCATTCTCAACTTTATTAAAAAGTAAAATCAACTGCATGATACTGTAGTGTTGACCCAAAACATATGGCCGAATAATAAAACAGAACACAAAACTAGTTTAAAAGGCCTAATATACTAGTCTGTGTGGTGTAGAATACTTTATAAAGTTTTAAGTGAAATGTTAAATGTTTATACTTAATTTCCGACTGCTCTCCAAGAGAAATTCTGACCTAAGGTTAGCTGCAACTGTGTTATGATAGGATTTATAAAATAGGCTTTTCTAAGTTCAGTTTTAAATCTGAAATCTCGCTTGTGTTTTTGACTATAGCAAAAAAGGAAGTATCCTGTAAAGAAAATTCACCAATCCAAAATTAAAATACGGAAGAGTATTATGCAAATGTAATATTATAAGGATTTATTAAACAACTGTAAAAAGTACATATAGCACACTCTATTTCTGTATGTGCATATCTCCAAACTGTTAAGTGGCTTGATATTTTAAGTCAGATACTTGCAATGAGTGCTATAAAAGAGAACATCTTAAATCTGCTGTAACAATCTGGTTTGGTTTATGTTGGCAAGCCAAGTCTACAGTCAATATTTGTGGACTTCAGCTGAGAATTCAATTTGCAGCCCTGACAGTTCTTGGTGAAAAATAAAAGGTTTGTAGCAGAATGATCATCAAAAGTTCTCAGATCTACTCCCTGGGGTGTTATAGCAAGCTACCAGCATTTTCCACACAGAGATAGCTGGATGGTGTTGAGAAATAAAGATTTGGTTTCAGTAATGCTCAGACTCCAACTCCATTGGCATACCATATCTTCTGCCAGATGTGCAAGCCCCCCAAGGAGATCCAGAAAAGATTTTTTACAAAATATCAAATGCATCAACATTCATACCTAAGTGACCACAGTTGATCAGATATTCTCAAAGAAATTAGAAGTACATTTTCCGTTTCTTTCCATTTCCTCAGACTGACCATTGGATCTTTTACTGACGTGGTGCTCCCATCATATACGCTAATAGGCATATCCTTCCTGTCAACCCTTCTTTCTGCTTTTTCTGCAAAGATTCTTTGCCTTTTTATCATGCTCCTGCTCTACCTGATCTTAGAGGTTTCTGAGAACAGTGTACACCTTAGGAAGTTAGTTTGATATTTGGTTCACATGACCAGTTGGCATAATTTATGTCAGACCTACCAAATATCCATCTTTCCCAGTGTTATTTCCAGCCCCTACTCAGCACTATTTTGTACCTGTTGACACTATTTGTCTTGAGCTTTTTGAAAGCATTCTAATGACTCTCTGGGGCACTGAAAAAATTTATATTATGGAGAAAGCACAAGTGACATGCTTGAGAAAAACCCTTGCTTTTGAAAATGAGGCTTTTCACCTTAGTGCATTTTGTGGCCAGTTCAGGGAGTGCCTTCTAGTAATCTACAAATTCTGCTGGTTGCAGCCTTCTCATCATTAGAAAAAAATGAGCAGTAAGTCTGCCACTGCATGTTATTTACTCACGTAACCAGGAAACCAGACTAAGTTTCAGAGCAGACTTCCCTGAGTTTGCAGAAAACGTGGAAGATTAGGCTGAAAAAGCCCTAGTAAGCGTATCTGACATTATGCTGATTTAAGTGGACTTCATACAGCACCGCTGCTCCATCTGTCATTTGCATACCTCGTGGTGCTGGCACCCTTGGCCATGCTCTGCTCCACCACTGCTGAATGCCACCCTATGACAGTGACCTGAAATGTGTTAGGCAATACTGCTCACCTACCTACTACTGAAATAGCTCCTTTTCCATCGTCATCTGCAGTCGACTCCAAAAATCACAGAAACTCTGAGGTTTACAGGAGAGCTTAAAGCCCGTATTTTTCTTCCAATATGTAAAACTAAAATTAAATAAGTGATTTGTGCAGTCAGCCTGTGAGGCATCCCTATTTCCATCTCCATTTTGGATTTTTTTTCCCCCTCTAAGGAAATTATCTTGTGGATCCACTTCAAAAGGAGTAGGATTCAAGGGCTTTTAAGGTAGTTCTCTGAAAGTGAGACTCAGACACAGAGCTCAGCTGAAGAATCCCTGCCTAAAAACAGCTAATCAGCTTCTAAAATATTATTTTATATTCCAAAATTTACTGAATCCATAGGCAAACATCAACCATAGGGAGATTATCGATCCCTTTTAGGAATGTGTGTTTTCTGCATAAGTTAACTGCTCACCTCATAATAAATGTGTTGAACTCACCTCTCACATATCATGACAATTTAGAAGGAAAAATATGCGGAGTCGATTAATTTCAGTGTAAAAATCAGCAATAATTTATAGAAAGCAATTTGAGAGAGGTTTAATTGCAAATTTGTTTTCATGAAAAATTTGATTATCATCAAAGCTGATAAGTGAGAAGAAATAAAGGTCACTTTCAGGGAGACAGAAAACTGTATTCTGATACTGGTGAAAGAGAAGATCCATGAAGGCACAGAGGCTCAGCCATCAATAGCATTGGTCTTCTGAGAGTGCAAAGCCCTTCAGATGTCAAGTCAAAAGCAAATGAGAGCAGATGGATGCCAAAGATATTGGAAAGAGGAATTTCAAAGCAAGACAAGAGAGTGTCAGCTCATCAGCAGGAAAGATCCGGTAGATAGTATGAGACAAGAACATCTGAGCAGAAGGAATAAGAAAATGGAAACTGCAATTTTATATTTCTTTAACATATTTTTTCATTTTGATGTGTTATAAAGTAGCATGCTTTCCATATGTTTTCCTGTTGCTAAATCCCAAAAATCCCTTCAGTTGCTCTTTTGAAACTTTTCACACTTTAGCAATTTTGTCAAAAAGCGTCTCTGTCTTAATACCATAAATATAAATGGAATCCCCAGTCAGGTTAGGTTTTCACTTCTCACCTTGTATTTTCACGGCTTACCATCTGTAATGGCTTCCTTCTAGAGGTGAAATAAAAAAAATATAAAATAGCTTATAGTCTAGTTTTTATCATCTGAAAATGAGACAAACAGTAAACTGTTTTAACACAGTGCAATTAAACAATAATGCATTTCAAATAAAAGAAAATTTCCCTAAAGTTTGAACTCCATCTATTGTATTCAAACATTCCTCAGCCAAATGTTTAGTGAAAAAATGATGGATTTTGCTTGCAGTTCTCTCATGCCTTCCTGCCCCCTCCCCCCCTCCCCCATCCCCGCTTTCTAATGAGAAGGAACAAAGTGTTTTGGCTTTATTAGACCTTCAATGTCTTTACTAAGGAGAACACACAGAATAGGACTAGGCAATATTTGTGACTATTTATTTCCAAGGTTTATATGAACTACAAAAAGAGGATTAAGTAGGTGATCTGACTCTTGATGTAGAAGATTTTGAAATCAGCAGAAATATTATAGGACATCTACTACTTTTGGAAGAGGTATCTCATGAGTGATAACTGGGTAAATATGGGGTTTTTGCATCTGAGTAAGTTCAAAAGCTTTAACTGTATTCTCCTCATTACAGCCAAATCTTTTTATGTTGTAGACTATTCAAGGTGTTGAGGGTTCCTGTGTAATGCTTACATTGTGTAGTGAAACATTACTCCAATTCCACTGTTTTTATTAGCATTCATCTCCTTCTCCTAGCATTAGCTTGTTGGAGAAGTTTTGATTTTATAGCTGCTAGGCAGCTCTCCTCATGTGTTGGTTTTCTATGTCTGCCGTCCTTATCTTACGTCTCTCTGCAGAAGCTATCAATCCCTATCAGATTCCAGGATGTTGTGCAGAAATCTTTTAATTTTTCTGTTCCCTGCCATGTGAAAAAAGTGGCAAAAATAAAAATGCTACACTCAATCAGAAACGAATTTTCATTCTTGCACTAAAATTCCCCAGATGTGTCTGGGGGAGAGGGATATATGTGAGTGTATGTGCATTTATGTGTGTAAGCTACTGAATAGAAAAGATAAATAACACAAATAACTGTGTTTCTGCTGTGAAAGCATTATTTTACTCTCTCCCAAATATTGCATGGTATTTCTTTTTGAGAATAAGATACATCCGTTTCAAAGCAAGGACGGACGTCTCATCTTTTGTGAATATAAATTACTTTAGGCAATGCTAAAATAATTTATGGAAACCTTAATTACTTAACCTGAGTTCTGTGGTAACTACATTTCTGGACTGAGCTTTCAGGGTTTTATTGTAAAAACCTACTGTAAGATAGAGTTGGGCTGGTTTTCTTTTTTATGCAACTGAAATATCCCTCCTAAGGGATTTTAAATGGATGAAGAGCAGGTGTTTTGATTTGATGGTAAATTGGTAAGCTGATTACCTTCAAAATTAACACAAGCTATAACCAGAAATCATCCCCCTTCAAAAGATCAAGACTAAGAAACAACAACAAAGCATTCTTAATGCTGAAATATCATAATTTCAAGTAACGTGAATGCAAAAGTTAGTCAATCTGTGCTCATGTATATGTATATATATACATAGTTATTGCTTAATACAGCATTTACGAATTCAGTCTTCTCAGGAACTTCTTAGACCTCAATTAGAGATAGTAATGGAGACTGAAAATAATGTTAGTAGGTTGATGCTTTGTGTCCCTGTTCGATGAGACAAATTAAGTTTTCTGTGTGCTCTCCATGGGCACAGGCCATTATACATCAGACAATTCTGTCTGGTTCTGATCAAAGTCTGGTGAGAACTTAGATTAAAAATTTAAAATTATGACTTGACAGATCACTTCCCTCTACCTTCCCCTCCCCTAGCTGTTACTTTTCTAGCTATTGACACATGCTTTGTTTATTTAAACACCATTTAAAGGTGATTCCTCATTCAAAACCACACTCTCTTGTCTGCTCCAAAGAACCATGAGACACCAAGTCATACAAAAAGGCATAAGCCTTGTAACAAAGTTACCATGTTGAAACATCAATTCCATTAATTTTTAATGTGGGAAAGCGAGTCAATTTTCTGTTTTATTCATATAAAAGCCAAATTCTGTGCTGAAAAAAACCCCCGAATATAAGTAATTTCTCTCAATTCTATGAAAATTTCAAGGATAGCCAAAGAAATCATGACCAGTCCACTCTTTATGAGCAATGTGTTATATAATCAATATAAGCAGAATGGAAAGATCAGTACAAATACACTGAAGATTTTTTTTTTTTGCAAAGTGTGGTTTGACACACACAATTAAGTAAACAAGACAAAGAATTCCTGAACTAAGCATGCTCACAATATAAAAAATTAAGCCGAGGCTACTTTTAGTAAATTAGAGTTAATACAGTAAGAGTGATATTAAGTCAATTATGGATAATCTCTTCTGTGCTGTTTTGAATCTTGTGTGTTCTCAGAAAGCTGGTATGTGAAACACATCATGTTTTCACATACCAAAAAGACATGTTTTCACCTCTCATATAAGCAAATAAAATATTTCATGAAGTGAATAGATTTAGCTGTAATAAAAGAGACTATCACTATCTTAGAGTAGCCACTTTTTTTATAAGGATACAACAGAAAATTCTTTCCAATACTCCACTCAGTATGTCAGTCCTTTGTTAGCTGTAAAATTCTCTCGCAGATAGATAAATATTCTCAGGTCCATGATGAGGATATTAATGAAAAAAGTGTTTTCCACTGCCGTGACCAAGCAGGTCTGTGTGATTACATGTATCTCAGGAATTCACTAACTCCTTTTTCTTTAAGTAGCCACGAAGTTTGTGGGTTTCTTTCCAGATTTTTCTCCTCTCCCCTGAACACCATGGCCTGCTTTTCACCTTGCGGCTTCCTAAGGAGAAATCAGTTGTCATAAGAGCTACAGAAACATTACGAAGACCTTCACAATTAAAAATCTAATTATTTCCTGAACTCTAGCTAAATTTGCACTCAGCTGGCATTCTCTCCTACTGTTCCACTAGGCAGTATGTCAGCTATGACACTGATGAATTGTTCTGATTATTCTTATGAGCTAGAATATCAACCAGCTATCACTGAAAATGCAGAAACAAAAAAACAATTTGAGAAAGAAAATCAAACCCTATATATTTTACAGATAAAATCTTGGAAGCTGCTTTACTTCCTCTGGGTAGCATCCTTACTATTTTTATAAATGCTGCAGTATATTTCTGCATGAAAATATAAGCATTTTAACTCAGTTCCTTCACAGGAAAGGACCCTGAAAGGGCAGAATTAAATGTATTTGAAGTGTACAGTCTAATATTCAGAGGATATAGGTCCACTCATTTCTTGCACTAAGTAGCCTCTCAAAATAAAAAGGAAGAGAACAAGACATGAAAAGCTACCAAACTAAAACTTTTGCCATTGAGAGTCAGTTAAATGCCAGCTTCAACAACCAGCCTCTCAAAGTAGCAGTGCTGCTTCTCTCTGATCTTAAGAAAGAGGCTGCATGAAAATTTACCTTTCTGAAATGCAAGATGACACTATGGTAGCAAAACTGGAAAATCAACATATTGGGAGTACAGCAGCAGCAGCAGCTTGCGCTTTTGGACAGATGCCATGGTGTCCCCTAACCACTAGCTTCAGATGTTTTCAGAAACCACGGCAAGTGTTTGCCTTTTAGTACCTACTCTCAGTCGAGTGTGCTCAAACTGTAGCTCAGATGAAAACATCTACTGAAGTCTGAACACATTTCACCTGGTGAAATAGGGAAAATTTCTATCTTAAACTTCCCTCCTGTTTATGTGTATTGTTGATAAAATATTTTTTATAAAGTTCTTTGTTGTTTTTGTTGCTTGTTTTTTGGCTGGGTTGGTTGGTTGGGTTTTTTGGGTGTTTTTGGTTTTTTTTTCTTGTGAAAGAGATTCCATCTTTTTGAGAGTGAAATGAAGATGTGTATCTGATGAAACACAAACCTAGTCCTATTGTAAACACCATGCAGCTGATCCTCACTTGTGTCCCTCGGTGTTATATGGAGCTCTTCAGCAATTCAGAAAGTATTTGAAGTCTGATAGACAACTGTGACCTCTTTTCTGCTCTTTGCTCTTCATTGCAGTGGTATGTCATGCTTTCCTTCATTGTCAGGCAGGTTTGAGGACACCAGCCATTTTTGTGTCCTTTTCTAATGACTGAATGTCATTAGCAAGAAAAAGTAAATAAATCTGAGCTACTATTTCATTAATGTTGTACATGGCTGTCTATACAGGCAATTCAAAATCTCTGTTATATGGATATTACACCCAGAGACTCTGAAAGAGGCTATAAACAAAAAGACATATACATACGGAGACACTTTAACTCCGGTAAATCTCTGTGTATGAACTCTCCACACCTATATATCTAATTCCCGAATATTCTTTATAAGGACAATAAAGTGTACAAAGATTGTCTTACAAAATACATATTTAATGAATCTGTCAGGTGAATATCATGTAAAAAAATGTAAGCGTGAATTGAGCAGCAAGGGAGCTTGAGCCATTTCCACTTCCCTCACTATCTATTTCTCCTCCATCCCTTTTGGCAGCTGTTTATATTAGGGGAGATTTAATCTGTTCGGGGGATGTATTCACAGAACCAATTTAGTTGATTCACATTCAACAGCTCTGTACTTGTTTGAGGAAAATTACATTTCCGCTCCATTCCAGGAAAGAAATTTTCTTCCTACCTGGAAGTTTGAAGGAAAACCCTCTTTAGGTAAAACTTGTATAAAGTGATAGTATCTAAGATTGATTTTGGTTCATTGTCAAAGGGAAGATGCAATAAATAGGGTTCCATGAGAGTCTGCCATGAAGTGCAGGCAGAAGTAAAAATATATGCTCCAATAAAGTACATATCTCAATGCAAATATAAACCATATCTTTACTTTACTTAGCAATAATCCACAGAATATATAGTCCATTTACTGGTTTTGTAGGTTCTATCAAACTATCAAGGTTCAAAACCAAAACCATAGAAAAGGTTTAGAATTCAAAATAATTTGAGAAATGAATCTAATTTATGCAGAAGAGTAATAAGAACAGGAACAAATTTCTGAATTTAGCTCAGATAATCTGCAACACAAATAGGAATGCAGTGCAGGAAATCTGTAGTGTACTGTGAATAACAAGCAGAACATGACTCACACCTGTCATGCTGTTAAAGAACCTGCAAGACCTAAAGAATTTTGTCTTCCTGGTATTTCTGCCTTTTCCTGAAAACTGCAGTTCAAGGAAGATATTGGCCAACTGGCTCCAGAGAACAGCTGTGGAATAACAGAATAACTGAAGAAGAGTTGAAAGAGCCTGAGTTGTCTCCAGACTAAACAGAAGCTTCAGAGATGAATGGTGTTGTAGCAGGTTGAATTTGATAAACCAGGCAGAAACACCAATTTAGTGCAGTGGTTTTGGTTTGAAATATGGATTACTTACTGATTTCTTTTGTGTGGGATAAAAGTTAGGAGAAAACAAAGCAGGCACAAAACTTACAGAATACAAAGAAGTTTATTAACAGACTTAAAAGGAAAAAAAAGGGAAAAAAAAACCTGCTGTGGTGTGAAACATCTCTTCCATTAAAACTCTCACAGTTTCGTTACACTGCAAGGCATGGACCACTACATGGCGTTATTAATCTTTTTAAGGATGAGTTATTTTGGCTTGAACACAAAGGTTTATTGGCCACCAGTCTCTTAAAAGCCTCTTTCTCTCTGCTTTTGAATAGCCTGGCATGGGCACTTTCACAACCTTCACGAGCCATATGCGAATTGTCCATCCCCCCATGTATTTTAAATGGACTAAGCAGACAGTTTGTGATGTTACAGTTCTTTACCATGGCATGCAAGGAGGTTTTTCAAGCTCCGCGCGAGAAGCGCGGCACCGCCCTCTCCTCTCCTCCGAAGCCATCTTCGGCTCCGTCCCACGTGACTCACTTTCTCTTTCTCTCTCTGGAGTCGCCATGTTACCGGTCAGGTTCCATGGTGGAAAAAGCCTCTCTCCCCCTGCGCTGCCGGCTGCACGGTGTCCTCTTCAGTTCGGCACAAAGTGTGCTGGCTGCAGGCTCCGCCGGCTCCCGCTGGCGCCGTGTTGAACAGAGAAGGATCCACCGGTCCCAGGAAACCGCGTCGGACGGCCTCATGGTTCCCCCTCCCAGCGACCCAGGGTCCGTGCTGCGGCGTTGGGAGTGGGGGGCAGGAGGGGGAGGGGTGCCTGGGCCCCCGCTCTCCGTCCCATCCCGGCACCGAGCTGGAACGGGAAAAACCCAAAATCCCGGCTTTCCACGCGGTTTAAATATGTGAAATTGAGAGAAGCGTAATTTGTTCAACAGGCTGTCTGTCAATTCAGGTCAACCCACTACAGGTGTCTAATGTTCTTCATGACCACTGAGGTAAAAAGGAAAAATAAAGTAAAATTCGAGAAAGATAGATTTTGATAAGCATTCATGATATAAAGGGTTTTAAATTAAAATACTTGGTTGAAGGAAGTGCTTGAATATGGTTCACCAAAGTTTTTTGGAAACTACTTAGCCAGAGTTGCCACAGACCTCGTTAAACCTCCACTGGACTTTCTGAGGTTCCAATCTGTCTTATTTTCCTCTATTATATAGCATGATTTCTTTCATTCTCCTTGAAATGTAAGAAAGATGTGGTTGCAAAAACACCCCAAGAAAACTCAGAAGGATTATTTAGTCTATTACAAGGTACAGAAAAAGACCTTGAATTGTTTATCATGGAATGTTAATGTTTTTATTAATTAGGTGCTAAAGTATATAAAAATTATATAATATTAATTGCCTTTTGCGATAATAAAACAATATTTGGCAGGCTTAGGCATAAAAAAGTCATACTTCAAGAATTTTCCTTTTCTGCAGAGAAGATCATAAAATGTGCTTTTCACTCATTATATAAATTAAAATTCACTGCTTGTATGCACAGCATAGAACCCGGCCTTTTGACGTACATAAAAAGAATGAAAATTGCTTGAAAATTAATGATGTTTTTTCTGTGGGATGAATCTGAACTGAGTTAATAACAAGCACAAAAACCTAAAGCCTTGTTTTTTGAAACTGGTGTTTCTGAAGAAAAAGATATAAAATCCTGACAGAAACGTGTCTGTTCTCATGTTCTTGCTCTTTGATCCATGTCTATTTTAAGCAAATTTTTGCATACAGAACAAAAATCATTAGGTTTATATTTTTAATTTTTTAGAATGACAAGTACTTTTTCACAGCCTGAAGTACAAAAAAGATGAGACTAAGATTTCCATTTAATGGACTGGAGGTACTGTTTTTGCAAACACCAAGCGCATTATTTTCTGAGTATATCCAGCATCTTTTATATCACAGTTGTGGATTCTGCAAAAATAGTCTAAATGTACTTTCTGTCCATAGAGTCAGACAGGATCCTCATCTGGCCTTCTGCTGCATTGGCTTAATTAATTTTTGCTCTCATTAGAAATTGGTGTATTAATGTACCACTACACTTCATTCGGCTAAACATGATAAAGTGCTAGTATTGACCCAGTGAAGTTAACGTGAAGTTCCACATTGGCTTTGCTGACTCAGGAGCTGCTATGAGGTAATGTGGCAACGAGAATAACTGTTTCTTCAGATAAGCAGAAGACTCACTCTTATTCCTTTATTACGATATTAACTTAAGCTGACAATTTAGAGAAGATTACAGAACTGAATCCAGTGCTGAGCCCCCCTGGGTTCAGCAAGTACAGCACCTCAAAATGGCAGCATCCTGCACTGCATCAACAGACGTTACACATAAGCACTTTTTGAACTGTTATTTTGCATTAGTGAAGTGGAATTATACTGAACTATGCCCCAAAATTGTATATATATAAAAACAAATAAGAGCTTTATGGCATTAGGCATCAGATATTTCAAGTATGACAGTGGGAAAGAAAAGTGCAAATGAGAGTTCATATAGCAGTTTATCTTGGTGGACATTACCACATACTTGACCTGGCTTGAGTAAACAACAATCTGAGTGGTTGCATCACATTTACTTGAAGGATTTTATTTCCTAAAAGTTGGTTTTGTAGCTGAAACTTCCAGGTTTTCCTGGATTTGACTGCATGCACTTCATTACATAGTGGATGCCTGGTTCCTTTCCTGTCATGCACACAGGCTCTTCTTTTACTACTGCTTAAATAGATCTCTTGTTAAAGGAGGTTTTAGCCTCTTTAGATCTCATCAAGATCTAAACAGAAGATATGTGGATTTCCTGAGAGCTGGAAGCAGTAATCCTATGGAATAAAACTCTTAGATTTATGGATTAGTATGAAATTTCACTTGGCTGTTGAAGGGAAGGACAATTTATAAAATATAGTGGCACCCTTCTGATGTATGTTGCTTGTATAACTTTTTGTTATAGCTTAGCATAATTTAGTAAGAGAGGTGTTTTTGCATCATAAAGAAAAAACTGAAAACATTTTTATCTTATTCCACTTTCTAAAACAAATAAATTACAAAGAGAATTTTTCCTGGTATTAGATTTCAGGTAAGAACTGAGATTTTATGCTAAGTTCTGTGAAAATAGGTTTTCTTTAAAAGTTACACCAGCTTTGAAAATACCTAGAATCAAAGAATCACTGAATCATAGGGTGGTTTGGTTTGGAAGAGACCCTAAAGAAGGTCTGGTTCCAGCCACCCTGCTGTTTGCTAGATCAGGTTGCTCATAGCCCCATTCCATCAGCCTTGCCCTGAACCCTTCCAGAGCTGGGGCATCCACAGCTTCTCTGAACAGACTCTGCCAGTGCCTTTCCACTCCCACTAACATCTAATCTAAAACTTTCTTCTTTGAGTTTAAAACCATTGTCTCTTGTCCTGTCACTATCTGCCTGTATAAAAAGGTTCCTTGCCTTTTGTAAGCCCCTTTAAGGCCCTGAAAAGATGCAGTGAAGTCTTCCTGAAGCCTTCTTTTCTCCAGGCTCAACAACTCCAGGTCTCAGCCTGTTTCCACAGGAGAGAGGCTCCATCCTTCAGATTACCTCCATGGCCTTCCCTGGACCATCTTTTAACAGGTCCACCTCTTTCTTGTGTTGAGGTGGCCTGGATTTTAAATATTGAGATAATAAGGGGGATTTTTAAAAAGATATCTCATTATATGCTAAGAAGAAGTTTCTGTTCTCTAAAATACTACAGTATCTGAAGCTGACTCCCTGAGTTGCCACCCGTTATTGCTGAAACTGAGGTGTGGTGGGTAACTGTAGATATTTACCTGTTGGTGTAAGAAGAAGCCAAAGTTAAAGGTAGCTATAAGTAACTGTCAGACCCTTAGCTTTTGTGACAGGTATTGGCTCTGTAAGAGAGGATAAATCTGACAAACAATGCAGGATTTTATATCACAGATATATATATGATATATTTGTGGCTTTGAACCACTAAATAACTTTGGGCATGAAGGATTTTGAACAGAGCTAAAGAAAAGATGATTCATCAATGAGAAAAAGAGTAACAGAAACATGGCAAAGATGTAGTAAGTGCAAATAACAACCAGGCTGGATTTGATACTGATTTATATGTTGTTGTCTATGCATAACATGCCTATGAAATGTAATCAGCTGATAAGAATTGTGTTTCTTTTTATGCGGACTAGAGTAGCAGTTTGACAAAGCTTTTTCCAAAGGCCACCAGCATCATGGGGGACCTCATCTCCAGCTTGAGCAAGGTTTGCTACGTGAGGCTCAACGTTAACTTGTGCAGTGATAGAGGCTTATAGAACTGCCACACAGGCTCAGGCTATCCCTGTCTGGTGATGCAGAGCTACACTTCAGCTCTGGGAAGGCTGTATGTTTCCATCCAGGAGGCAGAGAGCTATTCGGCCCTTGCTCAAAGTAGGTGTGCTTTATGAATGAATTATGTTTCCTTTCTCTGTACAAAGCTGTTTACTTCCAGTTTCATTAGCATCATACAGATCTACATACGTTTAATTATTTTATAGAACAGAATATGTAAGCCCACAGGGACATTAGAATGGATAAGCAAGCTTCAAAGGTATTTAAAATTAAGGGCAAGAAATTTTTCTTTGTAGACAGGGAAGAAAACAAAAGAAAACAAAAATTGATATTGTTTTGTTTTCTTCTGCTGGACTCACTGTAGTTTTATACACTTTTATTTATGCACCATCTTTGTGTGCTAGATGTATTATTTATGAGTAATATATTATTCATATATTACGATATAGTCCATCTTTAAGTATGAAAAAATAATTTGAAACATTATAAAAATTAAGATATTTCATTGTTTCCAGTGAAGTTATAAACAATAAAATTAAACAAAAATTGTGGTTTAAGATTTCTTCTATAGGAAGATTTGCATACAGTGCAAAAATATTTCAGTATTATGTGATTAATTTGTGATAAATACAACTACATTATGCTATTACTATTACGCCCTGAAGAAGTGCAGCTGAAAATAATAAAGGTTTATTCCAAGCCTTAGTCTAAAGAGACACGCCCTGAGAAGTGCCTCAGTGAAAAAAAGAAGTTAGGAGATTGGCACTGATATATGGTGCTCATCATCCATAGATGAACTTTTGAGTCACATTTATGTTCACAGTGAACTCAAATCAATAGAAGTGATGGCTGATGGGTATGAAACCTCTTAGTCCATTCTTTAGATACATGTTGGCAATCTTTTCACCAAAATCATGGCCAGAGCAAAACCTAGTGCTAAATTACCCCAGGACTAGCTGCCTCAGGTGGGAAAAAAACGTGCAAATTGGTTTTGTGATTTAGTTATACTCAAAGACTTAGATACAAAAATATGATGAAATAATTTCTTCACTTTTTAGAGAGAAGTGTTGGAAGATGAAAAATAATAATAAGTAATTTTTAAGCTATTCAAACAGAGTGTGTAGGAGAGATTAACTGCTTCTCGCAAACTCTTTAGTGAACCATAGGCGTATTTCTGCTTTGTATGTTTGTGTGTATGTATGGAAAATTGTCTTGACAGTGTTCTGGCTGAGATGTAAAATCTACCCATAATCCTTTTACCCACTGTGACAATGAAAAAGGAGATCATTGCCATGTGCCCGTTCCAAAGCTTTGTCTACTCTGTGTGCATATTCAAATAGAATAAAAAAAAAGAGAGAGGAAAACTATTAGTCCTGTTTTGATCTCATAGCACTTTTGAGTATACCAACATGGGTTTTAGAGTAGTTATTTCTCAAAAAGTACTCACATAAAAGAGAAATAAAGTTTTCTTGAGACAAGAGAAATCCAGAGTATAATGAAGTTATATTTCTTTACTTTTAGAAAACAAATTTAGATATAAAATAAATTTACCTCACCATAATTTACTGTTAAAACTATGTAAATATTGTCAATAAATAATTATAAATATAGGTCTAGATGTTAATCTAATGTCTATGAACTTAATAATAGATTACTTTATTAAACATTTTTTTAATTAGCGTTATGAAGCTTGAGGTAAGATATTTTTATTTAGTTTGAAATGGTTACTGTCCCTAGTTATTTTGTGCTTGATGAACAGGTATAACAGGCTTTTCTAAAACATCTTACCATCTATTTTTGCTTTGATTTTTTAATTGGTCAGATTCCAATAAATTAGATATACGGCATTAATTTTATAACAAATGTTCTGAGAACATGTCAGAAAAACAGTGCCACAAATTGTAAATAAGTTGGCTTATCCAACTCCGCATGGGGTCAAGTAATATTTTGTGGTATGCACTGTAGAAGCAACTTGAGTATACAATTAATACAACATTATTTAATTTTTTTTTTAAAACAGGACTGTGCTTTGTACAGTTAAGAGGAATTTGGTACAAGTAACCTCCTTCCAAAATTGGTTTAGAAGAATGACAGTGGTAGATGTAGCGGTCCTTAGACCATGAATCATCATATAGTTTGAGTTGAAGTTTGTATGACTTTTTGAAGGACAGAGTTCCCGCAATTGATTCATGGTTAATGTTAAATATGGTTTTACACATTTGCATAATCTTCATACAGCTAGGGTTTCAAAAAGAGCAAAATAATTAAAAAAATTAAAAGCTAACCCCACCCCCCACCCCCCTTTGCAATTACATCCCCCAAATATCTGCTTGAAGATGACGGTAATGAAGGATAGGGACTTCGTGGTTTGATGCAGGCTCCCCATGGTATTCTTTTGAACTGCTGAGACATACACACTTACTCTTTCTTGTTTATTACAGTTTTCACAAACCTTGCCACTCAGTGTAACCGTATGTTCAAAGCAAAACATAAAATGATGTAGTTTTAAAGGACTCATTAATTTTCTTTGTACTCAAAAGCAGCCCCATTAAAAAATGTAGTACGCAAATTCTGAACTCAAACATATTCCAATTTTACTGCTGTTTACTTCAAAGGGTCCTGAAAAGAGTATGCTGGAGAATTGAATTCTTTTGTTGAAAAATTAATCTATCACTGACACTGACCCATTTTTTTATTCTCTCCAGTTTATGAATTTTTAAGGTTTTTATATTTGTAAGACAAGTCCATTCTTAAATGTCTTTTAGGATACTGCCCCTTGAAAGATTAAAAAGCAAACCATGCTATGCTTTTTGAAACCAGAAAGATAGTCTAGAAGCTGCAGTTGTCTTCATTGTTTCTGTTGAGGCCAAGGTTGCTAAATAGATTATGTTATATACACAAAATTTGTATATTTTTGAGCTGATGTTACTCATATTATTGAGATTAACTGAGAAATCAAGACCAGTATTCTTGCCTTTACAAATAAAAAAGTGATATAAATTATTCTAGCTGTTACTTGGAAAAAGTCATAGCTTGCTCTCTGCTCCACAAAGGTTATAAATCTCTGTAGGCTGCAAATAACACTGCAAGTGTTAATGCTTCTCTGCAGTACTCGGTCTGTCTGACTGATCCAAAATGGTTGCACTATGTGCTCACTCTTCTGTGAAGGCAAGAAAAAAGCAGCTACAAGATTAGAAGACAGGTTGCAGCACAGACAATTCTACAACAATAAGTTCTGTGCCCAGAGAAAACTCCAACAACAGTGTTCAAATAGACAGTCATTTCTAAATAAGCAAATAACATAAACTGCTCCGCTCCTCCCCCCCCCCAACCACATTTTGATGTGGTTGATGTTCTGCTGGGTAATATAAGTGTAAAGCAGGTACTTTTAGAAATGTAGTCTCATTGCTGTGGAGCACGCCACAAATACCACAAATCAGTGTCCTCCCTTAGCCCATCCTGAAAACTTTTTGAAGCTCCACACATACACACACACCAGAAGTTACTAAAGTCAATATCACTACACCTCTCTTTCTACGTACTTGAAAGAACATGTAAATATTTAAATGCTTGGGGGATTAGATGATGCAATTTTCATGTATTGCATTGCTCTATAATTATTATACAATTAGATTTAAATAGAGAGGATGTAGTTTATAATATCTAATTATAATAATATTTTGTTATTTGGTGTGTATCATTATTACTGCTAATGGCAAACTATAATTATTCTTTTTCTTGGAATAATTTCTATGATGGAATTTTGAAAGTCTCTTGTAAAGATTCATCAAATTAATTTTTCCAAGAAGTTGTTTTGATTTTCTAAAGCTGATCTGATTATTTTGACTGTTCTAAATAATTTGTGGAGATTCATTAACTCTCTTTTGCAGCAATCTCTACTATAACCAAAGGGAGGAAATTCAGAGTTCCAAGAAGAGTGAACAATAAAAAAAATGGTGTGTTACGTCTGCTGGGTTGTAACAGATGACACAGTATACAAGAAATAGTGCTTCCCAACTTATGATCTAAAAACTGGGAGAATAGAGTCTCATGTTTCACTTGAAATACCTGGTTTCACAAAGAAATTATCTTTGTGGGTATGTGCAATATCTAATCGCATGCATTTTTAGTGAATATATACAGCTAGCTCAGTGGTGCCATAGAGTAAAACAAGGCTTAGGAAGCTTCTATACAAATAGTCGTATCGTATCAGAATATTTTTCTAGTTTCACAGACTTTTAGAGTGTGGTATTTTCTTATTATGATGTTGAGAGAACTTAAAATATACTATGCAAACTGTAGTGAAGTCTTACAGTGAAAGAAAATGCACATCTTGTTTATCTATTAAGCTTTCAAATATCAGAGGATCTTAACCAGAGCTCCAGATTACTTAACATAATTAATTATACAACAAATGTAATGAAATTTAATTTTAGCAGCTTCAATATAAAGAACCCCCAAAACATTAGAGATTAGCCAGTTGTCTTTCAGATAGGAAGCAGTTATTGAAAGACCTTTTTAGTCATCTGGGCATCTAACCATGAGAAAAAAGTTGTGGGGTCCTAGGCCTCATTAGCTCATAGATCTCAAGTTAAGGAAGGCACTCACGTCATGCTTCCTGCGAATGCAGCTGAGGGTGAGTTTGCAACTGAAGGTGGCATTGAATGGTATAACCTAAATTAAGTCGTGGACCTGAAAAAAAGAAGGAAAATTGCACAACAACATACGGTAACATGAATGGAAATGTCCCTGTGGGTTTTGCTTATTGTAGCATCTACTCAGCATCAACAGTTAAATGTACAGTATTAGAAGTGACTTAATCTCCAGCCATTGGCACGAAGAGCAAAAGGAATGAGTATAGTTAACACTGCTTCACTCTGTTTTACATTTTTCAGAATGTCAGCTTCTGCATCCAGTCCTTATTCTTACTTATACTTGTCTACATCTTTTGGCACCTAAAGCTACTGTCAAAGACAAAATGAATTACTGTAAATACATTCAATGGACAATCGGTCTGAACTAATAAGGATCTCTTTAGCAGGTTCGGTGCAGAGGGAAATTAAAAATTTGCTAAATTATTTGTACTTATATGTTCTAGAAACATTTAGGGGAGAAAGTTCCAGTTCTAGTTCTAGTTTTGAGGCGTGTCTCTTGCTCGTGATCTGGTCCTTCAGGGTTGTACCTGCTTTTGGTTTTCTAAAACCCTGAATAACCTGAAGTCTGCAGATGGTCTTTTCTTCAGGGCTCATAACTTTGTTAATGAATGCCACCTTAGACTGAATTTGCAGTCAAGGGTTACATGCTACTTTTTTATTTTTGCTTCTGTCAGGAAGCATAACGAATTGTGACATTTTGTACCCATCTACAGATGCAGGTCCTTTTCTATTCTTAGTTTCAGATAGGACTTAAAAAACATGTCATGGGATTCAAAATAAATATGCTGAGCTAATTATGATTGTAGCATTATGTCTGGAGGGCAATTCTTCTCTAAAATGAGCGGAACTCCAAAAAAAGTCTAATTTTCTAAAATGTCTCACATACTATCTAGTTTGTTACCAGTTTCTCAGACTGATTGTAATTTTAAAACATGTTGGTTTAGGAGGAGTGTAATATGTTAGAAAAAAATACTGAATTATCTTTTTACCTATAAGCTTCTGTGTGAGAAAAGGCATCCAAGAATAAATTCTTTTCTCTTGGAAACCAGCTGTCACTTCCTTAAAAATCTGTGCTGCATAACAACTCCATAACAATTTTTGTGAAGAAAATGTCATTGTTGTTTGTTTTTTTGTCTTTACCCAAAACTGAGCAATATGGATACTATAGATAAGTACAAATCAGATGTTATATGTTTACATACGTAATGAAACTGTTGAAATTATGTTTTGCAATTGTCCTTTGCCTGGCCTTTGCACACACAAGTGTAAGGGAGAATCCTATACTGTCTAAGGCCTGTAAGTCTGGTTGTTTTTCGGGTGTTTTTTTTTTTGGTTTTTTTTTTTGGTTTTTTTGGTTTTTTTTTTATGTGAAGAAATTGAATTTTTCTTAAATTTAAGTAAGAGATGTTACCTTTTCAACAATAAAAGATGTCACATTACCAGGATGTCTCTGGACACACAAGTACTTCATCACTCAGGTAATTTTAACAGTGGAAGAACCACACCCACAGCTGTGTTTAGGGTTTCAACGTTTTACGCTCCCTGTGTGGTTAAATACTTGGCTGATTAGCCATGAACGAATTTTATCTCTAAGGGCTTTTTAAAATTTGACTTATTGCTACAATACCTGAATGCTTTCTGTGTAAAATCAATAGTAATAGCTAGTCTCTAAAGAGATTTTTGGGATTTGACGCTTTTTTCTTAAAATAAAAAGTTGCCCAGAACAACCAGTTATGATTTTTATCTTTTCATATATTTCTGCTACACATTTCTGCAACTTTCCTTATTTCCTCTCCATTTTCAGAATAGTCACCTGGGTGGCAGAAATCAATATGATGAGTGTTTTTGTTATGATATAATGATTTTTAAAGATTTACTTTAATTGATTAATTTGGTGGAGGTGAAAGTACATTTATACATTTTCATTTATTCAGGATGTGTAGTTAATACCCTCTCTGAAAGTATTTAGTATATATATACACATTTGTATGACAAGGCTCCAGGAATTAAATAATTCTTTTGCTCCTAGTCAAGCTCAAATGCGAGCAGTCCAAAGAGCTCTTTGACTTTGGTTAACTGCTCTAGATGTATATTATACACGGTGCAGTTGTTTCCTTGTAGCCATGAGCAGTATGTATCCCTGCAAAAATAATTTGAACTTTTTAATCTGATAAGTAAATTCAAATAACAGGGTAATTTCCAAATTGTTCTTGCTGCCTCTTGTCTTTTTTGGACTGCTTTGTTTTTTGAAAACCCACCAGAGAGCACTTTGTGTTTTCATACAGATAATGGAGATCAAACCTCTTTTCCATTTTGTTTGGTACATTTAGGTTTATTTCTTCATATAACACATTAAGCAGAAGCTTTTTTAAACTCATTTATGTATTCTCCTGAGGAAATATAACTTTGTCAAAGGTGGTTTATGGGAAATGTGGCTGCTTTAATTCGCTGCATCAGCTCACTGTGGCCTATTAAAATGGTGTGAAGCAATTTTTGCTCAGATGTCAGTATGGACATGTTGCAATTTTATTCATCTTCTGTGTAGCATTTGCATTGATGATGTCCCTTCTTTGCAATTGTCTTTTATCTTTTGAATTGGGTGCTGCAAAGAACCGTGCTAAGGCATCTATTTCCCCTGTAAAAAGCACATTGCACTGCAAATACAATACACACAAACACATGCTCTTGACCCTCCATCTCTTTATGTCACGTTTCCTAACTGCCCAACAGCAGATGTACAGACATGAAGCCTTGTATCTCCTGACTGCTCTGTTGCCTCTCCTGCTCCTCCCTGACATGTTGGGGAGAATCCATAGCCCTTGCAGTAATGTAAAGGACTTGGTAAACATTAATAAACCCAATAATAATAATTCATGAAAAAAAGACAGAGGGAAATTAATGCATAATGAATCAACAAAGACATTAATAAACCATTAATTACTTGCACTGGATAGATATTTCTGGTCTAATGAATTATCTTTATTCAACAAAAAACCCAATACATAAACACTTTATAATTCCAGAACATGTTACTTGCTTGCAGTGAAACAGATGTGTTAATATTGCAGCATGTTATTTATGCACTTATTCTGATATTATTTTCTCCTTTTGCTAAGGCAGTGTCTCACATGGGAGAGTTATTCTGGGTCTGCCTGTTAAATATGTCATGCAACTAACCCAGATCTGAGGAGCTAATTATGTTATCTGTGATGTTATTAAATAATTATAGTCCTTGAAATGGGGTCAGAAGTAACAGGACATCCGTGTATTGCAGTATTCACAGTTCATACACAGAGCTAACTTTAAAGAAAAGAAAGAGAGAGAGTAATAAAATGCTTGTAGGCTTTAACCCATTTACTTCTGTTGTCATCTGTACACTCAGCTGACTCGGCTTTGCACTTTCCAGACTGATCATGCATATTGTGTCTGCAGCCATTGTTCCCAACATAGTCTGGAAAACTGAAAAACACTCATATTTTAGGAGTTCAAAAGATTTTTTTTTTTACTTCCTGGCTCCCAGATTTCTAATTTTTTTTTTCTCCAGTGGTTTGATCACACACAGAGACTATTTTCTGAGAGACTCAGTGTGGAAAGTAGGACACTATGTGCAGTCAGACTTAACTATGCACCTTGAATGCAGTTGATAAATGAGCTGCTGGAAAGCTAGCAATTCTTGTTTTGCTACTTTTTATCATAGACTCACAGAATCATTTGGGTCGGGAGGGACCCAAAAGATCATCTAGTTCCAGCTCCTCATCCTCATAAGTAGGGACTTCTCCCACTAGACAGGCTTGGTCAAAGCCTTATTCAGCCTGGTCTTGAACACTTTCAGGGATAAGGCATCCACAACTTCCCTTGGTAACTTGTGCTAGTGCCTCACCACCCTCACGGCAGGGAATTTCTTCCAAAAAACTAATCTAAACCTAACTTTTTTCATTGAATCCCATTCCCCATTGCCCTATTACTACATGCCCTTGTAAAAGTCCCTCTCCAGCTGTCTATTTCAGGTACTAGGAAGTGCTATAAGATCTCCACAGAGTCTTCTCCAGGCTGAACTCTGTCTGTCTGTCTTCCCAGAAGTGCTCCAGCCCTCTGATCATCTTCCTGTCCCTCCTCTGGACTTGCTATAGCAGGTCCATGTCCCTACTATGCTGAGGGCACCAGTGCTGGATGGTGGGGTCCCACCAGAGCAGAGCAGAGGGGCAGAATCCCCTCCCTTGCCCTGCTGGACACACTGCTTTGGATGCAGCCCAGGATGTGGTTGGTTGTATGGGCTGCCAGTGTACATTGCCCGGTCATGTCAAACTTTTCATCCACCAACACCCACAAGTCTTTCTCCCCAGAGCTGCTCTCTATCCATTCTCCACTTGGACTGTACTTGTGCTTGGGATGGCTCCAACATAGATGCAGGATCTTAAAACTGGTCTTCTGAAATTCATGAGATTCCCATGAACCCACTCCTCAAGCTTACCAAGGTCCCTCTGCATGGCATTCCTTCTCTCCAGCATGTTGGCTGCACCCCAAAACTTGGTGTTGGCAAAGTTGCTGAGGGTGCCCTGATCCCACCGTCCCTGATGCTGACAAAGATGTTAAGCATTGCTGGTCCCAGCACCAACCCCTGAAGAATGTCGCTCATCAATAACCTCCACTTGGACTTGGAGCCCCTGACTGCACCTTTTTGGGTGCAACCATCTATCCATTTCCTTGTCCACTGAGTGCTACATCTGTCAAACCCATGTCTCTGGCTTTAGTATGAGCAGCACTTCCAGCAATTCTGGGTCTGAATGGGATGGAGTGAGCTTTCTTCATTGGCATCCTCTGTGGTACTGTGCTTCAGATTTGTGACCAGAACTCTGCTCATGGCAGCATCACCACTTTGAGATGTTGCTGAGCAATGCTTCATCAGGGTCTGAGCAGAGCTAGGAGACTTCACAATTTATGAACTCTACTAAGAGCATCTTGTGAATTCTTAAAAGAGCCTCTCCTTCTATAAGAAATTCTTATACATGTCAAAGGCATAATTAATAAACTTGGTTGAGTTTTCACTGTCTGTGCTGACTATCAAGATACAGCAATATCTTTTCACAAGTCTCCCATGTCCCTGAGAATTCTATTCATAGATATGTGAACATTTACTGGTGTTTCACTGAAGTTAAATTGCACAACAAATTGAAAGTTTGTCATCAAACTGTGAGATACTGGTTATTACACAGTCTGAGTTAAAAATTCATTGTGTTCAGAGAGTCATACAGAAAGTCGTACATCCAGGTTAAGAACTGAGGGCTCTACTTTCAGGGAAATGGATTATGAGGCATCCATAACTTCCCTTGGTAACTTGTCCTAGTGCCTCACCACCCTCACAGTAAGGAATTTCTTCGAAAAAACTAATCTTAAGTCTGCAAATTAAGTCTTCAAACTGCACATTTCATTTTGCGCCCAAGACAGCATGGCTGTCAAAGAAATATTTCAGCCAGTGTAATACTTCTCATAGCCACCACATTATGCCTAAGCCAGTTTAAAGATCACTGCCAAAAATGATGGAGTTTCGACTGTGGGGAGAAGTCCTCCCTCTGAACACCTTGTTTGTATCATAAATATTAATCTTTTTTTTTTGAGTTACAAATACCTGTATTATCCTCCACAGAATTATCCACAGAAATGGAAAAGTAAATTTGATTAAAGATGATATTAATGACTTCTGTCAGCTACTTACCAGATAGATCCTCTTGAAGGCAAAGTCACTAATAGGGTGAGTCACTATTAGGGTGAATATCTTATGCATACTTGCATAGGATGGGTTCAAAGTCTGGTCATGGGCTTTTATGGCACTGGGTCATGTCATTTTCATGTGAGGAAACAGTGGTTCATACATAGGAATCTGAATGCTTTTGAGATGTTTATGATTGGTAAATTCCTGACCTGATAAATGATGTGAAATTGAAAATACAGCATGCTTAATCCTAGGTGAGAAAAAAATATATTTTCCACACTTACACATATTCAGTTATACTGATTATTTTACAATTTCACAGATTGCAGCCTTTTCATCATTAAACTATTACAGTAGTTCATATGATAAACTGTTCCATAGTATGTTTTAAAAGAAGTGTGCTAGGGTGTTTCAACCTGCATGTTCTTTTATATTAAAAAGAGAAAACTTCAAGATAGAACAGAAAAGCAACTGATGCTTGTAATTTTCCTCATCTTGCAGAAATTAATAATTTACTTAAATTAAAAATAATGAAGTGAAAGGACTAAATTCATGGCATATTTTAGCAAAGTATCTTCATTGTTGGTTCTAGAACTCCCAAGTGTCAAATTAAGAGCCTGCGTATTCCCAGAAAAGTAAAAAGTTACAGGGTATATAAAATTGCATCCTCCTTGTGGAGGTCGTTTAAAGAATAATTTATTCCAAGAGGGATAAATCATCCTCTTTGAGATGTAGATCACAAACTATTTTCTCTGCTCACACTATCCCTCTTTGTATCTGATACCAAACTGATGCATAACATATTCCTAAGGTTTTTATACTCAGCTGTCACGAGGATTTTTATGATACCACAAAAAAAGTTAAATTTGACTCTTATATTTATGTGTGTAATTGACTGTTTAGTTTTCTAAGTTCTAAATTTAATCTTTTATAGCTTTGTTAAGACTTACCACTCAGTTGTCTCTTTGTTTGACTAAGAGTTATCTACAGTTTGTAGTGGAATGGGAGAAAGAGGAATGATCAAGAAACCAGTCACCCACTCTAATCCATTTACACGAGGTGTGACTGAAAGTTTCCCAAATAATGGAAAACAGTTTGTGTTTGAAAACAATTGAAGCCAAAGTCTTGAAAGCTCTTCCAGTTTGTTGGCAATTATTTAAAATCAACTCTTTGGAATATTATGACACTATAACATCATTATAATACTGTGAGGTTCTTAAAATATTATAACTTGTTCCGTATTATAAACCAGATGTAGGCATGTTCTTCCAAGAAAAACAGAAATAAGGCTTTTTTAAAAGCCAAGGACATGTTTTTTTCTTTGCCTTGCAAAAAGAGATCCTATCACAGTGCCACTTACTAATAATGTGTTTGTAATAGCTAGCTAAATAATTTTTGTGTGGTATTTACCTCAGGCATCAAAAGGTCCTTAAGGGTACAACAGAATTCTCAGCAGAAAAGGAAATATCCATTAACATAGCAAACACTGATAGGGCATCAAGATCTGTAAAATGACAGACCTCTCCGTGGTCACTTGTGGTTGAAACATTGACTGGGTCAGATGTGACAGTGTAAGTGGCTGTTTTGATACCTTTGGGTCTTCAGCTACTAAAACACAAATCTTAAACATTTAACTTTATAACTTGGCTCTTCAGCACAAACAATCAATTCTGAAGACCATGCAATGCTAAAATTCAGGCCAGCTACAAATCAGTTGTGGCTGGAACTCAGTGATAACAACAGAGGGTGAAAGAAAGATTGTTAAATACCTCATTTTTACACATGTCAAAATACTCTGAAATACATTGCTATAATCATTTTCCACTGGAAAAGAGGGGTTTACTTTTTTTTTCCCCTCATCTTCATATTTGTGTTTAGGTCAGACTAGAAGCTTGGGATCGTTTTGCTAGGGCTATTAATTTTGTTGGCTGATCTTATGCTCAGTTAGGTATATTGAGAGTTCACCAACTAAAGAAGAGAAATAGAACAACAATCATAATTCAGAATATTGGAAAGGTCAGAGCAGCACACAGCACCTCTAATTTATAAAATATATGTTGCACTATAATTTTTAAAATTTTATTTTAATAACCAGAAAAACATTAATTAGCTAATCACTTTAATCAAAATAAAATTAAAATTGATGCACTCATAACAGTTTTAAATGATAACTCTATTACCTACACCTTAAATTATTCCCTTCTGAAAAACTAAGATTTGGAATGAGGCAAAATTCAGTAGAAGATCCAGTTTGCCGTATGTAGAGCTGTGTTTTTTATCTGAGGTTCACTAATACTTCTTAATTTGCAATATATTCATATAGTTGAGAACAAACAAAACCCTATGGCAAAGTGGGAACTGAATGACAGTAACATTACAAAAGAAATTCTGAAATTATTGCCTCTGTGAATGACCCTTCCTACTTAGTTGCAGCAGCCTGCTTAAAAATCCGACCTTTTTAATTTTTCAGAACTCATTCCCATGCTTTCACTATAAACTCAAAAATATTTTGATGATTATGTTTCTTTTGATCTCGATAATTCATGCTCAAAAAGGTCAGAGTCCTTTTTAATGATTTATGTTCCTCAAACTTTATTTTTCCTTTCCTCCCCATTACCCCTAGGTAGTCCAAAATAGTTGCTGTATCTCATCTCATTCTGTTCAAACTCAGACAAAGCTCAGTCTGTGAGGAAGTGATACAGGATTAATGTGTCAGTAATTGTTCATCACCAGCTGACATGAGAAATAGCTAGACTGACAGAGTGCTGGCAGATGAACTTCCAGCTAAAGGAGCTTTCAGCTAAAAGGGATTAAGGCTCAAGTTAAGCCGTTGACTGCCAGCTTGAGAATAAACTTAGGAAATGTACTTTCTTTGTGTGAATTTACATACTGTTTCTTTCCAAAGCAAAATTATTTTGATGACTACAAAACTTCAGTGATATTTTTTGTAAAAATTGTTTGACCAATAGAATTTTTATGTGGTAGAATATCTGAAGGCAAGAGTCTGGCTGTTTACCTGCCGTAATAAAAAAGAACCATTGATCTTCGTCAGCTCGCACTGTCAGTTATCCTGTCACGGTTTGTTTGTCAGTACCTTGGGTGAAACTGGTAAAAAGCCTTTGGTATCCTTTCATCAAAATAATTTGTTTTATTGTACAAGCTTTCACTGCTGTGGCTTCAGTATATAACTTCTTTAAGGGCAAAAGAGCTGTTCAGTTTTCTAGTTTTTGTTTGCTACTAAACATGTGTTACCCTGACTGAGACCGCACAAGTTACTAATTGAAGGTAATAACTTAACTGCAATGTACACCAATAATCCTTTTTTGTGAGAATTACTTTAGGTGAAACGTAAAACAGTAAGGCAGTAAGATGAAGTTATTGCAGCATAAGGCAGCAGAGACTCATGCACAAAAACATTGCCAAAGTGAAGTAAAAAAACACGTAAAAATGGGATATGCATTTGTCACGCCCATTGCAATTTAAGAGCTACATTATCATAGTAAGGAATCTTCGTGTTCAGGACCATTTACAGAAACTAATCTTTGCAACATTCACATTTTAGAATGAATTGTTTCAGCTAGTCATGAAAGGTGAGTGTGAAGAGTTTTATATTTTTAGCAGTGAACCAGGAGTCCAATGCCTTGTGTAATAAGGCAGTAAAAGAACTGCCAACTCGCTCTGAACTAGAGTTCTTCATCTTTAACTTAGATTTCATCTACCAGCCTAGTGAGCTATGGTATAGGTTGTACAGGTTGTACTGGTTTCTATCAGATAAAAATGCCCTGAAATTCTAAAATTACAACAAAGTAAAGTACCTGTTTCCAGAAAGCAAGGATAACATGTATAATGGGGAGCACAGGAACAGGAAAAAATATCTGATGAAGGTTAAATACTCTACAGGTATGACACTGTGTCACAGTTCTTTTAAAAAATGCGCACAATCATACTGTTTGAGATTAAAAACTTGTTAATATTTTCAATAAAAATTGCTTGGAAGACATAAAATAATTTTAAATCATTATGCAAAGCAGCATCATTCAAAATCACTTGATATTTGGTATATATATGTTTGTGACGGACCAAAATAAAATATGCCAGTATGTGTTATCTTAGGGCCCGGATTAACACAGAGAGGCAATGACATTTATTATAGTAGAAAGCTTAGAAAAAAAGAAGCAACTTTGTGCTTGGGGTATCTTCCTATGTGAACGAAGTAATTTTACTCACAACATGGGTCCTGTATTTTTCATTACCTTGGAAATGATAAGCTTATTTTTTTAAAGTAAATTTTAACAGTCTGCACACATGGCAGGTGGTTATGAAGCATCAAACAGAGTTGGTCTTCCATAAAATTACTGAAAACTTGTGTTCCTAAAGAAAGAGGATATTGAGTCCCATAAAAAGAAGATACAGGTATATAATTATTGTAACTCAGTGTCCAATATTACCATTCTAGTTTAGTATTTATGCATTTTACAGTACATCTTCCTTATGGTATCAAAAGCAATACATTACATGTACTGAAAAGAGAACTATTGCATCTGCTTACTGTTGATAAAAAGATAAACCCAAAGAACATTTGGCACACACACAAAGAACACCACCCCCTCCCCCCCCCCCCCCCCCCAGAATGAATGGGAGAAAGTAGCAACAGTAGTTAAAGACAGCTTGGAAGAATAAAAGGCAGAAACTATTTCAAGAAGCAAGGAAAGTGGGTGGTACTCTCAATAGCAAAAATAGGGCTTTGAACTTGATAGTGAATATGAGAAAAAAATGAATGGGGGCATTAAGAGATAAATGAAAAATTCTCGCAGACCCAAAGAGAAGAAACAATCTAAAAACAAAATTTTCTCTACTTTGAGGGCATAAGATATGAAAGGAGAAGAAAGAGAAATTCAGATAAATTTTAAATTATATATTTAATTTAATATCCGCTTACTTTCTTTGTGTTCAGAATCAGAACATATGATGTAGGTACTGCCAGGGTTTCCAGAACTGCTATTAGAGTATAAGAGAGCAGCAGTAAAGTCTCACTATACAAACAAGTATGTGTCAAGCTTATGAGACTGCATCCAAAAAGATGAAAAACAGTGGCTGAAAGCCATGTGCTTCAAGCTAGAGATTTGTTCCTACTGCCTTCTACATTGTACATGAGGTGACCCCAAACTGTTCAGGCTTCTAAGTGACAGTTTCAAACTTCTAGGCTGAAATCAAAATAAATACTTTCAGGCCAACAGTTGAAAAATACATTCAAGAAGAGAAAGGCAGAGAAAATATTAAAAGAGCAAAACAGCATTAACTTATCTCACGAACATAATCTTCTAAAGCAAACTGTAAAAGCACATTAGGTAATTTGTTTAATTTATTTGTCATGCCAGAGAGATGGAGCATTTCATAATCCCATAGAACACATCATTTTTCAAAAGACAACAACCAGTTTAATTCCATATTGTGCTTTCCAAGAGTTAAAAAAAAATACAAAAAAACCACAAGATGTGTCAGTGTCCATCAGGTGCTGTGGTCTTCTATGTTCTACTATCAAGAAGTTAGCTGTGAATCATGAGAGACACAGACTATGACAGTAATTAGTATAGCTTTTCTCTCACAATTTATTATCTGATGAATGTAACATTTCTTTTCAGTTTTGTAATTTTTCCTGGGTGTTTTGCAAGAATGCATTTTTAATTGGTGCTTTGAGCAGCTTGTTCAAACATGGTTTAGTGAGTGGGTGGAGTATGAGCTCTTTCCCCTTTGAGATTTTTTCTATTCATGTATGAATAAATGGCCATCTGCATGACATAACATTTTTTTTTCCTGTCCTCACCTAGGTGGATAAAATGCTTTAAACAAGATCACAGCATATATGGAAAAGACTTTTCTTTTTTTTTTTTTTCTCCCCACACTGCTATTTAAGATGAGGAAGATGTCATTCCCTCCCTGGAAGAAATGGGGGTAGAATGAAGTGTAGAGTGTACAAGACAAATGAGGAAATACGTGAGACAATTAGGTAGACAGTGGAAAAAGATGTCATTCTATGACTCTGTTACAAGCTTGAAGAATCAATAGCTCAGTATCCATTGTTGCAAACTAAAGGAAGCTTGAAGAACCTGAAGATGAAGGAGAAAAAAAGATGGGAGGTAAATGGAAAGACAAAAAGGGAAGATTATAGAGTCAGACAGATAACTGCTTTAGGAGGAATTGGAAAACACCAGTAAATCCATAGGAAAACAGCATTAAATAATACTACAGATAATATTAGGACGAGTAATAAGGCAGTCAGAAATGTGGGACTTAAAAGACAAATTTGTGGGCTATCAAAATGCAGCAGTCGATATGGCAGATATTCGAAATTAATATGACAAATAATGAGGCAGAAGTCAATAAGGAAAAAAAAGGATGTAATCTGACAGGTGATAAGGCACTAGGCAATATGGCAAATGAAAGCCACTGAAAATTGCTCAAGTTTAATGGGATTTTGTCACTTGTCTCATTTATAATTGCCAAGACCTAATCCTGAATAGGGCTCTTTGCCTTCATGCTAACTAGTTCTCAGAGATAGGAAGAGAGCTGTCCTGTGAATTGAAAAGCTAAGAGTTATAGCAGAGGAAGGAGTATCTTCAAAGGCCCTAGTCTGACACCTTTTATGATTAACTACAGTGGTATTCAATAAAAGCAATATAAGGAGTAATCAGAGGTCCTAGGTATAGTGACCAGGGGAATCTACGGACACATTTAAAGAGAAGGAGATAACATTTACAAAATAATATCTGGTATTTAATGTCAAGATTTTCCACACAACTTGATTTTTTCTCTGATTATCAGAACAGTTTATACTTTGCTCTAAATAAAAGACATACCCCAAAAGTTTAAATTCTCAGTTGTGTTCTTCTGTAGATCACTTCACAGGTATGTACATTTAGTGTTTGTTAAAGTCTAGGTCCATAGACCTCTGCTGACACCTGGCAACAAATCAATTTCCTTAGTCAGAACTAATTAGTCCAATTCTTATTTGGATTTAAAAAAAGAATAATCCCATGTGTGCTGAGTGTGTGTGTGCACTTTCCCTGATATTTATTTCTCACTGAGGATGTCTATCAGGACTTTTATAAGTCCTAGCTCCCAAGGGAAGATTTGCTGTCACACAGTCACAAGTGTGGGCAGAGGTGGATTGTACTCATTTTATAACGCTCCACTTTTTATCACTCAAGTAATCTCAAAATAATGGGCTGCGTTCCCTATAGATATGGCATTAATGTCTTCCTGCATGTTTGAGCAGTTCTTAATAAAATGTTTCATACTTGTAGAAACAACTGTTACAGAACTGATAAACATTAATGACTATACTATATTCCCGAATTAAAAAAAAAAAAAAATCAAAACCTCTACATTTTTCCACCTGAATGGAATATGTTTTTTATGTGGACTGTATGGCAGAAAGCACTGGGAACAGGAGGGATATGCAAAAGCTGAAAGACTGAAGAATATAAAAGATTGTTTGAAATAAGTTTTGTTAAATCAATATTTTTGGTAACACATTTTTATAAAAGTTTCTGGATGCTTTTGAGCAAGCAGTCTTGTTTTTGTTTGTATATGCAGTCAGGCATCTCATAATAAAGTGTAGATGCTGGGTTCCTGTGAAAATACTAGCTCTAGTGATGCTTAAGCTACACATCCAAGTATTTGAGAGGAAAAAGAGAGAAAACAGAATACAAAATATGCTGTCATTAAGTTTACCATTTATCTTCCTTCATCCTATCATACAAGGAACCCTGATATTCTATCATTTGAAATCGGTATAGACTGGAAAATAGAATGCGCTTTCTTAAAAAATGGGCAAGGAAAAGAGATTCAGTCTCTTCACATGTCTTGACCTCTTTAGTTCTCATGTCCAGTGGCTTGTAGGACTCCTTGACTGCTTCTAAAATTCTATTACCTTCACACATTCCATAGGTCAAGAGCCCAGGAGCACTAAGGTTTCTTATTCCATATTCTTTTATCTAAATCTTCTATCCAACTGCCCTTGCTGTAACTGTGCTACTGATGAACTTTGCTCAGGTGACAAACTGCACTGGGATTGCTGGAGAAATACTTTAGATAACCTGTTACTGGGCGTTCTTAAATGATGTCTCTGAAGTGTCATCGCTTTCCCACAGTTAGGGCTCCTTGAGCATAATCTTTATTCTTTTACTTTACTTCAAGCATATTAAAGAAAACGTTCAGTAAAACTTGAGAAGCTGAGTATTTGAATTTACCCTTTTTACAAATTTCAGAGCTGTCTTATGAAGAATCCCAAATTGCTGTTTCTAAGGATGATTTTCGTTATTGCTGGCCTCATTGAACTGCCACACTAAAATGAATTGTACAAATAAATTATTGTGTCTGTTAACCCTTTTTTCAGTACATGCCTTATTGTGTAAACTATCTGGATAAGCCAATTTTATTAACTATTTTCATAGTTCCACCATACAAGTAGGTTCTGTTAACATCTGTAACAGCGTTTTCATGAATTCTCTATGATTTATTAATAATAAGAACTACATGCTGGAAAGAATTAGAACAACCATCTGTTTTTCATTTGACTTATTTATGTAACAACTGCCATTTGCAAACCCCACATTTCCTTCAAGCAAAACACCCTTGATATCATCTTCAGTAATGTCTCCTGCATATTAAGTGCTTTTAGTTAGCTGAATGAATAAGGCGGGTTTTTTTCCTTTTGCTGGTATGTTTCTCTTAGGAAGAAGAACTGACAGTGAACACGTACTGGTTTGTTGCTATCCTGTAAATTACTGAGACTAAGCAAAGCCCTGTTTTGCTACATTCAGGAGAAACAATGTATAAAGGAGAGCTTCCTATTTAGAGATCAGAATCTTTTTTGCCTGTTTGCTTTGTTTCATGACTTCACCGCAGGACTAGTGCTTGTTTGACTTTCTCCTGTGACTCTAACTTTCAGGCACACACAGCTGCAGCAAATCCATTCGGCAGCCCCCCATATTGTTAAAAATCTGTTACCAGGGAAACAATTTTCCTCATATGGCTTAGGTGCTCATTAGCTGTACCAGGTACTCCATCCCTATGGCAATAGCCTCCACTTTTCAGCTATCACTACACTGAGGTAGGTTTAAATATTCCTCCGACTTAACCTGATAGAATGATGCTTACCACAGCTGTCCACTTTAATCTTGTCTATGGCTGGCAGCAAGTCGTCTCCTAAAAGCAGAGCAACAGTACCAGGCCAGTGAATACACGGAATAGATGTCTTGAGAGCATTTTGTGTGGGATTTGCTCCAACAATGAAGGACTTTTTGGTGTGAGGAGCAGAAAAACATCCGGATACAAAAGAGTTTGTAAATAGCATACAAAAGTAAGACAATCATGACAACCACAGTATTCATGTGGTTTGTAAGGAAAAAAGGGCTCAAGTGATTCTTTTGGTCACAGCAATTCTGCTTAAATTACTTAAGAGTAAAATTTCATTCAATTATCCACTAAATGTGTCAATATCACAAATCAGTGGTAGATCTTTGTGTCTGTACGTGCAGACTAGAAAATGCTTACGTTTTCACTTGTAACTTTAACTAATGTCCACATAGTAACCTAACACATCAACTTTCAGTAGAATATGAGTAATTCTCGTCAATCTGACATTCTGCCTTTAGAGGAACACTCATTCCAAGATTTCCTGGACGACGTGTATTCTACAATACTTCTTTCCTAAAGAAGTAGTTAGTGAGCCCTAATTCTAGATGGCCTTGAAACTCTGTTGTACAAAGAAAGCCTTAGTCTACTGGTCTTTCTGAATTTGGGTTTCTTCAACAGATCCCTACGACAATGACACCTTCTTTGTTGTCTTCCTTTCAATATTCAGAGACCATCAGCACTTTAAATACTGAAAGAGACTCGTATTTCTTTGATATGATATGCACCTTTTTTTTTATTTTCTAAGAGAGATTATATCTTTCTTTATTAGCACCACAATCACCCAAATTTAGTCTTTTTTATGCCATTTAATTTGTCATTTTACTCACAAACTCCTGGTTTCTTCTCTGTGTTCCGGGCACTTTTTCCAACAGTGTACGGACTTTTAAACCGAAGGTATTCAAAACAAGTATATGAATCAAAAGCACATGAAACTTTTGTGAACAGTTCTTCTCAATTCTTGATTAGATTTCATATTGCTGTTGATTTCCACCTATGGTCATATGCGTCTGGTTTGATTCATAGATAATTTTCCTTTACATTATTTTTTCCATTTAACACATAACCAGAATTTTCTACAGGTAGTCAGTCAACACGGACAAAGTGTCCCATGCATTCTATTTTTAAATCAATTGTGTAACACAGTAAAACAAACAACTAAGGTTTTTTTTCCCTGCTGTGGTAAAGAATTTTAATATCGAGATTCAGCTATTTGCTTCAGTATAAGTGATGAGACTTAGGGTATGTTGCAGTCTGTTTATCACTTTTTGTCTAAGCTGTACACAGAATCAGAATGACAGTTCAGTAAGATCTTTGAGCCAAAGACTTTAAGTAATTGCTTTGATATTAGTTTTAGTATATTCTGCTTTAATATCTGTGGGCTAGTTGTCTAGCCAATAGTTAATTCACAAATATGTTTAAAAGAGAAATGGAATTTGTATTTTATCTGCAACGTATTTTTGAACTGCATTAAAAATGACTTGCTAGTTTACTATTTTTTTCCTCAATGTCATAAAATGGCCTCAGTTGTAAGGGATCTTAGAGATCATCTGGTTCCTACCCCCCAGCTGCAGACACCTTCCAACAGACCATGTTGCTCAGAGCCCCATCCATCCTGGCTTTCAACACTTCCAGGGAAGGAGCACTGTATCAATCTATTCAGACTACTTAAAATAGAATTAAGGAATTCAGGCTTAAGAAGTTCTTCGCAGGAGTTTTTTTCTTAGAACTGTCAGTTAAAGCAAGCAGACTAGATCAGGAAACTTGATGTATTGCTCTTTTATTAAAAACTTTCTTCTTATTTTGTCAACAGTACATGAGAAATCTTTTATGTCAGCTTTTTAATATTGATTTGAAATTTTATATAAACTAATTAGCATTTTGAGATATTAAATACTTAAGTTTAACTTTGCAAGTACTTTCTTAATTTGTTTATAAATTGATTAAAGTCCTGAAATGGAAAGGGCCGATCATAAAACTGGGCACAAGTAGTGTAGTTTCAAAGTTCAGATACAAATCTGGCTTGGCTTTCAGACAAAACAATTTAGTTTAAATTACTTGTTTCACTTTGTTGTCATGCAGCTATGTATCTGACAGCTTTTCTTTAGAAATAAATTTGTAAGTCTTCACCTTGTAATATATATTTAGTTGTCTCTTAACTAGGAGTGTACATTGCTATAAACTTTTGTTCATTATCTGAGGAGAAACTGATGTTTCAAGAGGAAAGTTATGATTTGATTGGTTTAACATTATGCAAATAAAATAAAGAATTAAAAAAGCACACCTTTTAATATGTATAGAGTACTTTTTAATGTAAATTCTGAAGGTGTGAATGTCAATGGTAGTTTACAGTAATGCATAACGTCTATAACACATTATTACCTTGATACCATTTTGAAGTCTGTTTTCTCTCAAAATAAACTGTTTAAAGGTGTTTTCTGCCTTCTAACTGGTCCTGCTATAGGTAATGCTTAAAAACCAGCAAAAATATTGTGTATTTTCTAGAAAATGCGAAATACTGTGTGAACTTTAAGGTGTTTTACAGCTAGCTGCAATGATGTCATGAGTACTTTAGACTAGAATAGGATAAAATAGAATAGGATATTTTAGTTGGAAGCGATCCACAACATTCATCTAGCCCATATGCCTGACCCCAGCAACATCCTCCACCAGCACCTCTGCTGCCATCCACAAGGGTGCCTGAGGTGATGCTTCTCCGTGAGGCCCTAAGGCTCCTTTGTTTGCTCCTTGGACATGGTGAGTGTCAGACAGGAGGATCCCAGCAGCATCTCTGTGGTGACTGCAGTGCTGATGACATCCATCAGAGCCATCCCTTGGGGGCACCCCCAGGAATCAACGTTCCTCCAGGCAGCAATATCGCTTCCAACCCCTCTGTGTCTCCCAACGGCCAAGGCCTCAGGAACCCAGCAGGTGAGCCTGCACTGCCCCAAAAGGTGCCTCTCAAAAAGGGCCTAAATTCTTGCACTCCAGGGGTGGCGTGGATCAGCCAACGTGGTCTGGGCAGAAGCCCCAGGCCTGGGGACTCTGCTGGCACTGGTGCAGCAATCCCCATATAAAAATTCTCCTCACTCTCACTGCCCAAGGAGCTGCTCTACTCCAACCAGACTGTTCCTGAGACCACTGACGCCATTACAAGTGGGGATAAACCCAATCTTTATGGCAGTCCCAGTGATGCAGCTGGGGTGTTGAGAGCTGCTCGTGGCCCCAGACAGTCAGAGCCCTGTTGTCTCAGCATGGTGTGCCACAGCCCCTGGTGCTGCTGCTCAGCCTCTCACGTCACACACTGACCCAGCTTGAGCACTGTCCTTGTCCCAAACCTCATGTCCCCTGCCTATACCTCTTGGGGGCCACAGAGAGTTTTTCTGCTCAGGAGAAGCAGGAAAACAGAAGACAAGAAAAAGACAAGAACCCAAATTTCAGGGCTGACCGAACACGTTGGTAAGGACACAGTCCAAATGCCTCTTAAACACAGAGAGGCTTGCGGTATCGATCACTTCTTAGGGAAGCTTGTTCCAGTGTTTGACCATCCTCTCAGTAAAGAGACACTTCCAGATGTCCACCCTGAACCTCCCATGGTGCAGCTTTGAGCCATTCCCACATGTCATGTCACTAGATCCCAGGGAGAAGAAACCAGTACCTCCCTCTCCACATCCTTATCCTCAGCAGCACAGAGCAATGACATCACCCCTCAGTCTCCTTTTTATCACATTAGGCAAGCCCAGAGTCCTCAGCCTTTCCTCAGAGAATAAGCTTTCCAACACAGAGGCCCATCTGTTACATCAGTCCAGAGGCAGTGGGAGAGGATGGGGTTTTTTCTGTTTCTCTTTGCTTTGAGGTGAAGCTATTGGACCTGTACAGTCTGTTTTCCTCTTTCACTTTTTGAAATTTTTGACATTTGTTAGCTGATACAGTGCACTTTTGGTATAGTCATATTTTGGTTTTGGTGGAAGTTCAGACGTAAAATTTTTTCATGAACTGTAACACTGATTTTATATTTTTAAGGTTCTGTTTCTCTTTCACGACTAAAGCTAAACAGAACAGAAGAGAAAACTTAAGTTAGAGGGGACCTAAGCTGGACAAGTGAGCTTCTGGTCCATTCATCTTTTAAATAAATGAATAAAACTGTGGTTTTGTTACTGTGTTGAAAGTTTTGCCTAGATTCTTAATATGACAATAATACTTGAAGATGCACTAACAGGTTAATTGAATAGATTTATTTTAAATATATATTTTTTTTAATTAGAGAAGGATTTATATTTTTATTGTGTGCTATCCAACCTTAGGGACCCTCATTTCCTGAACCTTTACAGTTTTCAAACCAATGCAAAAAATAAATACTATATAAAATAAAAACACAGGCAATTTTGGAGACGCTATCTGTAAATTACAGATGTTTCTAAGAGTCTGGTGAAAATAATTTACTGCCTATCATTTATACAAACAGGTATGTATTTGTGTATTTTGATATTGTCAAAATCGAAACAGACATTTAAAATTTGCCGAATTTCATTCTCCCACTGCATAGGTTTCCTGGGTCAGAAAGCTACTTTGGCATGAATTCATAACACAGTTTCAGTGTTTCTGGCAAAGAAGAACTACTGATAAGCAAAGAGTACTTCCCAAAGAACAGGGAAAATATAAATACATTCGGAAAAAGTGTAGTGGTTATTTTACCTGCCTGGCTACAAAATACTCCACTCTTTAACTTTCTCCAGTTGCAGCTAAGTGAGCTCAAGTGGGAGAGAGGAACATTCAGACTAGGATAAAAGAATTACCTGTCAAAATGATGTGAATGGGAGACTGTGGACATTTTTTCAGCAAACAAGTATGTACATCCAAAATTCAGAATTGATGCTTCCTCCTTTGTGAGGGCTCTCATGGAATGAAAAAAAACTATTTGGCACTTGTAAGCAAGCTCTCTCTGTGACTGTGTGGTGTATTCTGGGTGCCATAACTGAATTTCTCCATGTACTTTACCTTAATCCGAATTGCACTGCTGGTGTGGTTTAACCCCAACTGACACCAAGCCCTAGACAGTCGCTCGTTCACTCCCTCACCCGTAGGATTGGTGGAAATGGCAGTCGAAGAGGGTCGGAAGAGCAAAAGCCAGAAAACTCATGGATTCAGATAAAGGCAGTTACAGCAAAGGCCATACACATAAAGAAAGTAAAACAAGGAATTAATTCACTGCTTCCCATGGCAGGCAGGTGTTACCCCATCTCCAGGAGAGCTGGGCCCCATCACACATAACAGTGACTTGGGAAGACAAACACCATCACCCCAAACATCTCCCCCTTCCTCCTTCTCCCCACCACTTTGAGCACTGAGCATGATGTCACATGGTCTGGAATACCCCTTTGGCCAGTTGGGGTCACCTGTCCTGGCTGTGTCTCCTCCCAGCCTCCCATGGACAACCAGCCCTCTTGCCAGCATGGCACAACCAACAGCAGAAAAGGCCTTGGCTCTGTGTAAGCCCTGCTCAGCAATAACAAAAACATCTCTGCGTTACCAACCCTGTGTTCAGCACAAATCCAAAACACAGGCTCATGTTAGCCACTGTGAAGAAAAGTAACTCTACCCCAGCCTAAACCAGCACAACTGACCAATTTTCAAAACAACTAGACAAGAAGAAATATAACTGATCCGCAAATTGAGTCTTTTGGAGAAAATAACAAATACCTAATTCTTAACATTCTTCATCACACTCGAAAGGTATCTTGACATTATCTGAAAGATATGAGGCTTAGTAGCACCAGAAGAGATCATTATCACCATTAACAATCAAGGAAGATTCACTGATGTTCTGCAAAATGCTCCTAGGTTGGAGGGAACAACAGAATCTGTCAATCTAGAATACGGTCATACCACTAAAGAGGTGCTTACTGATACTGGAGAGACACTTCTGCACCACTTTTCTTTTTTTTTCTTTCATGCAACAATAAGAAGATGAAAAGGAGTTTTGCAGTGTTGAAGCATTTCATGAGAATTCAGCTGAGCAAGTGAAAAATCCTCCATGTGATGTGCAGTGTGTGAGAGCTGAGTGAAGTGTGGCACGTTCTTTAAGACTGCAGCCTGTGTTTGAATATCTACTTGTTAAATTGAGAAGATAAAGTGCAACTGATTTAGAAGGGACTGCACTGAAGTTGAAGTTTCTTTCTGATTGTTTGACATAGATTTATTATTTGTTTTTTGGTGATTTGAAAAAACGTTTTGCATGGAATAAATTATGGAACTTTAAATGAAGTTTTAATAGAAACAAACAAATAAAGGATTTGGCATTTGCTAATTTAGAGGTTTCAGTGAAGTTTGCTGGTCGAACATGAAGTATTTATGCTATCTTTTGGACATCAACTTACATTTCCCCGAGTTTCTGCAAGGCCTCATGGGACCTGTAGTCTAGACTAGGAAGCAGCGCTTAAAAGAGAGTGATGACACATGTTAAACCTACTAGAACCCTAGTAGGAGTATTCACTAGTATTGATATCCAATTAATTTGCCTTGAAATTAGATAATTAATTCAATTTGTCTAAAGTTTGTTTGCCTGAGGATCCAGTGAATGATATCGCGTCTCCAAGTAAGATAGATACTGCACAAAAAAACCACCTTATTTTGTGTTCTCTCACTGTTTTATAATGTTTTAATGATTTCAACACTTCAGCACAAATAGAAATAAAACTGAAACTCTGAGTGTAGCTTGGCACAGAAATTATAGCAAGTAATTTCTGTCTTATATTTATGTCACAAAAATTACTAAAAAAATATTATACAGATTTTTTTTTCAGGAGACGGATAATATTGATTAATGTAGAAATCATAACAAACAGTATTTTTGCACTGAATTATCCCAGTGCAAAATTAAACATTAGGGGCAGAGGCTTGTGTATGAAACTTCATGAAGTCACCTGGCTGTCGTTGGGACAGTACCGACTTTAGGCAAGGCCAGTCATTCCACAATTTCCTTTAGCGAACCTCTCTCTGCAGCAAGCTTGGAAGAGAACATCCATACAATGTATTGAAATCTGCTGGGGGTCAGAGGTGAATAAAGGGGAAAAGAAGGCCAGGCAATTGGGTATGCCTGCATCCAGAATTGGTGACAAAATTGATGTTAGCAGACAATGGCCTTGGTGGTGGAGGTCGGGAGGCTTTTATCATTTATCTTCAGTTATGGCTGCTCTTGTAATTAGGTTTCAGTTCGAAATAGTGGCATTTCACTCCTCATTGTTTTAAATGGGAAAGCAATTGAGTAGTTAAGGAAAATTACTATCACAGCTATTCTCAGACTTCAGACACAGTAGAATACTCGAGAAAGAAAAACACATGTAAGCGATGCCTGTAGAAGTACGTCTGAAGCCTACCCACAGAGTGGGCTCCAGATCACAAAGAAAAGATTTAAAAATTATCCTAATTCTCTGTTAAATCTTTAAAATGCAGAACTGGGACCAGACTTTCAAATAGAATGGAGGTTGATGCCTGCAGAGAATTTTTCAAAAGTTTAAATAAGATTCAGACATCAGGTGCTGCTGAAATACCAGTTAAGTAATATGGTAAATCTTTAAGAATTCAAATTACTTTAAAAAGCTGACTTTATCTACACATCCTTCTAAAATCACAAAAAATGAGTAATACGAGCTTGGACTGCTCCCTTTACAAAGAGTTCAATTATATTACTTTCAGTCCTGAGGATCCACTCCTCTGTTCTTGATGAAGATGTGCTCTTGTCAGCTGTCTTATCCCTTTAGGTGTTATTTTAATACACACTGAACATGTAGGACAATGGTTTAGAGTGACTTACCTGGTACCCAGAATCAAAAAGGATTTTGACACAGAAGCCAATGAGTAGCATTCATTTTCGTATTTCAGCTGGTGCCAAAATCATGTCTTCCTTCAAAAGATGCTTCTCATTTTGGGAATTTGAGAGAGATCTTTTACTGACCTATGGCTTAGTGCATCTAGACAGTGCCACAGCATGAAAACTAAGAGCTCTGAATCTTGTATAGCAATAAGTTGATGTCACAGCCTTTACTCACACGAGTATCTCTCCAGAGTGCAGCAGGACAGTATCTTGTACACAGCTAGAGGCATGTTGCAGAGATGGCCAAAGTTTTGCTGGAATGGGAAACCTGGCCAGGTCCCCACAGTACATGGATGAATTGCACAAGAATATGATTTTTTTAGAGCTCACAGAGTGGGAAGAGAAAATTGACATCAGAGGACTTCTGCCATCTCAGAGCTAGCTTTATCTCTACACCGATAGCTCTCCGTGATGCTTAATTATTCAGTTTAATTGGAATAACATGGTGAATCTGCAACCTCTCTATTACTGTTAGCACAGCTCAGAAAAGGTTAAATGGGCAAATGCCACACTACATATCTGTGTCTCCCAAGAAAAAACTTAGGGCACAGAAGAGTGGAAAGTGCTAAATTTCCCTTTCTCCTTTTTCCTTTCTCTTCATACACAGACTTTACACCTGTTCCAAAACATGCATGACTGCTGTATAAATATACTGTTACTTTGCAATAATCTTCTAATTTCTCAGGGGAAGGTCCAGTATTTCATATTGCTCTGTAAAAAGTGTTAAAAAATATTATGAAAGCAACTTTTGTTCCACTAGCATTTTTATCTGCTTATATCCATCTCTTTTGTTTCCTTGTGAATTCTAACACAAATCATGTTCTACAAAACAAAGTTTAAGCTTTGCACAGAAAAACATATAGAAAATCTGAACTGGCATATTTTTGTATGTAAGATATTTTCTCTCATCTTCTACAGAAAATGAAATGAAAATTAGAAAGTACAACAGAACTGAAAGCTGTCTCCAAGAAGCATATGGTAATACTGGTTGTTTAAAGCTTAATAAATATCTCTGTCCAAGTAATATATTAAATACATAACAGAAGTACTCCTTTACTTTTTTACAGTAGTAGTAAATAATAGGTATATTTACAATTGTTATTACTCCTTGCACTGAATTTCCATAGGGGAACTCACATCTGCTAGGTGATATATAAAAGGGGACACCAAGGATCTCGGTTTCCTGAGTAAACAAAGCTGATTCAAATGCTTTTTCTTCTTTATCCTCCAAAAACTTATAATCACAGGTCAGTTTAAACCAAGGTGAGAAAGTGAAGATAGCAAGTTCTTGTAAATTTCATGAAATGGTGAAGAAAAAATGTAAAGAAACTGGGTTGTTGCTTTTGAGCCATAACAGTGTCTTGGGGTGACTCTATGGTGTGTATCCCCTATCATGGCTCCATACCAAAAAATTAATTTTGTGCCTTTCTGTGCCTTTAAACTGAGCTTGAGAGGGGAGGAAAAAAAAAAATCCAAATGAACTTTTCAAAGCAGTTTCTCAAGGACACAGAGATACACTCCTCTGCGTTCTCTGGCTGCGGTAGCATGGAGGAAGCACCCTGCTTGCTTCTTCAGCCAGCTTTTTCAGGTTTTTTTTCTCCGGCGTGAGATGGAGAGCTGAACTTTGTTTCCTGGGACTTTGGTTTTTCCCTTCTTCTCTTCTGTACTGTTTCAACACCACCAGAACACTTTGGGAGAATTTTCCCCGAGGCCCGGGGGTGGGACCTCGTCTACCCGGCTCCAAGGAGGAGGAGAGAGACCACACCTACAGAAGGACTCTGAAATCTTCCCAGGTTTCTCTCCACAGCAAGAGTTTTATTATTTAGCATTATTATCCTTTTCCTGTGTGTTTGTTAAATAAATAGTTTTTATCTCTTTCACTTTCCTTCGAGGAAAATTTCCTTTTTTCCTGAACCTGGTGGGGGGAAGGGTGGTTGTAACCTGTTTTTCTCTCAGAGGATATATTGCTAGATTTTGGCCAAACTGGCACAAGAGCCTATGCACATATTTTGTGCTCAGAGAGGGCTCAGCAGGTGTATCAGCCCATTCAGGTAGCTGTGTATGTACATATATATACATGTGTTTATGCAAAACATACAGTCATAAAACCAGAGTGGTATTCCCTGACTCACTAAACTCAAAGAAGGAGTTGTGGAATGTAAAGAACATGTCAATACCTGCACAAATCACTGTGAATATATTCAAAGATGAAATACCAATATTTGCAGATATGGTGCCTCTGCATCATTTGTGCGGAAGAAGTTTTTCTAGGGAAAAAAAAAACACCTTAGAAGTAAATAACAAGTAGAAAGTGTAGCACAAGAAAGTAATCATGTCATTCTTCAAGTTACACTTGGGTGCTAGACAGCAGTTCTAAATTCACCTTACATGATTTTAGCTTTAAACAGTTTCAAAAAGACACAAATTTTTTCATATTGCTACAAGTACTACCTGGCAAATGCTTCAGAAGCAAATATGTTGTTCTGCATGCTCTGTGAGGATGAAAGTTACCCACTTTGGCCGTAGCAGAAATACAACATCACTCATCATGGCAATAGATTTCTTTCGTCCTAGTTTTAAAATGAAGTCTTTGATAAGTTACAAGTTCTACCTTGAAAGTAAAGGCTGAATAACTCTCTTTTGCTAGTAAAGTAAACATATAAATAAAATGGTGCATCATCAGTAATTACTTAAAGCTCTATCGGGCACAGAAAGATCTTTAATGCTTTCATCATCTCTTGATGACTACATTCTGCGCCATGAACCGAAAGAGCCACAACATTTAGAATGCTAGTCAAAGACTGATGAGGAGTGACTGAGTTATTGTAAAATAAAAAATAAAAGCAATAAAAAATTTTTCCACATTTGCTCAGTTTGGCAGAATGGGAATTGACAGGTAGGACCAGCTAACTTTAAAAAAATCTGTGCATGAGAACCCGGGAACCAAACAATCAAGCAACTCTCCCCCCGTGGGTGGAGAAGTATTAATAAGCTGTGTATCCCTTTTAATTTACTTCGCTGTTCTCATTCCTTTATTAGTCCGTCTTCTTTCATCCTTTCTGCCTTTTCTGTTTATTTTTTCATTGTACTTATTCATGCAGTGCCATTTCAGAAATGTCAGTTTTAGACCTTGCTACAGGTGACCTTGACTTTGGTTCTGTCACTGACGAAGGTGGTGAAGTTTCAGCTGTAGTCTCAGAGTATTGCTTATATGCTGTGACATTTTCTTGAAATGCTAAATTGGTAACGGTAGCTGTGTGTCTGAATGAAGAATTTTTCTCTTTAAAATAACTGAAAATGAGACAAAATGACAAAAATGAAAGTCTGTGCATGGATTGTTTTGCAAAAGCAGTTACCTACTTCAGATGATATTGTTAGCTTTTGGTCTTGAGTGAGACACAGTAGGTCATCCTCCAGAAACAAAGGTTGAGATGGAGATAGGAAAGTCCAAGTGCTCTTGTGACTTTGATGTAAGGATTAACAAGGCTGCATTAACCTCTGAGGGACAATCAGTCAGCTGACTTCCAATGGTGAGAATTAGTATCACACGCAAAGAAACTGAAAATTTTCCTGCTGTCATTGAAGAGGGTGATTACCTGCTCAAAACCAACAGACTAAATGTTGTGTCATGCTGTGGAAAATCTCCTTACCATGGAGGAGAGAAGGAAATATCTCTGTTATGGTGTTTTACTATAAGAGATGCATTACCAAACCCTCTCATTACGCTGAAGTACACATTAACTTTGTAGGTAAAACTGCAATTTCCTCATTAGAGGACAAAAATTTCCTCATTAGAGGACAGAAAAAGCAGGTATTTAACAGGAAATTTACTTTCAGTGTACTTCTATATGTGTTCCCCTTGTGTGCCTGTTTTCTGACATCAAGATGCAACTCAAAACATTTGAAAGGTTTGCGGTTTTTTCCATGCTTTATTATACTTTTTCAGTCAATATATCAAATATCTTATTTTAAGAACAGTTCTTTAAGTTGCTTTAAAAATTTTATTTTAACTTTAAATTTCTCTCTTTTGTCATATCCTTTCTCCACAGCAGAAAAATGGTGTAAATGAAATAATAATGCAATAAAAGATGAAAAGTGCTTTCTCATGATTTTAATGTTTTCCTTACAGAAAAGAGGAACAGTATTAAAACCAATGTACTCAAATTATAGACTCATTTTTTATTTTCTTTTTTTTTTCAGTAGGAAAACATTAACTTTCCTTAGAAACAGTTTCTATATGAGAGAAGGGGAACAAAATTAGAAAGAGGAGTATACAATTTCCACAACAAAATAACAGTACCAAGCACACCATCAGTATTGAACTGAGAATAGTTTATTTGTTTGAGTTTTTTTTAAAGAAGATGTAGAAAAGGCTTTTCTACAGAAAGATTTTGCACATGAGGACCTGAAATGAGACCCAAACAACTCATATATAACTGGATTTTTTTTAAAGTTCCAGTCTAGACTTAGTAGATTTTTGCATCAAACATGTTTTTTGAGGTGATTTTTCTCTTTTTAAAACTTTTTTAAACCTCTTTCGAGATGAAGGTTATTTCCTTAGTTAGACCAACTTCAGTTTTTGCCCAAATTTGATGTAATAAGCACATTTACAGCTGGTTGTCTTTCTGAGAGAAAGGCATTAAAAATGACTTGTATGTAAATCTCCAATTTGGATCTTTGTATTCAGGTAAATTTTAATTCAGAACTGATCCCTTTCTAGTGTTGTTAACGAACTATGTAACAAAATACTTTACTTGTTCTTAGAGTATCAAGCATGAAACCGAATTTTCAAAGATAACATTAACAGAGCAGTTACTGTTTTCAGTGAAAGGTAATCTAGTGAAGAGTTTTTTTCTCTACAGCTTGTGTTTATTTATGTTAGTAAGTAGATTCAGATGTCTGTATATGCTCTACTGATATTCCTTTCCCATGTGAAACAAAAAATGGCAGGTCACGGCATTGCTACTGTTTGTCTACACCTACATGGAAATTCCTCTGCTGTGTTTGAATTAAAATATTACATTACAGTCTGCAGCTGAAAACTCTGTGCTCCTTGTTGAAATTTATTTTTCTTACTGATGTTTTTCTTCTACTTTCTGCTTTTCATTTCATAATGTCAAAAAAAAAGGGTATCTCTACTTATAGAAAAGTAAAGATAAAGGAAAAATGTATTAAAAATTGACTTTATTTATTTATCAGGATGACCTGGAGTGCTGTTCGGACAAACGAAGTAACAAACTTCACAAAGACTGGCAAGATGCTTCCATAACTTAAGGTACACAAGAAAAATAAATGAGAATGTTTGGTTTATTCTGTGTCTCTAGAAGCAAATGGTGAGGGTCAGTTGACTATTCTGTCAAGTAAGTGCTGTATTATTTGTATTAAGAACAAAAGAACTGCAAACCACAAGAATAGAGAGAGGGTACAGATTCCCATTGATCATAACAAAATAGATCAAAATGAATGTTTGGATCTGTTAATTCAAAATGGATGTTCCACTTAAAAAGAACATTAACTGACTTGTGTCAGTTGAAATGAGAAAATATTTTTTTTAAAGGCTAACAGTTCAATTTGGACCTCAATAGAGGCAAAAAGATGCTACTGTTTCTATGCAACATATTTTACACATAAATGTAAAAAGCAGGCCCATCATGAAAATACTCTGCAATCAACAGAAGCAGGGATGCAATCAAAGAAACACATCTTCATGTGTTAGAAAAAATAAAGACGATAAAGTCTTCTATAAGTTGCATCATATACATATGACATAAATGCCAGGCTGTTGTACTTTGTTAAAATGCTGTGCTCTGCAGAGCATTGTTCATGGAAGTGTCTTACTGTTGTAAGGGCCCTGAAAGCACACTGAAGAAAGACTTAATAAGAAAGAGGTGTGAGAGTGGAAATGCTGCTTCTGGCAGGGGAACAGCATGGGAGAAAGTCAGGAAATAAGTCTGTGGGAGGGCAACACAAAGGAAGCAGGAGGGCAAGCAGAGGTGGCTTTTTGATTTTTTTTCCCATTGGTTTCCCTGGGAGAAGCATCTGGACCAAGCCCCCGCACACAGCTCTGGTTTTGTTGGGTGATGGTGGGTTTCTGTGCTTGCAGCTGCAGACCAAGCAGGGTGTGTAGCATCCTACTGCTCTAGGGCAGTGGCTGGGTAGCAGAAGAGACTGGGGTAGGTGAAATAACATGCAGCTGGCCAGGAAATTTGGTTATCAAATCCCTCCGCTTCCCCAGAAAAAACATTCCTGCTTTGTGGTGTGAACCTCCAGTGCCTTTGCTACTCCTTGGGGTGCAAAGACATGCTCCTCCTCTGCTCCTAACAGTCCACCTGGCTTGGTTTTCTTATGGAAAAGTGTCTTGTTAGCCACACTTCTATCTCTGTTTTTGTTCATTAGATGTTTTACCTTACTAACAGTGTAGAATAAATATGAATATGATTTATACCACAGCATTCACAGAACCATGTGATATGCTTTTGTGAAGTAGCACACAAATCTGAACAAACTGAACTGTACTATGTACTAAAAATAAAGGTAGATTAGTCAAAATTAATAAATACTTCTTTTTATATTGTCAACCATCTCATCTTCTTGAGCCAGTAACCCTGAGATCTATCAGCAGCAGTCTGGTATGCTGTCAGTGCCTGCAAATGTTCTCACCCCACTGCTGTCCAGGGTCGTTATGGGTTGTGGCATCTCCCGGCATTTCTGGAGAGCACAGAGCAATGCCACTTCCTCAGTTCCTGGGGTAAAACTGGGACGTGACAAATATGAACACCATGAAGCATAAGTTTCAAAGTGAAGGGAGATGGGAGGTAGTAGAAATAGTCGCAAAAATGTGGGCTGCAATATCATACAGAAGGGTTAGTGTGGAGAAAAGTAATTCAAGAGAAGAAGAGAGAAAGATTTATGTGCACAGTGAGGGTGATGGTGGGGAAGAGAGAAATATATTGCTAACCATTAATTCCCCACTTTTTTTTTTTTCTGAATTGTATTTCAGATTAATTCTTGCCTAAGCTGGCTGACAGGAGCTGCAATAATGTGGACACTGGTAAGGTTACTTTTTTCACTGTAGTCCCAGCTGAGATGCTCCTTTATAGGTGAGTCCTTACATACTTCTCTGATAACTCAAAGAAAATGCATCTGTGCTCTTCACACTGTAATGAATGTGTCAGTAGTTCAGTTTTCAGCATGGATACCCCTGCTCAGCCAAACCACCATCAAAAGGAAATAATTGCTACAGGGGTACATTTCAGTGTCTCTCTCTCTCTCTCTCTCTCCCCCCCTTTCTTTTCTTTTCTAATATCATAATTATAAAAAACCCCAACCTATAAGCAGAGAAATAATGGGTAAAAGTATGAAAAATACTTTCATGTGACCATTTTAATGATAGTGGTGTAACAAAACACCCTTATGAGAATGACTTCAAAAGGCAGCCAGTGGTGTGAAAGTGAATTTGTATAAATATGGGAGTTTGGGCTATATATTTTGTTTGGATTCCTGGGAATTAACTTGCCATGTTCATCTGAAAAGGTCCTATATCACCTAATAACAAATCTTCTTCATGACTCTAAGTAGTGTCTGATTTTCTGGCTGCTATGTAAAAGATGACCACTGTTTCAATTGTTTCATATAGTGAGAATTCAAGAGAAAAAGAAGTATGGTTTCCATCCTGAAAACTTACTTTGTTCCCATGTTCTCAAATACACTTTCAAAACAAACTATTTTTAATTTTCACAAGCCTCTTGTTATTAATTAAAGACTGATTCTTCAAATATGCAAGCATAAAAAAGTTAATTGTGTCAGCATGAATATTTCATGTTGCAGGACTGAGCCGAGAGACTACGTGAAAATGAACTAAAAAAAAAGAAAATCCAGAGTGAGTGTCACGGGAATTCGAAAGGTTTCTCGGATACTTATGTGCAGATGAAGGTATTTAGTTGTAAGGTGTCCTCAGTGATAAATGGTAACCAAAACATGTTTGAATAAATTCCCCATTATAAAATGAGAAATTATGTCATGACTTTGCTTTTTCCACTGATCCTTGAGAAAGGTGAATCTCTCTTAAAAAAAATTATACGACCAGAGCCTCAGGTCTTTTGCACTGCTAATGGACTGAGACTCTGAGAAAACAGCACCTCTGCAATTAGAGAAATGCAAAAGCTTGGCTATCCGGTAAAACAGAGAATAAAGAGGGAGTGCTTTAAAATTATTAATCTTAAAGGGTTTATTTCCTAAGTCATTTGGTCCTGCAAAGAATTATAAAAAACTGCTAAGAATTATGAAAAAAAAAAAAGTACTTGTTTTCTTAGTAGAAATATTTGCATTTAAAGTACATTTATGTCCTCCTTTGGTTCAGAAAAAAGCCAAGAGAAATAACCAGTCCTAGCTCAAAAACCCCCATGGCAAATCATGCCCGATGGCAGGATACCAAAAGGCACCACAAGCTTTGAGGTGCCAGTGAATGATGGCAAGGCAGCTTGTGCCCAGTGTCTTATCCCGGCACAAAGGCAGGAACTTTGTCAGCTGAAGATGCCCACATTCTTCTTCTAAGGGTGCGTTTGCAACTCTGATGGCCTCCCGGTACAAGAAGATTTTGATGTTTGGGACAAAGGGATGTGTTATATTAGCACAGATGACACAACGGAATAAGTAACAGGCTCGCAGTCCTTTTCACACATTTGTAAGGAAAATAGTCCTAGAAACAGTACCGTGTCCCAAACAGAAGGAAATAAAAGAGCAAAAGAACACAGTATCCTCTCACAGTCTGTCCAACAGCAAGTCCTTGCTCCTCCTATGCCAAATAGGCCACCTGAGACTGCAGGATCTATCTGCGGCCAAGAGGCCACCCTTGACATTTCTAACTCCAGCATCACAAGACAGTATGTTGAAAGCTGTTTACATTATAGGGAACAAGTCCTTTGCACCATTGTCGAAGTCCTTTCAACTTCTGTGTGTTTTCAATCAATTATCCAACTCGCTCATGTGGAAAATAGCAGCCATTCTAGATCAGAGGACATTCCTCTGGAAATGTCCTTGTTTCAAAGATTGCTTGAATGGAAGTGTGAAATAAGCTTCAGCCAATATTCCATTGCTCGAAAAGTCTTCCATGAGTGTTTTTCTATCTATTGTGGTGCAGGGAGATGAGAAACTTTGTACTGAAAGTACTGTCCATTTATTCATTCACACAGGTTTCCTTAATTAATGTTCATAGAAAAATAGCTCATTGGAAAGATCTTTTTTGCTGCAGAGACTACATCCAAATGAAGACATTTCTAAAAATAAAAAGGTTTATTTGATTCAGTACTATATCCTGCAGTTATGTATTTGGAGTAGATGCTCAAACCTCAAAGTAAGATTTATCAATTATTTGCCTCACTGTAAATTTTTTGCCTACCTCAGCATACAAAATGCTGCGATGGTCTCTTTAATCTAAGGATATTAAACTGTAAGATGCATCTACAGGAATAGTTTATAGAACTCCTTGTATAACTACAGCAGGTCTATTCCAAGAATACATATTGCAGATAATCTTTAAATTTGCTGAAAGTGCTTGCTATGGAATATAATAAAAATCAGTAGTAGAAAAGGAAATCAACTGCAGCATTGCATAAAAATTTTCTTGCTTTGGAAAGCCAAGATTTTATTGTCTTGCTGTAGGCAAGGTATAATGTTAGCAATGGTAAATTCTGTGAGGCAGTAAGTTATACTTTTCTGCTTAAATAGATTCAAATAATGATGTCTCTGACTAGGTGATATTAGTTAAGGTAAATCACAAAAAACTCTTATACGAAAAAGGTTTGAATGGGCCGTGGAAAATTAATATTAAATTTCCTGTTGTCTACCTCATTACCTTGTTAGATGACTTGTATTAAAAGCAGTGAAGCAAAGAATCAGTAACCTGGGCCTTTGCCATTTCTGCAGTGCAGCAGATACACATATCACACAATTTATACAGAAATTATGTATGTTGAGTATGCTTTCCTGGAATATAAGTGCAACAGACTAGAAATTATGACTTTATTATGATACTTCAAGGTTCTGCTTTTTGAAATTATCCCTGAAAGCTGTTGTTATTAAGATTCAGGACTGTTGGGTATCACAAGAGATATTGTTTGTACATTATCCTTAAATAAGGATGCATGTTTATATTTATACTCTATGTCCACATAAACCTGTGAATGCATAAACTGCTGTTCACAGAGACATGGAAGCTATATCTGAACAAACAGAAATGATTACCGGTTTACAGTGTTATTTAGTTCATGAAAAAAATTGTAAGGAAAAGTATTTTGACTACTGCCCTTATTAAAAAGGATATTGCTGGAACATGTAGTCTTTTGCTGAGAGTATAATTCAAACCCAGCTTTGGCAACTCATGGTCTTGCTGAGAAACCTCATTAGAATTAATGGAGTGATTGGGAAAAAAGGACTTGTAAGCCAGAGGAAGTAAATGCATCATGAGATGCTGGCTTCAGTGGTGAAGCTGCTTTAATGTTCTCCGGAACTCCCGGAACGGTTCCTCTGCCATAGCACCACGTTTGTCAGCACAACTGCTCGTGTGTGGGACAGCATCATCAAGCAAGTGGGAGAAGATAATGCAAGAATTTTTTGACTTGCTTTAATTGAGCTGTTTTCCTTGTTATTTCAGTCCCTCTGAAAATTATACTGCTATGGCAAAGAAAGGTGTAAGGTGACATCATACAGGACCCAGAACTTCTGCATCCACCTTTCCAAAAAACTCCAGACCCCTGCAAACCAATACCCTGGAAACAGAACCTAGCCCCCTAATACATTTGATTTTGAAAGCAGTATTGGACTGGTATTCACAGTCTCTCATTTTCCAAAATGGAGGGAATGTCTTTGGTTGGTATCTTAAAAAGTTATAATGTAATTGTAGTAATATTATAGTTTGGGGGATAGGGAGAATTACTTCAGTATTCAAAAGCAAAAGAAAACCCCCAAATTACTGGCAGATTTTCTTAGAAGAAAACTTTCAGAGGAAACAGGTGTAATCTGATCTGCAAAACCAACAATTAAAAGTACAACTATGAATCTTTCTTACTGGAGAGAAAAAACCCGAAACAGTTGGCAAAAAAGTTTGTTGTGAATTTAAAGAGACAGATTTCATGCTTTTCTTATTTCTTCTGCAGGTAGTGAAGAAGACATGGGGAGAGGTTTCTTATTTCTGCTGGATAATTATGGTCACAAGGTATTTTCTTACTATGGTTACCAAATATACCTTATGAAAACCATGTGCGCATAACTGACAGGATCTTCTGAGCTCCTGTGCTCTATTGATACACACATACTGGAGTTCCAGTTTTTGCAGAAGTGCATAAGCCCATTAGCTGATGGACTGAAAGTGCTCAGAAGTGCCACTATTGGCTATCGCTTAACAGTTCCAGTTGTCAAATCACATCAACCCTGTTAAAAATATCACAGGACACCTACAAATACACTGAAGGAGCACATTATATGTGATTTCTCATTCACACGAAAATATACCTATTTATAAATACGGTCTTATTGTACTCTTTGTCTTTTTATGCAAGCATATGCAAAACTGAACACTGGTCACAGGATACGCTGAAAATCTGATTGTGCTTTTAATCCTTCAACTATTCAGATGTGATGTTTTGACAAATTCAATTCTTTTTCATCTTCTTTTGTTCACTTTTTTCTTCCTTTGCCTGTCTCTGTTCCTTGTCCTTTGTTTACATTTTGAAAGCTGTGAAACCTGTGTGTAAACTCTTCTCTAACACCAAGTTCTCAGGTTACAAACATCTGTACAGGTGAATCAAAAAGAAATGCAGCATTATCTGACTCATACTGAAGATGGATCAGCAGTATGCCCTTGCAGCAAAGGGGAGGTATCAGCCTCCTGGTCTGTGCTGGGAAAGCACAACCAGCAGGTCAGGAGAGGTGATCATTCCTCCCTACTCAGACTGCTTCTTCTGTTTTGATGGAGAGACTGAGAATGAGACAAAGAGCTTAACATCATGTGCCAGTTTACAACTGACACTGAAAGCCAAGCAAGGTTTCTTGGAAGTGTTTATCTCCTCCTCTGGATTTGTGCTTAAATTAAAGAATTTTATGGAATATCCTTTTAAAAAATCATTGCTAATGGAAAATTGTCTGTTTAAAATGTTGTGATCATTGCTGCTTTAGACTTTTGGTTTTCCCTTCATGAGCTGTGCAAAGAGACTTTCAGGCTTTGGTCTGCAAGCTTGTGCTTGTGCGTGCAGCGTTTCCAAAGGACTATAGGAAAAGCAAGGTAATAGAAAAAGTTGGGCCTCATCTAACTATATAAAATTTATGAAAAGTTCCCCACTTCTAAGGAGGCACAAAAACTGAAAATGGCATTATTCCACTCGACTTTACAAGTGTCCCATGTGATGAAAGACAACTGTCTGCTCTGTGAAAGCAGAGAAATTTTAGAGAAGGTTGTGGAGCAAAGTTTGCCGCAGAGATCACCTACTGTCACCAGGAGGCTTATCTCAGAGTGCATATTACCCACCACCAGCTGCGCCAGGTGATTTTTTAATTTAGGTTATAAAATGCGTGGGAACAAAAGCAAATAATTGTGGTTTTTTCGGGAAAAGATGCACTGAGATGTTCTTAATCATTCTTATCTATGTATTATCACCTTAGTAGCTACTGTATTAGAAGAATAAATAAACCCAAATCAACAGTAATGAATTTGGCATCAAAAAGAAAGTCAACATAATTTTATTTCTAAACAGTAGATTCTTAGTTCATATAAAATATCTCTGTGATGTTTTCATGAGTGTAATACACTTGAAATGAAAGCTCTCAGTAGAAATAAGGAAGACAAATAACTACCACTGAATGTTGAAATAAGACCTGTGCAATCCCATTAAGTCTTGCACAAGAGGAGAAAAGATACATATTTATTCAATAGTTGCTTAATATTTATTGAACAGAGATACTCAGGGTGGGAAAAGAGATTAGGAGATGCAGCCTTCCCATTCTGACAGATAAATGCAGTGTAATTTGAAGGCTTCAATGAGAAATTCATTTTACCCTTACAGTGAATTGCTGGTTGCCATATATACTAGAATTAGATGTGTTACTTATTTGTATTAACAAGTTAAAGGCAAAAAGCTTATGTTCCTGTAATCTGTCTATTTCATCGATTTCTTAGTTTTCCCAAAAGAACAAACCCCATATATACGATACTGAAAATAAAAATAATATATTTAAATATCTTTTTCTACATTGTTACTAAGCCATGGATTATCTTGGATCTGTTGAGTCCTTCACAAGGATCTTTGCACTTTCAGACTTGTTATTGCTCTTTATTTCCATTGTTATAATGTTAGATGGAGAAACCACCTTTCTCCCTTCACCAAAATGAATACCTCTGCTTTTCCACTTTCCAAATCTACCCTTATTTATCTCACTCCTTCTTTCTTTTGATTTTGATTTTTACTTCCAGAAATGGAAGCAAAGGAAAGAGGATTACATGACAATTTAATCTTCTATTTTTGTGAGAAACATTAGACATACTGTTTGGGGTTTTTTTTAGAGAAATATAAATCATCATTGAAATCTATACAATAATTGGTAAATACGGCCTTTCTGTTTTGACTTTATTTTAGATGCTATGATTTCATCACTAAATGCAAAAACATGAAAAAGAACCAAGTCTGGACACACTTCAGACTAAACCTGTTGTTAGGAATGCCCAGAGGAAACGTAACTGCATTGTATTTTCTGTCTCATATCCAGATTTCTCATATCTGATTTTTGCAGAATCACAGAATACATTGAGTTGGAAATGACCCACAAGGATCATTGAGTCCAACTCCTGGCTCTGCACAGGACACCCCAAGAGTCACACCATGTGCCTGAGGGCACTGTCCAAATGCTCCTTGATCTCTGTCAGGCTTGGTGCTGCGACCACTGCCCTGGGGAACCTGTTCAGTGCCCAGCCACCCTCAGGGTGAAAAACCTTATCCTAATATCAAACCTAAACCTTCCCTGACGCAACTTCAGGCCATTGCCTTGGGTCCTGTCACTGGTCACCACAGGGACCAGATCAGTGTCTGCCCCTCCTCTTCCCCTCACAAGGAAGATGTAGACTGTGATGAAGTCTCCCCTCAGTCTCCTCTTCTCCAGGCTGAACAGACCAAGTGATGTCAGACACTCCTCATAAGGGTCCTCCTTAAGGTCCTTCACCATCTTCGTTTCTTCGTTGCCCTCCTTTAGACATTGCCTAATAGCTTTAGACCCTTCTTAGGTTGTGGCACCCAGAGCTGCCCCCAGCACTTGAGGTGAGGCCGCCCCAGTGCAGAGCAGAGCGGGACAATCCCCTCCCTTGCCCGGCTGGTGATGCTGTCCCTGATGCCCCCCAGGACACGGGTGGCCCTCCTGGCTGCCAGGGCACTGCTGACTCATATTCAACTTGCCAACAACCGGGACTTCCAGGTGCTTTTCCGTGGCACTGCTCTCCAGCCTCTCATTCCTCAGTCTGTCTGTACATCCAGGGTTGCCCCATGCCAGGTGCAGAATCCAGCACTTTCACCTGTTGAATTTCATATGCTTGGTGATTGCCCAGCCCTCTAATTTGTTGAGGTCTCTCTGAAGGGCCTCTCTACCTCTGAGGGATCAACAGCTCCTACCAGTTTTGTATCAGCTGTGAAATTGCTCAGTAGCCCTTCCAGTCCTGTGCCCAGGTCATTCATGAAGATGTTGAAGAGCACGGGGCCGAGGATGGAGTCCTGCAGAACCCCACCAGTGACAGGTCCCCAGTCTGGTGTCACCCCACTCACTGTAACCTTTTGTGCCCTATCCATGAGCCAGCTGCTCACCCATCTCATGATGTGTTTATCCAGCTGTGTGCTGGATGTTTTATCCAGAAGGATCCTGGGAGAGACACTATTGAAAGCTTTACTGAAATCCAAAAAGTTACATCAACTGGCTTCCCTTGATCAATTAAGTGGGTTACCTTTTCATACAAGGATTTCAGGCTTGATAAGCAGGACTTTCCTCTCATGAAGACATGCCAGCCGTGACTTGGATGGGGACAATAAAGTAGGCTTCCCTACTTTTCTCCTGCATCTCAGCAATAACCCAACAGTTACTGTAGTTCGATAAAAACTAATAAAAATATTTGAATAATAGTTTTGCTGAATAATATTTTATTTTATATCTTTTATATAAGATTATATTTCAGGTTTGTCTTTCAAAAATTCCAGAAAGTTTCCTGACTAGAGTAAATTTTCATTTTAGGAAAAAGAGAAGTTATAGAGCACTTTAAATATAACCCTACTACTATTACAACACAAGAATTTGCTGTTAGCAAGTCTAAACCAAGTGATTTGAAGAGCCTCCCACATACCTTCTTCCATGCTCAAGGGGTCATTTCTATTGTGGAAACAGATCTTCCATGCTTGTCATAAGAAACCAAAAAGGTAACTCATATTTAGAGAGGTTTTGATAATTTGGCAACATGATGATGATTTCCATAAAGAGACTGTATGCTTCTATTAGAACTTGAGTCAACTCTGTTACCTTGATAGTGTTCTAAGTTCTGTTAAAAAAAGGTACGGAAAAAGACATTTTTCACTTGGTGTAAAGGAATTATGCCTGCACAATCCTCAAAAATTCACTTTCAATATTCTCATGAGAGAGTTATTGTCGAACATCTGCTTTAGTATTTCAGCAGTTATGTTCAAGAACAGCTTTGATAATGGGGAAAATAATTTATCTGCTAAATGAAGGAAAAAATTATTTAAAATAAGTAAATATCATTCTCAGCTTGAGCAAAATCTCTGTGCTTACCAAAAGAAACCCTCAGTAAGACCATGGAATGCTATTTTCAGTGGTTTCCTCTTTTATATCTTGTTCTTTACAAATTGTATTATTCTAACACATAGAAGATTGAGGTGGAAAAGTCCTATTAGGTAATTGACACCATCACAGTGCAAGATACAGCCTTGACAGGAAATGTATGAAGTATTACTGCTACTGAATGTAATTGAGTCAAGTAGGCAAAAAGTACTCCAACCATCATTTGCTAACAGAGGAGAAAAATTGTTGTCAAAAATAATGTCCAGTGAAGATTTCACCTCTCTTGGAGGCAGCAGCTAAATTTTAACAATTTGGTGAGTGACATGGAGTGCTTGGTTCTGCATAGGTCTTGATCTATCATCTGCTGTACTTGAGCTGTTATTTCAGACATATTTTAAGGTGGGTGTTGTATTTGATTCATTCTCCACTGCTTAGCATCAGTGTATAGCATTTATTGTACCACTTAACCACAGAAATAATCTAATTATATGTTTCAGTATTTTTCCGAGGTACTTACTCTCCATAATTTTAGGTAATAAATAAAAATACTTATAATAATAGTAAAAAGATGTGATAATAATTTAAGGATTTTCCCACTGTAAAGCATATAAGATAAAATACATGACAATAATTATCAAGGTGTAAGTTTTTTTATATATTCAGTACTTAGTATTTATTATTTGTGTAGTGAAGAGCCATTCAAATTAGAGGATCATTGCCCAGCAATAATGTTGCGACATTTGAATTCTAAATTCCTACTCCAAAGTTTAAAAAAGGAGTTCTGAAGCTGATTGATGTCACAATTATAATTGCACCTCCTGTCTTTTACAACATCTTGTGAGGAAATAATCTGAAGTGCTGCTGTAGGCTCATCACTACTAGGAAAGTAAAAAGAAAAAATAAGACAAGGATTAGGACCAGTTCTCCCAGATATACTCTCCTCCATTAAGTCTTGCATTTAAATTTTTTATGTGACTCGGAATGACACAGGGAATAAAAACATATTTGGGAAATATAAAGGAAAGCCATAAGCAAAAGACTAAATGGATTGCAGACAGGATAGTTATGTTAAATCCACACATATGTGTTGGCCTTCTATTCATCAGAATGAGAAGTTCAGGTTTAGGCTGGATAAACCTAATCCTGCCTTTGATGTGCTTGTGCTGCAGTATTTAGAGATATTAGCTAAGCTAACAGACAAAGGGAGTATGTAGGTCAATCTTGTACTTAAAACTCTTAAAAAAAATTGAAAAAGTGACCTTTTTGTTCAGAAGAAAACATTTCATCATATCAGTAGTAGCTAATAAACGTTACAAACAAGAAGCAAGAGAGTGATTTCAACTTTATTGCAAAAGCTATGAAAATTTTAATGCAGTTCCCTTACACAAGTCTTTGTTGCATTCTCCATTACTGCAGTGTCTTAAACACAAGTCTATTACCTGTAGGATACATTACAACATCACAGAAACAAACAGTTGCACGCAGAACATAATTCTCATGTGTGTATATGTAATAAGGAACCACATGCAATTGGCAGACAGAATTAAGTAGTTTGGCATGTGTTTAATGACAAGGTACTGTAATTTGTGGCAAAATAAGTGAAAATGTGCTTATTCCTGTTTTGTGGCTGACATGTTTTCTCAAACTTACTGGACTGCCCACAGCTTAGGAGAGTTTGTTGGAGCTTTTGTATTTTTTTTATTTACTTGTATATGGAAAAGTTGTTTTCATCCAAAGTAAAATATTTGTTATTTAACCATACTCTTCATTCTTTCTAAGGTGCTTCCACTGTTTTCTTAATGACTTGTACAAGAAATGACTAGACAAGCTTATATCAAGAAGTCTTTGTTGTGTTCCTTTAATTAGAAAATGTTCATGGGGCTGATTTTAGGTTAGAAAGTGCTGAATTCTAATTTTATTTTACCTCATGCTAAATCCTAGAGCCAGCATTCATTCTTGAACACCTAGTGCTTTTACAGCACTGAGACTCTGAATTTCAGTCTTTGATGACAACATATGGTATCATAAACTATAATCTAGTAGTTTATTGGTTTCGCGATTTTCTTCAGGCACATTCAATCCATTGCTGAATATATGAAATCTAGTCCCTTTCAATGTTCAATGACAAACACTGCCACAAATAATTTAATTTGTCTGACTTTATATGAAAGTTGATGCTAATCAATGGAAGTAGGAAAAAGAGCATTAGGAGACTCTTCCCTCTGCCTCTGGCAATTGAGAAGTTCAGGAATTATATTTGAATGTGGCATAAAATGGCATTTTGGCAGCCTTTTGTAACTGTATTGTGTGTTCCCCATAAGAACTTGTTAAAAGGGATATTCATATAAGGTATAAATATTTTTTTTTCACACAATAGTAAATATCAGTTTGGATAATAGTAGCCATTATAAATTTCTGTAATATTATGAAATTATAATTAATTTTTTTAGATACGTTGTCAGAGTTTTGCTTTAGGACATAAGTTACGAACTAAACTCTTCTACTGCTGTATGTAATTCCAGATACTATTTCACTGTAGACAACTTAATTTTAGATAATTTATGAATTTTGCCTAACAGTATTTTGTGACTGATGCAAACAGATGCTAGTAAGAATTTGTTTTGTTGTAGACTTCATACCTGAAAATCTTCCTTTGAAATACAAGTGTACCTAGGTGTACATGTGAGTATAGGTATAAGTATAAATATAGATACCTGTGAACTTAAGAAATGCAGGAATTTATAAATTTGGAACAGTATTACTGTAACTCTTCCAACTCTTGTATATTTAGCAGGTGCATTTTTTAAAAAATTTCATGGTCACGTATAGCTTTTTAAACAATTTAAGTTATCATAAGATATCTTCATAAGATATCTTGCTAAGCATCATAAGATATGTAAGATTTTGCTTTCTAGGTACATATTGCTCCATTCTGTATTCCTGCAGTCCTTATGTAATCAGTTGGGTTTTTTTATTAATTTCTTATTATTCAACCTGTATTTTCTTTTGTTTAGCTACAGCATGATTTCCTCTGTTCTTCCTGTTCCTTAAGCGGAGACATAAGTGATGGAATCAGAATTGGGAGGGAAGAAATGAGCTCTGTGCCTTGTAAGGCAGAATAGCAGTTCCTTAGGGGGTCTGCACAGTTTGAGCTGTTCCTGTGCCACTAGATAGGTCCAATGAAGCCAGGCTTCCAACTCAGCTCTGCCCTGGCACTTGCTCTGCCATGCTCAGGTCCACATGCTTTTTCAGGACACCATCTAAAATGCATCAGATTTTTTTTAAGACTTGTTTCCCCAACGGACTGATCTAGTAAATTTTTCAATTGATACTTCAGAGATTTTTTTTGATATAAACTGCTTCCATAAGAACATGATCGTCTGGGAAGGTAGGAAGGGCTAGAATCTGTCTTTCCTGAACACCCCTATGCCAGGCAGCAGACAGTTATGAAGATAGGACTGTAAAGACATTGATGGAGATGGTTTTTTTCTGTGTTTTGCATTCCAGCACAGGTCTATGAAAACAGGATCTCTCACTGGCCATTCCTCTGGGCACATTTTAAGACAGGAGGCATTAGTAAAATCTCTGTCTTACATACCAAGATATTTAACTGGGATCACAAAAAGCACTTCTTGTTAAGAAGTCATATAATACATATTCTTTATACAAATAACAGAAACCAACAGACTATATACAAAAAGAATGAAGACTTTTAGGGCAATTTTGAGCTTGGTTGGAGTGCATATGAGAGAAATATTTAAATCTGTAAGGAGTAACAGCGAGTGAATTAATTTGTCACAGAATCCAGCAAAGTCATGAAGAATTACTGCAATAAACGAAAAAAAAAATCACAAGAACCTCCTTTTGTTGGCTGTTTATTGCTGTTTATTACTCATTCCCTCCTGGAGAAAAGCAAGAGATCTCTGGATACACACTGTGTTAGCTTATGGTCAGAAGCATGAGAATGTGTCTGTGCTTGGTATTTCCACACTGGAGAAGAGTAAATATTAGTTAAAAAATGTGTCCAAGATAAAGAAGGACATTTTTCCCAGGAAAATAGCTATTGTGGACCTGTAAATTAAGCTTTTTCTAGGGCTGTGTCACAGTTAAGTTAAATACACATTTACCTTATTTATCATATGGGACAAATAACCAGAGCAATAATAGAGCTTTTTCTGAGTCACTTGGTCCTGTTTTGCACAGCTTCCCTAGCACCATTGTTAAATTACAAATACATCCTGAATTTTTTTAAAGGCGAGGGAACACATTATTTAAAATACTTTTGCAATTGTTATCTTTTGAAAATATTTCCAGAATTATAATATATCAGTGATCATCAGCACCTGAGCATATTCTCAGTGTTTATAGTGACTGCAATGAATTTTTTACCCGTTCCTTTTTTTGTTTTTCATGACAGCTTTTTAACCCCATAAGGATTTTTATCAATTTAAAAATCTCCCAAAACCTAAAAAACCCAATTTTTGAGGAAAATGTCTGCTGAAAGCAAAGAAAATAAAATTTCATTTTGTCAACATCTTTAATATTTACACTAGATGAAGATCCTTCTCTGAATACCACCCTGAATTATCTCACTGGAAAATAATTGCATCTATTGATTCTTAGCTGAGGAAAAGTTAATGGACCCATCCTGAAATCAATGATTATACTCTAAAATACAACATTTATATTAACATTACAGGGGAGGCAAATCTAACACACATTAACAATAAAAAGGAAATCATAGAATACACTAAGGCAACTACTCAGAAAAGTTTCTGTTCTCCCTCTGCTCTGCCACATATTCTAAACTCCTTGCTGGGTGCCAGTAGCTGTTTTCCTTGGTGGCTTTAGCCAGCCAAGACACAGTTCCAATCATCTCTTCCCATAGAAACAAAATCATGGGTTTTGATCTGATGTAAAGGGAACAAGAACAAAAAATCCCCAAAATCCAAGCACGCCAAAATCCGAGGAGAAGAGAAGGGCAGATCTGTAAGAGTAAAAGTGAAAATTCACTTGTGTTAACCTTAAGGCTTGGTTGATCTAAACCTTAATAAAGGCAAAAAAATCAGGTCAGGCTGTGTCGACGTTAAGCAACTTTGTTCCTGAAGAGGATATAAAGAAAAGTACTCTGATGGTGCTAAGATACGACAAATTTGGAAGAAACTTTATCTCAGAGTATGAAAAATTACCTAAAATTCTTATATTAGGGCTTTAACCTTCCCTCTCTTGTCTGTCTCTGTTATCGACAAAGACCATATATATGTGTATATATACACACTAACATAATGCTGTGTTTTCCTCTGTTCTAGAGAATGTATTTGATGAGTAAGGAGCTCAGGATGACCCTTGCTGACGTCTTTGCCAAATTTCTTGCTCAGCAACCCTCAAAAGGCAAGGCAAAAAAAGGGCAAAAAAACTCCCTCTTCCTCTTTAATGTCCTTTTTTCAGCAGCTCAGCTGCTGAGTAATTTCCATTTACTGTTTCACTTAATGATTTGCTGAGTTCAAGGCCATTTCCACTGCGATTGGTAAAGACTTTCTCCCTCCAGCAGTACTATCAGCTCTTAGTCTAGAAAAGGCAGACATTGCAATTTCACCTATTCAGAAGTTAATTCAATGCCTAATTATTTAAAATGATATATAAAACACGTCTCTTATCACAGTAGGTCAGGTCACAGCCACAGTGTGCAATTCTACCAGAGCACATAGGAAGACAAGATACATTTTATCTTTGTCTTCACTAAAAATCTAGTGCTTTAAAAATGAAAGTGATGTAATGCTTCATGTTATGTTTTATCAGAGTAGAAGGAGATGGCTTAAACTCAACCTCATGCCAGCACCTTGTACTTAGCTCTCACCAGCATTAGACTCCCAACTAATCTGTGCCAAAACAGCCTAAAATTTGCTCAAGATAAATGTTGATCAACTAGTCACCATTGGAAGCATGTTAGCTAACTTCTGTCGTATTCAAACAGGAGAAAGTTATCAACTGAATATTGGCAACAAGCGTTAGAGGAACATTTAGAGATGTCTACACCTGAGGAATTTCCATCCCCGTGTCTTGTCTGCATGTGATAGTTTCCTTTAAAAGGGAAAGAGTTGCAACAAGACCTGACCCTGATAAGGGTGCGCACCTAAAGCCGGGGTTTCCATCTGTCCCACAAGCAACTCACAGATTGGCAAAATAAACAAGGAAATTCTGAATGATGTGAAACACAAAGGAATGCGGCACTCTAAGCTGATGTTTTCTCACATACTCTATGAGTTACCTGCAAGAAATGCGATTTGCTTCTGGGCTTAATACCGCTATTAAAATAATGACATTTAATTTCTTGGTGCAATTTAACACTAATATTGATTTTAAATGACGCACAACATCTCCAGCCAAGTATTTTTTTTTACTTTATCTTTCAATACTTCTGGCACTTTTGGCAATTCTCAAGAGCTGAAGTTTATAGGATATGACAAATTGTCTAACAATTTTTGAGGCCTTTCCTTTGTATCTAGATTTACAAGTGATTTAAATTTTAAAGCATTTACTTGAAACTGGAAGAAATATATTTTACAGTAAAATTAAAATTAGTAAAAAATACAACTGCTTAATACGACTGCCTATGTTTCTACTACTTGTCCTGAAATTACATATGTAGATTTGGAAAAAGTGTGAAAAAATATTTACTAACCAAAGCATTGAAAGATGTATTAATATTCAGGATATGGCAGCTCATTTCCTTCATGGTCATGTGGACAGAAGCTTAATATTGAGTCAACTGACATCTGCAACTTGGCTTCCAGAAGCTTCCTCAATATGGGAAGAACATAACTGTGAACCAAACACATTGTTTTAATGCTCTTGGAGCTCTTGTTGTGCTGTTACAATGGAAACTAGTCATGGTTTTATCACGCATTCAATGAATGCCTTTGCAAAGTGGCAATATACAAGGATTAAATGTACAGTATCTTTTCAATTTGACATTTAATTCTGATTTTTTTTGTGTGTAAAATGGATTGCTCTGGCAAAGTGAACTTCTTATGAAACACATAGACAGGAAATTAATATTCACAGTCAAGTCTAGATGATGAGGCACTGTGAGTCTTTTCATCTTAAGGTAACGTCTTCCGGAAAGGAGATAACCTAAAACATACCTTTCTCCACCCAGCAAACTGAGACCAGAACCCGAGCAAGTGTTATGGACGCAGTCTAATGTACAGCACAGACTTAGCTGCTGCTATCTTACCAAATCTCCGCCCTACTGGCATCACCACATCACTATTGTTTCTAGATGTATCATGTTTAAAGAGGGTTCTAAAATGTATAGACCATGCACTTTTCTATTTCTCTTTATTTGTTGTGCAATGTATGTAACATATTTGGCATCGCTGAGAAAATTGTAATATTGTATTATTTACTGTAAGCATTTGCTAGGCATTACAATATAGTTTTTAAAGGCCTAGAAAAAAGTACAACAAAGGAAAATACTCGCTGATTCCTTTCTTAACTAGATCAGCCATAGTTCCCCAAATCTTCTGCACATGTTTTGTGCTAGTGCCTTTTCCAAATCAGCAGTCTCATGCTCATTTTCTTGACTGGATATTTGTTCCTGGGAATATTTGGGGTAATTTTTTGAACTACATTTAAGCTGGTTTTGAACATCGGGGTGGGGGTGGGGGCAGTGTGGGGGAGGAATTTGCCATTTTGTTTACTTATTTCTCAGCAGTTAATAATATTTTTAATGTTTCACCTTGCACTGATTTCTCAGTAGTTCCCTTGCTATTCTCTCCCATCAGACAGAGGACAGGAGGGGATCTGTTTGAAATAAGCCGTACGTGAAAAGACTTCCAGAGGGGGTCATGAAGTGAACAGCAATGGCAGTGGAAAATCAAAAGTGAAGAGCATTCCTATTACAAGTATTTGCGTGTGTGTGTATATGTTCACACATATCGCAGTTGCAGGACGATGTTCTTGTTGGGATGATGGCATTAGAGTGAGTTGGCTCCCAAGACTGGCATGTTGGTAAGGAGCCATGCAGGCTCTTTCAGAAGGACAGGAAAGTGTGATGAGGAGATGAGTTTCTTTTATGTGACACAGCAGCTTAAGGTCTGGAAACCTGCCCAGTGGTGGATGAGGAGCCAATGGATATTTTAGGTGTTAGGATTAGGCAAAGGTACCATTACAGTGGGTGTCTACAATAGGCCACCTGACCATGAAGAACAAGTAGTTCAGACTCTATACAGACCTCAAGTTTGAAGGTCCTGGTCTTCATGGGTGTCTTCAACCACCTTGATAAATGCTGAAGGGACAGCACATCAGCACATAAACAACTCAGGAGGTTCCTGGAGTGCATTGGTGATAACTTCCTCTGCCAAGTGATAGAGAAGTCAGAAAGGACAGATGCTGCACTGGACCACAAACTCCCCAACAAGAAACATGTAAACACCAGAGGCAGCCTTTGCTGCCATGACGTGTGCTGAGGAAAGGAGGAGATCCAGATTCTGAGGGAAAGGAGAAGGGTGACAAGCAGGCTCACAAACCTGGACCTCAGGAAATAGACTTTTGCATCTTCAATAATGCTTGGAGGAATCCTTTTTGATGAGTCCCTAGAGAAAAGGAAGGCCCAAGAAATTTGGTTAGCATTCAAGGATCACCTGCTCCAAGCTTAAGTACAGTCCATCCCAATGAGCAGGAAGTAAGGTAAAAACAAAGGGAAGCTGCATGTGAAAAAAATGTTCCTACCCAAGTCCAGATATCCAGGGATGACATTAGACAAGCTAAAACCCAAATGGAATTAAATCGTTCTAAGAGATCCAAAGACAAGAAAGGCTTCTGTAAGTACAGGTGATAAAAACAAGACTTGGGAAAATGTGGGCCCATTGCTCAATGAGATGGGGGACTTGGTTATGAAAGACAGAAAATTCTGAGGTACTCAATGCCTTCTTTGCTTCCCAGCCCTCAGGAGTACTGGGTCCAAGAGACCAGCAGGATAGCCTGGAGCAAGGAAGATGTACTCTTGGTAGAAGAGGATCAGGTCAGGGAATAATTAAGCAAATTCTGTATGCATAAACCCAAGGACCCTGATGGGCTATAATGTCAGGTGTGATTGCAAGCTCCTTTGATAATCTCTGATTCATCATGGTGAATCCTACTTTCAGGAAGAGCAAAGAAAGATGACCTAAGGAACTACAGGAAGGCCATCCTCACCTCCATCCTGGGAAGGTGAGTGAACATGTAATCCTGAAAACCATTAGACACCTGATGGACAAGGAAATTCAGGAAATGGAAGTCATGCTTGACCAACTAACCAGGTTTGATTAAACTAGTGGTGTACCCCAAGGGACATTCCTGGATCCAGCCCTGTTTAACATCTTTATCGATGATTTGGCTGATAGTGCAGAGTGTACTGTCAGTAAGTTTGTACCAGACACAAAACTGGAAAGGGTCATGCTGTCTTCCAGATGTACCACAACAGGCTGAAGGAGTGGGAGGACAGGAACATCATAAAGTTCAACAAGAGGAAATGTAACGTCTTGCATCTGGGGAGAAAAAACTCCAGGCACCAGTATATGGTGGAGGCCACCCAGCTGGAAAGAAATTTAATTGGACCAGTTTCAAAGTCCAATGAAGGGCCATGAAGATGATGAAGGGCCTGAAGTGTCTCTCCTGTGAGAGATCTGGGAATGTTTCACCTGGAGAAGAGAAGACTCAGGGAGGGTTTTATTAATGTGTGTGAATTCCTGAAGGGAGGGTACAAAGAAGATGGAGTCAGGATCCTTCTGATTGTTTCTGGTCATGGGACAAGAGGCAATGGGCATGAACCAAAATGCATAAAGTTCCCTCTGAACATCAAGAAATATTTATTGAATATGAGAGACCTCCAAAAGCTGTCTTCAGATGGTCTTGGGCAACTGGCTCCAGGTGGCTCTGCTTTCGCGAGTGGTCTGGACTAGATGAACTCTGGAGGTCCCTTCCAATCTCAGCCATTCTGTGATTCTGTGATATTCAACAGAACTTTAAGCCACGTTGATATGTTGGTATATATTAAAAATTACTTGTTTTTGTGACATGGGGTAGGAATGTGTGTGTGACAGCTTTCTCTTTTAAAGTACTTTACCCTTCTAGGTACATAATGGCTTTTCATCTGGATTCTGACAGCAATGATAAAGGTAGGTCCAAATATGTTGGAAAAGGTGTTGAACTAGACAGGTGTAAATTTAGGGTTTGCCAAATTGGAAGAACTATGGTGTCTCTAAGCTACTTACACATGGATTTAAGCTATCAAGGAAAGACTGGTAAGAAACAGGACAGTTTTAAAAATATTGTCAACCCACTTTTCTCTGAAATTCTAAAGAATATAGTGACTTTTATAGTTTTAACTGCGTCAGCTTGATAGAACCTTCATATTTATTTAAGCTAATGAGTTATAGAAGTAACTCCCTACCCATCTAATTTACTTATAGAATTATCACTGTTTACAAGCCTCATCAGGAAAAATATATTGAAGGATTATACAGTCCAAATGTGTGATGAACAGGTGCTGTCCATCATAAAACAAAGCCAGCCAGAAAGCTGACTCAGAATAAAACTGCTGAATGCAGACCTAAAGATAATAGTGGTAACTATCCATTTTGGCCAGTGGCCTGCATGCCTGCAGCTTTGGTTTACACTGCATGTCATAACAATTATTAATATGGCTGTATTTGACAGCTGTAGTACTTGCAGAGGAACAGAGAGAGAGAAGGAGGGCCAGTATAAAAAAAGTGCACTACAGGAAGGTTTATAAAGAGGTTACAAAATACCAGAGCTGGGGCTAACACAAAGCGCTAGATGGAAAAAATGTAATAGGAGAAAATTTTGAAACAAACTAACTCATGTAAGCTCAAAGCTAAAGCCCCAGTAAAAACATTTCTTGGTTTTCTATTTGTTCAAGTTGTATTCAGGATACATATTGGAAAGAAATTCTTTACTGTGAGGGTGGCGAGCAACTGGCACAGGTTGCCCAGAGGAGCTGAGGATGCCCCAGCCCTGGAAGTGTTCAAGTCAAGGTTGGATGGGATCTAGTGGGAGGTGTCCCTGCCCATGGCAGGGGGGGTTTGGGATTAGATGATCTTTAAGGTTCATTACAACCCCTTAACATTCTATGGTCCTATGATAAGTAAAAGCTCTTTGTTTTCCTTGCAATAAAAATTGGGAGTTGAATATTGACAGCATGCAATGAAGCCATAATTTGGTTTTCCTTTATATTTCCTTCATAAATTTTTGTGCTTTTCTGCCAAATCTTAATGCAGGAATGTTGAATGATGAAGAGATTTTTTTCCTAGTTAACCCTGTCAAAAATAATTTTCTTATATTTTAGCGACTTCTCTGAGTGTCGTTCAATATTACAGATCTACAACACCTAAATCACCATCTGATAATGGAGTTTCATACATTGAAGAATTTTGTTTCAAGATGTCCTCTTAGTTTTGGTTTCTTTAAGAATAATATTGTGACAAAAGTTCAAGGCCAGACTGGATGGCAGTCTGAGAAACCTGGTCTAGTGAAAGGTGTCTCTATCCATGGCATGACAATTGGAGTGATATGATGTTTAAGGTCTCTTCCAACCCAAACCCAATCAAATTCCATGACTCCCTGCTCAGTAATATGGTGGCCAGGGAGGCCTCAGCAGCCTATTATGCCCTGCTTCTCTGCTTAGCTTTGCTTCAGTGATCGTTTTTGTGTTCCAAACTACTGTCTCTTTTTTTATTTCTTGCTATCAAAAGTCTGACAGTAAAATATTGAAAGCATGATTTTACCAAGGTTTTGTTTGTGCAATTATTTTTCTACTTCATTTTTTCCCAAGTCTGAATCTAAAGAACAGTAGTTCTTTTATGTCTTCTAATATTCATCATTCATGTCTTCTAATATTCAATTTTAAGGCTTTCTAAAGTATGCTTAAGAGCCTAAGTGACAACCCTTGCTGCTACCGTTCAGAATATTCTGTTATGTCCTTGCTCTTAACTGGATTTTTAACATTAATAGAAATACCATAAAAGCTTATATTTCTAAATTTCCTTTATCCATTGTAAGATCCATGAGCCAGGTATAAATGCAGACTCTGTCTGCTGAATATTTCATGAGACATGCTCCACATGACATAATCCTTATTTTTTTTCTTTATTAGTGAAAGTTTTATTACTTTCACTTTATTACTCATGTTAGTGCTTGGGTATTGTTTATGTGTTCATCCTCCACATCTCAGTACACCGTTAATTAGCTTTCTTTCACAAGATACTGTGACAAATCCACCTATCACAGGATTGAGTGGAGCCTTGAAATGTGTCTGTGCTCAGTGCCATGTTCTTACTGTGCTGCAAAACTCTCATGGTCAAATACTACCCCAATTTTTGTGTAATCTTGATGCAGAAGAGGTACAACAACTATGTTTACCTCTAAAAACAGTTAAAACCTTCTCTTACATCCTAAGCAGGATTTATACAATCTTGCACTTTACATTCATTAATTGCATGTATTACTTTGTTAAGTGAAAAGAACTATTTATCAATCCATTGATGATGAGTGCAGCACAAGAGCTAGCTAGGTATTAGTTTAGTACACCAGCGTGACAAAAAAAATTGTACAAATAATTTATTTTTTTTCTAGAATTTAATATTCTTTTGAAGAGGCACAGAAAATGCACCTTATAGCTTGCATTATTCACTTATTTGCATGTAGAAATATTACCTTGTTTGCCAATACCAATGTAATTTATGAAAAATAGCGTCAAAATGATTGTAGTTCCCATAGGGTTATTTTCTGTTCTTAAAATTCTTACATTGCTCATGTTACTATGACGCCTTAGTATCCTTGAATCAAGCTTAACCAGCGTATTTATTTCTATCTGTAGTAACAATTAAATATTTGCTGTACTACAGAAGACAGGACTAGAGAAGGGTGTTTCATCTAGAGACCGTCTGGCAATGGTGATATCCTGTTTCCATAATGTGGGCCGGGCTGCTGAGAAAGCTCTGTTTGGCTACTGCATACACTTCCCTTAATTGGTTGTAATTATGTCATTCCAAAACTATGGAGGCAATGGATGACTCTCATTTATTCTGCTCTAATCATGCGCTCATTTACTGGAAATTATAAGATATTGCCTCCAGCAAAGCATTGACTTTTGTCCTCTAAGTGTCATTTTGAGCTGCAGTATATATCGTCAGTGCATCTTTTTACTCTGTGGCTATAACTAAGTTGAGTAGACTGACACCTTTGTTTCACTGGCCACCAGTGTTTTAATGTGCATAGGTGCTGAGAAGAGTCTCTCTGTACTTCATTTTGAAACAGATACAGCCTTTTTTTTTTTTCCCCTTCTTTTTGAAACAGGGGGAAAAAACTAACCAGTTAGCTCCTGTTGTGTTTGGTTTCATTCTGCCAGATAAAGATTTAGAGAGGCAGTTTTTAAAAGAATGACATTATACATCTCAGAGGCTTATTTGTGGAGGTTGCTTTCAAAATTTGTGTCAAGTGCCGGAAGACCGGAAAATCCCTCAGTATATAGCTGCATTGACACCTCTAAAAGAGTGCTTATACTATGCATTTATATAGCAATACAATTCTATAGCAATTCCAAACTATTTGCTAAAGAGCAATATTCAGGATTTTTCAGTTTTAAGCAAATAATTTTTCCAACAGCTGGGAATGTTTTCTAGCATATGGTGTATTTATGTGCACTGAGCTCTCTGGCATGCACTGTTGAATGTCTCTAAAGTCTTTAGAATGAAATGATAAGGTACTAAATGCAAGGCTGATCTAAAATTTTAACTTGCAGTCAGCTGAGAATTATACTGTAATTAAAAGGGAAGTTATTATCAATATTTTTTTGCTCATGGTAATCTGCATATTTCTAGTGTCACTAGGGTTTTTTTCCTGAAAAATGGGAAGTGCTGAGTGGTTCTTTCCTTGTAGCTGAGAGTGTCACTTGTGATTACCTTCTCTTCTGTTGTGCTGTGCTCCCAAACTGTCAGTCCTCAGTGACGATGAGTTGCGTATCTTTGTAAATAATGAGGTATGGCTGGGAATCATAGTTCACAGATCCCAGAAAATGTTTCAAGAGACGACACCGGAATTTCAGGTTTTGAGAAGAGAAATCCAGAGGATTTCCTTTCCCGACCGCCCCCCCCCAGCCTACATATTACCAATGCTTCATTTCTCTTCTCTACATTGCCTATTCATTGCACATCTGTTGTGTTCTGTCCAGGTAGTCAAGGAACAGATTTACCAGGCTTGCTGGTCTTTTAACCCCATGAATACACTTCATTATTTTACTTGCAGTAGGGAGAATTGGGTTCATTGTGTGCCATTAACAGAAAACTCCAGGGAGATCAGCTTGACATTAGAAAACCTCAGTCAGAACACTTGTTTTCTGAGCAGTATTAAATTCATCTAACTAGCAAATACAAGCTCTTGCACCTCTCTGGCTGTTTTTCTCTTAGTCATAGAGGATCATAGGTGCCAGTGAATGTTCTTTGCTTTATGTTTGAAGAATCTTTTCAGAATGTACCTTACAACATGAGACGTCAGCCTACTTTCTGCAGTGCTCGGTCAACAGTTCTCTTACCTTCCCCAGAGATATTGAGCAGAGTTTAACAGTGACAGGGATCACAAGCACATGTTCTCTTAGCATTTTTCTTTTGCTTTCCAGGACTCAAGCCTGCCAAAAGCATATTGGGTCTACTTCATTAACTGATACACATACTGAAAAGTTAAGAAGATGATACACATTCTTTCTGGAAGGTACAGCTGAGTACAAGAGTTTAAGTTGTCTTGTGACCAGTGACCCTTTTGCTGCTTTTCCACCGATGTTTTTTCTGTTGTCTCAAAGTGATTCCATAGTACATCCAAGACAAAACATTTTCCACAGCATTTCATGAGAAACATGATCTTAAAATATCATCAAAGATATTGTTAATCTAGAAATTGATTAATTTAATCAATTCTTCAAAAAGAAATTTGACTATGATTATAACAAAAAGCAGTGGTAAAAGGCAGTAATTGTGTTAATACTGGAGAGTTAAGAAGGGAGTAAAGATTTTTCAAAGACTTTTGAGAATTCTCATACAGCCAGCATAAGAAATTTAACAAGTCATTATCAATTTTTCTTTACAGTCAAAGGTGGAAAACTAATATTGCAGTAGATTCACATAGGAACACCTTAAATTGGGATCGTTCTGTATTGCAGGGAAACATCCCACCCCTTCAGTCTCAATCCTGTTCAGTTTATAGTTAGAAATTTATTCAAGTGAGGCTTCTCTGTTTTGAAGGTGCTCAACCAGGGTATGCAGTGGGGTGGTTCCACAGCAGGCAAGCCACATATTTTTTTATCAATTTGTATAAAATTGATTGAAATTTATAATTTCTAATGTGAATGATGAGAGGTAGAAAAACATGCCTGTAGGAAAGCACAGAAGTGTGTGTTCAAGTAAGGCTTGTTCTCCTCGCTCACTGCTCTTTATAAAAATTCAGGTTTTCCTCTTTTTATGTTTTGACTTTTTATTTCTTCTTTAATCTTCTCAATGTAGAAATTTTGTATTTTTTTTTCAATTAAAGCCATCATATTTTACTATAACAACAAAAACAATTAGAGTGAAAATGGTGCAGTTATATTTACCTACACTCTGTTGTTGTGTATTTGGTGCACATTTCTGCTAACCTATCGTAATGACTTGCTTCTGCCTACAAGCATAGTCTAGAAACTGTAATTACCAATCTTTCATTATCAGGCTGAAATATCAAAGCCAAGACAAAATATGTAATATATGAAACCAATCAGAGTTTCAATATGTAGCAGGCCTTCTGGAGCAGCAGGTATTGTGACCAAGATTATTGTTACACCATGCTGGACAGTAGACACCTTTGCAAAGAAACTGTTGGTGTTACTCTTGTCTTGGAATGAGCTCTCAGCTTTTCAAACATTTGAGCAATTCTGGTTTAATCAAGCTTTGTGTTCACATCAAGCAGTTTTGAAAAACGGTTTTCAGAGTTTATAAATTCAGCAGAAGACATGAAGGAAGTTGAAAATAAGGAAAGAACTCCTGTATACCATTTCAGTTCTCTTCGCTTTTCACAAGCACACTTAGATGCTACAAGTCAGCAAAACTAAACAATTAGTGCATAGCACTTTTTTTCTGAGAAATCTGTGTGTGAACTGGCTTTTGAAAGAGCCACGTAAGGCTGTCCTTTCATTGCTAGGCTTGATATTAGAAATGTTATGTCTGAAGTTCCATGGAGACAAAAACTGTTTTCACCTCCTGAGGAAGGTTTTACAGCATTTATTTCTATGTCTGTGTGGTTGCACTTACTCCAGATACTGAGGTTAAAGCTAATTCAGTCTACATAGCCTTCATTGTAAAAATGTGCTGATGTTCCAAAGTAGGAAGATTTTTAATCCGACACAGAGGCATAATTGTGTATACCTACACGTCTTTACAGATATAAAAAGTCCACAGATTCAGCTGTACATATTGTCAGTAATGTAGATATCAGTTTTCACATGAATTTATCATGTGAAAATTATTCAAAATCATACATGTGAAATATTCTTGGTCTTTAAATATTTTTCTGAATATGAGTCATCAGTGATAATACTCTAAAGAACAGTGACAGTTATTTTCATATTTTATCTTTTATTGTACTATAAAGGTTTTATTTCTATGGACACTTCCAAGGTTGTAGATTTATTTTAGAGTTATTATTTATTTTTTGAGTTATTAGATTTTTGTCTGATCACAGGAGATCCAACTTTACTAACCAACCTTCTGGAGGAAAAAAACCTGTCATATAGTTAGACTTTGTTTGATGTCCTTCTGCTTTTGTATGATATGAAAGATAAGTGAACATTTGAGCAGAGACTAAGCGTCTGTCAAATGCAGAAACATTTTAAATCCATTTGTGCTTATTCAATAATTGTGGTAAATGACTAAACAAACTTATATCCTTTAGTTCCTTTAAGAAACATCATTCTTATAAAATATTTGTTCCATGAATGACTTGCAAAGCAAAAGCAATTTTAAAATATAGGAAATTATAGATGAATGTAAGAAAAGATATCAAATAGAGAAAATTCCATTTTCTTTATAGTAGGAGCAGTGTGTATTGCTTTTTTTTTTTCTTGCAAAGGGATCAGGCAGGTTTGATCACTGTTTCGTAATATGAAAGTAATATAAAGATCTTGTCCTTTTAATTTTTAAACAGCTATTTTCTCAAGGCACAGTGTTGTATATACTTAGGCCTATTTCCTGTCATGATCTTTTCGTCTTTGCACTATCTTTGCGGAGTTAGTGGTGTCAAAACTTGTCAGCTACAGTTTCATCACAGTGTATTATTTTATGCCTGTATGATATGCCAGGCCTTTTATTACTTTATTTTGTGATGTGTGAATGGATGAGAAATATTATGAATACCATATAACTTGGTGCGTGGAAACACACTTGCTTTCTCTCTCAACACAAAGAGATCATTGGTAAAATTCTTTATTAGTATTACTAAAAGACTAAATCAACATACTTCTGCCTTGTTTGTATTACAGTTGTCAGAGTCATCATAAAAATAACTGTCGAGTAGCTTGCACAACTTCACCTCCCACTGACCTGTATTTGGAAAGGAAGAAAACTTTTTTTTCCAGGTTGAAATGCTTACAGAAAATAAGACAATTAATATTGTACACTGTGACAAGAATCTGCACTATTTTTTTTAGATGACCAGCTGGAAACTCTATGCTACTTCAGTACAGGCAGCTTGGATTTTAAGCATAATGCATGTATCCTAGATAAGAACACCCTGAGCTTTTCTTTTACGGATTAATCTTTGTATCATAGATGGTTTTCTAGTCAAGAAACATTGATTAGAAAATTAAAACTGCAGAGATTTGCTTAGATTTTTGTTAGCGTGTTCAATAATATATTGTACTACCAAACTTCCTTTACTGAAGCACTTTATTAGGGAGATGAGAAAAGTCTTTATTTAGATGATATCTGATTGTTTGAGGAACATGGGATTTTTTGAAAGCAGGTCAAGTCCTATTGGCAGCTCATGGCTTGGACAGGGGCACTCTGCCCTGGGTTAGAAACTGGCTGGATGGCCGGGCTCGGAGAGTGAAGGTGAATGGAGTTACATCCAGCTGGAGGCTGGCCAGCCGTGGTGCTCCCCATGGCTCAGTGTTGGGGCCGAGCCTGTTTATTATCTTTATCAGTGATCTGGATGAGGGGTTTGAGTGTCCCCAAGTGAGTTTGCAGATGACACAAATGGGAGTGCTGAACTGCTGGAGGATAGGAAGGCTCTGCAGAGGGATCTGCACAGGCTGATTGATAGGCCAAGGCCAGCTGGATGAGATTCAACAAGGCAAGGTGCTGGGTCAGAAGTTTTCATCACAAGAACCCCAGAGAGTGCTATAGGCTTGAGAGAAAGGCAGTGTAAAGACAGTGATAGAAAAGAAGCTATGGGTGCTGGCCAACAGAAGCTGAACATGAGCCAGCTGTGCCTAGGTGTCCAAGAAGGCCAAGGGCATCCTGGCCTATATCAGCAACAGTGTGGCCAGCAAGACCAGGGCAGTGACTGTCCCCCTGTACTGGGCACTGATGAGGCCACACCTCGGGTTCTGTGTCCAGTTCTGGGCCCCTCAATGCAGGAGGGACTTTAAGGTGCTGGAGCGAGTCCAGAGAAGGGCGGGGGAGCCGGTGAAGGGTCTGGAGCACAAATCCTGTGAGGAGCAGCTAAGGCAGCTGGGCGTGTTTAGCCTGCAACAAAGGAGACTTTGGAGAGACCTTACCACTCTCTACAACGGCCTGAAAGGAGGGCATAGCCAGGTGAGAGTCGGTCTCTTTTCCCAGGCAATCAGTGAGAGGACAGGAGGACAGTCTCAGGCTGTGTGCCAGGGGAGTTTGAGGCTGGACATCAAGAAGGTTTTTTTCACTGAAGGGGTGATCAAGCACTGGAACAGGCTGCCCACGCAAGTGGTGGAGTCACCATCCTTGGAGGTGTTCAATTGAAGACCTGGATGCGGCACTTAGCGACATGGTTTTTTTGACATGGTGGTGTTTGGTTGAAGGTTGGGCTTGATGATCTTGGAGGTCTTTCCCAACCTTAATAATTCTATAATTCTATGAAATTTAAAGGATAAAAAGAGCCCTGTAAAATCTGAACACTCTAACCGTTCTGTGAAAAAACACATTTTAAAATTTTGAAAGTTATTCTGCTGAAAACCCAAAGGACCTTTATTCACAGAAAGTGGTTGGAAATCTTCACAGTACAAGTACAAATAACGCTAACAGAGCTATTTGTCTTAGCTTTGTGTTAATCTGTCACTGTGTAAACACGGGGGATCTTTGCATGTGAAGCACTGATCTGATGACTTTTATCAAGGAAATACATAATTTGCTGATGTTCCTATCAAAACTTGCTGTCATGACCTTCCTGAGGTAGAAGATTACGTGAACACATTTGCTCAAAGTATTTCAATATGTTTGTATAATTTATATGTTGTGTATATATGTATATAGAGAGTTATATATGCACATATATACACGTATATACAAAATACACCACTTCTCAAGGAATTATAAAGAAAATAAAATAATTTTCTCTTAAAAGTTGCATAAATTAAATTGATTCCTACAGCTTAGCAGTCTCAAAATTAATACTATTGTTGACAAGTTGGCTGACTCTTCTGACTCTTGTTCTTCTACATCTCTCTGCAACCGTGATCTTTTTGAGGAGCCATGCAATTACAGTCCTGCAAAATGATTTCTGTTCCTGAGAGGGATGGGAGAAGATGTAATGAATCAGAAATATGCCTACATTGTACTCCATTGCACATGTAAACATAGATGAAGTGCACATACTGGTTTTTAATTTTATCATGATAATGTGACATGATTTCCTCAAGTGTAAACTACTCTAAGCCCCACAAAAAACTTGTCTCAATCCACTAAATGTGGCCACAAAATGTATTGAGGGAAACTGTGATATTTACTTAAATCTTGAAGAGTAATAGTGTTATTTAAACACTTATAATTTAAATGAAAGAAAATTTCTGTGGGGTCGGTCTTGGACTGCTTCTGTTAAGGTCAAAGGAGTAGCTTTCATGGGACAGAGGGAAGAGGAGCCACCTGAGTGTTAGGGAAAGGTTTTCGCAGAGAAGCTCGCAGAGAAGCTCCTTGTGACTTCCTAAGGCTGGGGTTTTTTTTTTTTGGTTGGTTTGTTTTTGGGTTTTGTTTTTATTTTTTGTCACAAGTTCTTGGTTTAGTGCAGCTCAAGTTTTTTATGTTGTAACATGTTCACTGTTAAGTGTTGCTTGGGGAGTGGCAGAGCTTAGCATATGCTGTCTGTCTTTTCCCAGCTATAACGTGCTTCTTCCAAAAAGACCTTCTCTAGAGTGTGTGCAGATCCACCACTACATTGCTCTGTCATTTGGAGACTGCAATTGGCAGGAGAGAGAAAGGTTTTTTCCCTTTTGCTGGAAAACTATAATTTTTCCAGTTTATGTGGCAGAGCAGTAGTGCATCTTAAAGGACAAAGATTGGTCACGGAACAGAAACAACAGTTTTCTCTGAGTCTGAGATATTCTAGATGTGACAACAAAAAGTCATCCACTGCTAAACAATCACCTGCAAAATCAATTTATATCAGTTAGGTTCTGAATAGATCAAATTCGCTGGAAACTATAATTCATTGAAGTTTTGCACTCCATTGCAACTCAGTACATTAAAATTTACATTTTCTTGAAAAGGACGGAAAAGGAACATTTTCCCTCCCTGCCTCAAATAAAATGCATTGTCAGAGCTGTTTGAGTCTTGCCAACTATGTTTCTGCTGCTACTTTTGCATTCCATCTCATTTTGGTTGCATTATTTTTCTAGCTTGCTTGTTTTCTAGTTTATTTGTGTTATATTTTCAACAGCTAGAAGGCCAAACTGAGAAAGTAAAACTACGAGTTTAAGAAGCAGGAGGAAAGCAATCATAGCTGCAAATGATGGCTGCAATAAATAGAAAGATTCATTCAACTAAATCCTTCCTTTATAGCCTGCAGGGTAGCGTGAGGCTGTTTTAATGGTATGGAATAAGGACACAATTTTTTTAGCAGTATTTTTATTTGATTGCTGTGTATATTCTCTAAGAATCTCAAGATCCTGTGAAAAAACCCTACCCTTTATATTTGTTTGAGAAAAATCAGTTTGGATTTTTTGCTGAGTCCAGAAACGATAAGGCAACATTTGTGTATATAAAACTTATTTTGTTTCCATTTTCTTCTGAGATGCAATGACTTTTTTTTGCAAATCCTCTTTCAGATAAAACAGCTTAGTCAGGAAAATAGGGTTTGGCAGGGAAATAAAAATTAATGACAAATTATTTATTGCAGTGCTGTAAGGAAATTTGATTTGACTGAATTATTTGATCGAAAATCTACATTTTAAGTGGATATGTGAGAATATTCCTCTGGAGTTTTCAGGAAGGCTATATATATATATATATATGACTTCACAATTAAATAAAAAAAGAAAACTTGAGGGGCTAAACGCTTGAAATACAGAGTAAATAAATGAGGAAAAGCTTGGGGTAAACCACTTAATTAATTAGTAGCATGCCATAAAATAATAAAGTATTGTGCCTCTGTTAGACTACCATTACATTTTGACAGAAAGAATTTCTGCAGTCTTTAGAGGCTAAAATTTCATTTTGGCTCTGGGTTATGAAAAGGCAATCTTCCTGATTGTACTTTCAATGTACTTGGGCTATGAAGAGTAGTTGTGGGAGGACTCACACTCAGAGTGGGATTTGCTGACTTCCTAGAGCTAAAATGTTGGATGTCTTTCTCCTGAATACCTGAATACTTTTTGCTCTGACCAGGAGTAGTTAGCAGTCCTGCAAACACACCAAGTGTGTGGTCATTGTTTCTGTCAAGCACAAGTGCTGAGACTTTGCCTTTCTTCCACTTGTTCCTCTTTGCATAAGGCACAGTGGTTTAAAACCACTTGCCACATACAAACTCAAGTACTTTTTGAAAACCCAGAAAAATTATGTGATGATAAAACCCTGGACGGTGAAAAGCAAGTGATTGTCAAAGCTAAGTTTTGTTTTCTCCATGTCTGGGAGTCTGAAAACATTATGGATATCTGTGCAGGAATTCCATTCCAATCTTTCAAGAAGAAAAGCTCCCAAGGTCATATTGCTAACAATGATGTGGCAATCTTTAAAGAAAAGCATTTTCAGTATGGTAAAACTTACTGGAAAGCCTTTGAACTTGAAATGCACTGTAGGAACAAGGGCTTCTCAGTAATATGAAATCTTCTGAGTAGTAGGTAGAAAATTGCATTTAAAAAAATATAAAAAAGGTTGTACAAGATAAAAATAATAGCTGGAAACTTGTTCAAAGATGGTGGTTTGGGGCCAGGTTTTCCCTGAAAGGAAAGTCAGTTGACCTGTTTCCAATGTCACAAAAATCATGAGTTCGTAGCTCTGACTCGAAGATATGCCCAGCCTTGTCCTCCTGTGTCCTGTGTGTCTAAAATTGAAGCCTAATTTTCTGTGCAGAGTAAGAGAAGAGAAAATCTTCCCGCAGATATAGACAAGGAAAATAATGTCAAGAAGCCTTTGAGCCTTGATTTTCCTGATGAATTTTCTAGAGTGACATTCTTAAAAAACATATTTTTTCATCTTGAAAGCCAGAGTCTGTTCCCTTTAAATCTGCTTAGTTTGTAACAAAACAGGTCATTTTTAATTTTAAACCGACAGGTTATATGCCAGTTCTGGTTTGGATTTGTTTTTCTTTCCCTATTTGTCTTCCTCTGTAGCATAAAAGCTGTCTGTGAATAGGGGTAAATCTCCTCTATATTATTAGGTAGATTATAACCCACAGTGTGCAAGAACTTTTCTGAGTTTAAGAGATGATGTCCTAAATATTTAAGACTTGCAGAGGATAAAGGATTCATTCTGGTACAGTGAACGCTGTTTCATATTCTTCTGCTTTTAAGTGTGAAAAGTTATATCTCAGAAAGAGGATACATTTACTTTTTTTTTTTAATCTTCATTTTTCCATTTTATTGGTTTTTCTTTTTTAAGCTAAATGAAAAATTGTGTTTCACAGTGATAACAGGAAATTTACATTCCTGCCTAGTTCACAATGTTTTTCATAGCCATTGCAGGTGAAATTTGCTATTGTGCAGAGAACTGGCACAAGATTCAAGTATTCCTTAAATGCTGCCTGAAACCATTGTGTTCTGGCCTGGTTACTGCCTCCTTTATTCTGCTGTGTCTTTAGTGCATAACAGAAAATGTGAGTGGCCTTACTGCTGTTCTTGTCCCAGGGATCAGATCAGGACTGGAGGTAAAGGAGCCCATGCAGCTGCTGTTGCAGAGCGATGCTTCAATCAAAATCAGTCCTCAGCTGCTTGCGTTGCCATGAAGTTTTTGGCAGCTGTGGAAAAGAGTTCTTACAACACACTGCAGTGAAATATTGCAGAAACATGTTTCTGGTATGCTGGATAAAAGACAAAGGGGAAAAGCAGGTGGGAAGGCTTTTCCAAAAAAGTTGAGATTGGAGATCTGCAAGATGGTATGAGACAGATAGGCTAGATGGAACAAGTGGTGACACTGTATGGAACACATCACATTTTATTTGCCTTTTACAATACCAGCTTTGAAAACAGTGAATCCATCTGCTCAATTCATTGAAGTGACAGAAACAGTCTAAGCTCATCGATACTCCCTGGTTTATAGAGAAAACACATATTGCTTTTGAATATCCCAAGGCATTATTATACCAAATATAAAATTATTTGAAAACATTTGTTCTTGGTTTTCCCACAATCCTCTGTCCTCATTTCAGTCTCAGATATTCAAAAATTTGGCAACAAATTTGAATGACATCAATCGCGCAGCAAAAGGAAAAGTGGTGGTAAACTTTTTTTATACAAACAGAATAATGACTTCACAAGAATTTTTGTATAATAATGAAATCTGTTATGTGGACACCAATAGATCATGCAAAACTAGGGCTTTTCCTTCCTGAAGTTTAATGGGCAGATAGATGTAACCTCAGTCTTGCAGTAGGTCAATGACATGGATATAGTGGCTCTTTCTTTCATAGTATTCCAGGTTTCAGGACAAGTAGCAGTTGTGATTATAAGCAGCTTCAACTCCTTACAGTAAAGAAACAAAATTGCTGGAGTCAGTATGACTCAATATGCAAGTCCATTCTGACTTTCTTCTCTCCATCTCAACACATCCTTTTTTTTTCTTACCTGTGTGGTTCATCAATTACCTATCTGCTTTTCATGAGTTTCACTAATATTACTACATTCTGCAATGACCTGATGGCTTAGAGTTCTTCTGAGTACTCAGGAGACTTTTCTGTGAGGTCATATATGAAGTCAGTACATGGTCTCCCAAAGTCTCCTATGCAAACCGTGCCATTGTATCTGAACAGCAAATTTATCATATCCGCTATTCCAGATGCATCTGATCTTCCAGATTAGATAACACATTCTCTATTTACCTTAGCTTTTAAGGAAGAAGTTACTCCTGAGTTGGAACAGACTAAGCCCACCTGCACTAAGTCTACAGCTCCATCTGAAATGCACTCAGCATTGCTATTCCGCTTCAATGTTTCATGTACCTTCCTCCTCTTCTCTGTGTTCTGCAACAATGTCATGCTCACAAAATAAATGCAGAATAGATATAGTTTATTTCAAAGGCAGCTAATTTTGGCTGTTGGCAATGGAAAGCTGCATTTAATTCTAATCAAATTTGTAGGCTTGATACTTTTCTCCCTTGTCCATGCTGATCTCATTCTTTTCCACTGTGGGAAATTCTGCCTTAGACTTAGCTACCAGGAGAAAGGAGTTTCAGCCTTTAGTTGGTCAAGTACTGAACTGTTATTCCTGCTTTTTTTTTCCTGACTCTTTCTTGACCTTGTCATACCTAAATGTTTTACTCCAGTGGTGGTCCCAAGCAGATACATGTGGAATTTCCTTTTCCCAGTCTGAGCAACACAGCTTGACTTAATGTATAAAAACTGCTACACAGCAGTTCTCTAATCCAGTGGTTTATTCAGCTGCATATTCACTCTGTCACCTGTAGACTAGTTTCTTTTGCTGCCACAATTATGCTGGTATCTGCTTCAGTTTGTTCAGACAAAAGAAAAGCACACCATCAAAACCAGGTATAGTGGTCACATGGAAGTTTACGCATTGGTTGTTTTTTATTTTAAAATTTGCCATTTCCCCATAAATATATTTTGCTTGCAAATAGTTAATTTCTTGGGTTTTGTTTTATGATTTCCTCATATTACTCCTTAACTGCAACAATTTAGCTTTTGATTGGAACCCAGCATTGTTAAAACTTAATTTATCTTTGCAAGGATTACTAAGCAAAAGATGAATTGGAAGCTCGTTTATTTAATTTCTTCCTCCTTCCACTTCTTTCAGTATTTGTTTTTCCTGTCTAACTTTCTTTTCCTGCAGCTAAGGAATTGTAGGATGGTAAACCAGCCATCTGAGCTACCTAAACCACTCTGCCCGCTTTGTTCTCATTTTGTGGTGTCCCACTTTTGAAGAAAAATTGCTAGAGCACAAAACCAAAACTGCCAAGCTGATTGTTATCTTTTTTGTCTGGTCGTTCTGGGTGGCGCTGAACATCTTTGTGCATCATTCATGCTCACTGGAGAGCACTGAAGTAGAGCTGTTGAGTTTTCTGGCAGATTATTAAGCGTCCTCCTAACAATTAAAAAATTAGAAGTGAAGATTATTCATGAAAACACAGTTTTACGTACAGGTGTCAGTTTGTCAAAAAATTTCTCTTCTGTCAAGCACTCCTTTGTAAGGTGTGAAACTGTAACTGCCTGAGATTTGTAAGTCTAACACCTTGAAGTACAATCTGATTTGAAAATAGAAATTATTACATAAATATTTCTGCTCTTGTTCAGTCCTGGCTTGCCCTGACTTGTGTCTCTTTGCATTAAGGGTTGTTGACAAGAAGAAATAGGGTCTAATGGAAATTAGAACTGACTACTGCTTTTTATTCTATTTGGTTGCTATAAATGTGCCTTCTGCTGCTTCTTTTGAAAATGTTCTGCCTGTATAACAGAAATTATTTCGTTTGTAAACAGAGAACTATATAATTATGATTAAATAATAATTACTATTAGAAATAAATGATCATATGAAAATCTGTAATACAAATACCAGTACCTTGCATTAAAAGCTACATAATTGATCTAAGAAACACGTTTCATTCTGCTTGCAAAGCTGTATTAAAAAAGACCTAATCCAAACAATGAGTTGTATCAAAATAGAAAAAAATACATGAGGCAAGTCTGCCAAATTATTTATCTTTCATTAAGGGAGAAAATCACACATAATTATCTATGCAATATGAGCACATTTGCTGCAAGTTGGCATGAAATTGAACAACAATAACCATAAAAAATGCAACCCACAACAAAGCTGAATCTAACTAGCTGTTATTAAGTGAATGCTAGAAGACGGAATACCGAACAAGGAGAATATTCACTAAATAGTTCTACATTCTCCATAGTCAGAAAGGACTACTCATCATTTCAAAGTACAGAAGAAAAATTATATGCTTGGAACTTACTCAGTGAGTGGTTATAATGTAAGTCTTTGTAGCTTTCCCATAAACAAATAATGATTGAGCCCCTTTTTAAATTAAAGGATGTCGATGCTTTGAAATTAAGTCGGGCTGTGAAGCTTTGTGGTTTTATTCAGACATTTTGGAAAGATTCAATAGTAAGCACAGAAGGAAAATACGAGATCTGAATTTGCATTTCAAAACATCCTTTGCTTTTTGTTCCTAGTTAAAATCTGTTCAGTAGCTGACACATCAGAGCAGCATGAGGTGATGCAGCATCATTTCTGAGCTTACAAAACTATAATCAGGAATACGGTCACCTTAAGAACTGTCCATTACCTGTGATTAGTATATGAGGATTTCATTTTCTACACGATTACCAGTTCATTGGCAGCTATAAATACATAAAAAAGCTAGATGTGTTTTGATCGGTTTTAGTAAAAGACAAATTACAGGGCTTTATAACCTTTTGGCGGGAGTACATGCTGTAGCACATAATAATAGGATAAACCCCTCAGTGTGAACAGTTTACAGACCAGGATGCTTGTTCCATTAGCTTAATATTTTAATAGGTCTCAGTGTTTCAAAGTGAGATTGCAGAAATTGTTTAAATCCATTGACATATCAAGTAATAACATGAAAAACATTCATTATTATTATCCTGATAGAAATTGTAATAAGCCCTTCTGGAGTTCTGAACCAACAGACCAGAAATTTAGAATAATTTAGTGAAGTATTTAATTTAGATGAAAACCAAAGAAACTTTAAAATCTTCGAAGTTTAAGAGAGTTATAAAATGTATTAGCAGAATAAAACTCTGTAAAATTCAGTGATGCCTCTTCCTTACAATGGCTTAACATTTCTTAATATATTTATCTGGGGATGGAACTTTCTTCAGTTGATATTCTGGTCTTATTTTCTTTGTTGGGCAGATCCTTATTGAAGTAATGCATTTTGCTCATCACTTCTTTGATGGTGACTGAACACCTAAGATGAGCCTGAAAGAAAATTTGTATTTTTGTTTTCTTGTATTTCTTGTTATTCCATTGTTACTTACTAAATGTTCTGAATTTCATATCAGGGTTGATTGCACCTTGGAGACATAAAAATCAGTTTGTTGGAACTAAATCATTTCTTCAAGCAAAACCTGGCAGAGATATTTTAAATATCTTGTATTGACATTTTGAAAATTCTGCTTATGAAGTAAGTTTTAATTATAGACCAAAACCTGCTTCATATTTTTGGAACTGCTTTTTAATATGAAAAAAAAGCCTTTCATTGTACCTCACATGGTACTGTACTCTCCTCACAGTTAACCAGTGCTGAAAAACTACTTTTCTGTGGTCAACCTATCTTAAATATATTTTTTTGGTGTAGGTTTTTTAGAAGTGATCTCTCTAATGTTCTAACTACTTAATTTATGCAGAGTAGCTCAGAATGAAATGAGCTAGAAATAATGAAGATATTTAAAATTATCAAAGTATATGAGTCATATTGCTAAATTTGGAAGCTTTCAAGAGCGTGAGCCATTCCTACCAATTTGTACACAGCTGAAAATATTCATGTCAGCTCTTCTGCAGTCAGTAGGGATTCAAAAAGATGGTTTGCAGGGAAGAGATAACCCCTGGGAAAGACAAAAAAGGTGATTTTACATTGCCATGACTTGGATGATTATATGATTCACCATCACATTCCCTTGACAACTGCAGCACATACAATGAGGGTTATGAATAGCTTGTGTCATTGCAGCTGTGCTCTAGGAAGGCTTTCCAGAGTAGTGGTGTAAGCTTGTTTCTGGTGGCTTATTTGTCACAGTTTGTGCTTTGGATTCTCCTAAATCTTTGTTCTTTGGATTTGGGTTACTCTGTGGGTGAAATCCTGCAGACCAAGCCCACACATAGCTAATTTTGCTGGGGATTAGTGCATGAAGATGAAATTTGTGACTCCATGTATTAATTTTCGGTCTGGCTTCAGTGATTTCTCTGAAGAGAGCTGATGAGGATGCAATTAAAAGTGAAATCCTGGTCTACACAGCAGAGCTGTTTATACAATCCTTCGAGCTTCTGCTCATATGAGGGAATACTTGAAATTTGTATCATGCTTGTAGCTGAAAAATAACACCTTTATTTTTATTTGCTTTAATATATTACCAAATTTCTATGAATCCATAGAGTGCCACAAGACTTTATCAAAAACTAAAATAAAATCTGTTAATCTTGGCCTCTGACAAGAAATAAGAAACTTCAAAGGCAATTTCTAACTGGCAGTCTATGGAAAGAGCAGTGGGAAATCTTAAATAATATTCTCCATCTGTCTTCCACAGTCCAGATTTTGGGCAGACCTTCCTTATTCAGTGATACTTGATATAACTTCTACGAATTCTGCTGCTTTTTTCAACACACCTATACTAGGTTGCTGCATGAATGATCTTGTGTCTTGATCAGAAGATAAACTATATTCCTTTAGGTTTGTTCCTCTGTAAGGAAAGACAATCTATACGGTGTATATGAGATGCTTTGTACAGCAGGTTCCTTGGAGAATACATACAAACAGACTTTAAAATCTTTTAGGGCTGCTGATGGTTTATCTATGTGTGAATTAGGGTTAAGGTATGGAGAAAAGGCTAAGAAGGCAAGTGCTGAACAAAAATGTTTCTTGTTCTGGGTAAATCTTGTCAGCCTGCAGAACCCATCAAAGTGAGCTTGCTTTTAAAGTGCCTGCTATTGTGGCTTAGTTCTAGTTCCCTTATTCACATGTGAGGATTGTTTACTTCTGAGGATGCAGTGGAGGATATCTAACACAAAACAGAGAAATAGGTTCTTTCATGTGGCTGCTTCACCTCAAACCCATCAGTAAAGCTGTCTTTCAGTCAGTCCTCTCAGTGAACAAAATATCTTGGGCTTGTACAAATAAACACACAGAGTTCAGAGCAGTTCTGGTGGTTAATATGAACCATTTGGAGAACTTCTTATCAAAACAAAGCTGAAAATTATCTCCCCAGTGAAAGCTGACTAAAGTAGAATGCTATCTCTTTGTAATTTCTTGTATTCTAGGCAAGGGTTGGCGGTGGGATGGATTGCTGGGTTGGACAGTAAAACTTTACTCTGAAGATCAGTTTTTCAGCTCCAAATTTTATGATTTTAATACTTCACAGCCAGGTTTAACATGGTTTGTAATATTTGATTTGTGTAAAGAAACATTTTTTTAATATTTTAAGCTAAAGTGTATTAGAAAACTAATGTTTATCGTGGTTTTAAAGTCCTTTCTGGGAATTGGTAATAGAATGATGTTTTATTCCCCAAATTTAAAACAAGATGTAGAGTCCTTTTCTAATTCAGCATATAAAATGTCATAAGTAGGACCAATCAATCCAAATAAGACTCTTTGCATTCTTTTGAGTAAAGATGCACACATGTGTGGAACTGCTAATTACTACATGATGTAATTCCAAGAGACTGGCTGACCTTGAATTTAGAGTGTCCCTTCTTCATTCAGCATGTACTGAGGGGACAGACAAATTCTTTAGGTTTTAATTAATTAAGTAGTCAAATTGTTTTTAAGTGGCCATTGAAATGAATTGAACAATGAAACCCATCCTGACACTCTGTCATCTGCCGAACACTCAAAAGCACATTCTGGAAGGAGTAAATCCTACCGTATTCTCTTTACTCTTGTTGCCTCTGGGGAACAATGTTCAGAAGCAGGACTACTTGCTTTCACCTGTGCTGGATTCTAAGCACTGGCACAGGTGGCTGTTGGTCAGTGTTAATTTAAGATACCATATTACTAATTTTCGAGTATGAAAGTGCAATATATACAAGAGATTATCATTGCACCAGTAATGAGAATTAATAATTTTAAAATACATATTTTGAAAAAGAACAGATAATTCACAAATACAGTAAAGTAAAAAAATAGCTTAACTTCACTGGCTCCTTCAGAAAGCAATGACAAGACCTTTGTACTATTGCTAGAAAGGATCCTCTAATAACACTGCAAACATGACATTTTTTAACATTAATTTTCGCAAGAAGAAAGAGACACTCATGTTCTTGCAGACTACCCTTTCACTGGAGTTGCTGGAGAGCAAGCTAACCACTTGCAAATGATGGCTTCTGAGAGAGTGTTTAGAAACTTGAGAATGTATATAGTAGACAAAAATAACTCAAAGAAGGTTAAATCATCTGCATCAAGGTAATGCTCCTATAATTTAAGACATAGGTAGATTAAGAAGTACAAAGTGAGTAAATACACAACAGAATAAAACATAAAAATACAGAACTGCTGACAACACCTTTCTGTCTATAACATGCAGTCCGAGTAGTAGGACCGACTTGTCTGCCACAAATTTTTGCAAAGACTTTCTTAGTCTTTTTGACCCCAGAAAGGATAAATGAACCACCTGCTAAGGTTTTGTTACAACTAAAATACCACACTCTAATTTAATGTTGTTCAAGTGGGAGCAGGTTCTGATGACAGAGTTGTGTAGGACAAAAATACAAATTCTACTTTATATACATCCCTAAAGAAAAGTAGACTAACAGAGGGGTAACCCTCTTATAATCTTTACAAGCCATGGCTAAGGCAGAGAAATGACTAAAACCTGTGCTTTAGTCCTGATTTTGTGGGTTTACTGTGTGTATCTGTGTCACAATTTACTGCAAGGGAAAAAAAAAATCTGCACAGATGAAAAAAAATCTGTTCTTCAGTGAATAAAAACCTAAAAATTTGTATTTTCAGTCAATAAAAAAATAATGTGATTTTTGGAAATAATAAAAATAAGGGAAACAATTTCATACTCAAAGGAAATTTTTCATAACAAAAAAAATATAGATTTAGGCTGTTTAATAAATTTCCCTTAAATATGAATTTTTGTGACAAAAATGGTACATCCAGGCTGTCAAAATTTTTCTTACATTTGCAGTCTCTATGTCTCTCTCCCTTGAACATGTAAGTCCAGTCTTGCCTTTGTCACAAAATTATTATACTGATGCTTGAAATGGCCACCTGTAAACAGAGACTAGACAAGAACAAGGGAATAAAGGTCGGTATTCATTTGAAAGGCTTTCAAAGGTACCCCCTGGGGAGCCAGAGGCTATTGCCAAGATGGACCCCGGGATGGACCGCAGGTGACAAGTTCTTCACACTTGTATAAATTTGGTTCATTTGCATGTCAGGGTTAATTCTCCAATTAAAGCTTCAGTTAATAAAGTAATTTCCTCATGCTTGCCCCCTGCTTTAGAGGCTTTTAGTTTATACTTTTTGGGCCTGGGATGGTCTGGGTGTCCTTGGAGAGCAGGCCAGGAGAGGCTTTGTTATGTCTACCCAGCATGAGAGAGCAGAAATTATCAGGCTACAAGAAACTTCAGAGTTACACACTAAGCAGTACAGGATTTGAAAAACATAAAAGTTAAAACTCAAGGCATCAATATGAGGTACTGTTAAAAGTAAAACTGAGCTTCCAAACAACCCCAAAGTGTAAGGTCTTCATCTGGCCTCTTCCCAATTTCTGGGAAACAAGACTAGCCAAGGAAGCACTTACAAATTTTAAAGCTTAACTGTTGGGGTGCTTTGGACCACTTGGGGTCTGTCCGCTGCCATCACGGCACGCCTACCCAATGGGCTGATGAGTCAGAGAGCGAAGGGCAGTCCGTGGGCGAGGCCCAGGTCTGAGCCCACACCCCTTCTCCAGAAAGTTCTGTTAAGTTCGGTTGTTCATTGGTTTGTTTTGTAAATTCCCTCCTCTGTAACCTGGCCATTGGTTCTGTGTCCTCGGGATCCTCCCTTGGGCTTATCCTCTATTGGTTGTTTGTTCTGTACCACCCCTGTCAAAAAAAGCAGCTGTAACCCTGGTCCGACGGCCATTCCTCCCCTCTGCTTTCAGGGGAAATAAACTCCTGGAAGGTTTCATGGAGTGGTCCTCTCCCTTGCCTCTTTCGCCTCTGGGATACCTGAGGGACTCAGACCTCTGGGTCCCCTCGCATTGGGCACGCCTGCTGACACAGAGCCAGTGCTGCCCGACCACGCGGCCACCGAGACTCGACACTTTCCAATGCCTGTCTGCGGGAAGGTCACTGTCGCCTCTACAGAGCGGGACAAGTGTCCCCTGAGGCTGACCCCTCTCCCAGGGCAGTGACACTTAACTACTTGTTTGGATGCCATTAAAGTATTGTAAGGGTTAACCATGTAAAGATGTATGCCTGAATATTCATGTTGATGGCAAACACCTTATTTTGTCCACAGTTGCAGGGACTGCAGTGGTACATAGCCCCAGAAGGCTGATTCAGGACATGAGCTGAGGTGTTGAAGTGGCCTCCAAGTTAAGAATGGGAGGACTCTGTAGTCCCTAAAGCAAGTCCTTCCTGAATGAAAGCACTAGAAATACTAGAAAGTATGTGAATCAACCTTCTGGGTCCCAAAATGATCTGGATATGGTAAGGAAGATCTCTCCATGACATGCCCTAAGAACGATTCACTCTGCAGGGGACTCATCTACAGTTTTTTGACTTCACATTTTCATGTGCTCCAGTCAGCTTTCTTGAGGTGGTGCTGAAACCTCAGCTTTGATTTTAGTATGTTTGAGAACAACAGAAGTTTACCAAAAGACCCGAAGCTCAGAAGATGCTTTACCACAAGACTGGCATCACAAAGCCATCTAGGCTAGGTAAAAAATAAATATGAAAGTTATGATACAGCTCCCAAACTTGCAAAATTCTCTCTCAAGAGGGGAATTTTTATAATTTCTCAATAATATTTGGACTTCAGTGCTGTCACAAGAGCCTCACACCATGAAGGTGTCCTGCGGACACTAATAAATTCTGTCACCCTTAGCTTTGCAGGGGTGTATTTTGAGTCTGTTGTGATGCTGTTCATTTTCATTAAAGTTAGCTGGAAATTAGTAATGCACAAGGCTAACTACGGATAACTATAAATGCTCACGATACTAAATTTTTCCACTTTATACATTTTAACTTTTTCAGATGGCAGCTTTTCAAAATTCCAGGGAAAAAATTCATGTTAGAACCCTTTAAGAATGAACAAATTCCTAAGTCTAATGTTCTTTCCTCTCACTACTCTTGTATTTGCAAGAATTTTACTCATTTATAGGCTTTGCTTTCTTAAATGAAAAAGCACAACCTTTTCAAAACCTCTTCTAATCATTTCCCTTTAAAATAAAGGAATCACCACACACATCTGGTCTGATATACCAGATTCCAATTTAATGTCATTCAAATGGAGATAAGTGCTGAAGACAGAAGCGTTTAGAGCAAGAATACAAATTCAGCTTTCCTATACATACATCTGCTTCTGTCTATAAAACCTGGAACAAGTCATTAATTACATCCCTTGACTATTCAGAATTAAGTACCACCTTTATTTGAAATAGACTTAACTTTACTGAGAGTAAACACTTTTGAAGTTAGAGATTAATTTAGAACTTGCCCCACCATCCTATTTATACATCCATTTAAACTGACATAGCAGCCGAAGCACTCTTATTCTTAATCAAGCAGGGGCTGACTATGGCATTGCTTCTGGCATTTGCTAATACTTCAGCTTTTGATGGGGCACTAAAGATATTAACAGAGAAAAACCCCATCACATTTGGCATGGAATTTTATAGTAAAAATGTGTAACTCCTCTTGGTTTGACAACTTGAAAATTATCTAAATGTGTTCAGGAATTCCAAAAACTTTCACAGCTTCAGTGCTTTCGTTGGAAGTTTATGGATTATTCTTTATAGATAAGTGACCTTGTTGGGGTGTCCTTTTAGGTTTCTGTAGAAGAGCACTGAATGCAGAGTTTATGCCGTCTCTACTTTCATTCCATTCAGTCAATGAAAAATATGTATGAAGAAGTTCTATTTGGTCTGACTGACATGGCTTTCTTGACTAATGATCAGTGGAAGCTAATAATCAAACTCTTTGGTTAGTTGGAAAGAAACATGGTTGGAAATTTGATAGATTGTATAATAAATGGCATGTTGTTTCTCTCCTTTTCTGGGATCAGTTTACCTTACAATTCATAGTGAAGGGAAATACAAAATTGCAAGAGATATTTGAACACAAAACTTTAGGTTTTACTTCTTCCTGAAATTTACTGCAGGTTAATGTGACACAGTGTTGCCTGGTATTACAGCCCTGGTTTCTCTGACTCGTGGTCTGACTCAGGCTACAAATAACCCGAGATTACACAGTGCGTGTGTGTGTATGTTTGTGTGGAACTGAGCAGCCTGTGAAGGACTCAGGTAGTATTTACAGTTAGTTTTACTACTTGTCAAGTAAGACTTTCCAGACACAGACTTTTCGAATTACCACAAACAGGCATTTTAAAGAAGAAGTTGGCACCATTATTTTTATTCTTATCTCACATCTCCTTCTTCATAGAGTCTAATAATGGTAGATTGTGATTCAGCTTTCTTGTGGCAGTTTAACTGTTAAATGTAGGATTATCTTTGACAATGATTGGTGTCTCGAAAAAAAGTCTAATCCAGAGATCATTGAAGTGAAAGAGAGTTTTTCATTTTTTAATTTAGTGAATGAACTTTCCTGTTTTGTTTCAGGTTTACAACACAACACTAAGTTAATTTTGGTCAGAAACATATCAATATTCCTTGTGAACTGAAACAAATGACCTCACAAATTCTAACATCTTGTCTGGGCCCATGCTTAGATTTCACAGCATATCCATTTAGACATTGCACCTCCATATAATGTCTAAAAATTTGCCATGATTTTGGAAGAAATCTGTGTGAAAAATGTAATGCACAGAAAAGTTTGAAAATATGCACTGCTTTTCAAAATTTCTTATGTTTCACATTTGTTAAATATCCTCCATGAGCATTTTGTCTCTAAAGCAGCTTCATGTAAGTGATCACATTGGAAAGTCTTTTTGATTTTTAACACTCTGTAAGGCACTAAGCCTATTTTTTTCTTTAGGAAAAAGATGAAGTTATGTTACTAAGATACCTTCAAATATTTCAAGGAGTGGTGCTGAGAGCTGCAATGCCAGCTCAGTCAAACCTCTGATATTTGCTGTTATCATCATGCATGTTTACAGCAGCTGACATATGAAAAGCCTGGGAATAATTTGAGTTTGCAGGCTATGAAACAAGCCCATTTTGGATCTGAATCTGGCTGTCAAATCACTTTGTTGGGTTAATCTGACACAAAATGAAAGCACATAAATGAAAGCAACTTTTGGCAAGCCTGAAAAGATGGGCACACATCTGCAAAGCGAGTGATTAGCTTAGTGGTGTCCTTTCAAAAATCACCTAGGAACCCCTTCCCCCACCCATAGAAAGTAGTCCTTTTTGTTCTTCAAATGTTTATTTATAGGATTAGAATAGGGAAATGGAGGAGAGAGGGCTTGGGACTTTGATGATAGTGAAAGTCTGTATACCCCAAAGGTGGCAAAGCAGATAAGCATTATAGGATTAAATGGGCATGACAAATTTGTGTTTCAATTGGGGACACCATTTCAGGCAGGGATTTTCCTTTGGCTGCCAAAGTAGAAGATTTAACTAATATATTCTGCAAAAGAAAAAAATCAGCAAAGGTGGGAGGTTTTTCACTGACAAATGATTGATTGCCTTTGCAAAACAAAGGAGGGAATCGTGTGCTAGGGGTTGGTACTGTTCCTCTGTGGATGCCTGGTGGTCTTATGTCTCACACTGTTTACTTTTACACAGTGCCTCTCAGGCCAGGATGTGCACAACACTGTATATCAAGCAGATGAATATGTATTTGGGGTTTAGAAGCAGATTCTGTACAAAATTCCTTCCTAGCAGTAAAATGTGCTTTCTTCTCAATATCTTGCTTAGTGTTTGAAAAAAGCAGAGAAGGTAGAATGGGAGGAGGAAGGGCAGGTGCAAACACAGTGTAGGTTATAAAGAAGACCATGAAGTTCAGAAGGTGAGGGCTGAAATGATCATATTGGTAACCTCAGTTATTCTCAAAGATTAGTCTTTCATTTCGTGGCGGCTGTGAATTGGCACAGGAGTGGTAACCGTTTTGCCCTAAGCGAAAGCCAGTGTCCCACTCCTGAGTTATGTGTATCAAACATCAGCCTGGCTGGGACACTGGGTCCATGCCATGCCTACTGCAGCACGAAGCTGCTGAGCCAGAGCAGAGTTTGTGAACAAACTGGGGAGTGTTTGATAAGGTGAACTATAAGCTGTGATCATCTTTGGGAAAAACAGAACATACCAGAAATGTCCTGTGCTCTATATCCTCTATTTCCAGTGCCTGCTAAGAAAGAACGCACATATTATGGGCTGCAGCAATTGTAAATTAATGCAGCAGAGAGTATACACTGAGTGGGGACTTACCTTCCCTACCTTACTGCTGAGTTGAGCTTTGCTGGTTGTCCTTCAGTGTAACAGGCAGAGAACACCAGGAAGAAGTAGAGCAGCAGAGAAGATGTTCTGTACACCCTGAGGATGCCTGTCCAACTTGCTTGGAAATGCAGGTAGAAAACTTCCTACAGTTGCACTCCCAAGGTCTGGTTTTACAGCAGAAGAAAACTTTTTTTACCCTCTAAACAAATATGTTGTTAGCGACCAAAAAAAAAAAAAGAAAAAAAGAAAAAAAAAAGGAAAAAACCCAAGAACTTGAAAAAAAAAATTATTGAGTTCGTTTTAGTCATTTGTGGCAAGTCCATGTGAATCTAAAAGATAAAAAATACATATTAAGCAGGCTTTTCTGTCTTATCATGAAACCTCATTATATTTTTTTCCATATTGGACAAAACATTTCATGTTAGTATTAAATGATACAATTATCTTCTAGACATTCTGTTAATAGAGGTAGTGGGAAAGGAAATAGGTTTAGCAGTGTTTTTTTTGACTGCTCACCAATTGCACACAAGAATCAGATGAAGTTTTATTTCAGCAGATTTAGTTATTATAGCACATTACCTCACCACACTATTACCACTGTAAACCTTCCTCGTTCTCTGGTTTATGTCGGACACCATAATTTTGCTTACAAAGACATACTGCAGCTCCAGATTCACTTGAAGATGGATTCCTAGTACACTGGATATGGTACAGCTGAAATCATGATCAGTACAAGAAAAGAATGTGTCCATTGTTACACTGCTTACAGCACAAAACCATACCTAAGACATTAAATAGAAAAGAATATACCTCCTCGAATGCACTAGATAATAGAAAACACTAAAAATAATTGGACAGGGGTATTTCAGGAGAAGCATGTTATTTTTTTAATCAGCTCTTCCTTCAGATGTTTTTCTGCTTGCTTTTCTTTGTTCTCTGCACAGGGTGTCTTGCTCTCGCTGTCTCCTATTTCATTTCACTTGCTTTTACAGGGTGAAAATGGGCGGGGAAAGAAATGAGGATAAAATAAGCGGTTTTACTTTCCATGAGCATTGCTTTAGGTCTTGGCAGGGGGTCTTACCAGCTTTCTGGAGTATTTAAGCTTCTCTTAATATTATCCTCTAAAGAGGAAGTGTGTGCAAAAACTATTACAAACAACAAGGGAGGAAAAAAATTCAAAATAATATTTTCTGATTTATGAATGTTCTGTATGCAGCCTTTGTGAGGAGATATATTAGTGGTTGTTTGGAATTTCTTTGTTTTTGAGGAGCAGACTGAAATATCTGGACTGTGAGCCCTAAAACATGCTCAATATCTCCTGAAATTTACATGCTTATGTGTCAATCAGGATTACTAACATTTTTGAGAATTTTATCATTAACTCAGATTCTGTCAGAATGATATTAGGCAGTGTTGTGAACATATAATTGAAAGAGAAATGGAGAAAACAAATGGCAGGATAAGTTTATCACAAAAGGTAAATTAGTTACATCTAGGATCCTGAGAGAATTTAAATTCCATCTTATGGTTTTAAAGATAGAAAAGCACACACTCTGCTTTCTCTGTTTTTAATGGAAAGATTGATATTCTGTTTCATGGTCCGTGGTAGTATTAATAAAAACTAGTATTTTAAATTCTATAGCGATAAGTTGTCTTAGAAAAGCTGCTATCTTGGCTAATTTTCCAAATTCTTTATAAAATTCTCTATGAGTATCTTCATAGACTTCAAGTCAATTTGCTTTTTAATCAAAAGTAGTGTTTCAGGGCATATTCTGAAACTTCATTTTGCAAGAAACAGGGTTTATTGGAAACGTGCTTTTGGAAAAACAGTCTACAAATCACAGGCCCTATTTCCTTGGAGACCCTGATCTGTAAGCTGAGTTGACATGGATAGCTCCGTGTCAAAATTCAGTATCTAACTGGCTGTAGTGTGCTTTCAGTTCTCAACCTGAGACAGCAGTAAGAAGCTGTGTGCAGCTTTGCATGTGAATAGGATAAATAAATTAGTGCACTAAGGTATACCTGTCAGCTCTTGAAAGCTCTACTGTAAACAGAAGCACTTGTCGAGGAAGAATGCATTTTAAAATGCTCTTAGAAGTTGCTGGGCTGGAAAGGCTTCACAAAGCAAGAGAATGGGAAGCCTTGGAGGGGTATAACACAAACAGGTGTCACTTTCATATGTCTTCAAACTCACACTTCAGTAACCTTGTTTTTCTGATAAGTGTGTGACCCTAATGCAAATAAAAAGCTAGGCTCAGAGTCATATTGTTGACTAATGTCTTAGACACAACAGTGAATTTTGCTTTCTTCAAGGATAAAAAAAAAGAATATCTTTGAATAGTCAGTCTAGCAATTTATTCTTTTGACTGACTCTGAAGCTAAACCTGACAACATATATCAATTTACTGCCAGGGAAAGGGGATGTTAAAAACATAAGCATGTAAGGAAGAAATACACAATAAGAAAACAAAACTGCAGCAGCAGACACCTACTGTTATTAACCTACAAAAACCCCCAAGGTTAAAGTGACTTCTACAACCATACACAGTCAAGAAATTTCCACAAATCAGCTGTGGCCAGTAGAGAGTTGTCAATCTCTCTGTCAAAAATCCCCTCAGACTTTGCTTTCATGTCGAAGCTGTAATGCTTTGACCTGCACAAAGGAAGCATGAATATTTGTATACAGGGCCTTCTTCTGTGCTGATGCATAGATTTTGCCACCAGCATTTGCTTCAGGGCAAAGGATTCCTGTGAGGTCTCTGTCTTCGGGAGAGTCTCTCCACTGGATGCCTCCAGAGAGGCATCTATACTTACTCCTGGATACCAGAGCAAAATGCAACAGTGAAAGGATGGAGCCTAGAGAAATAAGTATAGTCTTAGGGTTTCAATGGACTGAGAATCTGTCATTTATGTACAATTTTTTTCTGCAGAGCCTAGCAGTTGTTACTTCAGCTTACAATCTCATACCAGATATATCGGGAATGAATGAAAAAAGGTAGTGTATGCCTTAGGGCAACATTTAGGGTATGTTGGAGAATGCAGATTTGCCTTGGACACCCTCCACTTCACTGGCACACAGTCAAAACACCAAAGATTTCCATCCATGAAGGTATGAGGAGGTAACAAAGTGGCTTCAGATTCACTTTGTAGTCAATTTATTAAATGTCTCTTCTCATAAGGACTGTACAAACAAGGCTGGAAAAAGGGCATTCGTACTATGAGAGAAAAGGCTGTTTGGGTTTCCTTATAACTGCAGAAATGGAGTGGTTAAAAGACATTAATTGTTGTTTTGATGCCCTTATTCTCTTTTCATGCCTCCACTAGATGAACTTTTAAGTGTGTTAGAGCACTTTAAATTTACACTTATTGTCATGGCTGCCTCAGGGCTGAATCATTCTTTTGATAAAGTTTCCTCTTTTACCGTGAGAACGTGCCAAGTTCAGCTAGCCAGAATGAGCTACAAGTTTGAAATTCATAGAATAAGTGACAAAATGTTTTAATTTTAATATTACTTTGGACCCTGCAAGCATGAGTTTCTAAGTGAAACTAATATGATAACAGCAAGCATCTTTCTTTTTCTTCTATGGGGCAAAGAAAGAATTCTATTAGAATGAAAGCAGGGAATATAGACAAAGATTTTTGCTATTGATTTTAATGTACCTATTTGCGTGGAATATGATGTAATTAAAAACAGAACTTGAAATGTGTAATTCTAGAAATATGGTTTGAAGAGAGCAAAATGTAGTGTTTGAGATGTCCTTCTTGCTGTATATCTGATCGTATTGAAGTTAACGTGAGACAATGTTTGCAGATGCCAGACCAGTGAACATCATTGTATGAAAATCTAAGACTATGCAATGCCAGTTAATAAGTTGGGAACATTGCATTGTGTTAGACTTTCTCCCAGGGAAAGTCACATCTCATCTCATTAATGTCTAAAACAATGTTGCACAACCATGAGCTGCACACTCTCTTCTACGCCCAGGCCACATTTTACATCCCGCAAAGATGTTCCCTCTCACCAATCTGCTTGAAAAATGTGTGCTATTTAGCACCAAATCAACCACCACAGTAAGAAACCAGAAATACCTGTAATTTGCTGAGTGCAGGCTACAAAGAAAAGAGTCAGCCAAATTACACAAGAAGTAGAGTATGGAGACAATCTGCTCCAGAGGAAATCTCCTGTCCCAGACAGCAGGAAATCTTTACCTACCATAATTTTTTGTTCTCTGTACATTATTAAGGCTTATTTATTATACTTGTGTCTAGTACATTTTTTTCTTTCCACCAGGACTATCTCATATGAGACATTGCAGTCTGAGTAGTGTTCTTTGATAGTGCAAAGTGTCTGGTATTACTTGCTATGAATGTTGCAGACTGATACTAAATATCACTAAAAGTGCAAAATGTCGTGTTTGCAAAGCTAATACCTGCGTCCAGGCTTATGGTAAAAGCCACAAAATATATTTCTCACAAAATACATATACACAGAATATAGCAAAATCTTCCAAATTTTCTATTCAGAGGAAACGTTATTTCAGGTTGAAATTCTGGAACAGTAGATCTCCTTATGGCTTTGACTTGATGTGGCAGGAGCACGCCCTGGCTCTCTGCTCTTTATGTCATCCAGATGAGGAATGTGGTGGAAAAATACTGACATTCATCCTATGGGCCTGGATCTGAGCAGCACAAGGGAGGAGGAAGGGAACCGGATGGTGTAGCTCATACGAGGATTCAGAAATCTTAACACAGCATTACATGTGGATGTGAGATATTGGATTAGGAACTGCATTTTGTGTCATGTCCCCATCTCAACATTCTTTTCTCTTTCCTATCTAATTCTGTTGTGAGGTCCATTTATTCAAACTTTTCTGGTTTTTTACACATGGGTGAGTAATGGGCTGAAGGTTTTTAACCCTGATGCATTATCTACAGCACGATGAATTTTGGAATGCTCAGCATGGAAACGTGAATACATGCTTGCAATTGCATTTCCAGGTTAAAACTTTCATGCTAGAGCAGATTCCCTGGAAATCAGAGTTTTTATATATACAGAGAGAGATTTTTTACCACTACTTCAGAATGGAGGTAGTTCTGTAACTACTCTGTTTTCAGGGACGTATTCTCGTTTGAGTGCAGAATACAGTAATAATCCCTGAGCCTTTATTCAAATTTCTCTGTGGAAGGCTTCTCATCAGATTCTTAAGGTATATAGCATGTGACCTGGTGGGAGACAGCACACTGTGTGTACAGGACTTAGCTCGGAGAGAAATAGAGTTTGGCAAGTCTCATATCCACTGCCTTATAAATATGAATATCTGCTTAATTTGTTGCAACTTAAGTTTAAGGTTTTAATATTTTTAACATTAAAAAGAAAAATCACCTTTGACAACATTGAAAAAAGAAAAATCCCCTTTGACTGATTCATTTTCTGTAAGAAGAGACTCCTTCTCAGGGGGAATCTTGAATGCAGACTTTGTTTGGAGAAAATTTATATCTCATAGTTGCACAATTCTCAAAATAAAACCTTGTAACAGTAAGTCTGACAGGCCTTTAACTACAGCACAGCAGTGCTGCCAAACGCAACGCACATTGCTGCTTTCCTGTGGCAGTAAAACTGATGTTTTAAATGAGTCTTACAACAGGATTTCTCTACTAATTGCAGAAATAGATAACATGTGCCTTGAGCAGCCATTATTCACTTGACAGTAATTTTTCTTAAACTGTAAGTGGCATTCTGCTTCAACAGTGCTCAAGTGCCTGATATTCCCAAAAGAAATGTTAAAACTCTTCCATTAAGGAAATCACTGACTTGTGGATTCTGGCTTTTAGAACTGAAATTACCTGGGGTGGTGTGTGCTTGTCTTCTTTTAATCAGAGGGTTCCATATGCAAAAGCAAATACTTTCACAGGCCTTTTTTTCTCCTTTCAGAGCATTTCCTATCTTATTAGCATAACGTATTATTTAGCCTGGAAAAAAGTATTTAAAATATAGGAAACATAAACGCCCATGTTAATTTTTTAAAAAGGTGAATTTTTTCAAAATTTGAAAAATGATTGTTTGATGGGAAATGAATAAAAATCTACTCTGCAGATGGGATGATTTGATCCAGTTGGATCCCAGGAGTAGCAATACCAACTATCTTCACTGCTGCAGGCTCCCTTAGAGGTAGAAGAACTCTGTGTGCTGTGGGGTGCTGCCTCAGCTCTCAAGAAGCAGGTCAGGTTTTCTGCCCTTGATTTTCAGGCCCCTAGGTTGCTACTGCCCAAGACCAAAGTGTTGCAGATCAACTTTTTATCTCTGTCCTTTCAACTCCTTTACTTCATTGCTTGTGTGACTTGAACTCTTATATCATATATGTTAAGAATATGAAATTTGGGTTCACTTCCTTGCTCAGCTAGGAGTTTGAATTTTTAAGCAAGCAGACAGAACATAAAAAGCTTTAATGTGCATTAAAATCCAATTAACAGGGAGCCTTTTAAAATTTTGTCTCCCCATTTAAAGAGAGGAAGAATCAATTTGAGGAAGACATAGACCTGAGTACAAACTGCCAATGATTCTGTGAAACAGTGTACTGCTCTTCTATCAAGAGTATGAGATGCATGTAATAAAATTAATTTAAAATTAATCATAAATGACAGTTCAGTAGATTAGGAATAGAAAACTTGCATAAGAAAGCACTACAGGGGAGTTGAAAGTTACATAAAATAAAAGGAATCTGAGTCAGAAACCACCATCTCTTCATAAAAAAAAACTTTATTGGTTGATCTAGCAAATTTAAAAGATACATTTATATTAACACTTGAATCATAGCTTAAGATGCAATAGGGAAGAAAAGTTATGTATGATAATTAATACAATTTACATGAGGAATGATTAAATTATCTTCACTATAGCTGTAGAGAGAGACTGAAACAGTTTGGAGTTTTGAGTAGTGAATAGTGAAATGCTGCATTTCAGGGTTTCTGAATGATATTAATTGGAAATGTAGCCATAGGATTCCATGTGGCAACATCCCTATTTGAAATCAGGACTAAATAAATTATGATTATGTGCAAGAAAAATAGGTGATTAAAAGTAGATTAAAATTTTTTTACCACATCATTTCAAATAAAAGGTTCATGTTGGAATGGCTCTAGCAATGTCAGTTAGTCTTTAGCATCAGTAGCTTGAAAAATGAACCTGGCATGAAATCTCTGCAACAGACTTTTCTTAAAGTAGTATAATTACAAAAAAAAAAACCTAGCTGTAAAGTGAGTAGCCACATGGAAACCAGGGGAAAAGGCTACCATGCTATGCTCTAAAACATAAACGCTCAGCTAATTGAAAACAAATTTTGAATATGTATCTCAGAAATCTCCATACAAGTAAGAAATGATGGGAAAATGTGTTTTAAAGTGGGACATGGCAGATAGGTGTCTCGATGAGTCCTGTATCTGTTTAACCTGCATTTTACTGAACCTGAAGCCCTCTGCGTAAAGAGTGCCATACAGCGTGAGCAGAAGCATGGTCCTTTTCCTGGAAAGCTCATAACTAGAGCATAAAAGAGATGCTGCAGGTTAACTGTTGAAGTGTATTGCGATAGACTAAGAGAAAGGCTAGGGTTGATGTAGTGTGAAGTCTTACAGTGTTGGCCACCACAATGTCTGCTGGAATCAGCAGCCGTCAAAGCCAAAAAAAACTAGTATAGGAAAGGTTAAACTCTAGAAGTAGGTCTCTTTGGCAATACATCAAGAAAATCTTTAAAATTAGCACAGCATCTGCTGAATGGAAAAAAACATCTTTAAGTTCACACCCTTCTGGAAGCTACGCCCCTTTCTCTGCGCAACAGGAGAAGCCTCTTCTTGAATTTGCAGAGAGAAAATCCCCTCCTGGATTGTCTTTTTTCCCCACAAGGCATAAGAGGGGTCAACAGAGAAAGGCAAATAAACAGGGTGTACACACTCTTTCCTAAATATTCTGTGGAAAGCTCTGAGACAAATGCAAGTGTTGCATTTATGAGAAGTGTGAGTGAGATCTTTTCTTATTTAGAAAGGATAAAGTTACTAATTTACCTAGAACTTAAACCCACATTTTCTGACAATGATTGGGATGGAGTTGGAAATGCTTTTCATTAAAGAGGCCATGTCTTCAGAAAAGAGAGTTCCTGTAAACCCTCAAAACCTGGCTGTATCTCAATGTTTCATCAGCTTCTAGCATCTGACATGAAGAGTAAGGCTACTGTGATAAGTAATCTGTATGAGGCCAGGCTAATATTGTGCCAAAAATACATTGGTGAGATTTGCTCATATGAAATCTCTGAAGGATATTGTGTCTGTCACATCTCTTTAATTTCACTCTGGGGCTAGGGGTGGAAGTGAAGGCAGTCTGGGATGCTGGATGGAGAAAGTCTCCAATTTATCACATGATGAGTGAGCACTGTTATCAGTTCTGAAATACTTGCTATGGGCATTTACAGTCTGATTATCTTTTTCAGGCCTCTTCAACTTTCCTGGGACTACTTAGGTGCTTTGAGGCGAGCAGGGAAAGCAGCATATAATTTGCATGGTTCCATAAAACTATTAAAAAAAGAACCAAAATATCAGGACTCTGCATCGTTCCTAACCCTCCAGCTTTACAAACAAAAATAGATTTGCAGCTTTAACAGCTGTAGACACCCACAAGCAAGGTCTGCAAGGAGAAACTGTACTGCAGCACACAGTGAAAATTGCAAAAAAAAAGTGAGGAGTACTTGTGGGTGTCTCTCTGTTGAGGGTCACCAAGGCACCCACAGCTGCTGGGCTGACAGGGAGTCACAAGAGGTATTCTGCCTTCTAGGACCTAAGGTCCAAGATGCTGCTGGGAAGGTGCCGCAGCTTGTTCAGAGCACAGCCTGCTATCCTTTGCTACTTTTTCACATATGACATTGCAATCTGGAATTTAGGCAGATGAGGGAAATCTTCAGAGCCCAGGGAGTACAAATGAGAAGTATTGGTGTCCAAGTTATATTTTCTTCCATTTTATGAGCTACCAGAGAGGGTGCAGCCGGAAATAGACATGTAATTCAAATTAACTTCTGACTTTGTGGCTGGTACTTTCTTGAGGGCTTTGGGTTTTTTGACAGCGGGGCATTCTATTATGATTATAGACTGTCAGGGAGGGATGGCACCCACCTGCCTAGAACAGGCAAGGGTATCTTTAGCAACACACTGACCAACATGGTGAGGCAGGCTTTAAACTGAAGGACTTGGGGTACAGGATCCAGAGTGGCAACACTCATGACATTGCAAGAAACTTGGGAATAGACCAGGCCAACCAGAGCTGCAAAAATGCTACTTAGTTGCCTCCCAGGATGAGAATCAGAAGACCAATCACCTCAAGTGTATGCACAGTGAAACACTCTGGCTAGGGAAGAAAGAGGAGCAGCTGGAACACCAGACACAGTCAGAGAGTTGAGTTGTAGAAATAACTGAAACATGGTGGGACAACTAATATGATTGGAGGATCATGATGGATGGCTATAAGTTGTTTTGTAAAGATAGGCAAGGAGTAAGTGGAAGAGGAGTAGCACTTTATGTTAAGGAGAACCTTGAATGTTGTAATGGGTTGACCTTGGCTAGGTACCAGGTGCCCACCAAGCTCAATCCTCATCTCAATATCCCAATCCATATCTCAATCCCTTCTGCAGCCCGGACAGGGAAGATATAACAAAAGGTTCATGAATTGAGATAAGGACGGGGAGAGATCACTCACCAAATACCATCACAGGCAAAACCGCCTAGAATTAGGAATATTAATTGAATTTATTGCCAACAAAATCAGAGAAGGATAATGAGAAGTAAAATAAGACCTTAAAAACACCTTCCCGCCACCCCTTCCTCCCTTCCAGCTCTACCACCTACCCCAGCGGCACACGGAAACAGCGAATGGGGGTTATGGTCAGTTCATCACCTCTGGCTTCTCCCACTGATAAGGGCTAGGAGTCCTTCCCCTGCTCATCATGGGGTCTCTCCCACAGGAGACAGTTCACCATGAACTTCTGCAACGTGGCTCCATCTCACAGTCCTTACCAAACTGCTGCAGCATGGATCACTCTTCCACAGGGTGCAGTCCTTCAAGGACAGGGTGCTCCAATGTGGGCTCCTCTCTCCATGAGTCTCCCGTGGGGTCACAGCCTCCCCTCAGGCATCCCTCTGCTTTGGTGTGGAGCTCCTCCACAGGCTGCAGGTGGATCTCTGCATCCCCGTGGACTTCCAAGGTCTGCAGGGGCACAGCTGCTTCACCATGGTCTTCACCATGGGCTGCAGAGGAATCCCAGCTCTGGTGCTTGGAGCACCTCCTGCCCTTCCTTCTCCACTGACCTTGGCATCTGCAGAGTTGTCCCTCTCACATATTCTCACCCTGATCTTTTCTGGCCGCAATTACAAGTGCACAATAATTCTTTCTTTTTCTTCTTCTCCAATGTTATCACAGAGGTGTTATCACCATTTCTGATTGACCCAGCCTTGAACAGTGGCACGTCCATTTTTGGACTGGTACCCAGAAGGAAATACAGACAAATACCCTTTGAGAAATACAAGGTCATTGCCAGGGTGTGCAGAGATGCAGTTGGTAGAAAAAAAAAAGCTCAGCTTGCACTGAAATTTGCCACAGGAAAGGGTTCTTCAGGTACTTAAACAACAAATAGAAACAGAAGAAAAATATTGGCCTACTGTTTAGCAGGACATGTGAATTAGTCACCAGCCATGAAAAGTGGGAGATTCTTAATACTTCCTTCACCTCCGTCTTTGACAGCACTGTTGGGCCTCAGATAGTGGGAAGAAAATTCTGAGTTGATGCAAACACAGATCTACCAGTAGAGAAGGAAGAGTTGGTATTTGAGCTGTTACAGAAACTTGACCCCTACAAATTGATGGGCCCTGACAATATCCACCCAAGGGTGTTAAGAGAGCTGGCTGACATCATTGTGAGGCTACACCCCATAATCTCTGAGAAGCTGTGGATATCAGGGGACAACCAGAAGCCTGGAAGAAAGCTAAAGGCACTCCTATTTGCAGGAAGGACTTAAATCCAACAATTATAGGTCTATCAGGTCTTAATTCCCTGGAAAAATTATGGAACAGTTTTTCCTGGGAGATGCCACAAGTGAGATGAAGGACATCAGGGGAAGGTCATCATGGATTCACCAATGGCAGATCATGCTTGACAAACATGATTGTCCTCTACAACAAAGTAACTTGCTTGGTCAGTGTGCGGCAAGTTGTGCACGTTGTCCGCATGGATTTCTCCAAGGCTTTCAGTACAGATTCTCAGAGCTACCCCCTAGAAAAACTGATATGTTATAGCCTAGACAGGTGGTCTGCGAGGTGGGTGGGGAACTGGCTGCCTGGTTGCACCCAGGATGTGGTGGTATAAAGGTCCTTTACAAATGGCCAGGCTGTCACAAAAATGTGGTCCCCCAGGGATAGATATTGGACCCAAAGCTGTTTAGTAAGTGATCTGATCAGTAAGTGATCTGGAATATGGGATCAAGTGTACAGGGATGAAGTTTGCTAATGATTCCTAACTAAGTGGGGATGTGGACACTTCATAAGGGACAGCCATCCTGCAGAGGCACCTGGATGGGCTGGAAGAGTAACAAGAACCTTAGGAGGTTCAATGAGGACAAGTGCAAGGTATTGCTCCTGGGAAAACATAAGCACAGATTGGCATCTACTTGTCTGAGGAGCAGCTCTGTGGAAAGGGAGCTGGATGTCCTTGGTCATACTCAGTGAACAGTCCTGCTATGGCAGAGAAAGCCAGGGGGATGCCAGGCTGCATCAACAAGGACATCACCAGCAGAGATAGAGGAGTCATTATCTCACTCTGCTCAGCATTTGTCAGGCTACACCTGGAACACTGTGTTCAGTTTTGGCCCCTGCCATACAGAAAAAATGTGGACAGGCTGGTGAGGGCCCAGAGAAGAGCCACAAAGATGACCAAAGGACCAGGAAACCTGCCATATGGGAAAAGCCTTGGAGAACTGGGGTTTTCTGTCTTGAGAAAGAAGGCTTAAGGGAGAGCTAATCACCGTGTTCCAGTATTTAAAAGGCTGGCTACAAAGACGATGGAGACTCCATTTTTACAAGGAATCATATGGAGAAGATGAGGGGTAATGGGTACAAGTCACTCCTGTGGACACCTCATTTGGACACAAGAGGAAAATTTTTACGCATGAGAAAAATCATCCACCGGAATAAACACAGGAAAGTGGTGGATACTCTAATGTTGGACACATTTAAGATTTGGCTGAATCAGGTGCTGAACTACCCTATCTAAACTGGGCTTCTGCCAAGGAAGGCCGGGCCAATAATCCTTGAGGTCCCCTTCCAACCCGGTATTCTGTGATTCTATGAAAACCTAGAAAGAGTATAACCATTTCACTGCTAAACCTTGTTAAGCCTGATGAGGTTCTGGATGGGCTAAGAAAGAAAATGCCTAATCCATGTTACTTAACATCAGAATAGAGATCACATGTTCATCATGCACATCATTGCAAGCGCTGTGTGTGACTCACCTACTCTCTGTATGCTTTTGTTCTCCATCTGAGAGGGCTGAGTAAGGATACATACACTGATATAGAGGTGCACAAATGTTGTGACAGTCTTACAACATGCTGTTTAATATAGAATACTGGAATGTTCAAAACAAATCTAAGACTTTACTGTAGGATGGGGATGATTTTCAATATGTGCATTTGCCATATAATTCCATGAAAAGTCAAATTCATTATCCAAACCATTTGCAGATCAAAACAAGTACAGAGTTGAAAATTGTTAGAAAAGAATTAAGTGGAACAAGAGGACTTGATTTTGTCACTTGATTTTGATCTCATCTTAAAAACAAACAGTAGAAAATCTAGTGGAAAGGGAGAAACTTCAGAAAGGGACAAGGATGATCAAAGGTACCAAGCAACTTCTGTACTGAGTCTAGCTGAGTAAACTAGTACTCTCCAGCTGGGATTAGAAGAATTTTGGAAGGCAGGTCCACCACAAATCATCATGTCATGTAGGAAGCTAATTGATTTTCTCACCATCTCCAGAACATGCTAGTAGGAGCCCAGTTCAAAACAACCAAAGGTGTCTCCTAATCAGACAAATAGCAAGCTGTGATCTCTGTCAAATTTGTTTTATTCATGAAAGAATGAAATGGCAGGCTGGACAGGTTCTTGGAAGGGCAATTTATTTAAAGACTTGGGAAAAACATATGGTTACGAAATATTATGTACTAATAACTCAGGCAGCCTCTGTGCAAAATATTGTTAAATATGAAGCAGTTTGTGTTAGGAAGAGGAAACCCATGTATCCATTCCTTCTAGAATACTTTTAATTTCTTGCCTCTTCTCATTTGTTCACCGACGCAGCTGGAGGCAGGGCACAATAATATGAGCTTCTGGACTGGTATAGGACAGCCACTGTGTTATAAAACTGCAGCTGAAATTACTACAGATTAAATAACAATTGCATCGTATGACTGAAAAGAGGGGACACCATTTTAGGTATCTGAAATTAAATTTGAAAAATTCAGTGCCTCCCTTCAGTACTGTTGGGTCCTTCTCCTGGATTTATTTCACTAGTTCAGAAAAGTAAAATCTAACATCGGTTATCAAATACTTCCATAGGACCGCAGGCCAAACAACAATATTACGAAAACTTGTATAGGAAACCAGATAAGTGTGTGAATTACTGTGACTGAACTTTTTAATTTTCCATTAATTTAATAGGTAAGCAGGTGAAAAATTATAGAGTTAAGCAGGTTACTAAAGTTTCCCTTCCCAATGATAATGCAACAACCTGAAAAATTCATTAGATGCTTATAAAGTGTTTGAGTCCTTAATTTGGAATGACAAATGGAACACTCTCATCAAAATACTCCACCTCAGTGGAACCTAAGGATATACATAATTATTTCACTCAGCTCTGCAATGACATTTGCTATAATTAAGAAAACAGTGATTTTTTATTATTATTTTCTATATTTTTGTTAATGAATTCATATTTTTAAATCAATATTTTAAAGAAAGAGAAATTCTGTAACATCATTAAGCGCTGTAGTTTTGACATATATACATTGCATTTCCAGCTATTCTTCCAGCTTTTTTATTGTAGTATTCTCATAGACTGCCTTATTGGAAAATGTTGCATGAGGTTAACATGGTTCGGGTTGGTGTGTGTGTTCTTCGGATAACAAAAACATGTAAAACTATTCTTATGCCTTATTCCTTATGCCTTAATGTGCTGTCATTTTCTGCTCCCTCAATTAAAACAGAAATCATTTGAACTTTGAAGTCCCATCTTTCAGATACCCTGTGTGTAAAAGCATATGTTGACATTAATTTTGATTAAATATGACTTCTGAATACTCATCCTTCCATTATTTTTAGCAAGGCAGCTTCCACTTGCACCTTTTCTGAAAGCCATCCGCATGTGCACATTCAAATTTGACATTTCTTTAGTTCCCCTCTACACAGGCAGCCACTTTCCAAATGGAGGTTAGGAATCTGTTTATGCATAATGTTGAATTAATACCTTTGATTTATCCCCTTGCCCCCTAAAATGAGAGATCATTAATGTTTAATTGAGGGAAACAGAGAATTGACCACAGTGAAGGTGGTTTTGAACTTTTGAGAGACAAATAACTAACAAGTGAATCTGTGTTATTCTGCTTTCAGATCTGCATGTATTCCATTTTGAATTAATAGAAGTTAATTGAGACAAATATTTACAATTCATTCTCTCTTAGCTCTAAAATGGGGAAATTTCCCCTTTCTAATATTTCTCTTGCATTGCAGTTAATTTATCTTGATTTATATCAGTGGAACAAAACTGAATTTTTTTACATGCCGGACTCTAAATTTTATCCCCCCCATCACACAGACAGCAGACTACACCCAAAACCCAACAACAAATTCTGCATACGCTGAACACCCCACACGTGTCTCTCCACTATGGGGTATGAAAAGGAACGTAATTGCTAGAAAAGCCCTGAACTTCTGGAAAGAGAAATGTAGATATTTTACTCTGTGCTGTTTCCAGGAGACCTCTCTGCCCTGTCTCAGGTGCCTGTGTCTGAAGTGTGATTGGAATATGAAGACTATCTTAGAAAGGAAACAAGACCTCATTTCTTGTGTGCTAAGAAAAACCGGTCTCAACTAAACCAGTAAGAATTACAACAGAACAACTGGAGACTGTTTTTAAAAGAAAATGGGAACTGGGTGTGTAGCAAGGGTATCACTCTGCCTTCTAAATGAAAAGCCATATATTCACTCCTTCTAGAATACTTTTGATTTCTTGCCTCATGAAATTTAATTAATTTCAGTCGTCTTTGCAATACTAAGATCTTATAACTGGCTTCGTGTTTCGTACTCTGTAAACATTAGCTAAAGCTCTCGTTTCTTATTTCAGATTATTTTAAAACACAAGTGTGGCTTTCATGCATGACATGAGAAGCACTCGAAAGTTTGATTAATTTTCATTTAAATGTACTTTACAATAAATCTGTTTTGATGTTATAAATCATCAGTGCCAACTTATTTGAAATAATGTAATGTAAAAACATTGAGATGATTGCAGAAAGTGGAAAAACAGCCAAACAATTTCATTCCATTAAGGCTGAAAAAAGTTTATTTCATTGAATTGTTTTTTGGGGTTGTTTTTTTTGTTCATTTGCGGGTTTTTTGTTTTTCTTTTTTTTTTTTTTTTGTTTTTGTTGCTTCTGTAATACACTTAATCTAAATAATTGCAGACTGTAGAAGGCTTTTCTTCTCATAGAATGGTACAATCTGATGGGAAAATACCTAAAATTTTCATCAAATTGAAACACTTATTGTAAATAATTATAAACACATTAAACATAATATGCCATAAAAATACGGGATATTGAACTAATCTCATATAGAGATCCTACAGGGAGTTCACACTACGCAAATGATTGGACACAACCAGATACTCAAAATTTCTTCTCCAGAGATCAAGACCAAAACTTGTCTGTGTTTGGGATCTTACCTCACTTTCTTTGTTATGTAAGTTATTCCTCACTACAGGTGGGAAGCATGATTTCACTTCCCCAATACCTGCAGGGAGAAATCTTAATTTAGTTGGGCTGCAACACAAAATTCAGACTTGTCAGAATGTTCTTTTGCTATTAAAATGATGGGGTTTGATAATATATTTTGTTCAGCCTGTCAAGCAGAAATTGATTTGTAAGAAAAGACTTGCATGTAGAATCTTATCCTATTTTTGTCATTAATGTATTGTATTTATGATTGATAATAAAAGATTAGCTGACCCACAGGTACAACTTGCATAGTGCAATAATATATGAAATTAAAGTACCTCATAATATTTGCTATAATTATATCATTGTCTCCAGATTAATTTTTCTCACCTAATTGAGGTGAGATGTCCCATTGTCTTCCACTCAGCTTCTGTTTGTACTAGTGGAAATACAGTTTGATTTAACACTAAAACAGAAATACCAGCAATTAAAATGAAGCAATTTCAGAAAAATTAGTGCCAAACCATGTAATCTGAAACCAATGAAATATATGATTAGACATACTGAGTCAAAGCAGTCAACAAGCTGGCTCATTTTATGCTTAGACTAAAATCATTATTAAGTGCTGATGAACAATTTATCAGACTAGCAGATGGAGGACTTTTATAAAATGTTACCAGTTGAGTGCATCAAGACTGCAAGATTTCTTATGTAAGACTTAGGTGAGTGTTTCTGTAAAGCAACTGTCCTCCAAACACCTGTTATCTAATGAGGCATATAACATCAAGTTATAATTTATATTCTTAAAGGATGAAGGGATTCTTCAATTAGCAAGTTATCAAAATGCAAAGTATTAGCTTTATAAGCAATTTGCGTTGCAATGAGCAGATGTAACACAGATGAGGGCTTTCTGCAAAACACTTCAGGAACTATCAACGTTATGGTTTTTAAGTCCTTTTGTAACATTGTTGGGAAAAAATTATTATCTTTCTCTTCTATCTATTTATCATTATCATTCACTTTAGTGAATCTGATTTAAATCTCACTGAACTGGGGCCTGTTTTCAGATCTGATTTATGATTGTGATCAACCAAACCAATCAGGAACTCACAGGTCAGTACTAATCAGGGTTTGCACTGAAAGATCAGGAGAGCTGCCTCTGCTACCAAAAATAAGTCATCTGCAGGGACTCCCCAGTAACATTCCAGTTAGGGAAATTGTCCTTATTACAATGCCGTGAGAACTTTAATTAGAACTGGTGTTGTGCCCTGGAAGTCACTCTGTAAAAACTCAGGAAATACGGTTGGATTGTCACTCCACTGCATCATCAGAAGGTGAAATTAGTGATGCAGTGCTGACACAGGCTTCAAATCCTCCTAGTTTTGTGTGGCAGGAGGTGAAAAATGACAAATATCAAGCCAGTTTTCTCGTTCTTTTGTTAAGCTCCATTAAAATTCTTTTATGTAGATGGCAGATATCATTCTGAGAGATTTCAGGTGGGCTTCTCTGCCTGTCAATGTACATATATGTACTCATAACCTTCTCTTAAACTGAAAGAATTGTTCTTGTTTTTTTTTTCAAATATCTTAGTGTCCTCTTGGTTACCTTCCTTTCTGATGAAGGTCACATAACTGCCCTGGCCAGTGACAGTATGCCCAACAACAACAAAAAAGAAAAATATTGCTGAGATTACCAGCAGCACTAGCTTTTCAAAAAAAGAGTTGTAGATATCCAAAGTTTTCAAACATTTCTTAACAAGAAGCAGGAAAAGTATGTAATAACACAATGAAACATTTTTCCAGGAACAACTCTTTAAATAAGGGAAAAGTCAGAGAAATGTATCTAGGACAATTCTCAGGAAGACAAAATGGAAGGAAGCCAGACCTAAACCGACACAAGGATCTTTTGTAGGTGTCAGCAAACACAGTCTTGTGAGTACAGTATGAAACTCAATAATGGTCTGTTACTTCCAGGTGATACGTAGTTAGCTGTCACACAAATGCTCATTTTTGTCAGTCTGGAGATCCTTTTGGGATGGAAAAATGTGTGGTTGTGTTTTTGTAGTGCTGACTTTACACTTATGCAATCCTGTTATTTGCAAGTGAGCCCTCAATGGCACTTAAGAAATCTCAGCTTTTAATAGTTCGGGAGTTTTGCAACGTTAACTTACTTTCTTTAAGCTGGCATTTTCTCAGTCATAATAAGAAAAATAAATAAACTTACCAGTCCTCAGGTTTAAACCCAACAAAAAAGCAAAGGAACTAGTAGTATTTTATTTAGTGTCACTTTCACGGACTAATCGAAATTAAAAAATCCAATTAAAACAGAATTTTATTACCTGGCTAGCACACAAAGACATGAAAAGTCTCTTTGACACTAACAGTGATGATAAAACTCTGGACTAGGACTAGATTCACACAGATGCCTTATGGATCCCACTGGCTACAGGCGCTATAGATAGACCATTTCTCAGTAAGGTTTTCTTCACTTTCCTTTTTGTCAATGAGACATAATGCTTCATTGTCAGAGAGCAATGTCCTATTTCTGTACAGACTCCAGCAGGGATGTGCCATGCTGGTGCTATATGCATAGGCAGCAGTCAATGAAAAGGTCAGGGGATGGATGAACCCTTCATAATTCATACAAAGAATGGAGGTGCAATGTTGTGAAACCTGGAAGATTAATTCCAGATTCCCCTATGCGCGCAGAATGAAATTTACTCGAAGAGATGGAACTGAAAATAGCACCAGGTCTGCACGTTCTCACTGGAAAATTGCTTAATCTGCCTAGTATTTAAGATTAATAGTTTAATGGTATAGTTTCATGGATGTTGAAATACTTGGATAAAGAGAATTGCATAAATACTAATTCATCTTTTCCTACTGCTGAAACATCACAACTAAAAGGGAAAGCGAGTTTAAAAAATTCCTTTTAAGAACATTTCCTTCCCTCGTAGACTTAAGGTCAAATATCTTTAAAAATCATGTTTGTTATCTTTGACCAAAGTTCTTTGTAATTGAAGTTCTATATCACTTTCAGATCACAGCTGAGGTAATGAAGTTTCCTCTATTTTAAGATGTTTAAAATTGGGATATAGCTCTTATTTTTCAAGTCTGATGGAGTTCATGTGGGACACGAGGACACGGTAGAGCAAAAATACCAAGATGAATAAGGATGCTTGCTACATTATGTCAGAGAAATGTATTTCTTGAATGTCTTCTCCTTCAAGGGCCTATTTAAAAGGTTGGAGCAGCCTGCAAATGACAGCCATTGATCCTTATTTCCAGATGTGTACAGTGGGTGCTGAGAGGGGCATAGCCTGAAGCTGCTCAGTTTCTAAGACCAGTGGGTAGTCTCATAGCAAACACTTGAAGATTCTGGCAACTCAGTAGCTTGGTACTGCACTTCCAAAAATCCTTACAATAGGTGCAAGAATTCAGCCTATATTCACTATTTTGATATATTTACAGTGCCCGATATGCTGTGAACTTTTTCTGTGTAGGCTTAAAATATATTCTCTATAATGTGAAAGTGGAATTGCCATAGCCTATTGATTATAAAGTGATTTCTGTATAAAAATAAAAAGAACAAGGTGGGGAAAAGTAAACCAGTGAGAAACAGAAAACATTTTCTTTTCACAGAGTGCAAGTTGGCATGATTTTAAGTAAATTACAAGTTATCTTTCTGGAGATGACTTTGTCACTGCAGGTATATATGGCTGAAGAGTTAATAAAGCTTTTTCATCACAGACATGGGCCCTAAAATACTCACCTGCATTTGACTTGAAAACATGTACTCATTTTTCTTTCTCAGAATTCAAAAATGGGTTAGTAGCTGCAGTTGTTTGATAGAGAGCAGGAGAGAAAATCTGTTGCAATGACAGCAGCACTGTGGTGGGAACTCAGCTGTTTCTCTGTAGTGTTCTCTTTTGGCTCTATCTCTTTCTGCACTGCATCTCAGTTGTATCAACAACTGAGTGTTGCTAGAAATATTTTATGTCTCAAAACTGTGGATTACATAGAGAAAAGCATTAGCTGCCTAGCTTTGTTCTATGCTGTATGGTATGTTTATTCCTAAACCTTCATAGAACAGTTCTATATTTTAGATACTGATACCTACTTATCTACCTCGCAAATGGACAATCAAGGTTCAGTGGCATAAACCTTGCAAAACATGGAGACCACTATTTATTTATTACTATTTTAGCTATTTATAAAAGGAAAACCAGGATGCCACAGTCCCTTTAAAAGTGATTTTTTAAAAAATTTTGTACTCAACTCTGAATCATTCAAAGAAAAGACGTTTAATCAAAGCTGCAGTTTTAGCTTGAATAAAACATGTTTGTGTACTTAACTTCAGTAACTGAGAACACTACATAAACTCAATGTCGAGCCCCCTCACCTTTTTGTATCATCCTTGTTCAGATAAAAATTAGTTCAAAATCAGGCTAACTCAAGACCTGGGTGCACAGGAGGAAATAGGACAGAATCTGGTTTACACGAGACAAATGTGTATGTGTATTCTATGATTTCAGAATCTATTCGCATGGGCATAATAAAATCAAGTCTGTCTTTCAATGTTTGATGTCAAGGGCAAGTCTCCTGTCATAACTAACTTAAAAAATTAAAAAATACTATATTAAAAAAAAAATTTGACACCTGTACCACCAGCAAGGAGTAAATCTGTCTAACTAATGTATCTGGCCTTGAAAAAGCCTGTTTCCATGCATATTTTACAAAACAGCTGAAAGCATCGAAAGTTGGATAATGGGGCAGATTACCAAGTCAGCAAAAGAATGTTGTTACACAGGGGATCTAAATGTTGTGTGCAGGGTACTAAAGACTGCTTTCTTGAAGCCACAAATGCATGTTTCTGCACTCTGCTGTAGAAAAGAGGTAAAATGTTTTATTATGTGGAGCATGAAATCATCCTGAAATACAGAGGTTCTGGTAAAGATATTTCAGGGTTCATTTATTTGAAAGTGCTTATGTAAAACAAAGTAGGTACTTTCCTGAGGGTTACATTCACAAGCAGCAAGTTATACTAAGTCAGGTGTGTCATCTTGAATATCCAGTTATTCTACTATTTTGAAGAAACTGAGCCAAATTAATCTTGCATTATTTTCTGTATTCTGCTTATGGGGTGCTGATTTGCCTTTTCTTTGCCTAGATATGTAGTTACTACGACACATCAACACTAAGCTTTTTTTTGTTTGTTAGTTTGGTTATCTTGATTTGTTGGTTTTTTTTCAACATGGATTTGAAGCAGCTAGGTAATTATTTACCTTGTTCAGTAAGCCTTGCTGCTTTGTTGGTTTTTTGCTGTAACGTGCTGGAATTGAAAATGTTGCATAACAGTTTAATGGAAGTATTTGATTTTATATTGTCACTGTGAATTACTCCAAATGAACATGGGTATTTTAAGTAATTATGCATTGCTATGTTCTTTACGTTATAGCTTTAATCTGGTTTAGTATTCATGATGACTAAAAGTAGACTTTCCTGGCAGGCAGAAAGATGCAAAGTTAAATTGAATGTGTTATGACTAAAAAGAGTGACTGGATTACTAAAAAGCTAGCAATGCCTAAAAGGTTTTGTAGCCTCTTTGAACTTTTTACTCTTCTAGCCATATGAAAGTTTTAAGTCACAACGTAATTTTGAAAGAGGGTATGTTTTTGTTAATCATGAATACACTCTGTGACAGCAAGGCCTCATTTGACTCACTGAAATTGCTGCCCTAGATCCCTGATAATTTTATGTATGAGAAAAAGTATGATTACTTGACCAAATTAAGTGATAACATGCACATAAATGATTGCCCGGGTCTGACTCCAAATTTTTGAAATGCAGAGAAACCTACAGCCTGTCTTAGCTAAGTCCCAGAAGAAGAAAATCAGGGATAATATAGAATTTAGAGGCACATCTGCCTCAGCAGAAACATGTAGGCAGCTTTCCACCTGCAAGCTCTCTGAGATAGTGATCTAAGTGGTGGGTCCACACAAGAGCGGAAACACACTAGGCCTTGTCTCTTTTTTATATACTTGGTGAACCCAGATTTCCTGTTTCAATAATTCTCCTAGGATCTGGATGTGTAGGGGGCAAGGCAATTTCTGAAAAACAATGATATATTTTAGAATGTAAAAAAAAATATATCTAAATTAGTTTGCCTCATGCAAATTTCACCAAAGTCACTGGTGATATTTCCCCATGACTTCAGATGGAATTTAGAAGACTTCCCAGGAGAGTGGTTAGCACTGACAAAGAAAGGCAATGTAGTTCCTTTATTTATGCCTAAGAGCTCAACTTTGTACTGCTGACCTAATTGAAATATAACCATCTGCCTGTCTGCTCCTGAATCAGGATTAAATGCTTTGCTTTTGATATGTAACTCATAGTATCCTTACCAGACCCCTCTTTACTTGCAGCTCAAGGGAACAGGGATGCTCAGGTCACAAGGAACAGTCTGTCACTGTTGGGCAGATGTAAAATATCTCTAAGGAAACTTTGACTCGATGTTAATGCTGACAGTCAGCATCTAAAGGCTTTTCCGCCTCAAAGATATCACAAGAGTAAGAGGATGGTTAAGAGGAGAGGAAGAGAAAAAATGACAGAAAAAGGAGAGATATACTCCACAAAGCAATAATGAGGTTTACCATTTTCCAAAGGAAGAATTTTGGACAAGGATGATGGATTCAGTAGAGGAGGAACTTGTAAAAGAGGTGAGCAATCCATCTGTTTTTCTTTTTCCTGCTTCCTCTCTTCTTTTCCATCAAGGCTGCCTCACATGCACTTACGTCTAGACAGAAACAGACAGTGCTTTTTTCCTCAGTTTCTAATAATCCTGATACACCATGCCCTGCCCAATCCTCTGAGCCAAAGGACCATGAATTTGGGAACAGGGACTTCCCATTCGTTTCAACACTGGACTTGTCAGAGACCAGCTATATCAGGGGAATGTTCACGAGTCCATGGGGCCTGCTCAGATGCATTCCAGAGAACTGAAGGAGCTAGGAGATCTTATGGAATTCTCTCCATTATCTACCAAAGACTGAGGAGTCTGGGATATTCCCTGCTGTCTGAAAGATGGCCCATGCTATTCCAATTTCCAAGAAGGATATGAGGGAACACCCAGAAACAGACAGACCTGTGAGTCTAACCTCAACACCTGGAGAAATTATGGAGGAGAAGGGTAGAGACTGGGTGCCATCAAAAGTCACTTAAAGGATAACAAAACCATCAGGCACAGTCAACATGTGCTCACAAAGAGAAAGTCCTGTTTAACCAATCCGATCTCCTCCAGGATAAGGTCACCAGCCCAGTAAATTGGGAGATGCAGAGGATGTAGGTTTTTGGCATTTAGTGATGTTTTTGTTACTGTGGCTCACAGCATCCTTCTGTAGGAGTCGCCAAGCTGTGGAGAGACTCTGCATGGTGGGGCTGAAGGGCTTGGCCAATAGGCTGGCAAGTGGCCACCAACCGTGCTCCTCAGGGCTCAACACTCCCTCCAGGGCTGGCTAATATTTGGATCTGTGATCTGGATGCAGGAGTTTAATGCTACATTAGTGGCTCTAGAGGAGTCAGCAGTGTGCTGTTCCATTCTCTGATGCACTAGACTCTTTTCAGGAGAGAGGAGTCTGATCTGAATATACTGAGGTTTTTTCCATCAGAATGATTACTTTCTCTTTTGTCATTGCCCTTCCCTTCTCTTTTATTTTTTTCCCTTATATAAGAAGGATGTAGATTCAGCAAACTGCAAGGCTAGAATTAGCTTTGATCTTAGATTGTGCAAACAGGTTTTTAACCAAGCAAATATCGCTCAGTATAGCTTAGATTTTAGTTCACTATGTATCTCAATAATAATCATTTGATAACACTGCACTACTGACCCCACGGGAACAAATTTCTTTGTATTAAGTGTCTTGAGTAATTGATCTTCACAGGCTACTTTCACCTGGTGTGATTGCAGTTCCTTCCTGCTGGATGTTTCCTATGCTTTTGTGGCTTTTTTTTACCTTTTGTCTATAATCAGAATTGGTGGAGGTTGAAGAGTCATGGACAGCTAAGATGCTACAACTTCTCCTTAATGACCAAAAGATCCATTCTCATGTCTCCAAGTAAAGAAAGTATTGCTGCACAGTCCCAAGGTTGGTTATCCTGACATTAATCACACTTACAACACTTTGTGTGCATCTACTCTCAATAAAAGGTAGTAAAGGTGGAGACAGGCCCTAGTCTAAAATCACTCAATTAAGCCAAAGAAGGAAAGACTTATTTTGACATCCTTTGGACATCCTTTTTGACATCCAGAGGACTATTGCCTTTCTACTAAAGAGGACCAAGAAGACAGGGTTATACAGCTTTGGGGCATGTAGTTGCAAGTTTAGCAACAGGTTCAAGGTTTCTATTCAAGCAGTGTTTGGGGTAATCCTTTTACTATCATCTATCCTTACATGAATAGCTTCCGTTTCGGTTCTCTTTGATGCACTGCGTGGCCTTGCTCCAGTCCTTGCATAGTACAACCTGGTAGCTTCAGGGCCAACAAGTGCTGCTAAGAGACTGAGTATTTTGCCACCACGATATTATTATGCTGACAGAGCCTGGTCACTCCAGGCCAGAGCTGGCTAACACCCATCTGAGAGCATGAGCAGGGAAAGTACATCTCTTCTTGTAACCTTGTGTGTAGATATAACCTTATTAGCAATCTTCTCCTTCCCATATGTCTCTCTTAAAATAGAATGCTTTATGCTGCACATAAATTGTATTTAGAAGGTTATTCTATGAACATTTATTTTAGACTCTAATGACTTCAGGGAGGGGAATGTCATTTGCTATCAGTTTAAATAGTGCTTAGCAGAATGGGGCTTTGACCTGCTCTGCTCCTTACAGCTACCATATATAGATAAATAAACACCTCCTGGTTTAATAAATGTCTGTAAATCAGCATTTTCAAGCACATATAGAAGTAAAAAAAAAAACAACCCAAACCCATAAATATGCTCTTCCAATGAAATTAACTGTACAGTCTCCTGTTTTCCCTTTAAACTTCCTTTTGGATTTAGGGAAAGGGCAATGCTTCTGTCACCGCTTCTGCCAAAAGGATTAACTCTTCTTCTGAACACATTACTTTCATTTTCATAGTTATAAATCATGGTGTAACAAGAATAACTCATTGAATTCAGTTTTAGCGAGGAATGGGAAACTTTTTATTTCCTCAATGATATGCCCTCATATCACAAAACAGCATACTGACATTGTTCTCTGACCATGTTAATGAGCTCTACATCTCAATAGGGCTAATTAAACAGAAAACATGGGGTGAAAGGCAGTATCTGCAGAAAATTTTATTCTGGGTAGCGTTCCAGCATCTTGGAAAGATTTTAATAATTGTTTTTGCACAGGTCCAGCTGTTTACCGTGCAGCCTGAGGGGAAGTCCTTATTTATGAGTAGAACTCTTCACCACTGATTGTAATCATGTGCAAAATGGTCTTTTCATCCCATGCTCATGAATACATCTCTGTTAAACTAAACAAGAGCTGCTGACTCAACATCTGCCCTTAATGCATGCAACTCACCTTTTGATCTCAGCATCTATTTGGATGGCTAAAAAGGAGTTTGTGTTTTAAGGGGACATTTCCAGTAATTATTAGCACTTTTATTTTTTTCTAAAACAGGAAGACAATTTTTAAACCAAAATGCTTTCCTTTGATATCCTTGTAAGGCACACCACTTAATATATTCTTTCATAGAATTACACTTTCTGTAACTTATTAGAGGCTTTGTGTTATGTGTGTTATATATGGAAGGCAATGAAGGGTGAGAAAACATCCAAAACTGTAGGGAAAGCAATAATTTATTATATCCTTTGGGACTTAACTTCTTGTTATAAATTCATTTTCCATGTAAATGGCCTTAAAAAAAGATTAAACTTGATGCCGGTGCTGTAATTGTTATTCACACAAACTGCAAACGAAATTCATTCTTTGGCTACCCTTTAATGCTAATGTCTAGAAAAATCAATTTTTGTTTTTTCGTTCTTGTATTTGAAATAAACCTAAGCTTACTGCAGTTAAAGGATTTGGATTATTGGCATGTCTGACAAAGCATATTTTGTACACAGAGATTTAAAAAGGTGACCTCCATTTAACTAAATGTTCAGTACTCAGTAGTCTGCTAACACATCTGACTACTTCAGGTGATTCATATCACACAAAAATTGAGCAAGATACATTGAACAGTTGTTCTAACATTATTCTTCTATCCATCATCTGGAAAGTTTTAGAAAAGCTCTTCAGGAAGTAGCCTGATTTGACCTTGTTCTACAGTCACACCAACTGTCAAACTCCTTCCTGTGATCCAGGATGCAAGTCTGGATGCAAAAGTAATACTGGGCTCAATGGTCAGAGGAGATGATGGAGACTGTGCATTTACCTCAGCTCCTACTGAGGTGCTGGAAAGGAGCTTGATACAAAGAATTGTGTGTTGGGTTTGCCCTCTTTGGCATCCTTTACTTCCATCTCTCGCTTGATGGGCGGTCCGTGTGATGCAGAGCTAGCAAACAGCAGTCAGGCATTCTTCCTGCTGTGCACCCGTGTCGTACTTGGACACGAAAGAACCACGCAGACTCAGCTTGGTTCAAGACAGAAAAGAAGCCAGGAAAAGCCCTCAGCTGTTTTACTTCGTATATATGTGTTCCTAGGAATGACCATGGAGTGGAGGATGAAGTCACCACCTCTCCAACCACACTGGTCAAACGAAAAGTCCATCAAACTTCTCCGCCTCAGGAGAAGGAATGCAAACAAAAAAGAACGGTTCGCCAAACATAACTGTGTTTGCAGAAAGTGCGTGAGAACTCCATCATAGAAATGAAAACATCAAAAGACTGCAAATCTCAGGGCGACACACCCGTAAAGCAAAACAAGGACATTTTCTCAGACAGCAAACGAATGCATAAACTTCACATTTAGAAAGTTCTCTGTTCTTAAAGGGACAGGATAGTCATGCAGGAAAAAGGTAGATTATCTTAGCTAAAAGCAGTTTTCCAGAGCTACTCTTTTCAACTTAATGAATTCATAAAATCATCTTAGTTGTCAGCAAAAGTAGCAATACATTAATTTTGATTATTTAGAGGAGAATAACAGGGTCAGTTGCAGTGAGATTTAGGAAGTCAGATTTGCAAGGGAAAAAGCATTGCGAACTGGGTATAGGTTTGCTCCTTAGCAGCAAACTGAATATTTTCACTGTCTTGTAAATTAGCTGTAGTTCATTATTAAAGAAAAACTGGTAAAATTTGTAGCCTTCTTGTTAATGAACTTTTTAAGGTTCGAACATAGTGTTTTGGCGTTTTAAAGGGAATATTAAAATTCCAAGATTGTTTTAATCTACAAATGATCAGAAAATAAGCAGTGCCCACACGTGAAGTTTCCCAAATCCTTGCATATGTCTCCACAAAAAAAAAAAAAAAAAATCTTCTCATAGCTTCTTTTACTTCAAAACACAATACTCAGGGGACTATCATTTTTAATGAGCTAGAGGCTGGTTTAGTACCCTTATTCTTGACTAGCTACTTTTTCAGTATATTTCAGTTCACATGCATCCTTGCTAATTGTAATGGGCCATATCGGAGGTCATGCAAAACTGGTTGAGATCATTCATCTTTGTCTTGATCTGTGTGGTTGCTTGAAAAACCCTGGGTGTTCCATTCCATGCTTTTGTTATTCTTAATTTATGAACTATCAGCTGTATGTGCTGAACTTCCAGATGTTGGAACAGGCAGCCCATTTCAAACTACTGCCATGCAACAGTAAGAAGGCTAATTATATACACAAAATAAAGTTTTTTCAGGTGTCAGAGCAGGAGCTTTTAACAATTGAGCCATGCACCTCCACAAATACTTCTAAGAGTGCTCCACAAAGAAATTTTGCAAAGTAATGCAGGATATGGCCAGAAGGTTAAGATCACTTGTGCTGGCCTTTTTTTGTTTCACTGTCTAGACTACATTGGTGTTTTGAATAGTAAACTCTTAAGTTATATACTAAGATGATTTGCAATGTTTACCAGCTGTTGGTAATCTGTATCAACGTAAACTCCAAAATCTAATACTTAAAATGTTGTGAATGGAGAAGATATTTCACAAAACATGTTGAGGTTTACATATAGAGTATACACTTTCTGTTTATAGTTTACTGGGAAGAGAGTTTTGTTGCAGAGTAGTCTCTTCTCAATAACCTGTAATTCTTGTCCATTACAGAGAAGGGGATGATTTACAAGGAATCTTCTCTGTCTTTTTACACAAAAAAACTCCCATAAATGTTGATGTTCAAAATCATCCTCATCCTTTAACAGCAGAAATATTACTGCTGTAGGTGTGCTTGTCATCTTTCACAGGGTTTGAACAGCAGTATTAATAGGATGAGGTCTCATGATATTGCTGGATTGAAGCCTCTCAGGTTAGGTCAAAGACACGCTCATGTGTCCTTGTTTTCTAGAGAAGATTTGGTAGAATTTTACAGTCATTATAAATACCACAGGTAAAGTCTGACTGGGTTCAGAGTACCCAAATGTTCACAGTTTTGTACAAGTCCCTTTGCATCAGTCAGCTCTGAGAAGAGGTGCTTGACCAAAGGCTTGGTGTATACTGGTAGGTCTGCAGACCATCATGGTTTCTATATTTTAACTGGGATTCTTGTACTAAGTAGATACACTCGAATGACTTTTTTTTCCACCTGGAAGAGACTTTTACTATGTACGAGGTCAGATCTGAAATGTATAGCCACTCTTCTTCCTGTGCCTCCTCCAGGCTCATATATCATTGAGTAACCAACTGGAAATAGCTGTGTAAGCACAGAACTAGCTGAACCATTCAGTCGGGATTCAAGGATACAGGCAAGGGCAGGAATGCATCTGATTAGGTCACGAATGATGAGAGCCAAGGTCGGTTGCTCTCACATTTCTGGCCTTCATCACTAGACTACTATTGCCACATTGCTAATATGTATTAAAATTGTGTGAAATATTTGTTTCAGCAATTAATCTAACCCCTTTGATCTGGTCTTTCCACAGCTAGGCAGTCTTTTGCTCTTGGCTTTATACAGACATGTATCCAATTTATCTAAAAGGAAACATTATTTCCTGTCTTTAGGTATCGTTTTGCAATGATTTTCATAGGATTGCTTAATGAACACAGTAATGATTAGTTTCTCAGCCTATACATGCAGGAATGAGAGCAATTTCTTTCTCTAAGGTGGGAGGTAGCACTGCTGTACCACTCCTTGCAAGTTGAGTCACTTTTACATCAAAATTACAAAATTACATCAAAACTGAAAATTAAAAAAAGCAAAATAGTAATCAGACTTATGTGAATTGAAAGTTAGAAAAAACATTTTTAAGTGTTGTTCAATCACTTTAATCTATTTTCAGGGGTTTACAACACTTCTCACCTTACAATAATATTTTTCTCTCAGACCTGATGAAAAAATAAACTTGACATTTTTTAGATAAGCCAGAGGCTTTTTGCCTCTGACTCATTCCAGTTATGGTGGTGAAAATAACTCACAGGGAATGGCTTTTAGGTTTTTAACAATGCCTTCTGAGATTCAGACACTAGGAAGATAGTTGATGTTTAAGTTTTTAACCTAGGGTAATATGATTCTACTGCAAAATATGATTCTAGGAGAAATATAAACTATACAAATGGCATTGTAATATTTACTGGTAGCTTTTCTTGTTTCTAAATTATGTTTTAAAACACTAAAATGCTGTATATGGTGAATAGTTTCTTGTGTAAAATATGCCTTTTGATAATAGGGAACCAAAATTATCCAGAATTCAGCCACACAAACTCAAATCATGAAAAAAATGACGTTATCTCTTTCTGGCCTAGATATCTCTTGTCTTTTATCTAGCCATATTTGTTATTTAACTGAACACAAGGTTGAGAGAATTCTGTAGTGTTTAATAAGGTTGGGTCTTGTTTTAGCACTAGTTTTTTCAATTTTAGTTTTTATATTATGAAGTGCTTTCTTTTAGGATTTACTCAGCAACAGATAGAAATATTGTTTTCATAATTTAAAGTTTAATGCAACTAGTGGCTGTAAAATCTTTAGGCAAGCTGCTGATAAAAGCATTTTTCCCATTTTTTTCCCATTTTTTAATGTTGCAAGTTGAAATGCTGGCTTTTGTAAACTGTATTCACTGAAACTGCAGGTCAGTTTTTAGGCTGAGAAGCCCTCAATGTTTCTTCTTGCCTATGTTTAGTGGTTTTGGCACTTCTGAGATTCAATTAACTTCAGTTCTGGGGAAATCACATTATAAGCAAAATTTTCCCTTGTAAACCTATTTTATACAAGCCATTTTTAAAATAACTGTTTCAGCAAGGATAGAGCGCTCTGACACAAATCTATGACACAAATCTTTATTTTATAAGCAATGTTTTTTCAGCATGTTATTTCTTTTTATTTTTCCTTGTGATACAAAATGACTACAAAGGCTAAATAAATCTGTAAGAAACCCTACAGATTTTTCTTCTCAGTTAATTCACATTTCCCAGCATAATGACAGATATTTTAAAAAGGTGGCAAATTTAAATTAGATATGGTGGGGCAATTCTTGTTCTTACACCTAATACCTGTTCAATTAATCCTGTAGAGTTCTTCTGGACATAAATAAAAAAATCCCAGAAACAGGTGAATTTTAACTTGCTTGCTTTATCCCAATTGATCATGGGTCAATTTTGTTGTCATATATGGCTACTCAATTTGATAATTCTATTATGTCTTGCAATTAAAAATAAGAAACTATTATACTAGTAGGAAATAAAGATACATAACTAAAACTAAAGTTTCTTGAATTTTTTCTCCAAAATTTGGATGGACTGTGAGAAACAACCATTTGCAAAAGCTTAAAATCCTTAATTTTCATCTAATTATTAACACTACTTCCTTATATTCTGAAGCAAAAGCTGAAATTACAAGTCTAAACGAAAGCAAACGGGACTGGGCTTGCTCCTACCCATTTCTTTTAATTTCCACTTAAAATAGTAGCATAGTTTTTGCTCTAGATACAGGACACTTACATAAAAAAACAAGATGAAGAATGGAAAAATCTCCCACCTCTTTTCCACTTCCTTAATTTTCTTCAAATATATTTTGTTTGAGAAAAAAAGTGGGATCAGATTGATGAAGACATAGGAAAGTGTAACAGCAGAGGGTAAATACAGGACCACTACCATCAGATATGGTAAAAGAACAAAAGAGGTCAGTGCTTCAATTGCAGTGGAAGAAGGTGAACAGAATAATAAAGCTAGTAGACTATTACCACGACAGGGACAAGAGCAAATGTTATCAGGAAAGAAAAAATCTGCAGATATTGCTGTTGCAATAAATAGAAACAAGAACTGTCATTGACGCCATGATCAGGGTGAAAGAACAAAATAAGCAGGGGAAAAGCCTCAGTCTTGCTAAAAATGTCAGCAAACAGGATCTTTTCTCTTGCTTCTGTAAGTCCTTCTACTACTCAGAGAACCAAGCAACTCATATGAAGTGTATAATCCAGGTGCTACCTACAAGAATGTGTGCCATCATGAGAAACCAGCTACAGTGGCTGCAATAGGCCATCTTTGGGTTATCCAAAATCCTCTGAAATCAAACAGAAATTTTTGGATGTGAATTAAATAGATTTTGAAGAACAAAAGATGCAACCATAACAAAATCCTTCAAGTTTGGGGGTGCAATAAGCCTTCCCTATTTTAACCTTGGCTTAGACATCCCTCATTTCACCTTAAGAGACTTCTGGAAAACTCAGAAACGAGATGTTCAGTGGAAAGAAAAATAATTTTGAATCTCTACTAGATCTACCCTAGGCTGTTTTACAAGGCCTGATGCTTGTGTGGTACCCTGGAAGCTCAGGGCAGATGCAGTACTGTCTATTCTGATGACTGATTGCATTTACGTGAGTTTGGAAGACAACAGGTCAAAGTTGCAAGGAATGAAACAGCAATTGTTCACAATTTCTTTTTTGCACATCCTTTGCCCTAAGCCAAGATGTGTGGAACAGTCTGAGCTCCATATAGACCTTCAGTACAGGGGCTAGTACAGGCTGAATGAGTCCTTTGACACCGGGGATTACACAGCTGAGGGCTTGGGATGTGAGAACAATCCTATAAGTTGCAATTCAGACAAGTATTTTGTAATATTTTTCCCTTTTCTCCATGAGGGGGTTCTCTAGAATGCCCAGTGCCCATGAAGTGCCCACTTATCATTGAAATGATGTATTATTTGAAGTTATGTATATAATAGAATTACAATTCTACTGTGCGTTGGGACTCTTCCTTGGACTTTCTGGTTAAAGAGTAAATGTATGAAATATAAACTTTAATATTGAGCTATAACAATTTTGAAACGTCCTTTCCTCTCCTTGAGTTCATTAAGCCTCCAGAGAAACTTACAATGCCCATTAGTTTATTTCAGCTTGGGTTTCTCTTCTCAATCTTAAATAGCAAGAAATAAGATTTAATGACTTTAGAGGTCATGACTTCTTTGTCATATAGTGTCTTGATTTGGTGACCTGCTTCATTACGACCAGAACTATATTACTTGTTTATTCCCTGAGCACTGAAACTTAAAATATTCTCTTTCTCACTTTCAACCTTTTAAACCCAACATTTTTTATTAATCATTATGAAATGAAGACATAAGCTATTTAAGTACTTTGCTGAAGTTCACAGTATCAAAGACAAGCCATATTGTGTGATCCAGTTTACAGTTTAGAACTACAATCAAAAATGTACTCACTTTGTTCACAGTCATTTCTGTTGGAAAAGTGCATCAAGATAGTATATAATCTAACAGTCAGGTATCTGCATTAGAAAAGAAAGGAACTGTAACAAAATGCCTATTTGTTAAAATAGTTAAACAAAAAACCCATCTAGAAACTTCTTAGTCTATTGAAAGGCAGCCTTTTGTCAGAATTTAGTGCAGATACATTAAGTAATTCCGCCTTTCTTATGTAGTTATTAGTAAAGATTGGTGTTCAAAAGTTCTGGTTATTACTTGTTACAGAGCTAACAAGCAAAAGGTAGTTTGCCTGATTCTGGCTGTTTTGGAGAGAACTGTAGCTGACAACATCCCATGACTCACAGAGGCTTCCCTTTAGCCTCCTTGGGTTATTGATTACCCAGACTTATATGTACTTTAATGTACATTAGACTTCTTGATGTGTCCTGGCCCCATCTCTGGGTGCGTCCTCCCTACACTGATCAGCTGCCTGTGATCCTGATCATCAGGAGAAAATCATTGCTTACACTTCATAGCTAGAGCACTAGTTTGTATTACTGTTGATTCAACAGGACCACAGAAAAATTTAGGTTGAAAGAGGCCTCTGGAATTCAGCTAACCAGTCTCAAAAGCAAGTTTAATGTGACACTTCCATCAGGCTGCTCAGGGCTGTGTCACAGCAAGTTTTAACGGTCTCCATGGATCGAGATGCTTTAGCCTCTTTGGACGACCAGTGCTTAACCACTTCCATTGTCCATAGATTTCCTTAAAACCAACTAGAACATTCCCTGCGGCAAACCATGCGTGATGCCTCTGGTCCTTTAGCTTTGTAGCTCTGAGTAGAGTCTGGCTCCATCTTAACCCAGCTTTGTGCAGAGGAAGGCTGTAATTTGCTTGCCTCTGGGCCATACAAATGCAGTTCCCTTGTCTTCTCCTCAGATGTCATCTGTCCCAGACTCCTAATCAACCCTAAGGCCCTTTACTGGTCTCACCTCAATGTGTCTGCACAGGGGAGTCTAAAATTGGACACAAATATTTCAGAGATAACCTCATTAATGTCAAATAGAGGTAAATAATAACTTCCCCAACCTGTACCAGTGCAGGGGCTTCCTCCATTCTAGATCCATAATTTCACCATGAACACAAACTTCACAAAATTCCTGTTAGACCATTCCTCCAATTTATTGCAGGTTAGCTACTTCTATGCCCTGTGTTACCAGTTCTTCCCCACAATCTGACCTCAGCTTGATGAGATAATATTCCTACAAAGGTCATTGAAGATGTTCACATTTTGAAACCTTGAGCAATATCACTCACAAAAAATTGCCAGCTATGCTACTCTCTAGGCTCAGAAACTCGCTTATTTTTCTCATGTTGAACAGTGTATCTCTTCGAAATAACTAACTTATTACTGTATTGAAACCCTTGGTAACATCAATATAAAAAACATAATTTGTTCTCCATATTTTTTCATAAAACTGTGGCCAATTTGCCTCTAAACCATGTAGACCAAGCACTATAGATCCAGATATTGGATCTATGTTTGGTATTGAAAAATCTAGTCCAGCTGTTTCTAATTTTCTTCTTGTCCTTTTGTGTTTGGAGATGGCTTCTGTGGGGATTTATTTCTTGATATTCTTAGGGACAGAGGTTAAACTGAAGCTGCCGGCCCTGTGTTTTCCAAGATCCTTCTGCTACATTTGCCTGTCTCCACTCATTTGGGATTTCTGCTAATGAAATTACTCTTCAAAGTTGGTAGAGAATAGCCTCTAAGTGACTAGGGAAGCTCTATCAACACTACTGGATGAACCCTGAGGGTACATATGTTTATTAAAAAAGCAAGAAAATTAGTGTTCTCTTTACTGCCATGCAAAAGGTAAAAAATTAGCATGATTAATGTCAAGGTTTAGTTAATGTAGCTACAGACAAGGAAGCATCTGGTCATCTTCCACTAGAGCTTTCCATCGACGCAGGGCAAACAAGCCTCTTCACTGCCAGCCCTTGCTCTATTTGCATAATTTTGTGTACATTCAAAGGGACAGATGTGAAAAAAACCCTTCAGTCTCATCCTTTCCTTACTTTATTAGTCCAGTAATAATGTGTTTCAACTTCTTGTTACTTTTAAACTTGGACTGTTCTTGGGAAGGTATTTATTTCTCCTGTTTTCGTCAGTGAAGCACGTGTCATAAGACTCTGAAACTTGTCCATGCCCAATTATAAGGATTATACAGAAGCAGCAGTTAACACAACCACGTGTGTTTTGGACCCCAGATCCCACAGGCTGAGCCACAGTCTAGGGAGAAATGCTGTTCAGGCTTTACATATTTTTGTACAAGAGAATGAGGATAGTGTTTCAGACAGCCAGGAATAGTTCCTGAAGGAGAAAAACTATAACTGTCTGAGTTCATTACAATTGACTAGTCCCCTTATAACGAAGATATTTTTGATTTACTTGAACTGCAGTTGAAAGTCTCAAGTGAAAGCAAGGTCATAATAAGGGCTACATTTTATTTTAAAATCAGCTAATTAATGCAATAACTTCCTGGACTTTCCAATAGCTGGATAACAACATTTTTAAAACAATGTGATCTCTAAAATGATAAAATGCTTTTAAGAAAAACTTTTTGGTAATATAGTCTTTCAGTGACTTTATTAATATATGGACAAACCTCCAGCTGGGTCTTTAGTCTTAGAAAATTGATGGAAACATGATTTATTAAAATATACAAGGTATTGAAGGATACTCTTTTAAATAAAGTTCAAAAATTGTCTGAGTTTTTGGAATCTTAAACTGGGCTTCAGGCAGAGATAAATATTGTGATAAAGTGTTTTGTAAGCGGTTTTATATTTCCATAAGTCTGCTCCATATTTTTTTTTAACTGAACAGATTGAATTAATATATCCTTAAGAAGTTTATACGTTCTCTACAGTTGGACTAGACATTTTTCCTTTGCCTGGATCATTATTAATAGTAATTTCTTCTGTAAAAGTCTCAGTAGAACAAATTGAGAGGCCCAAACACTTCACATCATGAACTAACTGTCTGCTGCCAGTTTCAAGTCCTTGCATTTCGTCATGTTCACTATTTGAAAGTGGATGTCAATTTGCTTGCAACCGTGGATAAAACCCAAGGCTGTTGTAGTTTAGAACAGTATTTTCCAGTTTAGTGTTCCCACTGAAACCACTCCAAACCATGTGCTGCTCGCTAATTCACCCCTCCTCCTGACCTCTCCTGGGACAGGCTGGAGAGGAGAATCAGAGGAACAAAAGATAAAGATCATGGGTTGAGATAAGAACAATTTACTGGAAAAAGCAATGAGACAAAACAAACAGTAGCAACAACAATACTATTGGCAGAGAGTACAAGAAAGAGGCAAACGATTTACATGGAACACCCCTGAAAATACCCAGCTGCTCTCTGCTGCCATGCTGTCTCCACGTGGAAGACAGCCTTCCCCCTCATCCCGAGAAAATGATGTGAAGTGGCATAGGATAACCTCGGGGTCCTGGACACACCTCCTCCTGGCTACTGCAAAAATTCACCCTGTCCTGGCTGGACACACTACGTTTATTTTCCTAACACATAATGAAAATCTTGCTGTTTCTGCACTCTGCCACCAGAGTTGACCACCCTTGAGCACCACTGAAGGGTTAAAACTCATGCCAGAAAACATATAATGTTATCACAATTTGATTTCACTTCCTTAAAAGGAACCTCCATAGTTTTCTGCCAAAACATAAAGCTAATTTTTTCAAGAAACAGCTGCATCTACCTTAATGTTATGTCATAACAAAGCAGTGGTATTAGAATCTAAGATCTCTGAAGTCCACAGAGTTGACAGCTAAACAGTATATTTCCTTTCTTTAAAAACGAGAGATGATACAAAAAAATAACTCCCAAAACAGGCCTCCCAAAAGTCAATTGGCTAAGTAAGGTTCTAACCTAGAGAAGTTTCATCAGAAACCATTTCAATCAAAAAGACCCCGAAATCAAATACACTTCCATAAATGATTGGGATTTGTCAAACTGCCAGTGTAATTGAGGATGGTTGGTCATGTCAAAGTTAGAATAACTTGGAATAAAATCCACTATCCTCATAATTTTGAAAAAATTACCCAGAAAAATGACCTTATATCTTATGATAAACTGTTACAATAACTCAGAAAATACAGTCTGACCCATTGAAATATTAATCTTCTTCCTTGGAAGTTTTTCGCACGGAAAATAATATTTATTCTTTTGGGACTCTATAAAAGTGGAATTAAATTCTGTATTTAAAAAAAATCTATTCTTGATCTGTCTGTGAAAAGGAAGTCCACATTTCTTTACTTTATCAGTGATGAGGACTTTTCTCACTGCTTTGCCCAGAAGACCATACCAACTCCATTGACTGCATAAATGTACATCTCAATGGGATTTTCTAATATAGACTATAAGTAAGGGCATTCTTGTCCATAATGTAAACAGGTTCCTGCATATTAGCATTGCTAAGGCACAGCCAAGGTATTAAACATCCTACGAAATTAACACTGAGAAAAGTCACAAAGTATATATTGTCTCAGTGAGATCACTAAGTTCTATCGCTCCATATACTTAGAACGTATTTATGGAGAACATCCATATAGGCAAATGTATGTATTTCAGGAATGTAGAGTGTTTAAAGGAAGCTATCACAACTCCTCTCCTCCTTACTTTTCTGCCTTATATTTCTTTTCTTTCAACAGCCTAGTGGCAGCCGACATGATTGTGTTTGGCTGCCAAGTGATTTGCCCCATGACTGAGCTCAATATAATGCAGCCCCAGCAGAGTCTGTTCCTCTCTCGATGTGAGGCCCTTTCCATTACCTGCTCTCTCCTGCGTGGTTACAGCTATTCTTCCAAAATCTTCTCTGCCATGTAGGGATTTGCAGTCCTTGCAGATACTTCGCAGGGGTACCCAGAGGGTTGTAGACATTTTTTCCACTAGATTATGGTCTGTAGCACAGCGAAAGTGGATCTGATGTCTGGTGTTACCCTATTTGACCTGGGACCAGCATCACTCAGACAAAAGCTCCTAAAAGTCAGTTTGAAGCTCTGTCACTTGGCCACTGCAACAGTTATTACCCTTAAAATTTCAAATCTCAATTTATAACTGACTTGCAAATGCTCACAAACTGTCTTTCAACCCAAATGAAACCGAAAGGCTGTTATAATCCCCAGGCAAGTAGGATTGATAAGACTGTGTCAGCATCTCCTCATCCCTTAACTATAAGATTTCTTCACTAAGAGACGATGTGTGTTTATTTCACAACAACCAATGCCTTCAGCTGGTTGTTGATTGATATATAAATTAGACAGAACTCTAAAAAATTATCCTTCTTTTTCTGTATGCCTATTTATTGCTAATAAAATACAAATGTACGTTATAGTAGAGAACCTAAAATTTGGTTCATTCAGGGAATAAATGCTCTAAAAAGTGAGTGATCTTCAAAGCTTTTCATGTAGGAAATTTCCTCTGATTTTGTGCGCATATAAACAGAAAGTGGGTTTCTAGTCTAGACTTCCTAGCATAATCATCCACATCAAATACCTAGCTATGCTTTCTGAGTGATAGCTCTTCTGCTTCCGTTATTGAATGGCCAAATAATGTGACTTGCATTGAAAGAGAGGAAAAAGGACTGTCTCCTCAAGTGGTGGAAATTTGTTTGGATCTAGTAAAATTAATGGACGTGTACTTGGGTTCACTAATCTGAATGGGCTGCTAGTACCAAAAGGAGAGAATAATATGATTTCACAGATCCATTTACAGGGGTTTTTTGTAGGACAGAAGTTATTTACTGTATTGGAGATGAATAAGACATTTTGAGACATTTGCTTATTGGAATTTGGAAGCAACGTACACCATATTATCAAGAAAACATTGAAAATTAAATCAGCTGTACTTTCTCTTGTCTAAAAATATTTAAGTATATTTTCATTGGTTTTCTTGCATCTTGGAAATTTTTCAGGTGTGCAAATATTTTAAAGAAAAAAATTATTTCTTATGTTTGTATACTGTGCGGATGATGACTTGGTTAGCTAAGACTACAAGTATAGAAGCTGAGCAGATTGCAAGTATTTCTGTGATGGAATTAGGATGAATTTAGTCAAGTGAGTGGATGTTGATAATCCTTTGTGCTTTTTGCAGATGCAGCCACAGAAAACATAGATTAAGGGGAGTACCTACAGTGCCTTTCTCTCTTTACCCTGTTTCCTTTTCATGGGTGGTACAGTTCTCTGCAAAGCCACAGTGAAAGAGAGCATTGTGGGCCTGCTAGAAGGTTTGCCCACTGTCCAGAGCACCCACACACTTCTCACAAGCGTGGCAGGACAATAGCAGCTCTGTAAGCAGAGCACTGAGGAATTTCTAGTCCTCTTTATCTGTTTCTTCACACCCTGATCACGTGTGGTTTTCACGAAAATGTCCATATGGTGATGACAGGCTTAGCTCTATAAAGCAAGATTTGCACCCTTTTTTACTGTTTGCTGAAAGCTCTCAGAGGGCCTTGAGGAGAAAGAATGGCTTTGAACCTTATCAGGTCAGTCAAGATTTACAAATTATATTTCCTTCGCTCTTAAATTTGCTTCTTGGTGAAATCATGTTTTTTGACATGCAAAAGGTTCATGCATATCTTGATGTAGATATGAAAAATCTGTTTATAAATTAAACCATATTATTGAATAGAACAAGTAATTATGAAGAAGTAATTGTTTCAATTTATATTTTATCTATTTAGAATTTCTAATAAATAATTCAAATTAGTCACTCATAAAGATGTATTTTAAAAAATCAAAACCAAGATACAGCATACATCAATTGTATTAATTTCTGTGTCAAGTACCAGTGCTAGATATACATCTTAGTCTGGGCCTAACTGCAGCTCACATGGGTTCATCATAACCCCACCGTAGGATGAAGTTAGCTGTGATCACGATTATCCATGCAGTATCTTTACTTGAAAATCTGATAAACTTTTCTCCACACCCTTTGTGGTTACAGAAATGTTAAGCCTCTTCAGAAATCCTCCTTAGATTAATTTTTATTACATGCACTTGTGTCTTTATTGTTCTGGTTAAAAATGGAATGGAGTATGATGAATGTGATAATACCCACCTAAGGGTCCTAAGGAAGCTGGCAGAAACTTGCCAAACCATTTTCAATCATTTACCTGCAGTCCTGGTCAACCAGGGAGGATCCAGGTGACTGGAAGTTAGCAAATGTGATGTCCACCTACAAGAAGGATGGGAAGGTAAATCCAGAAAACTACAGGCCTTCCAGTCTGACCTCAGTGCCAAGGAAGGCAATGGAGCAGATCATCTTGAGGGTAATCGTGTAGCATGGCCATGGGACCTGGCTCAGCCAACATGGTTTTATGAAAAGCAGGTCCTGCTTCACTAACCTGGTCTCCTTCTGTGACAAGCTAATCTGCTTGTTGGATGAGGGAAAGGCTGTAGATAAGTCTACCTGGCTTCATCAAAGTCTTTGACACTCACTCTAATTTTCATGGAGAAACTAGCTACTCATGATTTGGATGGGTGCATTGCTGGATAAGTTAAAGACCTGTTGGATAGCTGGGCTCAGAGTGTGTGATGAACGGAGTTAAATCCAGCTTGTGTCCAGTCACAAGTGGTGTTCCCCAGGGCTCAGGGTTGGGGACAGTCCTGTTTGTATCTTTATCAATGATTTGGATGAGAGGATTGAGTGTTCTCTCATTTGCACAGTTGGTCAAGAGTGTTGATTTGCTGGAGGGCCAGAAGGCTGAGGGATCTGCAGAGGGATCTGGACAGGCTGGATTCATGGACCAAAGCCAGATGGATGAGGTTCCACAAGATGAAGTGCTGGGTCAGAAGTTCAAGTCACAACAACCCCAGACAGTGCTAAAGGCTTGAGAAAGAGGGACTGTAAAGACACTGATGGAAAAGAAACTGCAGGTGCTGGTCAACAGCAGCTGAACATGAACCAGAGAGTGCCCAGGTGGCCAGGAAGGCCAATGGCATCTTAGCCTGTATCAGCAACAGTGTGGCCAGCAGGACCAGGGCAGTGACATGTACTGGGCACCGGTGAGGCTGTGCCTTGAGTCCTGTGTCCTGTTCTGGTCCCCTCATGACAAGAAAGACACTGAGGTGCTGGAGAATGATCAGAGAAGGACAACGGAGCTGGTGAAGGGTCTGGAGCACAAGTCCTGTGAGGAGCAGCTAAAGGAATTGGGGTTATTTAGCTTGGCGAAAAAGAGGCTCAGGGAAGACCTTATCACTCTCATCAAACTACCTGAAAGGAGGATGTAGCCAGGTGGGTGGTCGACATCTTCTCCCAAGTAAAAATTCATAGGAGAAGTGGAAATGACGCCAAGTAGTGCCAGGGGAGGTTTAGGTTAGATATTAGGAAAATTTTCTTCACTGAAAGGATTGTCAAGCATTGGAATAGGTTGCTTGAGAAGTGGTTGAATTGCCATCCTTGGAGAAGTTCGAAAGGCTGTAGATGTGACACCTGGGGACATGGTTTAGGTGGTGAACACAGTGGTGCTAGCTTAATGATTAAATTTGATGCTCTTAGAGGTCTTGCCCAACCTTAATGATTCTATGTTTCCACGATTTCATGAAACAGAAAATAATTTTCACTTCAGGTTTCCAGAAAGCAAAAAAGCTGACGGCATATAAAAATTTCATAAGCAGTACAAGTTTATCTGAAACTAGTGAGGGAGATAATAGAACACCATCTCCTCAGCATTCCGTACTAAAACAAGGTAAACTGAATGTTTGGATGCCATGCAGAGTAGGCAATAGTGGTTTTATACATACAAACTGCTTATTGTGGAGTAAGAAGCTATTGCATCTTGGTTGAGCCATAGAAATGGCCCATGTACCTACTTTAAATTTTTCGTAAACACTAAATAATTCAAATCAGATTAACCCCAAAAGAGGAACTAGTATTTTTTCTTAGTCAATTGTTATTTGTGCTGACTTTCAGAGTTCTACAGATGAGCTCTCAAAAATTCTTTACATTAAAATCAGAAAGCTGCCTTTTTCCAACAAAAGGATATCAAGGCAGAGACAACTTGGAAAATTATGGTACATTTTAATGGAATGGGGCAATGATTGCTGCAACATCCAGTTTTTTTCCACAGTATATTGCAGCCAAAAATCAAAAACACTGGAAGCTCAACAGGATTGTTTGAGACACGACGTTTCATTAAATTTTGCAGAGAGTGTGCTAAACTGCATCAGGAGTTGATAACATCTGAGATGTTCTTTAAATTCTGTGAATATTTTCAGCAGATAGAGATACCATTATATTGTATTTCACTAAGACACAGTAGGTAAATGACATCAGGTCCTATAGGTTTCTCATTAATCATGAGAAGCTGTGGTCAGATTATTGGGTTTTTGAATCACACTTTCTACAGGGTGTTTGCATATAATTTCAGATGACTGCACAGAACACAGGTGTGCAGGAGACCTGTGTAGTGGGCTGTAAATGATGGATTAGATTCAAGTTTTTTATGAAGCCAGCTTAGAGGTCTAGATTGACATAAAGTCAGGGAAGAGCTTTCCTCTGTGTTTGATGCCCATTTGCAGAGCAGGTTGTGGATAGGCTGCTGAACAGGCTGCTGACCTGTCTCCTGACTGCCAGAAACTGTCCTGGTGGGAGATAATTCATATCTGCAATACATCTGCAGCATACAGTGTGAAGAAACTGTTATTTTTCACAATATTTATTCATTCTTTTTCTGCCTTTCCTTCATGGACACTCACATTACTGTTTCCTTGTTGTCTATTGCTCCATATTAACAAAATCTCCCTTGGCCAAATGAATGAAAAAAGCATTTGAAAGCTACTGTGTTGGTTGCAAAAGCTGGGATGCAGACAAAAAACTCTCAGAGGGGTCTTCATTTTTCATCATTTGGCTGCATTTGGACTTGGGTAAGTGTCATGAGTCCTTTTGGACCGTGTCCTCATTGGTTATCATTTTAAAGTAGCAATGAGGTTTTGAAACAGATTTCCCAATATTTCAACCTACCATGTGTTGCTTTAGCACACACAGACTAAACTCGTTCCACAGGAAATTTTTTAGAGAGTTTAGCATCACTGTGATTTTCCTATCTAAACAGAGGTATTAAGACATCTCTAAAAAATTAACAGCTATTACTTCTGTGTTATCAGAGAAGTGCCAAACTTCTCTGTGGACACAGTTGTGGTGGACACAGCAGCCTATATTCACAACCTAAAAATGATTAACGAAACAATTGGCATTAAACTCTACAAGCAGCTAAAACAAGTGTGAGATAGATGTGCACGACAGAAGGCAACCATAATCTCTCGTATTGTGTGATTTTGATACCTTTTACTTCTGCAGATGAGCTCTGCAGAAGCTGCTCTCAGCTGGGATGGTTCTAGATGGTATCTACTGATGTTATCTATCAAATCTTAGCCCACATAAAGAGGCTCTGACTTCTTAGAGAAGGCAATCCAAGCTGTGACCATATTAAACTTTATTTCCTTTCCAAAGGGCAAATGAATAGGTCAACATAGTAGCTGTCTACAAGGTAATCTCTTACATAATTTTTCTTGTCATAACAACATGATTTTGGCCTAGAAAGGTTGTCTAAGATATATGTTATCAAGTTTAAAAGTGTTTTTATGTACACTATGGTGACAGCACATTATAATTTCTTCAGGGCTTTTCAAAACTGCTACAGAAAATAATACTTCACTGGATTAATATTTCGCTGGAAATGTCCCTTCCACTAAGGTAGGTCCACTGGCACAACACAAATACAGATATTCTATAGAGTAGGCATGAGGTACATAGGAACATAAGCAGAGGGGACCTTTCACTTGTTATAGGTATCTTGTCAACTGCTTGGAATAACAAGACACCCTGTTACACTGTGATCTCCTTTCCTTTTCCAACTTATAAAATTATAGACTATCATTTTTCTTTGATAACACATAAGCATGTGACACACACATGACAGAGATAAAAATTAACTGAAAAGGACTTACAGGCAATATGTAAAAAGGTAACACATAACTGATTTCTATATCATCAGAAATGGACCAAATTTTCATCACCAAGGTATTTCAAAATATACCAATTTCCACATCTAGGTTTTTTTTTTTTAATTGGCAATAAATCCCAAGAACTAAAGTCAAAGACAAGGTGATTTCTTTGGTTTTTATGAGAACTCCATTGAAATGCAGTTGCTTTTTACTATTTGTTATTGATTATAAAAAGAGTTCTTTTAGGGGCAATGTGGAGACAAGAAAATTACAGGCAGGGTAGTAGATTGCTTTTGCAGTAAACTGTTTGATGTACTCCTGGTTTTAAATGAGAAAATATCTTCTAATTCAAATATAGCTACTTACCCAGGTTTATCACTTTATATGTGCTCTTTTGAGGACTTGCATATTTGTATAAATCACCCAAGGCAGCATTACCAATTTTATAGAGAAAGATCAAATATTAATAACACAGTTGATGAGATCCTGATGCTCCCTTAGGAGTCTCGCAGTATCCAAGGAAGACTTTCAGGATCCAAATAAGTTACTAACCATAAAGGTTGCCTATTGAGAAGCTATTTAAGTAATTACATAATTTAACAAAATCAAAGCAAAATATTTTTTCTCACAAATAATGGCAAACATTAAGGTCTGCAGGGTGTACAGGTCTGCTTAGCCCTCAGCCCAGATTCTCACAATATGTTTGTGGTAATTAGGATATCTTATTAAAACTAATTCCCCTCCAGATCTCCCACAGAAATTCTCCAAGCAATAACTATAGTGTTGCCAAAGCAAATTCTTAAATTATATCATTCTCTGTTGGGCAATCCCCTACAGATATTATTTGATCAGTATTGAAGAATCCTACAAATGAAAGGGAAATATGTTAATATTTTAAAGCTCATCAGATTCAGAAATCAGTCAAATCAGTTTCTCACTTTTTCTCAAACACCCCCTTCAGATTCTGGCATGGTTTCCCAATGTTACTTATCTCCCATGGTATATTGAGTTTTACAGATTTCCTTTTTTTTAATTTCCAACTTTTTGGTATTTATTTTATTATACTTTCTTATATGTAGATGTTTCATTTTGGCTCATTTCACTTGTCTGTAATAGATATTTTCCTGCTGCTCCATCTGTCATCTCCAGAGGTCATTAATGTAACAGTGGCTGTTATCATATTTTCCAAGCCAAAATCTATTAACAAAATGTAAATGAATGGTATAAATACAACCCACACTCACAAGTATCCTGTGCTACTTGGATAATCGAATGAACCAGCAGTGCTCACCTGAGAACCATTCCATGACCAGAGGGTATTTTCCAGCCCTTGTTAAGTAGTCTTCATTCCCTAGTCTTTCTAGAAGAGCAGTCTTACAAGAGGAAGGAGATAAAATAGTTTTTAAGCTCCAAATGAACATTTTCCATCCATCCACCCTTTTTTCTGGTTCTCTAACATACATTTGATTGTCCTCCACCTAGCTTTACGTTTTTCCCACACTATAATGTCTTTCACTCTAGTACCAATAACTGTCAGCAGCAACAAACTGATTTGTGTCCAGCTAAAATCAATACATGCCCTATTGCTTTTCAGGCTGTCTGTCTGATTACCTTGGTTTGTAATCTTGTTCAGCGGCCCACAGAGAACTCATCTCATCTTGCTGCTGCCCACGCCCTCCCTGTCCGTGCTATGTCAGCTTCAGCAAGTGCTTCAAAATTGCCTAATCCCTTAGAATATCTCTCTCTTTTTTTTTTTCTTTCCTAAGGAGGTGGAAATTATTTTAGATTGCACTGCACAATATCTTTTTCTCCTACATAAAATTCAACCTCAAACTCAATCTGTCTGCTTTCTGTAGTGAGTTGTCTTCTTGCAGCCTTTTGGTATGTCACCTTCATCAATGTCTTCTTCCAGAAACTTCTGTTTCCGCTGAGTGACTTTTCACTGGGAAATTAATTTCTTTGTTGACGTTTAATTCTGAATCTTGCAAAACTAAATATTTCAAACTGTGTTGCTTCCTTATGAAGACAATCATGACATCAACTCAGGTACAAGGATTTGTTTCTCTCCTGCCTTTTCCCACCCTCTCTGCACACTTCAGCTTGCCAATTCCTTTCCTTTAAGGAATCAGCCTTGAGCTTTGTACTCAAACCAGTGATTGGACACAACCACGGTGGTGAATATTTCTACCTGTCCATGAAGGCATTGTGAATGTTTTGGTTAGATATTTTGGGGAAGATGTGGTCAATGCTCTCTACAGCTATATCTTAATACACACACACAGAGCACAAATACCACCTCCAAGGAAAACTGAGGCAGTAAATTCTATTCACACTCAAAACAATATAAGCTACGTGTAATTTCAGTTGCTCACCAGAGTCTCCATGGTACGACTGGAGAAGAATCTTTACAACCCAACCTGTAACTGTACTTGAAGATTGCTTAAAAGCAGTAGAATGATGAGCATTCTTTTTGTATGTTTTTATTTTGAGGCCACAGAAGATGAATAACTATACTAGCAAATACTACTTTTTGTCTTGGGGCCATATCGATACAATTTCAGTGGATTCATTTGTTTGGCCTAAAGATTATTCACTGTTTATATAATGTTTTAAGGCAGAGAATGGAAATTATTTTCATGGGACAGAATCCTGTCTTGCCCAGACACAATGAATAATGAAAATATACTGTTACCCAAATGACTCTCATCATCATATGAGGCAGTAACTTCATACAGACAATGAGAAGCACTGCTATCAGTGAGCAGCCAACTTTTATTTCAGTGCAAAAAGCACATATCAATTGAAGCAAACACTTGGAAACCCAGAAAACTGGGCTGGGAAATTTCATAGGATTCATTTTGTTCAATAGGTCTGATTTTTTGGAACTTGAAGTGGAATGCAAAGAACTTATGCTCTCCTAATATGCCTTAACATTTTCAGCTTCATGCTTTCAAAATTAAAAAAAAAAGAGAAGGCAAAATAAAGCATTGAAAGTCCCTGGCTAGGATGATATCTAGGGCTAAGACTCCTACCAGTAGCAGCAAGCTGGCTTCCTATTCTTATCATCTGGTGCAATATCTTACTGTTTGCTATAAACCATCTCTGTTGATCTTTTTCCCCACTTCTGATTCCGACTGCAGCCATGTTATTTGCCAGCTCCCTGTTCACAAATTTTACATGAACAGTCAGAAAAGATCAAGTCACAGCGGCAAAAGGGAGAGCCAGCACCACCAGAGTACCTTTCACCTCTTGCCTTTTTCAGTGATAAAACTGAAATCATTGACTGCCCTACTTGCCTGCAGTACAACAGGATAGAGTTCTTAGTGAAGTCCCTTAATGGGTCAGACCATTAGAGTGCACAACTCAGCGCGTTCAGGCATGCATCTCTCATACTAATTGCATCCAATCAAATAACAAGATCATTATAGACTCTAAATCATTTAGGCTTGTTAAAATGCCACTGCTAAGGCTCTTTGTGCCATTTTCAGGGTGTAGCTGCTTCATGCTGTGATATGCTCTAGAAATAAAACAAGGAGGAGGATAAATATAAAATTTCCTTTGCATGTTTGTAAATAAATATAATCTGTTTTCCTAGCAGCTGTTCTATTCCACCTGTATCATATGTCTTTTTTCTTAAAATGAACAGTGTTGGTCTACAGGGATTTTTTTGGTTTGGTTTGTTTTGGTTTTTTTTTTTGGTGGGTTTTTGTTTTTTTGTTTGATTGTTTGTTTCTTCTTTCTGTTGTGGTTCTGTTCAGACAGCTGCAGCTCTGAGTAGCTGCCAAGGGAGATGGTTACGTGCATATGAAACACACGATGCATTCTCTGCAGATGCAGGACTCCGACCTAATCTCTTCCTCTAAATCACTTCAGCTACCTCCAAGGATCAGAAGGTTTACACTCCCCATATCCCCAAAGCAGGTCAATTTGTTGAAATCTTTTTGCGATTACATGAAAATGTATGCTATTATATTCACAACTTAGTTTTTCAGCAATAAGTACTCCCCCAGTGAATAAACCCATCTCATCCTCCTCTTGCCTTCTACCGCCACATGCCTGCACCTCTGAAAGACCAGGTCATGTCAGGCGGCACAAGCACTGAACAGTGACCTTGAGCAGAGATAAACTTCATTACCTTCTCAGCGATCTTCTGCATTTACTGTAGGCAAGGGTTCAAGTGCATTAGCAGAGAATAGAGGGAAGCTAACAGCTGAATGGTAAAAATGCTTCTAGCACTTTTCCCCCTTTCTCCTGCTAATTCAAAGAGCTGAAGGGACAGACGCGGTTACAGTGTCCATTAGAAAACCTGAAGTTTATTAAAATGTTGCATATTCTATTCTGTATTCTATTGCACACAAGATTACTTTAAAAAGTGCTGTCTATGTAACCTTTTTGAATAACCACTATCAAACAATAAGGAGTCATTAAAATACACAAAAGGTGAAAATGTGAGTCCAAATTTCTTAAAATTGCAATGGTGGCCTACCTCCCAGATTCTTTTTATTTAGCCAAAGTGATTAAGTCACTCTGCTGATAGTAAAAGATGCAACTTTAAATTTTGTAAATCTGCATTAGTAATAATGCTCTCAAAAACAGAAATAAAAGGGGAAAAGAATGTCTCTGCTGTTTAAAATGTTTATAATTTACTTTTTTTAAAATTACATGTTTGCTCCCCAGTATTTCTGCAATATGTTTTTAGCATGGGGGTAGAAAGAGTAACTATGGTACATATTTGACTAAGGTCTTCATTTAGGTAAAATATAAGTCAAATTTTGCTGGTACAAGGGAATATATATATAGTTCTATGTATAATGAGGAACTATGTACATGTTCATGTGTTCTTATAAAATATATTTTTATGGGCACATTTCAGCACATAAAAAAGAAATTTAAATGCCGCAGACACAACAACCCTCACAAAATATGAAAGTATCCACCTACCACATGTGTAAAGTGAAAAATCAGAGGCTAGAAATAGACATTAGTTTCAAGTCTCTCAGGCACTATCAGTGGGGAGTTGACTCTCAGCCAGAATGAGTTTTGGTTTTGTGCACAAGCTGTAAATCAAGCAGTGGTCTTTAGTGACCATGTCCAGCTCTCTCCGAAGTTGTGAGAGCACTGGGCACCGTCCTGCCTGTTCAGTGCTGGTGTGAGGACTATTTGCAGTAAATAATGTTGGACTGTGAAACACAAGTGTGAGGGCGGCAACAAGAAAGTACCAGTATTCCAAAGAACAAAAAATACCTCTGCCCAAAACAGTCACTGTAGAAAGGAAATTAATATATTTAGGAGAAGGCAAAGCCATCAATATATTAGCTGCTGGAAGGGCACCTGAGGGCTCCTCCTGTGTTAGACTCTGATTTAGTAAGCTCTGAACATGATTTTGCATCCCTGTATCTGTTGCTTTTTCCCTCCACTCCTTACCTCTTTTATCACAGCCCTTTCTCTTTGTTAAATCACAAGGAAGTTCCTGTGAATTGGTAGAAGCACCAAATCGATCAGCTGGTGCAAATAACGTTCAATGTGGACAAATTGTCTTAGAGTTCTTAAATTAATATGCATAGTCTTTGAAGGCTCTTTCTCCCGACAAGCTTTGTGTCATGACCTTCTCACTGCAAGTTTTAGCTGCCAGACCCTCAAGCCGGAGGGAGGTGACAGCGCTCCGCCCGGAACCCAGCAGTACCAAGGCTGACACGATGTGCATCCGCAGCTGTCAGGGATGGCTGGAGGCAGACAGCCTCCTTGGGCTGTGTGGTTGTTATGTCTCCTCCTTGCTGAGATTTCACGTGGGCCTGCCTTGAAAATGCTGCCATAAGCAAAGGTGATTTGCAGGATGCACGGACAAAAAACACCCTCCTCGAAAAGCCCAACAAACTCCCACTGTGACTCCATGTTATCATCCAAGATTTGTTTGACACAGATTGATCTCTTGTAATAAATATGACAATTATGACACACATTTTATTTAAGGTTCTGAGATGACTTAACATATGTCAAATAAATCATATGGCTGTTATTAGGCATAACATGCAGCTGGGTATGTTATGCTGCATCAGCTGAAGCACAGGTAAAATAGAATCTTTGGTTTTTTTCAAATTCAGAAATTTTAAGACCAGAAAGGATCATTATACCATCTGTCTGCTTATCCATTACATTTCATCTGATTCCCACTCAATGGAATCCATTACAGTTTTTTGTAACAAGGAGTAAACTCACACGGTTACAAATGTTTGAGTTAGCTCATTTGAAAAAGCCATCATACCCCCAGTTAACATACTGATCCTAGTCCATTGCAACACCCTAGGTTTGCCACTTTGCAGCACATTTGCAATGAATTTGTCTGAATTCAGGATTGGTCTCTATGTCATTATGCCTTCCAGCCAAAAGCTCATAATTTCTCTAAATATCCTATGTCTCACACCTGCAATCATATGCATAAGCCCAACAACACATTTTCCAGAAAGGAACAACTCCTCACTCAAATACAGAGAATCCTTCAGTTTCATTGGTAGATTGTTTTGCTGGATTATCAGCATCATGTAAAAATGTTCTGTATTAGTCATTTGAATGTGACTGGCTCTGACTTGCAGCAATTCACTCTTGTTATGCACTTGACAGGTAGTTTAAAGAGCTCTTTAGTTTCAGGTAGTTTGTCCCCTTAGAGCACTTGCACGCCATAATCAAGCTGTCTTTTCACTGGTTTGTTGAAATAAATTGATTAAGCTCTGCATGTTTCTCACCAAAAAACAAACTCTTCTTGCTCTAGAGTGTGATTATTTGCCTTCTCTGATTTTCCACCTATTTTTAAAGCTATGGGGAAAAATTCTCAACATAATATTCATGGACAGTGATGTCATATTTCACTCCTAGAGATTTATATGCCTTCTTTTTTTCTCTTGACTCTTTATTTTCCTGCTTATACATGTAAATATCACCTCAGAATTTAAGTCATATTAGTTCATGCGGAGTTATTTGTCTCCTAAGACCTTTAATCTTTCCAGATAACTGCTTTCAAGAATATACATGACCATTCTCTATAACATAGTGGTATGTTTTCTTCCCCTAGATATCGTCTCTTGGAGTTTACTGAAATGGTTTTGTTCCAATAACCTCAGTGTCCTCTGCTTATCTGGCTTGATTTTATCGATTTCATTCTGATATTGGGGGTCACAAACTGTGTGCTGTGTCTCGGTGTAGACTAGTGAATGCCAAATCAGTGGAAAAAACCCTGTCCCTTAATTGACTGGCTCGTTCATACAGCCCAGGATACAGGTGGCCTTCACAGCTGCCAGAGCACACTACTGGTTTCTGCTCAGGTCCCTGCACACCTGGATCCCCAACTCCTTCTGCAAGAGCTCCTCCCAACCAAGCAGTCTGCTGGAGTCCTCTCTCTCAGGGGTAGGACTTCCATTTGTCCTTATTGAATTCCAGAAGACTTCCACCAATTCAAGCTTGACATGAGTACAGTCCCTGTGCTCCTCCAGGTGGTATAATCACAATCCAGACATATCCTGGTACAGACCTCTGCAGTAGTCCCCTTGACACCGGCATTAACCAAGATCCTCTGAGTCCAAAATCCAGCCAGTGTTTCCTCCATCTGGTAGTGCACGCATGCAGACAGTAAAATTCTGCCTTGGATTTGAGAGTACAGTGTGAGAGACAGTCAAAATCTTTGCTAAAACTGAGGGAAATTGTACCAACTGCTCCCCTCTCACCCACAAATCATCCTGTCACATTATCTCACAAGCAATTATACTGATGAGGCACAGCTGACCCTGGGCAGATTAAGGACAGTGATTCTCAAGCAGTTCTCTTTATCTGTGTGGCTAAATTTCTGTTTGAACTAATATTAGACTAATCATAACATCTTCCTAAATGATCTTCTTATTTTAATATCTACATCGAGGAACAATGGAGCCAACTATGCCCTCAACACATTTTGAGACAAAATCTTGGAAGGAGCGGTGTTGGGGAAGATGAAACAGGAAAGCCATATTGCCTAGCAAAAGATGCTGAGAATATGGAAACTATGAACCAGATAGAAATGAAAGCATACTTTGAGATACCAGGCCTTGGTTACTGAACAACTGGAAAACAATGGTATGGCCACTGAAAGTAATCCCCTCTTGATTGAACAATACCCTCTGCTTGAAAACAGGTCCAAGGGTCAGAGCAGACCCTGCTAGCTTGGCAGAAGGGGTCCAAAGAGTAGTTTTAGAGTTTAAAATGTAACGCAGTATGGTAATGCAATGATTCTTATAGGCTGTATGTAAATGCTATAGGATTTGTGGTTTGTACTAGATTGGTTGATGAAAATTAGAATATTCAACACAAAAGATGATTTATTGTATTGTAAAAGACTTCCACTTCTACTGCTCTCTCTCTCTTGCACTCTTACTCCTGCTCTTGCTCTTGCTTTAAGTCTCTCTCTCTCTCTCTCTTGCTTCTCTTGCTCTCTTTTGCTTTTCTGGCCTGCTTCGAGCTGCGGCTGGCAGCTCCAAGCAGGCCCCCTGTACCCACGCCCTTCGCAATAAACCTCATGCTCTAAGACCTGACTTCAGAGATCTCTCGTCTCCATCCTTCCCGACCGTCCAAACCGAGAAACATCCTACAGAGCGGCTGAAACATGAGAGGGTTTTATCGCCGTTCAGATAGACCTGAACAGGCAGGAAATTAGTCAGAACGGGAACCACATGGAATTAAACAAGTGAAAAGTTCTGCGTCCTGGGAAGAATAACCTGGGCACCAGTAAATACAAGGAACTGATGTCCCAGGACGCAGCCCACTGGGAAGGACCTGGGTGCTAGTGCACAACAAGGTGTCCATGAGAAAGCAATGCTCCCTCTCCCTAAAGAAAGACAACAGCCTCTTGGGCCAGGGAGACCTATCTTTTCCCTATCCAGCACCTGACATGCTGACTACAGTTCTGGGCTCCCCAGTGTAAGAAAGACATGAACTTGCTGGAGAAAGCCACATGCAGGGCCACAAAGAAGATTAAGAGACTGGGGCATCATTCCCATAAGAGCAGAGGGCTGTGGCTCTTTACCCTGCAGAAGAGAAAGCTCAAGGGAATCTTATCCACATGTATAAATACCAGATAGGAAGGAAAGGAGAAGAAGTGGCTAGACACTTCCCAGAAGCACCCACTAACAGGACAGTTAAAACACATTAAACTATATCTGAACATGAGAAAATACCTTTTTCACAGTGCAAGTGGTCAAACACTGGAACAGATTTTCTAGAGAGGTTGTGGAGTGTTTTTCTTGAAGATACTCAAAACTCAGCTGGATATGGTCCTGCACCACCTACTCTGGCTGATTCTGCTTGAGCAGAGAGGTTGGACTGGACGAATTCAAGAAGCCCGTTTAATTCTAAATTATTCTGTGATTCATCAATTATTCTATGATTCATCAATTTTAGCTTAAAGTTCCATCTTTTAAATTAAATAAATGATGTATTCTTTAATTTATAAGTATTTTCTTATCAAGATTACCATATAGTGTCTGCCTATATGTTTTTAATTGATGTTACCCAAACGTGGGACTTTATTGAAAGCTTATTGAAGTTGAGAATCTTATTGTCATAGCTGAGGTGTACAAAGGCTTGGGGTTAAGCACTTTCAGCTTATGAAGACTGGCTATGGCATTTCCAGTCTTTCATAGGATATGATTTTTTTCAACATAATACTCACGTCCTAAGCATATCTAATCTATGGTTTCTTTTCCAAAGTAATTTGTATTCATGTAGAATGCAATGGACACTTGAGAGTTGGATGGTTTTTGTGTATGTGGGAAGGTTTTTTCTGTTGTGGTTTTAGACCCAGGATTAATTTTTCAGGGATAGAGTTGTTAATTTGCAGTTTTTATTAGATATAGGCATGACTACCTGAACACAGTACTGCTCCACAGGGGGAACAATCAGACACAAGGCACTCTGCCAGAAATACACATTCTCCCTGTGGGGCAGTAACACGCACAGATGACCATGACTATACAGTTGTATTTATTTAGTTATTTAGAATTGTTTCAGCTCCCCACTGTATCCTGTAGATCCATTTTCGAAAGATAAAAGGAATACTATAAAAACTAAGGCTGAAGTTCTCAAAGGTGGTGAGTCAAGATATAAACTAGATTAGAAAGGAATCTGAGTGGAACGGGGTTTTTGAGTATTTTCTGATTACTTTAGAAAAAAAACCCCAAACAGGTACATCTACTTTCAGAGTACCTCCAGGTACATTCGCTTGACTCATCTTCCTTTCAGCCTCAACCTAGTCTCTGTAAACATCAGGGTAACAGCTGACCTTACAATCCTGTCCCTAATTGCTCTCTCTGACACTTTGTTTCTAGATCCATTTGATAACTCAAGATAATACAACATGTGAAACCCCAAGCAAATCTAACTGACCTCGTCTCCTTTTCTTTCCATGTGGGAGCAAAGCGGTTCATGTGATTTACAGCACTGCCTTCCCTGTTCTGGCTGCTGAATTTACCACACGTGCTTTCCCTCCTCCTCCATTTCCCATTCCTAGAGCCGGCCCCCCGCACCACTCAGCCCTTCCCCCACCTGGAAAGTCCTCCACACACTTAATTGGCTCTGTGGGTCTCTGAATTTCCCATCAGAGGAGCTATCTTTTCTCCTTGTCTTATAACCCCCAACCTTCTTGCTAATAAAACAATCAAATCCTACTTTCAACTTTCCGAGGGCTCAATCAGTCTCCCTTGCCCTTTGCTACCCTCTTCACCCTTGCCCCATAATCTGCAGAGGCCATTTTATATATCTAATGAATGTCTGAGAGTTTGTAAAATTTATATAAAAGGCACTAGCTAAGGTAGTGATTTTCTGCCTGCTATAAAGGAGGAATCTGAAAAGTCTGTTTGGTCTACTTTTTTTGTTAAAAAAGTTTGGTAAAACTGACTTTAATATTGCACATATATCAATAAATGTCCAGATGTATATATATTTCCATCTGTATCTGCTTCTTCTGTCTAATCCATGAATTGACAGGCATAGAGAAGATCCAGGCTCAGAATAGCCACAGGAAATACTGATGTTTCTGAAAGTGTTGACAGGATTGTCTTGGCTCTTCTACAGTGCAATTGCAGAGCAGAAATATTTGGTGCACATTATTTCTGCCTTTACGTGTCCTGATGCACTCTCTTGTGCCCTAAACCGCATACTGTTTAGAGCAGGAATTATGTTGAGTCATGCCTTTGTTTGAAATGGCATCTATAGGCTTGGTAAGGGGTTTGATGGGGCTTTACCCACTATGTACAACTCATGAGAAAAACAATATACTACACATCTGAGTGAATGGAGCAGAGATTTTTTAAGGGACATTTCTACCATCTAATTTTGTGGGAAGTTTGATGAAAGTTCCTTTAATTTTCTGACTTTCCATGTTTATTTCTCTCAAAACATCTTGTTGTCAAGAGAGTGAAAAGTCTTGCAGACAATTGTTGGCTTGTTGAACATAGACTGAGAGCCACTAGCAGGGTAGCTCTATCAGACATCTATACACATATATTTTCGTTTCCATTTTAATTAATTTTCAGATGTTTTCTGATGTAAACAATACAAAAAAATTAATTTTATTTATTTATTATTCCAATGGCTTTTTAAAGATAAAATATTTTAGTATTTCCTGAAAGCAAAATGAAAATTATCCCTTTGGTTACACCATTTGCCGTTCCTCTTACTCCATTTACTCACGGCAGCCAAGAAGCAGAAAGAGTGCCAAACAATAAGGAGTACACACATGAAATGCTCATGGAATATACGGCCCTGCTAATTTTATTGAAGAAATTGACTAATGAAAGTGATAGCTCCAGAAAGTGGTATTTTTTCCATAAAGTCCAACTTTTGGGCGCCTAATTCCTGTAAGAGTCATCATTGCCCAAGGTGAAGAGTCCAGACTTCCTGTAGAGTTCATGTAGTGGGCTCGACCATGTAGAAAATGACTCGTTGTCTTTTTTCCCCAGCAGAAGTGCAATGCCTTCTCTGGAAGCAGGGCACCGTCATGTATCCCAAAACGAATCCCTTGTCCTTCTTGAGAAAAGGGGCAAACCATTCCCTGGGGGAGCCTGGCACTGCCCAATCTTGCCCCAAAAGAAAGGCACCATCGGCATGGCTGCTGATGGTAACAGTTCTCTCCATCACTTAACAGCTAGGTTTAAAGTGAGTTAGAAATTTTTACAAATCCCTCTATTCCTCACAAAGCAATAAACTGAACAGACTTTGGATTACATAATAAACGTGTGATTATGACAGCTTGGAAAAATATAAAATTAGTGGTGCTGCAAGAACATCTCTTATACATGTCTTTCAAATAAAATTTAAGCTGAGCTGCTTTAACACACATTAATAAAATATATTTTAAAAATTGAATAAAAGAAGTGTCAATATTCTTAAAATAGAAAGCAGATTTAGACTTCTAGGATTCTCATTTACAACTCAGAAGATTGCTCCTTTCTGTAAAGTCATACTCCCATTTCTTTAAGTATCCTAATTAGCAGGTCACATAAACAAACAAAAAGAAACTCCAACTGATTTTTTTCTTTTGATTTGAAAATTTTGTGGAATACAGTGAATAGCACTGTTATTTTTTTTCTCTTTCAGTTCACACTGATTGCTGAAAGAACTGGAAGTTTCCTATCATAGAAATGTCTGAACATAGTGATGCAGTAATCTGTAAAGCAAGATTAATTTCAGCAGTGACAGAGGGAAGAAATTAGTAAACAAATCACTTTGAGAATGTATAAGAAAAAATGTGTTCTCAGAGCCGCTTTATTACAGCACAGACTGAAAAAAAACCCCAACTTGTAATATGACAACTAGAAGGGGAGAAGTGTTCACTATGCAGGCTGTAGCTGGTCAAACAGATGGAAAACTCCACTGAGTCCTTTACCAGCCACGCGCCAGTCTCTAAATGACAGCACAAAGTCTGGACTGTCTCTTAATGGGACTTCTGTGTCTCTGAATTTATAACTGCCACACCACAAGATCACACACTGGAATAGCCTGAGACACTGCTTGGACACATACCTCATCATCATCACAGTATTGTTCTCGCATGCCAGAGCTTTAGAGGGAAATGATTAAATGATATTATACACCCACCACTAACTAACTGCTCATAGCAGAATGAGGATTTTTGAGTGGCTGGCAGAACATGATTGTAGTCTAAGTGAAACAGATTTGGTAGAATAGTTTCAATTATGTACCTAAAGAAAGGTTCTGGACTGAATACAGCCTTATCAAATGCAGTTCACTGAGTCTGAAAGCAGCTGTAAATTCAGTGGTACTAGGAACTGCAAACCATGTAATTTGAAAATGTTCGTCATCCAGTACGCCCTACAGAATATAGACAAGGCCATTTTAGTGAAACAAGCAACTCGGAAATGTCTCAAAGTGATGGCTATTCAAAAAGGGGTGAAACAATTGTTGTTACCTATTGCTTTAAAAGCCCCACAATTTAGTGCAAACACTTGCAGTGATGTGAGGCTGAAAGTTGAACAGTTCCCATTGTATTTACTCCCAGGCCCCATAAATTTTTGTCATTGTAAGTGGTGGAAAGGCTGAAATAGGTGTGACAAAAAACAAAAATGTGCAAAACCTGCCAAGCCCTCTCCCTTACACACAGTCCTTCATGACTTACTCTGAAACATATGCCATTGTAAAACTGTTAAGAGCCTCTTAGGATCCCTGAGTCCAGCAAATTAATAGCCTGCACCACCCCTTGAATATAGGAATATGTAAGAGAGTCCTATACAAAATAGTAAAGGAGTGAGCAGCAGGAGTGCAGAAGCAGAAAAAAAATCTCCTGCTGAGGTTTCCAAATACAAAGTTTTCCACCAAAATCACTGTATTCATCTGGTGGAAAAAAGGGCCCTAGAATACTACCACAGATGTCTTCTAAATACCTGCTTTGTTTTAATTCCAGCAGGGAAGCCAATTTACAGTGATGCTTAGGGCACAGGTGAACTAAGATTTTCTGGCTCAGGAAATGGAGGGAAGCTCTAAAAGGCTGCATACCTCCACAGTACTTTCTTTGAGGCCTAAATGAGGGTTGAAAGTTTTCAAAGCTAACTGTTCAAATGAAATGCTGGGGAACACATATGTGTTGCATTTAGAAATATACCCATTCAGCTCCTCAACTTCAATTATGCTTGAACTGCTGTAAATCATTCTTTTATTATGACACAGAATTGATATCTTCATAGATGAACTTTCAAGTTTGTTCGGTATTCTTAAGAAATTCTACGACTGTAGAAGAGAAATCTACATAAGGAATCTACTTGTTACAATTTTTTACATCTCAGCTGGCTTTGCAAGTTAAAAGGAGCAGAAAACGGAAAAATAGAATATTATCTTAAAACTTTCCCCTTGAAATTACAAACTTGAGTTCCCTGTATTTCCTCAGGTCTGACAAGTCAGTGTAGGATAAAGGCATAATGTCCCCCTTCCCTTCCCCCTTATATTTGCCTTTCCTATTCCAGTCCCTATACTCTCATTTTAATGGTTTGCAGGAAGACACATGGATGCTGACAATCTATATCCAATTAACCACTTGCTTTAATTCACTGTATTTATCAGGCGCATAAAATCTGGGGGTTTTTGCCCCAAATAAAAAATTAGACAATATTTGATTTAATATCAATACCTTATGCTAGTCTTAGTTCTTCTCCGAAGACTTGTAATTAATTTTTTATGAAATACGTTCAACTCAAATTTCAAAGCATGATAGAACTGCTTTGTCCTCATTACATGTAATACAATGGAAGGCTTGGCTTACAAACCTTTTGAATCTTTACCACAGCTTTATGCTCCTGCTCATTGCTGCTCCAGAAGTCTTTGCTTCCAAGTGTGGCAATCCCAAAGGCAGTTCCTCTGGGAACAGAAATACAGAGAAGTCAGAAGAGGCTGCCTGGCTCTGTACTGAGTCATCTGCAGTCAGTGCTTATGAAAAACAGAAACATGTACCTCCTGCTCGTAGCATGTAATCAGTGGTAATTAGAGCTAATTAGCTGACCGTATTAAAAGAAAAAAGAAACTTCTCTCTTCTTGAGAACACTGTAAATTACCTGCAGAATTTGTGCACTACCTACATTTTACTGTCACCATGTTACTTTTAAAATCTTTTTCTTTTTTAAGAAAGTGAAAATCAGAATTGTTAGGTGCTCATAAAAAAAATAAACTTGATGCCTAAGTTTCTTATTATAGCCTTCCTGCTAGAGTAATCCATACATTGGCTTGTGAGCTAGCTGAAAGACAGACTGGCACAGGTTCATACTACATGTAAGAGTCTGTTTAAAAGTGAAGGGTATTAAGCTTTGGGACATTTTTCATGGGCCTTTTGGGAGCTGGTTCAGAAAAAAAAGTTGCAAAATACCCAGGTGTGAAAGCAATCTGAGCACTGCCAGAATGGTTTAGCAATCCCTGTTCCTGGAGATATTGTTTGCTTTGTACATGTATCTTCAGAGTCAGGAGTACAAAAATCTTATCAGGAAACTTCTCAGAGCTGGCATGAAATATTTCAGCAACTGAAGTGTGAAACCTCATGGTGAAGAAAGCTTGGTGGTTCTGCCACACAGAAGGTCACAGGTACTTGCAAAAATTATTTTTTTAGGTTTTTGTGCATCCTCTTGACCTCCAAGTAGCAGATACCCCGATAGCTCACCAGGTATGGGACTACATGAGGCATTGGGTGATCTGACTTTAATTTCTGCCTCTCTGTCAAGAGAATAGTCTCACACCAAGCTTAGATCACTTGGTTAGTGGAGATACACTACAATGAAACAATAAGACTTAAAAATATTTCAGAATTACTGCAGGGCACAAATAACCACATATTATTTGTATCAAAATGAAAATGGTTGTAAGGTGTATTAAGAACATGAGTCAGGAATTTCAGTCTACCATTTAAGTAGCTTTCCTATTACGAACCTCGTGTCTGACCTTGATGAATATTCCATTGCTTGAAATTTTGTATCAGGCTAGGAAGGTGGCAATTTAAAAGCCTTCAAGGAAACAGATATGGGGAGTGATAGAATGTCAGTTAATGAAATTAAGATAATGGACAAAGATATAGAAAAGTTAATTTTGCTGGCTAGTTTAAGTGCAGTGATAAGTTCAGAAGAAGAGATTTATTAATTCTGATACAAAGATCAAATCAAAAGAAATTACTAAAATGCAGAATGTTTTTGATTTAGACAATAGAGTTGCAGAAGTTCTTTCTTTAATTCTTTGTAGGACGTGTATTTAGGTCGGAAGTCGTATAGTGTGGGCCCTTCAATTCACCAGAAGCTTTCAGAAGTCATCATTATAGAGAGCTCACTTACAGAACCCTCGGTAGGTGTCTTGGGGTGACTTTATGATACTACTGTATTTCCCTACTGCCTGCTTCATGCCCAGAAATGGGTCCCATAGCTTCAAGCTGGGTCCAGGAAAAGGGGGAGAGAAGCCAGGTGAATTCTTCAGCCTGGTTTGTGTTCAAGGACTCACACACTCCCCTGAGTTCTCACCACTGCAGAGCCGAGGGAGCACCTTCCTGCTTTTAGCCAGCCTGTTAGCTGAGGAAAGGAGTTTTCCAATACCAGCATACCGAAATCCTCCGGAACTTCTTCTTCTTCTTCTGGAACAGTTTGGCCTAGCTGTGATCCGAGAACCAGATCATCGGATCCCGTGGGCCGGCGGGGAGGCTGCGGGGATGCCGCATCCCGGCCTCGGACCTCGGGAGGGGCTGAGCCAGCTACAGAGGGAACTCTAAATCCACCAGCTTTCTCTGCATTGGGGTGGTTTATTATCTAACATTACTCATATTTTTCCTGTGCCCTGTGCTGGCACTCTTCTTGTTAAATAAATAGAAAAAAGATATTCCTTTCATATTGGCGGGGGAAGAAGTGCTGAAACCTGTCTTCTGTGGAGCAGATGTCCCTTCCAGGGGGACAGGAAGTTTCCTGAGACAGTTGAATTTCCTCCTAAACTTGTCTCAAACCAAGACAGTAGGTTAAATTAATATTCATAGTGGTTAAGATGCATTTTTGCTGCATCATCATCATCATCAACATCATGGTACTAAACAAAACTAAGTGAACTTGATGATGGCTGAGTTTTGCTAACAGTTTTTTTTCATGGCGTGAAGGACTGTGGAAAAACTCAGTGCATCATTTCACTTATAGTATTGCACACTAAGTTGGTGTGATAAGTAGTGTGGGGTAGCTCAAATGAATCTCTATGCTCAGAAGAGATGGCATTTGGCCATATCCCTCCAAGTAGATCAATTTTTCAAATCAGTTCATCTTACCTGATAAAAATATATTAAAACTTCAAATTTCAGTCCAATATGGCACTTAGGTACAGAAATGGTCAAAACCCCCTTTGATGTAAAAAAATCTGGATTAAATTGCAGTTTACCACAAAGCCACCAGATATTTTGTCTAAAAGAAAATGGAGATTTTCACATTAGTCAGACCTGAGACAGAATTTTGGAGCAGCAGCAGTTTTTTTTCCTGACCACGAAATACATACATACACATACATACACACATACCTGTATGTATATATATTTATATATATGTGTGTGCATATATATACACACACATATATATAATGTATATATATATGATGTAAAGAAGGTTTCTCTGTGACAGAACTGACAAAAAATATACTCTAAAATTTATGCCATGAAAATCATAAATGTTTTGGGCTTCTGGAGGGCAATGAAAGTAGGTTAAAATGTTGCTTTTCTGTACAAGCCTTTACTGAGATTGGGAAGATCCGGGTCTGGAACTGTTGTCAGTTCTCTGAGATACAATGGGAGATTTTAAATGTTGTTCGTAAAGAGGAACAACTAAACTACTTCACAACATGATCCTAGAAAGAGGATCCAAGAGGGTTAGAAAATTGCCAGGGAGATCCCACTGATTGCACAATGATTACATCAGTCATCAGACACCTAGAGGTGTGACAGTCTGAATAGTAGGGAGATATGGTTTGAATGATAAACAGAAAGTGAATGATACCACTCAAATGAACAGATGCTGTTAATTTAATTTTTTTTTTTGCTTTTCAACTGGAATCACAATTTATTTTCTAGTAAAAATAATAAATATGTTCAGGTATTCCTCATGTTTAGAAAGAGGGAAAAATGAATTCTGGCAGAGAAAAATAAATGTTTTGGTTTTTTTGTTTAGATTGAAATACTGTGGATGTCCTAAAGCTATACAGATAAATGCAAACACTGCCTGCAGTTGCATAATACCATGTTAGCACAAGCGGTACTCTTCCGACAAAAGTAATAGCTGATTGTATGTTTTGGAGACCTGAGGTTAGAATATAATGTGATATTGGTAATTTGTAAAACCTGATACCTCCTCTGAATGCTGCCTGCCCCTTGAGGCCCTCCACAGACAGCTGCTGCTTTTATCCAGCCAAGCTAGCCACACTGTCACCCTTCTCTTTTTCTCTGTTCATGTCTGAAATGTTTGCCAAATCATTGTCCAGCTCTTCTCTGCCATTGCAAAGAAGCTAAAACTTACTGACTAAATCTCTTAGGCAACACATAAAAATCAGATGTGGAAGTAGTGAAAGTTGACATAAAGGCTTATTGTAAGCATATGCCACTTTCATTAGTCCCAAAATCTCTATACCTAATGCAAAATGCCTGCTATAACCATTAGCACATACCAAAGTGCTTTTTTGGAAAGTGCAACTTTGGAGTATAATAAAGGTAAAAAAATCCACCACTGCTCTTACAGAAGCTTCTAATAACTGAAAAGGTAATAAAATATTACTACAGGATTAGGTTGCTTACAGCTATTTTAATCTTTACAAAGGAGATGGAGGGAAAACAAGGAACACCTGTGCTTGCTGCATACATTATTTCATAGGGAGGTGGTCAGAGAGGTAAAGAAAAGGGTACAGGGTGTTTGTTTGTGAGACATCTTACTGAGTTTCGACAACTTAGTAGAGATGAAGTAGTACGTACAGAGTTTATTTTCAAATGGAAGATTTTATATTTGGTTTCAAAAAAATAGTTGGCTTCCAAAAAACACTGCTCAAAAGCACAATACAAGAGGTCTTTGGATTAGTATACACAGAAGATGCTTCTGTATTTACAGAATGTATACTATTTCATTTTTCTTAATGTGAGGATGCCATTTTTAGTGAGTTTCTGTGTCAATAATTTTCATGGCCTAATCTTTTCTGCACCCAGTTATTGATGATGGAATTTTCAACTGCCAGTACAAGTGCGTAGATTTTTCTTGAAGAATTTAGTACCAAATTTAGACGCTAGTTTCAAAATTAGGTGACCTGACATCCAGAATGATGCAAGTTACACAGTGTTTTCGGGGAAACAAAGACAGATTCAGGTCAATAGGTGACAAATTTCTTCATACTCGACTCCCTAATAATTTCTTGTCATCATTTGGGGCAGTAAGTCAATTGATATAGAGATGCAGACACTGCGATTAGCTCAGTTGGTCAGAGCATGGTGGTAATAATGACAGGTTGCGGATTTGATTCCTATATGGGCCATTCACTTAAAAGTTAAACTCAATAATCCATGTGGGTTCCTTCCAACTTAGAATGTTCTATGATTTCTGTGAATGTGGCATGCATTTCTTCCTTTCTTTTAAAACTGGTACTTTCCTATACTTGTGTACTATAGACCATGCCTATATCGGGAAAGAAAAGTTACACAAAACTATTGGCAAGCCCTGGACAGGCTGTGAGTAAGGCTGAGGTGCACACAGGTGGGATTTGCATGGGCAGTAGAGCCCAGGTGCCAAATTCAGTCTCCTACACTTGGGTCGGACAGCTGCTGGAGAGAACGGCCTGCTTTGGTCAGCAAGCCATTCAATATTAAGATTCAGGTCACAAATTTTTAAAAACTGGAAAATTTAGCATTGAAAGAGAGTACTTTGGGGACATGGTGGTCTTTTCACCAGTCACAGTCTCTTACTGAAGGCAGGATTTTTTTCAAAACTGTATCCTGTAGTCATATTTTTGATGAATAAATTACTTTGTGACTTTCTACAGTCTGTGTTGTGAGCCTGTATGATCATAATTGTCCCCTCTGGCCTTAAAATTCATTACACTATTCTTGATAACTAATTTTGCCAAATGCCACAAAGAAACGAAGGAGAATGTACAGTTCCCAAATCCCTCTGCATTCCCTCTGACAGTTTTACAGATACCTGGCTAAGCTTTAGCGTTGCAGAATCACAGAATCGTGGAATGAATGAAATGGGGAGGGACCTCAAGAGGTCATCTGGTCCAACCTCACTTTCCACGCAAGGCCACCTAGGCCCAGCTGCCCAGGACTGTGTGCAGGCAACTTCTGAATGTCCCCAAGGAGGGAGACTCTACAACCTCTCTGGAAAACCTGTGCAAGAGCTGCATCACCCTCACAGTGAAAAAGTGCTTTCTGATGTTCAGAGGGAGCCTCCTGTGTTTCAGTGTGTGCCCATTGTCTCTGGTCCTGTCACTGGGCACCACTGGAAAGAACCTGTCTCAGTCCTCTTTGCACCTTCCCCTCAGGTATTCCTATATATTAATAAGACTCTCTCTGATTGCTCTCCTCACCACAAAAAACAGTGCCAGATCTCTCGGCCTTTCCTTGTGTTAGAGATGCTCTATTCCCTTACCCAATTTTGTGACTTTGGTTGGGCTTTCTCTAGTATTTCCATGCCTTTCTTATGCTTAGGAGCCCACTACTGGATACTGCACTCCAAATATGGCCTCACCAGTGCTGCGTAGTACCTTGAGTGTTTCCAGGGATGAGGCACCTACCACGTCTTTGAAAAACCCAGTGTTCCCGTGTTTCACCAACCTCATTGCAAAAGACTTCTTCCTTACATCTAATCTAAATAAACCTCCCTTAGTTTAAAAAGTCAAGGAAGCTCACTATCAGCTCTAAGCTGTTTGTTCTTTCCTGTTTGCTCGATCAGCATGAAGCTGTTTGCTCTGCCTGCTGGGTTTATCTGCATTCACTGAAAATCCTGATGAATATGGAAGCACAATGATGAAGATAATTAGGTATATGCACCTATACCCTTTGGGGATGTAATGACAAGTGTGCATTCCAGTGTAGGGAAACATCCTGAACATCCTTACAGTGACAGCATACTTAGCTACTCTGATATTTTCAGATAAATTTCATTATGTTTTCAGCCTGATGCTATTTGAGAATATCAAGGTGTCTTAATTGTATTAAGTTGCTTAATATTTTACAAGCTTCTTAGTTTCAGGTGGAACTGAGTCTTTGGTTGTGTATTCAGTTGCAGTCTATCTGTCATCCTGGTACATACAGCAGGTATGGTATATCTATCAGGTATGTAGGTGCTGCTCTAATGTGTATACACACAGAAATACAAAAATATATCAAATTATGTGTATCTAGAAGCTGTGCTCTAAGTGCTTCCCTGCAAGTCAGGGTACGATGACCTCAAAGACCTTAATAAGTTAAAAAATATGTTTTATGACATTGTGATTTACCTTGGGTGTGAATATGCACACTTTCAAGGAAGTAATTTTGTTTCACAAGTGAATGGCACCTATTTCATCAGCTAAGAGATTAAGTCACTCTGAGACAGGAAATAAACACTGAGAACTTATCTGAAAATGCCTCAGGCAACTGATTCTCTTTCACTTAATAGGTACAGACTGACTTTTCTGACATATGTTACGCCAAAATGCAGCCTATGCCAAGGAAGCTAATTGGGGCTCATCACAGCAGCCAGCTAACAGGGAACAGGTCCGACCTGAGAGGAAATAGCAGGATGTTGGCCAGTAATGGCTTTGCATTTTCCCCTGTGTGCTGGGCAGTGCAGGTGGTCACTTACATGGCACAGAGCCCTGGGAGCTGCACCCTGCACCCCACAGAAGAGGGCACCTGACCATGCAGGGGCTACCATGGCTCCTGGCTTTCCTGTCACTGGACTCTTGTCTACTCTAGCCACTGCTTGCAAGCAAATAAAAGAAGAGTTTGGGGGTTTAATGACACTAATTTGGTGGTATAGTTCCACTTTTCACTCTAGTTCTGTCATTGGCAGGATAGCCCTCTTGAGCAAATTAAAATTCCTACTGTAAATCCAATGTGTTATGCATGCAGGTAAAATATGCTCTTGACCGCCAACAAGAAAACATTAGCACCTAATACTGATGCGGTTTTCAGTCTTTTTTCAGAAAAAAAGAAGTTCACTGTCTCAGGACTGTGGTGCCATGGGCAGCTGCTGCGCTGCTATAGCCCACTGAGGGTGTCTGGTTACCTCAGCAGTGGCTGTGGAAGACGTAAACCACTGTTTCTTTGCTATCACAAAGTAAGATTGACAAACAGCCATTACTTGTTTCCCTCCCTCTTTTACTGTCTTTGGGGTGGTTGTGGTTGGGTTTTTTGTTTGCTTGGTAGGTTTGTTGGGGGGATGACTTCCCCTTTTTTTTTCTTGAATTTTGGCCAGGCAACCTGGTGGACTTATTTTTTCTCCTACAAGCAATTGGCTGCTGATTCTTTTCTAACATGACCAGACTGCAGTCTGAATTTTTTGAAGGAACAATCATAGCTGAATATAAAATGAGAGAGAAAGTTGTCTTTAACAGTGATTTTTTTAATTTTAAAAAATATTTGCTCTTTTCCTTTCTTATTTTCATAAAACCTATTTTTTTACTGGAACTTCATTAAGTTGTGGAGTGGTTTATCAATTCTCATAATTTTTGTCTTCCAGTTCACCAATAGGAAAAGAAGAAGGAAAAGAAAGGAAGAATCTTATGCTCTTTTCTGGCTGAAGAGGCTTGGGTGAAAAATTCCACAGTTCCTCTCTATGTGACAAGGAGATTTATTGAACATTGGTAGAAAAGTAAAAATATCTTTCGTTTTGGGTTTTCATTGGGTGATTTACCTTTAAAAGGCTGTGTAATCTTGATAATTTGTCTTTTCTCTTGCATTCTCTGCTCTGGGTCACGCCAGTGACCCTGTTTGTCTGATAAGATTTAGTAAACAACTATCTGAAAGCAAGAAGCATGAAAAGTCCCATTTGTCTCCTGCATTCCAGGCAACGACTCTGGAAAATCTCCCCCATCTGGGAAGGCATAATTAAGGCACGGAAAAGTGTCATAATGGTACTGAAAGGACACGTGTAAAGCATGGTATAAATGGATCAATACTTCTCACAGGTTAAGAATTCTCACAGGCACAGTCGAATGTGAACACACTGCAACACCTTTGCTGTAGTGGTGGCACAGAGTGCTTGGCCACATCTGGGTCCTACATGGTTACCATTCCCTTCTGCTCACACAATGTCACAATCCGCACCATCCCTTCCTATCCTGTAAAGTAGCAAAGTTGCAGACAGGTTACATAATCTGTGATACTTAAAATGCAAAAAAATCAGATGCATACTACACTTGCTTCCAAGAAAAAACTTGGCTGATTCTATACTTACAGGATAACAGTTCTGAAATGGATTTATTGCAGGAACCAAAGAGTTTAAGACTGTCCTAGGACCATTCACATAAATGAGCTGAATTTAGTCTGGGATAATCAAGGCATAGAAATTTCTCTTACGATACAACAAGTTTTTTTTCTTTGGGTTGCTTCAATATGTCTGCTCTCCTATTTATTTCATCTGGTTTATTTCCAGGAAGTGTCTGTCCTCTATGATTTGAAGACCACTCATGTTCACACCCAGGAATCAAAAGAGGGATGGGACCACTTGAAATGAAGATGTAAGCTTGCATGTATGTCTAGGGCATTAAGAGTGTCTCGATTACCCCCAAATGGTGGCAAACCACTTTGGAAAATCAGGTGGAAAAAACAATTTTGGCTTGTTTATTGGATCCATGAAGAATCCCCATACAACCTTCTTGCAGTAACTTTCAGCTGAAAAAATCTGAAAGTGTAAATACACACTAAATATTTGAAACATTCATTAAAAAAGGGTTAAAGTGGTTCAATATTTAATGTTCATCTTTATTTATTTTGTATTTATTTATGTTCTAATGGAAATATGTGATCTCAGTAGTGCAAAATTTCTGAAAATATTTACTGCATACATAACATAAATTTACAAAAGTACAGATTAATTCCATGGTGGTCTCTCACAAAATGAAATGAGACTAAATAGTCTCAGTAAGAGCTGGACTTTCTTCAGTTTTTATATTGATAAAATACTCTATATTCTAGCCTGCTGAGTCCATGTTTCTGAACAACCATAAATATCTCTGCGTCTGATGCTTTTCTGTACAGGCAGACATACCATGACTGTATGAGACGCACTGATTCAAAGAATGGGTAGAGGCTTTCGTCAGGCTACAAAAAGCAAGTAATACAAAGGTGTACAGACCTACAAAAAGACAGAAGTAATGAATAAGGGTATATGTACACAAACCAGCCATAAAAAGGATCTGGTTAGTACTGAGACATCACAAGCATTATTATCCAAATAAAACCCACTGATGAGATTACTTACACACTAATCAAGCTTTCTAAAATTTATCTGGATAATATTCCAAACAGAGCAGTCATTCCTAGTTAAAGAAAGTCTGAAACCTGGCTTGCTCTCATGTAACAGAGCCTAAATGAATATAGGCTAAAATCCACAGTTGGACAGGCAGCCCACTCTGTACTACTTTGCAAAGACGGCCAAAAGACTCATAGTTTCATAAGCATTGCTTTGATGAGGTACCAAGTGGATGTCACAAGAAAGAAGTGAACCATTTCTGAGATACTTGTTTCCTAAATGATCCCTGTCCTGTGAATTAGTGCAGTGTAGCTGTGCTATGTCACAAGCACAGCATGAGCCTGACTGTGATGAGGCACCTGCACCTCTTCATGCTCACACTGTCTAAATCCAGCCGTCTCCACAGTACTTCCTTTGATTTGTCTTCATAAGGAGAGACACACAAGTGAATCGATGCTTTCTGCACCCTTAGGGGCCCATGGGGTGAGGAGGAATGTGAGGGGGCTGATCCCACCAGCATAGCCACAGCCCCCCACTTCCAACTTCATGTGAAAGTCTCAGAGCTCAAAGACCTGCCAAGGATGGCAAAGCAAAACTGGAAGAACATCAGATAGGTTGGCTGGTGAATTGAAGATCCACTGTCCTTTTCTACTATTTGTAATATTATGAAGAACATTTTCTAATTCTCTCTTGTTTTTACCACACACAAAATGGTGGGGTGGGGTTTACTGTAAGGGTTACTCTTCACTGGTCCACTGCTCAATAAGTAGTTCCTACATCAGCAATATCATGTTTTCTATTTTAAATTCCACCTAAGAGAAAAAAACCACATATATTTGCCTATTCTAGACAAAACACAGCAGGAAAAAGAAAACTATGCTGACATTTCAGAGAAAGTAGTGTTTAGTTGATGTTTTTCCCTGTCTGATGTAGACTTCCGTATATTTAATTAAAAAATACTCCTTGAAAACTCATCTAAAGTTTGTTTTGGACAGAGACTGGAGTAAATGAGGTCAAGATCTAACAGACTAGTACATATATGAATATTCTGTAGTTAAAAATGCAGAGAGAATCTATTGCATTAATTTATGCAGAAGGAAACAATACATCATGAAATCCAAACCAATATAGAAAAATAGTCTTCTTCACAAGTAACAGCTTCAAGGGAAAGGTAATTTAATTTTCTTAGTCCAAAGAATATGGGTAGAAAACCAGAACAAGTCTTGGTATGCAAAAGCTCTTTTTCAAGTCTGAAAGAGAAGCTGGGTAAAATACCCTGCTATCATTTCAGGCATAACTCTCTGTGCTCAGAAAGTTGCTGTGTTTGTCTAACAGATGGGCTTAGTTCTGTCTGCAAATCTTTTCTGCTCATATCGCCCAAATTACGCTGCCAGTATAACTTCACATGGACAGATAAAGATCCAAACCAGCCAATCAAAAACCAGCCCTCAGATATGATGTTGATAGAATAATTTAAAAATGCAATAGGAAGGTGGTACCTGCTTGCTTTAGGAATACCTGTTAAAACAACTACCTTGATATCTTGGTATCAATACTCCTCAACATGTAGAATTCTTTTTGCAATTTTTTTACAAATACTTTCTATAAAAGTTGTTGTTTTATAAATGTGATGACAAGTGCTTCTTTAGCACTGCAAAACTTTTCAGGATTATTCTTTCTTTTATAGAAGATGATAATTCAGTGTTTGGCCAAGCTACATGCTCTACTTTTTCCCTACATGTTCAGCTCTGTTGTTGCATTAAAAATTAATCATATTTCACATAATCATCTTGAATTTAGACTTGGATTGCAAAATTAATGCCATATGTGAATATGAGTATCTGTGAAGGAGTTAGAATAGCCACTTATAGGCAGTCAGTGATTTAGAGTAGTGATTCCTCTAACTGTAATGTTAGGGGCTTAGAGGCTTGTTTTCGATTAAGACACATTTGATTTTGTGTCTTAATCTAGCAAAAATAATCTCTTCTTGCCACTAGCTAAATATCAACAGAGAGATAAAACATGTCAATGAAAAACAGATTAATAAAACAATAAGGAATCTAAAAGCTTATTATTAAAAACATATTTTAAAATCAAAACATGAGAAGTATAAAATGCACTTCAAAAATATAAGAAATAATTACTCTTGACAGTTTGATAATAATTTTCTTTTTCATTAGACTACAGGATGGTCTGACAAAAATGCCAAATATTTCCCATTCTTTTTTGATCACCAATTATGGGTTGAGAAAATTTAAATGAACCTTGAGAATGAGTTTCTTGATTTCTGTCAGAGCTTAAAGAAAAGAAATTAAGTACATTAATACACATAAATACAGTACACAGAAGGACACAATTCCTCCACAGTTGAATATGCTCAAAGTGGCAGAAAGGATATGGAAAAAATACATGGCAGGGTAATAAGTAATATAATTCTGTTTCTGTGGATTTGGGATGTGTAGACTGTCCTAGGCTGACAGAGGGTACTTAATATCAGTTGGTCCTCCCCTCTCACATTTTTGAAATATCCTGCATATGTTATAAAAATGTTTTTAAGAATGTTGTCTGCTTATTGACTCTCTCTGCCTCTCTGACATAGCTCTCCTTTGTCCATCAGGATGGCAATAATTTGCTTTAGAAGCTGCAGCCTAGAAAATGTAAGTTCTTTCATAGTAAAACCATGCTTTCAGAATGATAAAGAATGAACCTCAGCTACAGAATAAATTGTCTGCTCTGATGTCTCAAGAAAATACTCACTAACAAAAAACATACTAATAGAATACAGTGATTTTGATGCAAAAGGGCATGCAGTTGCATTCCCTGTTTTTAGAGGTGACTGTACATGACCTGAAGGTATTTCCTGCAAATTGATCCATTTACAGAAAGACATTGAGTTTTGTGTGGATAGAAAAGAATGTTCGTTGCTGTTTCCTTTACAAAGGCTGTTGTTATCTGTTGAAAGAAAGGACAACAGAAGCATGAGATAGTGGCATCAACAACAGCTGAGAGATTTGAAATCTACCCCAGAGTGTGTAGTATCTTGATTATTGTTAATGACTGGCTTTGTTATGTTTTCCAGTGTTGTTTTGGCATGCATCCCTCTCAGTGCTGTGGCCGTATCCCTTACTCAAAATTATCTGCTATTTTACCACCTGCTCATTCCCTTGGCACATCTGGAAGTGGCAGGAGTAAGATTAAGGGGCTGCTGCACCACATGGATCTTGCAATCATCCCATACCAGCTCTGAGTCCAGACTTCTTTCCTGAAGGTGAGTTATATTCCTTTTTCAGGAACCACATCACAAAAGAACCTGATAGTAATCTATAGTGACACCTGTCATTGTGGACCACACTGGTAAAGGAAGACTCCCAGACCAAACGACTCCAAAAAGAGGAAATACCCACAGGGAATGAAGCAGTTGCAGTCCTCACTCGGGCAGCCATTCCTCTGCTGGGGGACATGGTCTGGAGATAGCTCTAGCAAATGCAGGTAGAGACATACCAAACTTGAGGGGCTAGTCAGTTCAATTTACCTGTATGATTTGAACAAATGTGTAGATATTTGGCAGCAACGCTGTCTTTTCCTGCTTTTGAACATGGAAGTTTTGGAACAGGTTTACAGTGAACTGCAACACACTCTGAAATGCTGCACAGCAGCAAATGTGTGTTTGTATTTGTACACTATGTGCAGACTGCAGACGTGGCACCCGTGGGAAGAGGACAGGGACTGCCCTGTGCCATTCTACAACAGACATGTCACAGGACATAGCTGAGCCCATCAGCCAAGCTAGAGATACCTCTCTGAAAAAGCATTCCAGAAAGGTCAGAAAACACTGGACAGGTGCAAGGGAGGGGCAAAAGAAGGTGAAAGAAAGAAAATGAGAAAAAGTAGAGAGAACACCACGAGCAGATTGAGATGATGCATGGTGAAGCAGATACCCACATGGCAGCCTGTGTGGAGCCCTCACACTGGAGCCATGACATATTTTTTAAAGGAAATACAGTCTGTGAAAAGCCCAGGCTGGAGCATGAAAAAGGGTGATGAGGAAAGGGTAACACTAAGAAACAGTCCCATACTTACCATAATCCCCTCTTCACCATTCACTGTGGGCCATTTGATGTGGGGTGAAGGTGGGAGTGCAGCAGGGAAGTAGGAACTGAGACAGGAGAGGCAACAAGGTATTTTTAAACCTCTTTTTAAAAATATAAAAATTAAAAATATTATTAATAATGATTTATTATGGTCTCTAATAATTTATTGTTATCTAAATCTAATTTAATTGGAAATAAATATAATCTAATTTCCCCCAAGTTGAGACTCTTCAGTTTGCCCAAGACAGTAACTGGTGACTGATCTCCCTATTTTCATTTCAGTCCACAAGTCATTCTTATCCTATTTTCTCCCCCTGCCCTGCTGAAGAGTGGAAGTAGGTGAGCAGATGAGTGGGCATTTGACTGCCAGCTGAGATTAACCCACCACAGTCTGCTATACACACATGTGTCTTTTCAACACATATCCACCGGTGTCTCATAAAAATGGGAATGGAAACGTATTGGTTTTGTTTTAATGGTGACAAGGAAATGGATTTTACTCTTTGTCTATCGAGCTCTTCCATGCTCATAGTGTCAGCATGCCAGGATTTTCTCACTGACTACAAATGCCGTAAGCTCTCATTTCCATTAATTTTTCAAATTAATCACATCAAGATTTAGTTTTGGCTTTAGTATTCTTGTTGTCAGATTAATGTGATAGCAGAAATTATTACTTTTACAGTCTTGGATAGCTGAATTAGGTTTTTAAAGGCTAAAAATAGGAAGCTACATAATGCTACATAATGCATCAATAAGAAGTACCTTAGGGATAGGTTAATATTTAATATTGGTTTGAAGTCAATGTTTGGATTCTAATTATAGTTTGAATTACTAAAAACATGGGTTCAGCCAAGTACTAGCAGCTGAACAAAGTTTTTTTTTTGTCTTCAAACTGGTAAGAAAGCGTTTGAAAACGGCTTTATTTTAAGTACTTCTTACATTTGCATGGGAGAGCACTGCATAGGAGTGGTCATAATTTTAACTCTTACAGTTCTATGCTAGCTGGAAATTAGGAACTGGTTAATTAAGGCAGGGTTATAGTACTGCATGTTCCCAGTGGCAGTCCAAAAGAAGTAAATTATTTCAAATGAACATGCTGTGTTCAGAAATGGTAGCCTTGGTCATCTCTTCAGTGATTTTAAGTTTCCATTTTATTTGGCAGAGTGTAGGGCTAGAACTGCAGTGGTGATTTCTTATGCAGAGGTGAGGCAATCATAATATTTGGAGAGTCTCCCCTTCCTGACGTGATGGATGCAATGTTCCTATCGATGTCCTAGTGAGATCTGAACCTATTAACAGCAGATGAAGCAGCAGCACCAAAACAGAGCCATTCCACTCTACAACTCCCAATAGCCCAATAAGTTATTACATTTGCACAGCATCAAGCTAATGTGGACTTAGTGTTCTAAGTTAAATTAATCCTTTGTGCAATGGATGTACAGCAACTACAAGCTGCTATTTGTGATCAGAGGATTGAAAAACAAGCTCTGCAGGCTTCTGGTTATTTTTGGTGCATTCCAATATGTACTTCACAGTGAAACACTATTCCCAGCAACATAAAATTATTCTACAGTATTTCTTACGCATTCTGTTCAAGCATATAATTTACAGATGTGTATTATGTAGGATTTATTCACAATTTCATTAGCAATCCATGTAGAATAGATTGTAGATGGCAAATAAAGAAAGACTGACCAAAATGAAATCCTGTTTAAGAGAAAAACACTTGGCTTTCACTATTTCATTTCATAAAAAATAAAACAAACCTTCCCCACCTCATTCCATTCCTGAAGGGCTCTATCTGATGTATTATAAATGATCTACTGCTTTTTATTAATGAATCCTGACAATTACTTCAGACTCATGTGTGAACCATTGCTGCATGTTCAAGTGATCATTCTGTCATTACACTACCTCAGACATGAAGTTCTGTTGAATAACTTTCCTGGATTTGAAGGTTATTTGAAAGAAAATAACTTTGAAGAATGAAATAAAATCTCCATGAATAAAATAATATCCATGTGAAACAGCACTGTCTGCTTCAGCATACAAAAACCCAAAGGGCTTAAAATTGTACTATCAAGTAAATCAGAAGAAAAATTACCTACCTAGAAAAATAGGACTCAAGTGATGAAGACTGTATACATTAACACATGCACAATAACATAACTACTGAAAAAATATGAGCAAATGATACATTTACCAGTAAAGCCGAAGTTTTAGAATAGCACAAGAGACTTTAGGATCGAATATTAACTGGTCTTTCCCTTCAGTCTTCTGTCCTAAGTTTATTTTTTCAGCTCTATACTCATTATACAAAATCAGAAATTCAGAACTCCTCCATTCAATTCAATTCAATTGTTTTGATGCTACAGATCAGCCAGTAAGTGTAGTAGTGTCAATGCTTCCCTCTCTTCCAAACACACTGTTGTAAAAACCTAAGCCCATTTAACTTATATTGTCATATTCAGTCTTCAAAGCAAAATACTATGACTCGTGCCGGTAGGACCCAATCCCTCTGTTTGTTAGCATGACTGATGGCACTATTCTGCTCCTGTGTGAGTGCTGCACTCTGTCTTGTGGAGCAACACTGGCTTCACAGAGCTGAAAAGCATTCCTATTGTGCCGGGTGCAGGACTGGGCACACATTGTTATAAATATGACTCTTTTATCATTAGATACAGTAACTACCACAATTAAGCACATTGGTTCAGTCCTTTAGGCCCACAGAAGTCAAGGACCTCTCCGTTGGAGGTGACACCAGGGATCTCCATCAGTGCCACGTATGCAGATGGTTTGTATGAAGTAGACATATGCTTATTAAAAGTTGGACTAAAACAAAAAAATGTGTTTTGCTTTTGTTCATTAATCGCTACTCGTTACTCCTATTCAAGTTCAAATCATTGATGAGTTCTGCAAACTCTTGCTCTCTTTCCATGCGAATGGTTAGATTCCATGTTGTGGTTTTGCCCCACAACTAGTGGGCCTGCCCGCCTCTGGCTACTGGCCGAAAAATAGATTTTGTTGACTTGCATCCCAGAACATTGACAGTAAAAATCAGTTATGCTTTGTTCAAAATCAAAACAATTTCATTTTCCATCCTCTGTTGTTGACAAGACTGAAGTGCCCTGTGTGGAAATGGCTTTTGTGAATGTCAGATTTTTGCACAACATGTTAGAATTTTATATCAGATAATCTGCAGTAGTACCGCAGTTCCAGAGGACTGACCTAGTTTACCAAGACTGACCTGCTATGACCAAGATGGTAGATTTTATGGAAAACTTGGACGAACATTTACAGAAAATCTTCAATGGGAAATTACAGTTCTAGAAATAAAAAAGACAGGAAAAAAAAAAGAAAGAAAAAGAAAAGACTAAAAATCATTTAAATGAGGCTTTTAAGTCAAGCTCTTTTATAAAAAACTAATTTCTGCAGGGCAAGTTAGCTTATAATGACATTTTTAATAGAACATGAAGGTTTTCTTGTTTGATTTGATTTAATTTTTCTTTTAAAGTTATACATTTTTGGAACTCCATGTCCAATAATTCTTGTAAAATAGCTGTGTTATATGCAGTCTGGTAATTTTTCATTCATCTTTAGTCATCATTTTGGTTTATCTTAGTGGTCTCAGATGAGGCTTGAAGAAATTTATTGGCTGTGTGTTTAGTAACGCTCCACCCACTTGCTGCTTCATGGTTCATATGATTTGTAGATTAAAAATTTTTAAAAGTCATCAAAGTAGCAACCAATGAAAAAACATTGCTGTCAGTGAGAAAGCAATTGCAGAGATGCATAAAAACCCCAAAGTGATTCTGCACATAGGTTTGCAGGCAGTTTTCACTGGAGGTTTGATTTGAGGGCTGGTTATAAATTCAGATTTTTTTTCACTTTTTTTTCACCTTTTTTGGGGGGGAGGGGGGTCTATTTTTTTGTTACTAAATGGTACTTTTTATGGATATGTAATAAAGCCATTAGATACAGGATTTAACTTATAAAATGGCTTCTTAATTTTAAAATACCGCACAGGCCCGTAGGTGATGTGAAGGGTACCAGATAGTATAATGATTATTTACCTTTGCTGCTCCCTTTTCTTCCCCAGCTGAAAGGAGCAACCCCCTAGCCTGGGAGGCAGAAGAGGTGATAACATAGCCCTTGTTCCAGGTGCAGCTCTTCTGATGCTGTAAGGCAGGGGAGTGAACCGGGGAGTCTTGAAGTCTCAAGTGCTAGATCCTACTTCTGGCTTTTATATGCAGTGTGAAGCATTAATTGGCAGAGTCCAATGCCTGCACTGTTAATGAGGTGTGTGCAGGGGTGCAGATGTGTACACAAAAATGTCATTCGTGGACCTCAGCCAAATAGTTATGAGCCAAAGCTCTTGAGTAATGTTAAGTTAGTGGCCTTCATGAGAACACTGTTTTGTAATTTACTGGCTGAGGGTACAACCATATATTGCTGTGACTGAGTCAGAAGAAACTAATGTGTGATCTCCTTTCTGGAAATGCCAATGTGAACCAAAAAACCCTGAAAACAACCCTTTAGACTTTATTAGGTATAGCTGAGTTAAAGGAAATACTCTGGGTACTAACAGGCTAGAAAAAGAAAAAGTAATTTGAGTTTTGAGGGAAAAATAATTCAGCAAAATGTATCTATTCAGCTCTTCTACAGGTGCTCCTTTTTTTTTTTTTCCAAAGGTCAGTCTTAGCATCTGAGATCTAGTAGCTGAGAATAAATTCCATGTGCAAGATACAGTAAGTGGAGGGAAACATCCATGAACATTGGACAGAAAGAGGTGCCCCTAGAGAAATTTAGTATTTTGCAACAGTGTTTCTTATTTCTCTTAGTTCTGTCCTTCCCTTCTACAAACTATACTACAATTAAAATCATTTTTTCAAATTAAGCACTTATAATGCACAATAAAAAATGTACTACTGGTGCTATGACAGAACAAGTTCAGCACTAAATTATTCTTTCAAAAACTACATAGATTTCAAAGAGTTACTTAAGTTTTACTGGACTATTTATTTTACTTTAACATCCTGAATATAGAGAGAAATCATGGATTAATGGGAAATATATGTGGGTTCTTGCTCCTGAGGAGCAGGCTGGCTCTGCTCCAGCAAAGCTCTCAACTTTTAGCAGTAAATTAGTCCTAGAGATTGAGTACAAAGGCCCTTGAAATGTCAGGCCCTACAGATTTACAGGGCAGGATTTTGCACGTGTGTAAACTCATGTAGCTTCCTTCACTGCTTTGGTGGAATTAGTCTGATTTATGCAAGCTGAAGATTTGTCTCAGTACAGACTAACAGGAGATTTCCCAGGTCTTCCCTACCAAAGGCAAGTAATCATTGCTCAGGAGAGCCAAGAGCTGCAGAGGGAGCTTGTTAAAGAGAGCACTGGAGCTGAAATGTGGGCTAACATCATGTAACTATAAGAGAGAAGGAGAGAATTTCAGCTGAGTTTGACACATCCAAGAACTGCTTGTGAAATAAAAGATTGTAGTAAACACTCCACTCCATAAACTAAGGACTCATAGAAGGAGGCAAAATGAAAATCATTCTGTAACTGCAGAGCTTGTAGTTCTGTCATTCACATAAATACACTGAATATCTTTTCCCAGGCACAACTGTTACAAACAATGTTTTGTACAACATAGATGATAAAAGCTAAAAAATTATACAATTCTTAATATGCATAGTTTTCTTTTCTTTTGCACAAGCTTTTCCACTATTTTGTAACAATAATTTTTCCCACTTTTTTTTATGTGCAGCTATCTATGTTTTCCCAAATAGAACAAGTAATTTAGAAAGGTCACTAAATAAAATATTAATACTGACACAGTGTTCTTTAGTAGAAACAAAGAGAGATTTCTTGGCAATTTGCTGCTGATTTAAACAGGTGTACAAGGTTTACAAGTGTATATGCATGTATAAATATACCTAAAGTTTCTCTCAAGGTGTAATGTGATAAAAATAGAAATATTAATGCACTATATAACGTGCTTGACTGGAGCAGTAGTCAGAGGCTACCAACATCTCCTCTTAAACAGAATTGCAGAGCCAAGAAACTTATCTGTAAGTGCTAGTAAAAATTGTTTTGTGCAACATTCAAGAAGCATAGAAATCTATGAACCACTGAAGTATTTAAAATGGGTAGCAATTGTTCCACTGACATGTTATTTCAAATCATTTGGGAGTTGAGATGTCATGGACAGATTCAAACCGTTCATATATAAAACTGGAAACAAGACAAAAACAATTTGTTAGAAGAGAAAAAATTTAATGCATTTCTTTTAATGAAATGAGCAGAAATTCTTACAATTTATTACCAGTAATGCTGGACATTAAAAAAACATTAAGGAAAACATAAGACAAAATTAAGAACATTATACTTTATTAGTTTTAATTAAACATTTGGGAGAGTCTGTCAATTTTTGGAGCAGTGCTGAGTAAAAGTGATGCTTACTCAGCACTTAGATTAGACCTTGGAGGCAGAGTGTGTCAGATACCATTTTTGAATTACAATCCTCACTCTTTGCCCATAGAAGTTTGTATTTACTGGTCTCCTGTCCTAAGACTAAACCACTGCCTTTCCTTCTCCAGGCTATCCTGCGTGCTATGGTCCAGGAACAGGCACGGAGGGGCCACCTGCTCTGTTCTGCCTCTCTTGTCCTCTTGGACTTAACGTTCCCTGGAAGAAAATGCAGCATAAAGCCAGACTTCCTTCCATGTGACCTTCATGTGAAGACTAATTAGTAAGAACAGAGATCTTAGGCATATATCAATTCACAATGTAATTCTTCATTAGATTTAGCTTCTAGTATCTTCTCATCATGGCTCCTGTTATCTGAAAACATTGGTTATTTAGTGAGTTACATTTGTGAAAGAGACCCTGACGTGATCCCGTAGGTGATTATGCAACCAGGAAGGAGACAATAACCCTTACCAGTCTGTTTCAGAATATTTTACAGAACAGGTATCCCTTGCTTCTCCAGTTACCACATTTTCGGTGTTGCTTTAAGTTAAAAAAATAAACCGTCTTTGGCTTGGTTATGAAAAGGTTAGCTGACATGATGAGCAAATTCCCTACTCTTTATCTTCTTTCTTATTACTTTACCCACTACAGTTATTAGTCATTTAATCTGATCAATAAATATGGCAAGATGCTCTGATAACAGAGTTAAAAAACACTTTGGATCATCTATAAATAAATTACCATAAATAGAAAGTTTCTTCTTCAAAGACCACAAGCCTGCAAAACCCTTTTTAGCACTGTAAAACCACTATAAATCTTTTGCACAAAAAAACCCCAAAACAAACCCAAAGCAATATAAGCCACCAAATCCATATGTTTCAGGGAGAAAGAATAGGGAGTATGAAGGGCAATTCTAGCACCTTCAGTCCCTCCAACACACAACAGCAAATGATTTGTTAGGTTTAAATGCACAGAAGCAGTACCATTCAAAGAGGCGGTTAAATTTAGCAGTTGCATGCTAAACTGATCACCAGCCTCATAATAACTGCAAAAATATCATTATGGCTCTATATTCTTAATCTAGACAGTTTTGATTTTTCTGTGGGTATTTATTCAGAGTCTGCTGGGCTTTCAATACTGGAAGCAATAGAATGCTGGAGTTTGGCTTCAATGATCACAGACTATGCCCATTTTGAAAAATAAGCACAAATTGGAAAGACCATATTTGAATGAAATATAAAGACCTAATTCACATCTCTTGGCATACTGTGAGCACTATTTTAAAGCTCTATAGCCAAATGTATTCAAAAGCAGGAAGGCCAAATATCACCAGGGGTTTTTTTTCCTGATTAGACTTTGAAGTGCTAAGAGAGATGCTTGCAAAAGCCTATGCAAAACATTACAAAAAGGTTTTTCAAGCACCTGAAACATTGAACATCTTCAAGGGTAAGTGGCATTGGCAGCAGTTTCATTCAATGAAAACTATAAACTGGGGGTTTGAACACGGAGGGCATGAATTCAATAAAATTCAGAGTCTGTGATAAAATGTCAAGCGAGAGGGAGAGGATTTTTGTTTTGGAGCATTGAGCCCAGTTACTCTGATTCAGCAGCATCAGTTACTCAATCTATTCCTCATGTGGGGAAAATATTTATTCTGGCGAGATCCTCCCACAAGGGCTTAATGCAGAGGAAACAGTGCTTGGCAGAAAATAATTTCTTACTGTTTTTCTCCATTGAAACCATTCTGTTTTGTTGGCTTCCCTTTTTAGTCCACAGAGCATTGAATAAATGCGTCAATTAATTGCTTAAGCCTTATAAAGAAAATTTTACCACAACTGATTCAATAAAAAGTGAGGTAGTCTCCTGTTATAGTATTAGCAAATTTGATGACTAGTGAAAATGATCGTTTAAACTGCACAGATCAAATTAAATTGGGCTTTTTCACATATCTTTTATCACACCAGACTAAGAAATGTCTTTCTTGTAGTCTATTGAAAGGTACCTCTCTGATTATCTTTAAGTGAAAGGCTTGATATTAATTAGTTTTAGAATTTTCTAAAAGATTTCATACTATAGTAAGGAAAGAATTCTATTAAATCTTTTTTTTTTTTCCAATAAAAGAAAGCCCTTGTCAGAATACCAGTAAGAAAGTGGCTTGTTTGTCTCCTCTACAGGACATTAGGCCTTTATATAATTATTGCCTGAATCATAAAGGAAACTTGGCTGGCAGGTCATTTGAAATAGGTTTCTGGGAAGTAAATAACTGTGCAAATTAATGCAAAAAACAGCTATAGACATGTTGACACTGGAATAATAGAAGGCATGTGTGAGCAACTTTATCCAATGGGAGTATGTGTTTATATACTATTTCTATTTTCCTCAGACATAACGCTGAATAAATAGGCAGACATTTTAGTGTTCACAAATACTTTAATAGATGCATTAACTCCATATATTATTAGTTTACTAACACTTTCATCTCTGTGACAGTAACATTTCTACTTACTTTCAGTACAGCCAAGTAGATTTTAGAACAGGGAAGGACAAGTATGACCTTTTTTTATCCTTTTTTAGCCCAAAATTAGATTTTCTCACTACTAACAGAAATTACATCTTCATGGCCCTCTATCAAACTGTTTTCAAATCAATGGTAAATCACTGTGCTGGCAGGGTAAGTCAGCCACTCACAGGAGGACCACAGTCTCATCTAGTTTATTGTGCTGCTGATCTAAATGTGTGACCCACTCAAGAACTCCACAGGACAGAAAATACACAGATTGTGAAAGACAATGAGGAGCAACATTCAGTAGCCTTCTTCCAGTTAGCAGACTTAAAAGGGGGCTTTGTTCAAACTAGAATGTGAGATTAAACCTAACAGTCCTGTTCCATGTCACACGTTATTAACATATTCAGGGCCAGTTAAGAGCCCAAGCACGGCAGAAAATCAGAGTGGCACCAAGCATTACCTGGCTTTAAGCAGACCTGTGGCTGCTCTTGTTGATGCTGGTGATTTAAGGAAAAAGCATTGCTCTGCAGCTGGAGACAAAATTACAGGTTTCTGACTTACAAGACTCTCAACTTGAATTGCATACAAATTTGGAATTTGATTTTTAAACTATACATGGCCTTGAAATTAATCAATATGTTGCCATCATCAGACACCTTCTCAGAAAGCAGAAAAAGTCCCCTAGAACTGGCAAAACAAATACATAAATCTTTTCACTCTACTGCTATTAATTCAGGTGACACATTACTGATCTTTTAAACTTAATGTTACAGCCCAGGCAGAGATATAAGTGGAATTTGTAAAAATATTTTCTGGAGCATTTCAGCATTTTTACCAACTTAAAAGTCTGAGTTTTTTGGCTGAAATACTGTTATGGGTTCCTTCATGTGAAGGAGTGGCTGCAATGTACAGAGCTCAGTCAGCATTGGTGAGGTTGAGAGTGTCTGGGTAAAGATTTAGGGACAAACAAATAATGCAAATAGAATCAGGAATTTCAGCTTGCCAGAGGTTGACTGGGAATATCACACAGGTGGCACAGAGGATTCTTCAGGTCTAGAGGATTCTTAAAACACCTGGATGATAACTTCATGGTACAGGTCCTAAGGGATTCAACTAGGAAAGGTGTCCTCCCCCATTTGCTATTGGTTAGCAGAGTCTCCTGAATGAAGTGGTGATTGGTGGTTGTCTTGGCCACAGTGACCAGGAAGAAAGAAAAGCTCATAACTAGCTACCTATATTTAAAGAATTTTTTTGAAAACTAATTCCATCATTCCTAGCCTCTCTGTCTGCTTCATTTAATAATTACATTTACCAGCTTGAGCCAGCTGGCAAAATTAATAACTAAACAAAAACATCTGGAGTACTTTTGGACATGAAACTAAAATTGAGAAGTGGGGGAAAACAGGCAAAGCTGAGCAAAACCAGAAAGGCTTTAATTTTTTAAAATTCACAGGGTTAGAATTTTGTGCTGTGGAAGGAACTGACAGAGAAGCAGTATTTTTCTAATTCCCAGTGACATATCTACTGCCTTCTTAAATGCATGTCTCCCACCAGCTGCCTGTTTCTCGTGAATGTTTGGTTCTTTCACAGGAAAACACATTTCCACTTGTCCTTAAACAAAAGACAGTCTCCTGTTTATTTCCATGGTCAGTTTCATTAAAGGAGGAGAAAAATTGATGAAGAAATTGGCAGCAGATAAGATTTTCCATGTAGGTGCACTAGCACATTTACAGCATTTTTTACGTTTTTTATAAGGTAGAGATAGATTCAGTAGGGTAAGAAAATACAGAGTGTCTGTGAAGGTTGTTTCAAAAACAAGAGTTTGACTGCAAGATATTTTTAATTTCCTTTTAATAATCCAAGAAAAATGTTCCAAGACTATCTAAAAGTTTCTTTAGAAGACTGTCCTATGTTTTCGGAAAATGGGAATTCTTTGGTAAATCTCTGAAACATTTTTAGCATGAGACTCTTCAGCTCAGCACTCCTTGCTGAATATACTAAGAAATAGTAGGAAATTATTGTTAGGTGAAGGGGTTTTTATCCTTTTGGGGGACAAAAGTTAGAATACTGCAACTAATTCATAAAACTTATCTGCATCTCTACATTTTTAGCATCTAAAACAAAAGGTAAAAGCACAGATGAGGATTTCATTCACCAAAATAAAATGCAGTGAATCATAGTTCCTGGTGTATAGGGAATTCTTTCAGCATAATTTCAGTGATGGAAAGATACAGCATTGAGACTTGCTGCCAGGATATAACTAATGTTCACTTTACATTTTATACTCTCATTTGAATTCATAATGGAAAGAGAGATGTTCAAGGGGAAAGTTTTTTTGCCTTGGTGGAGTATTAAAAGGATAAACTAAGCCAGGCAAAGTGATATCTTACTTTTTCTGGAATTCCCTTTTGAGTAGAAGAAAAAATAGAAGAGATCAAGGTTATTTTCTTTTGGAGGACCTGTGTTTCAAGCATCTAAAACAAGTCACAGAATCACAGAAAGATTTGGATTGAAAGGGACGTTGAAGATCGTCTAGTTCCAAATCCCCTGCCATGGACAGGGACACCTCCTGCTAGACCAGGTTGCTCAGAGCCCATTCAGCCTGGCCTTGAACATCTCCAGGGAGGAGGCATCCACACTTTCTCTGGGCAACTTTTTCCTGTGCCTCACCACCCTCACAGTAGAGAGCTTCTTCATAATATCTAATCTAAACCTCCTCTCTTTTAGTTTGAATCCATTTCCTCTTATTCTGTCATGCTCTTGTAAATCACGCCTCTCTCTTTCTTGTCAGCTCCTTTTAGGTACTGGAAGTTCACAATTAGATGTGATTACCCCAAAGCGTTCTCTTCTCCAGGCTGAACAAACCCCATTGTCTCAGCCTTTCTTCAAATGAGTGATGCCCAATCCCTCCAATCATCTTGGTATCCCTCCTCTGGACTCGCTCCAACAGGTCCGTGTCCTTCCCCAGCTGGACACAGCTCTGCAGGTGGGGTCTCACCAGAGCAGAGCAGAGGGGCAGGATCCCCTCCCTCACCCTGCTGCCCACGCTGCTTCTGGTGCATCCCAGGATACGATTGGTAATCAGTTAGAAGCAAGAGAGAGAGAGGGAGAATGAAAAAAGTGTTTCCAGACAAGGCATGGACAGCTCAGGGAGGACAGTACGGATTTGACACCCTTAAGCTGGAATTTATTAGAATCAAAGCAGATGTGACATTGTTTTACCTCACTAAGTTCTACATAATTTACTAGAATATGAAGTATAATTTTTTTAATGTGTGGGACAATACCAAATGCATTGCAGATGCTAAGATTGTAGCTACTCTGGGCACTGCAAAAGAACATTTATTGGCAAAAGCTGAAGAAAATACAGAAAGAATTTTTATCCATCTTCTCTCAAACTTAAAATGAATCCAAGTGAGCATCTCCAATGAGTAGCTGAATTTCTGTAATGACAAATAAATGTTTCATAACATTGTTTTCCTGTGAAATGGTCAATTAGAACTGTGGAAGATAGGGAAAAGTGGTTTGTTTTTCCAATCTAGCTTCTCTTTCTGCTCCCTTCAGAATTTGAGTAAAACCTGAAGACGTGCTACTCAGGTTTGTTCCTTTGGGCTGTAGCTTGCTTTAAGATTAGCTTAATCGTGTGCTTTGCTCCAGTGTGTACGAAGCAGCTGGTAAATAGTCTTACTCCTTCAGTCAGCTTTCCTGGGAGAGCAAGTCACATGAGGGTGAGGGATTTCTCTTTTGGGTGGGCAGGAAGGATAGGAAAGCCAAAATTGAAGGTCAGGATAATGGTGGCAGATGTTAATTTCAAAAACATTTCACTATCAGGGAGAAAGAAGAACAAAAGTAATGCCTCAGCATAATTGTTTTTACTCAAAAGCAAACAATTAAAAGTACCATAAAGGGAGGGATCTAGAGATGCTTAGCCATGAAAAAATCACACTGAAGTGCCAGAAGCTAACATGCATGAAATCCAAAGTTTATTTTTAGATAAGTCTTATTAATTTGAATGGTCTTACATGGATATCTCAGATATATGGGAAGATCTAACTTCTTTTCAGCAGCATCAGCTATAAAGCGGCTAACTTAAAGGTAAATTAACTTTGTAAATTAAGGCTATTATTTATTTTTTGTCATGTCAACCTTAGTTTTGTAAAGTAAAACCAGACATGTCATGGTTGGCATGACAGTTATACACATTACCTTCACAAAGCTGAAATGTGAAAGAAGTTACCCAGTTTTGAACCTATGGTTGGCAGATTTCATCCTCTATTTGTTCCTGAATGCACTGGGAAGGAAGAAGAGAGAAAACTTTGCTTTGGCTAAATTTACTGAAGTAGAAATATCTGCGAGATCTTCAAAGTTTTGCGAGACAATGGTAGAGGACACTACTAGCAAAAGTAAAGAAACGACAGCTGTTTAACTTGATTCTGCTTTCAGTTTTTATAAAAGACAGAGGAAAAGACAGTATAAGGAGAAGAACATTTTATTTCACATCCAGGTAAGTAAGATTAAACTTTCACAATAATCTGACATTTTCTCTTGAAATTACTTTAGTCATCATGAGAGAATAAACTACTAAGAAAAGAAGTCAACAAAGAAAGAAAAATAGAGTAGATTACTTTTTCACTCTTGGGTCTTAAAAATATATTGTTACATCTTTCTTGCAATTCATTTTATGGGGAAAGAGAAAAGACTAATTTTTAGAGAAAAAATAGGAAGATGAAAATGAGGATCAAAATGGATATTAGTGGATATTAGTGAAGAAA